>CM077647.1:151963562-153163562 GCA_039707465.1 Rhabdophis nuchalis | reverse complement strand
ATACTTTAGTGTTACAACTGCAGATTCCTGTTGATGCCATGTTTGCTTTTAAATCAGATTTGCAGTTTGTAAATGTACAGAAGCCTGGATTAAAAAAAAAAACATTACCAAAATAAATGTACAAATAACACTATTCTACTCAGTAATCTCTTGAGGGAAGCAATGCACATAGCTATCCCATCATTCTCTTGCAGATTTGCCCATTTATCAATTTCACATCCTGATTTAACAACACAGTTGAACAAATTGTAGTGGCTTGATTTACTTATAATGCTAAGACATAAACAATGGATTAGAAACTGCTGTAGATTCTTTTCACATTGCATTAATCCCAAACTAAATAACTACAGTATAGCTCAGTTCAATGTGTGAACTAGCTGTTACTTTCTATTGTTTGGCAGGCACTTCCATCTGTATGAGACTAGCTTTAGGATAGTTGTTAAAGTGATCAGCCTTATTCCTGGATTATTATTTTTTAACCTCCCAGTTAAGTTTCATTTTCACTCCATTCTTATTCCTCTAACTCTCATGCATGAAACTGATATGTTCAAAGTACAATTGCTTAGTTTTGCCACCTTTTAGAAAACTCCCCGGTTTGATTTTCCCTGCTTTTAAAAGTAGTGTACATGGCAGTACATGAAGTACATGGCGATTGGGTGAAAGAACTTTCATAACATAAGCTAGAGAGAAAATAGATTTTTGAGTGGGAAAATATTGTTAGGAGGGCTGGGTGAAGTGCATTGTCTGCCATATGTTTTTGGTAAATATTAAGCCAATGGATCATAATCCAATAATAATGATTTTAAATTTATTACAGCCACCCACCCCAATGGGCAGCTTACAAATACAATACTGTACAATTTAACAGTTTCAGTGTTTTTCAAACTTGGCAACTTGAAAATGTATAGACTTTTAACTCCGAGAATTCTGGGAGTTGAAGTCCATACATCTTAAAAGTTTAAAAATATTGGAATATACAAACTCACAGGCAGCCCAGACAAAAATAATCAAACACCAGCAAACCAAACCAAGGGCCCTGCACACATATCACCTCAGGCCTGAAACCAACATCAGGTCTTGAGTGCTTTTTGGAAATCTAAGAGTGCTGTGTAATCTGAGAGGGTGGGGTATCCTAAGACAATGTTTCTCAACCTCAGAAACATTAAGATGTATGGATTTCAACTTCCCAGAATACCGACGCTGCAGGGGTGGGTTCCAGTAGGCACTATTGCTGGTTTGCTCAAGGCTACTCCTTGCACGCTGTGCACGCATGCACAGTTCAATAAAAACTGTTCTGCGCATGCACGGAAGCCCAAAACAAAATGGAAAACCAGTTCAGGGGCATGGCAAGTCTGGGTTGCTGCCTGTTCCAGTGACCCAGGCCGCCAAACAATTATTGGTTTGGCCGAACCGGTCCAAACCCAGGACTGCGATGCTGGCTGGGGAATTCTGGGAATTGAAGTCCACTCATCTTAACATTGCCAAGATTGAGAAACACTAATTTTTGTGCCATGGTAAGCTGTTAAAGTCAGTGTCACTAAGATAGTTGTAGCAAAGAAGCCGCTCCAGGGAAGGAATCAATTAGTCCAAGAAAATCTTCATTAATAGAGAGAGGAAGTCCGTATCACAAAGGGATGTTGGTGACTTTCCATAAGTGAAATAGTCATTCAGGAACAGCGGGCAGCCATCTTCCACCGCCCAAACTGAGAGCCGGCAGGAGAGAGTAATAAAAGAAAGATTGTTTCCAGCCAGCCGGACTTAGATACATTTTAAAAAGACAAGCCGCAAATCACTTTCCCTTGCTTCAAAACAATCCGGGTTTAGGATATCCGCTTCCTCGCAATGAGGAGCCATTTCCAAGCGCCGCTTTGAATCCGAGGGGGGGCGGTTTGACAACAAACTCCCCCCTCCAAGTTCTTTCAGTCCAGGCTGACAGCAAAAATATATTTAAAATCACTCACTCCTCACCTCACTGCCAAAGTCCCGGAGAGCCTTCCGACCCGAACATCCAGCTCTCTCCATATTCACCATACGTTGCCGTCCTCCATTGGCGAAGGGGAACCCCCCCGCGGCATGTCCTTCTTCACCTAGACCGAAGACAAGGGCCGTTTCCCTGCTGCCGCGGGGAGGGACCAACCCAGGCAAGCCAGCCCTACGGGAGACCCCCAAGAAGGGGTGTCTCGCCCCCGTGGGGGGGCAGAAAAAAGAGCAAAGCGGCGGACGAACCCTAAGGTTCGTCCATCGCCGCTGGGAACAGAAACAGGAAGTCCACACTGCCTTAGCGTACCAAGCCATACTAAACCATAAAAAAACCACACTGGAGTTTTTAGGAAGATTGCTAACAGAAATGAAAAAGTCAAATCTTTTTTCCACTAATCTTTCCTTCCTTAAGAGAAAATGGGTTTTAAATCTGTCTCATTCACCACGTTTGTCAAATCTGCAGAAATTAGCCTTATTTTAATTGCTCCATTCCATTTTCCTGAACGTCACTGCACAGAACCTGTGGGGTTCCTGAAGATGGGCTGGCTGAGACACGTTGATCTGATCTGGAAGTAGTATGTAATTCCTAGCAGAAAGTGACAAGAAGTGATATATTAAGAGCAGTGACTCATTCAGAGACAAATGAACAAACTCCTGTAGCATATGGGCAGTTTTAGCCAACGGGAAGGCTATAATTATTTAATTGATTTACTTTATGGCATAGCACAGTTACCGGTTCAGATCCTTGCTACTGATGATTAATGGGGACCCAAGGAGATGGTACTTATTTTGATTCATAGTACAATTCATTTTATGTCTTCCCAGAAGTAATTCTCATTTAATTCAGTGGAACTTTCTTCCAGGAAAATTCATATAGGATTGTCCTTTTAATTAAAAGGAGGGCCAGCTACCTCTTCGTCATAGAAATCTTATCCCTCACATTTGCAACCTTAATTTATTTGTGCTCTTTTCCCCACCTCAGTCCAGAAAGAGGCTAAGCAATTTACAGATAATGAAAAACATAATAAAACAACATGAGAAAACACTAATAAATTATGGTAATAATAGCCATGGTTTATAATCCCATTAATGTATTAGTTCATACAGACCACCAGTAGCGCCATAACTCAATCCCCAAAGCCTCCAAAAGAATTGGTTTTTATTAGCTTCTGGAAGGCCATGAAAAATTAGATTATTCTCTCAGGAGGCAAGCTACTTTTATAGGGTTGCTCCTACACAGAAGCTCCCCTCCCACAGTATCTCCTGATAGGTGGGAATCTTTATGCTGCTGTTCCTTCATAAAAAAAAACCAAACCTCTATGCTTTAAATCAATGCTTTCCAAACTTGTGGAACTTCAGCTGTGTGGACTTCAATTCCTAGATTTCCCCAGCTCCAGTATAGCTTTCTCAGGGAAGAGGATATATTTTGGGCACTGAAGCCATATCATAGATCAGGGGTAGTCAACCTTTTTATACCTACCGCCCACTTTTGTATCTCTGTTAGTAGTAAGATTTTGTAACCGCCCACCGGTTCCACAGTAAGGGTGATTTATAAAGTAGGAAGTCAATTAAATTAAAAAAAAGGAAAGTGCTTCAGTATCAGACAAAACCCCTACTGCCCACCATGAAAGCTGGAACGCCCACTAGTGGGCGGTAGGGACCAGTTGACTACCACTGTCATAGATACTGAATCCAGGAATTCACTAGGTAACCCTGGGGAATTCTGGGAGCTGAAGTCCACACATCTGAAAGTTGCCAAGTTTGGAAAACACTGTCTTCAATTATAAAAAAGGTAGCCTTTTCAGAACCAATTTAAAATTCCTGGACTCACTCTCTGTGATGTTCATGGAGATTCTCAGCCATCCAGGTCAAGGTTGTCCCAAAGATGCTTTTTCAAGAGGCAAGTGGATTTTCTGGTTTTTCTTTGAAGATGTTTCACTTCTCATCCAGGAAGCTTCTTCAACTCTGTGTCAGTTTTAGACACTCTGACTGGAAGGTGGGGAATAGAAGGATTTATATTCCTTGCAAACAGCTGGTCATTTGCATTTTTGGAGTGCTGTAGAGTTCACGTAGAGCAGTGTTTCTCATCCTTGTCAACTTGAAGGTGTCTGGACTTCAACTCCCAGAATTCCCCAGCCAGCATTCGCTGGCTGGGGAATTCTGGGAGTTGAAGTCCAGACATCTTCAAGTCGATACGGTTGAGAAACACTGACTTAGAGGTTTGTCTGTGTCCTCGGGGTTACCTGAGGGGTGCAAATGGGTGCGGAGCCTTCTTGGAACTGCTGATGTCCTGGAGCTGTGCTTTCTGCTGGATGCTTTCTGCCCTGCGCCCGGCACAGGCTCTTGGGGATGAGCAAATGGTTTATGTAGTCAGCAATTTTTCTAGAAATCCGTTCATACTCCTGCACAATTCGAAAGGTGTTCATCCCAAAGGGAATAGCTAGATGCCGACTACACAACGGGCTCCTCTCCAACGTCCTGTGTCGAAGAGACACAGGGTAGAAAACACCCTGCAGAAAGCACATCTCCACAACGCAGTCTTTTCTGTTTTTCTTCAAAGAAAAACAAGAAAGTCCAGTTGCTTCTTGAAAAAGCGCCTTTGGGACAGCATTCTCTATGATGTGGCCAGCATGTCTCCTCCTCCCTGAGAAAGTCGGTGGGAGGCAGTGCACAGCATTAGCAACTCAGCTGCTGGGGAGAGGGCTTCTGGGGAGCAAATGAGAGCAAATGAGCCCGGTTAAATCTGCAAGTCAGAGGTTCTCCAATCCTGCTTTAATGTTTGCAGACATTTAACAGCTAGGTGAGGGGATGGACAAAACTGACCTGTTGAATGTTGACCGGGTGCCGTCCACTAGACTTTGTTAGCGGGCGACGCCCAGGGGAAGGGCCTTCTCTGTGGCGGGCCCAGCCCTCTGGAACGACCTCCCCCCCGACATTAGAACAACTACGGACCTCCGCTCCTTCCGTCAGAAATTAAAAACTCACTTTTTCTGCTTGGCCAGCCTAGGTTAGTCTCTGCCCAGGGATTAGGGATTGTTAATTTTAAATGGGAATTTTAGTGCAGGGATAGTCAAATTTAATTTGTTTTTATTGTATTTATTGTATTCATGTATATATTTTATGCTGTTTTATTCCTCCCTGTACACCGCTCCGAGTCCCCTAGGGGAGAGGACGCGGTTATACAAATAAATATTCGATTCGATTCGATTCAACTGTGGCACCCTGCTTCTGAAGAAGTTTTTATCAGGAGAGAGATCAAGATAAGAACTTATACATGGAACAGTGTTTCTTTCTTCAAAATTTATGAAGCTGCAGGAAAATGTAGAATTAGGGTACATGGCTAGAATTCATACCTCTTCAGGGCTCTGACGGACCAGGCAAGGGGGTCTGTTACATGTAGGAGAAGAAACTAGGAGAACTTGCTTTGTGAGTTCCAAGACATATGTAAGAATTTTGTTCTTGCAGCCTTGCTAAGAATCCAAGACCCTGTCATCTGAATTCTTCCCAACATGTTTTAATATCTTGTTATTTCTGAACATGTTCCACCTCCTCTGACAGCTTAGATGTTTAAAAGGACAGACCATTTAAAAATGCACTTGCAAGGTACCATGTGAGATTCTTTTGTGTGTGATTTTTAAATGCTTGCAACCCCGTTCTTCTAGCCCTTTTTTGTCTGTTTTCCTTGGTGGAATTGTTTCTGTCATAACCTTTTTGGCTTGCTTATTCCTTCTGTGCATTTCTAAATATAAACCCCAAGTGCTGAAATTTAAGGTGGGAGAAGCAAGTAAGTACTGCATATTGATAAGTCCATAGAGGCAGAGATAGATAGATGGATTTCTCCTTGTGTGTTGACATAGTTTTTGCCAATTTATCATTCACCAGTCTGCCTCTCTAGGTATTGATTGATATCACTGGCAAAATATTAAAAGAACTGACTTCTAGTTACCAGAAATGGTGACAGGGAGATGAATTTGATTAGCTGATTTCTTATGTAGCTCAGAACTCTGGGATCTTTGCTGTAGGTGATGTCAGGTGTGAAAAATCAGGATCTTGCATTCAGTTCTAGTTAAGCTGATTTATTGCTCACATCTATACACAACAATTTATTCAGCTGACAGTCAGCACTAAATTAGCGCTAAATACATTAATGGAATTCAAGAGGGGCTGGACTTGGACCGCTTGTGGGAACTTAATGGCTCTAGGCTGATTCCTCTCTTGACTCTGTCTCTCCTTCTCCTGCTACAGGAAAAGCTATGTTGGATCAGACCAAAGATCTATGAATCTAGCATTCTGTCCCCACAATAATCAGTGATGTCTGGAAAATTCACAAGCAGAATATGTAGTCAGTGGCTCATCTTCCTCCTGATGACCTCCAGCTCCAGTCCCTTAAGAACCATGCCCTGTTGGATGAGATATTTAGCCTTGAGATGACAAGCCATTGATGAGACCTATCTTCTCACCCCGGTTGCTATATAGCTCTAAGCATGCCCCATTGACCACAGTAGGATGCCTAACTAAGCATTCATAGCTGCAACATTAATCGCAAAGTAATAAACTGGTTGGTTTGGTCCTTTTGCTTAATTGAGCGTATAGAACCATAGGCAGGTTTTATTACAGATGAACGAGCATTGTCTTAAATGGATAAAAGTATATAAATCTTGATATATATTTTTCCCGCAGAGATTTTGGCATTTCTAGCAATCCCATCTAGCAATCTCCTCAACTGGTGCTCTTTAGTGGTGTTGCACTCCTGCTTGAGCAGGGGTTGGACTAGAAGACCTCCAAGGTCCCTTCCAACTCTGACATTCTATGTTCTATGAATTTTCTGATGATATAAGAGATGGGTGTTGTTGGGAATTCAAGGAGCTAACGTCTGATACTGCTGGAGGATAGGATTGAAGAAAGATGCCATACATTTTCCAGGCATTCTAACTCACTGAGCGTTAATATATTCTCCAGAGTCTAGCAAAATCTTTTCTTTATCTTTCTTCCCCTTTACAGCATACATACATATGTATTTGTTAAAGCCACATTTAAGACATTTGCTAGCTCAGAGCTCTTTAAGCAGACAACCTACGCTTTGTGTAAACTAACCATTTCTTTTTTCTTTTTCTTTCCTGCAGGGGGATTGGAAAGCAGGGACTTCAGTGCTTAGGTAAGATCTTTCTTTTGACAATGCTCTTGGCATGGTGCTCTTTTCCCCATTAGAGCACCACATGGCGTGAAAGCACAATCAGGCCTATGGAGCAGAGCAGCAGGGTTATTGGAGGGGAAGGAGCGGATGTGGGCGCTGCAGCCACACGCCTCTCTCCTTCAGTCCCAAAAACATGGGGCCGTTGTTAACAAGGAGGAGTGTGTCTTGTGCATTCTCAGAGGCTCTCCTGGTCAGCTTGGTAGGCTAACAGCTTGCTCTTGATTAAAAAATGGTTTGTAAGCAGGAATTGTAATTTTTCGAAATGACAGCCTTGTGTCAGGAGTTTGCATCTTAACAGTTATGAATTATCGGGGGGAAAGGCTTAATAGGTTATCTTGTTTGAGTAGAAAAGACTACCACAAACTGTGAGATGGATAAGAGGCAATGGTTTGGTTAATTCTTGGTTTTGGGACTTAGCCACATGCTGGCTGGGGAATTCTGGGAGTTGAACTTCAGACACCTTAAAGTTGCCAAAGTTGAGAAATGTTGGTATATACTGTATATCAAGTTAAGATCTTATTCAGAGATAGCTGGGACTGAGGAAGGAGTGCTAGATGCTGATGGCAAGGAAGAGCAAAGGCTGTGGGGGCAGGGCCAGGCTGCCTCTGATTTCCCCAATTCCCATTTTAATCAAGCAATTTTTGCACACACAGAAGAGTCCCTGATCCAGTTTTATTGTTTCTCTGAACTACATTCCTTTGGGCTATTTTAGGACTGTGACATGTCTCTTTCATTCTTGTATATTTTATATACACATCGATATCCCACACTATCCTTGGGCCTGATTTTTCTGTCGAAATCTACCTTCATTTTTTTTTTACTCACGCTGCTGGTTTGTGGTCCCTTTGTATTCATGTACATGTGGTCATGTATTCCTGTTTACATTTTGTTATTTATTTATTTATTTGTATTTCATATTTCTAAACCACCCATATCCTTGATAGATATTTGTTCATTTGCTATTCATTTTAAAAAAATCATCAATGGAGATTCTCAGTCATCGAAAGGTGCTTTTTCAAGAGGCAACTGGACTTCTTGTCTTTGAAGACACGTTGCTTCTCATCCAAGAAGCTTCTTCAGCTCTGACTGGAAGGTGGGGAATAGAAGGATTTATATTCCTTGCAGACAACGGGTCATTTGCATTCTTTTAGAGCAGAGGTCTCATTCTCACGGCCCGCAGGCCAATTGCGGCCCGCAAGATGGTATCTTGTGGCCCTCACCGTGATATGAAAGTATAATATATAATAACATTTGAGGATATTTTTTTAACAATGTTTTTTGTGGAATCCCTTATGTGGCCCAGACTCTGCCTCCAGCGGCCCCCAGGTAAATTGAGTTTGAGACCCCTGTTTTAGAGAGTCCTTGAGGCCACTTGGAGGTTTATGTGTGACCTCAGGGTCACCTGAGTAGTGCAAATGGGTGTGGATTTTTGGAACTGCAGAAAGGACCATGTTGTAGACTGGAGATAGATGTTGTCATATCCTCCCCCCCCCCCCCCTCTGTTAAGAGAGGGTTGTTCAATTTTGACAGAGATGGCCTCCGACCGCTCTTTCAAACCAGCGGTCCTCTCTCTCCAAAATGTGGTTTGTTGTTTTTGAAAGAGTGGCCTTTTGTCTTTTAAATGCAGATGAACTGCTGAATCTTGTCCTCATGGGTTTGTTTTCCTGTGTTGTGCTATGTGTTTTATGAAGTAGTTGTTTTGTTTCCCCAATGTACAGATCTGCACACGGCTCACTGCTTTCTACTGCATATATCACGTTGCTCAGTTTGTGTCTGCGTTTGTGTCAACCTCAAGGATACTTTTTTACTTTTACATTTAATTTGTTTTTTCATTTATTTCATTCACTCTTCATTCATTTACAGGGGTTTTATCCCACCAAGACTAGCAATTAATATACCCTGCCCAATACATGCTGTTTGGAGATAATGGGAATGTACCTGGAGAATTTAGGAAAGTTTGATCTTTTTTCATATATAAATTGCTGCCACTCCAGCGATCTGTTTTTAACATATTTCATGCAGCCCGTTTTCACCCCAAAAGGCCATTGATACTAGAATAAATTGTCCAACTGTGATACACACTTTTTCATGCCTTATTTTCACACTATGTACCAGGTTTGATTTGATTTATTCAGATTTATACCCCGCACCTTCTCCAAAAAGGACCCAGGACGGCGCACAGGAAATTTAAAAAACATAACAAATATAACAAAGGTACACAATTTTAAAAAACTATTAAATATTAAATATTCCCTGTGCTAAAATTGTATAAAATCCCCCAAATTAAAACTATCTAAAAATGGTCAAAACGGGAGGTTATGCTAGGCCGGCTTGTTGGAAAAGACGCTGGCAGAAGAGGCGGAGGTCTGAGATGGTACATGGTTCAGGGGGGTAAGTCGTTCCAGAGGGTAGGGCCCGCCACAGAGAAGGCCCTTCCCCTGGGTGTCGCCAACCGGCATTGCCCGGCCGCCGGCACCCTGAGAAGGCTTTCTCTGTGGGAGCGGATCGGACGGAGGGATGTATGGGGCAGAAGACAGTCTCGCATATAACTAGGCCCCGAGCCATGGAGCGCTTTGAAGATGGTCATCAAAACCTTGAAGCGCACTCGAAAGGCCACAGGCAGCCAGTGCAGCTCGCGCAGGAGAGGTGTTATGTTGGAGAACCTAGAGGCTCCCTTAATCATCCGCGCGGACGCATTCTGGACTAGCTGTAGTTTTCGAGTGCACCTCAAGGGAAGCCCCATGTAGAGAGCGTTACAGTAGTCAAGTCGGGATGTCACGAGTGCCTGAGTGACTGTGCGAAGGGCAGCCCGGGCCAGTAAGGGGTGCAATTGGCGCATCAGGCGTACCTGATAGAACGCCCCCCTGGCCACGGCCGCCACATGGTCCTCCATGGACAGCCGGGAATCCAGGAGGACACCCAAATTGCGCACCCTCTCCAGATGCAGTGTGGATGGATATTACAATATGTGGCTTGGCCTTGTGTAATGTGTCACTAGCTACCCTGTGCCTACTTTCCCTTGGCCATTACCTGTGACCACTTCTACTGAACTTCAGTGTGGTGCCAACCCACTGCTTTCTGTTTGGCGCCTTTCAGTTTTCCTATCCTCGGTTGCCGCTGGCTCTTTGCTACTACAAAAATAAGTCTTAGCAATTAGAGGAGTCAAAGACTTTGCATGGTTTTTATCAGAGAATAAAACTGGAAGGGGATGCAACAGTGTAACTAGTTAGATGCAGTGGTGGGTTCCTACCGGTTTGGATCTGTTTGCCGAACCGGTAGTGGCTTGGGAGCCTGGGTTGCTGGAACTGGCAGCGACTCAGGCCTGCCACGCTCCCGAACCGGTTCTCCGTAGGTGCCACCATTTTATTTTTTGCTTTGGCGCATGCGCAGAACAATTTTCATTGCACTATGCATGCGCACACAGCACACATCAAGCGTGCGTGTGGAGCGCACCCACAAGCAAACCAGCAGTAGTAACCAATGGAACCCACCCCTGGTTAGATGGTTTAGTTTAGGCATAGATATTTGGGTACATGCTGGAACATTTGAAATTGGAAAAGTCAGACTCATTTGACTCGCGCGAGAGTAGAAGATTAAGAATAATGAAAGAAATGAAATTTGTTTGGCAGGAAAAGATCCTGGAATAGGGCTTGTAACTTTAATAGCTATCCCAAGACGAGCCCTATATGGATGGAGGTGCCTGCCAAACAAATAATGGTTAGTTTCACAGAGTGAATTGAGTTGAGCTATAATCTAGTTATTTGGTTTGGGATTATTGCAATGTGAAAAGCTGCTATTGTAGTTTCTAACCCTTGATTTATATGTTAGTGTTATATGTGAATCAAATTACAATAGCCTATTCAACATTGTGGTTGAACTTGGGTTTAGCACAATGTGTGAATCCAGCAGTGAAACATTTTGATTATATTGTTCCTAGCAGGGTAGCTATTTTCAGAATTAGGAAATTGCAGGTGGTAAATTTCAGGTAAACATTACATAATAATTATTTCTTGTTCATAAAGCTGGTAAGAACTGACAGTGGGACCTTAGCAAGTGAGTGGATCCCCTTCATTGAAGGTGCTTAAGGAAATGCTGTAGGCACAGGTTATCCTTGATTTGCATCAGTTCATTTAGTGACCATTTGAAGTTACATTAGCACTAAAACATCTGATTTATGTCTGTTTTTCACTGTTGCAGCATTTCCATGGTCATGTGATCAAAATGCAGATGTGTGGCAATTGACTCATATTTGTGATGGTTGCAGTGTCCCAGGGTTACATGATGCGACCTTTTGACAAGCAAAGTTAATGGGGAAGTCAGATTCATTTAACAACCATGTTACTAACTTAACAACTGCAGTGATTCACTTAACAATTGTGGCAAGAAAGGCTGTAAAATGGGGCAAAATTCACGTAACAACTGTCTCGCTTAGCAACAGAAATGTTGGGGTCCATTGTGGTCATAAATCGAGGACTACCTGTATAGGATTCCTCAACTGAGTTGGACTAGATGACCTCAAAGCCCTGATTTTATGATAGTATGTTATTTTATGTACACCATTTTCCAAGCTGAAAAAGGGTCCTAATTTTTAGAATCCCTGCAGATTAATGAAAATCAACTCACCTTCGCTACCAGTTTTCAAATGTGAGCACGTGCGCCACCTTCCGTGCATGCACAGGATCTTCCATGCATGCGCAGAGCGTCAAAACTGGGATGTGATGACGTTGGGGTCGGTGGGCGGAGCCTCCCACTGGTTCTTCTGAACTGGATAGAACCATCTGAATTTCACCACTGGATTAATGTAGTTTCTACCAATATGATTTTTTGGGGTTTTTGTTTACAATCATTTACATGCAATTTTTTTCTAATTCCTGGTGGAGGACCAGAGGAAGAGAGTCCCCTTCATTATTATCTTTTCAGAGATTTTCCTGCTGAGCTGTTTTTTCATCCCACACTGGGGGTTGGAATAGAAACCTATATATTTTCTTCCATTGCAGACAGGGTGAAGCTGTTTAAGAAGCATTTCCCCACACCGGTTTCCCATGAAAAATTATAGCTTCCCATCTGCATTTCATAAAAGGAAGGCGGGGGAATGATTCATGGGTTGGGAATTGTATGCACCTCAGAGACACGCAACTAAGGTTTCTTTGTACATAAAGCAGAAATCCACTGAAATTGGTTTTATTATATATTTTGACCAGGAAGGGTGAGATCATTAAATAAATGTTCACCCTTTGTGCACAGATGTTGCCCTTGACTCATGAGATACTGCATGTTCTTCTTTCCGCATCGCTAACTTCTCCACTTTTCTATGTCTAATGTATGCAAAGGAGCTCAATGTTATATACGTTCAACATCTTGAATGCAAACAGGTGCAAAAAAAATCCTCACAAATATTTTTGTATGCCACCTGTCTCTGGGCGAGGGGTAAGCTTCTTTTCTCAAGCATGGCACCTTCTGCCCATTTCCTTCTTTGCCCATCGCACTCATGGTGAACAGTTTCACTGAGAGATTCTCTTGTATCGTTCCACCTGAGGATTTTAAAAAATGCTCCACCCTTCACAATTGTATTAGTGGAGATATGGATGGTCATCTGGCTTTTATTATGTTCCTCAGGTTTGGGTCCACTCCCTCTCTACAGGCACTGGTGTGTGTGTGTGTGTGTGTGTGTGTATTTGAACCATCTCCTGTTGTCCGCTCCCCTGAACTGGGATGACGTTCCAGAAATCACTTCCTAGATTTGATGGTTGCTAAGAAACCACCCCAGGGCTGTCAGGGAGATCTCTAAGCGACACCCTCTCCTCTCACTTGCCAATTACATCACACCTGCCAATCAACTGTGGTCCTGTCTCATTCCGAATGTGCCTGTCTCAACTCTGCCATCAGTATCTGAGCACCCAAATGCTTCCCCCCCCCCGCCCATTTTGTCTTCCAACTTCCAACAGGAAGATCCCCAGTAGCCTCGCTTGAGCATCTTCCCCTCCCAGCTCTTCTAGACCACCACATCCCCCCTGCCTGCCACATTACTTGCACATTATGCTTGCCTTACGGAGGCTGGAGACAGGGGACCCCATATATAGAGGGGCTTCGTCTAGGATCTCTGTTACTATGGCAACCCAGAGATGTTTACAGAAATGGCTCAGCCAAAGAGAAGGATCGGGGATAAGGAGGACTGCTGGCGAGGGGATCCTGATCTGGCTTGGTTCTGAGGTATCCCCCACAGCTTCATATACAAGAAAGAGCCATGCGGGGGTCAGTTTTCTTTTGCAGAGTTTTAAAAACCCAAACCTCACAATAATGGGACACCCGCTGCTCATGCCCCTGATGAGTTGGTTTGATGTGTGTGTGTGTGTGTAAATTAGCAGGAACAACAGAAGAAGACTGACATATATTACAGTTGTATCAATAAAGGAGAATATTTGTAGCTCAGGGTTGAAATGAGGGGTCCTTGGTGCTCTCTGAGCGTGGTTGTTTTCTTGTATTACCTAAACTAGATTACCTCATCAGTACTAGTCGTCTAGTCTAGTGCTAGCAACATCGTCACTAGCACTGATGAAATTACCTAGTTTGGATAATGAATCGTCTGCAATAAAACAACCCAGTTCAGAGAGCACCAAGGACCCCTCCTTACAGTTATATGCTCATGTTGCAGAGCGACTCTGGGTGGCTTGCAATTAAAATCATGAATGTAAGAATATTAAAAAAATAAGTTGCCTCAGCCCAAAGAGATTTTAAAGCTGGAGTGAGAGGTCCATAGCTAGAGTTTCCTGCTGTTTTCCGGATAAAGCTTTTAATCTGCAGCTGTTTTGCTTCATTTCTGAAACTTTTTGAGGGTCTGGAGCAAATTGTCTTATGTTTGTAACCTTCTAGTACTCCCCACCTTTTTAATATACCACACAAAATCTGTTAAGGAGGGAGGTTTGGGTAACTGCAAAGTATCTTTTGATTAGACAGCTAAGAACTCTCCATCTGGAACCACCCTTTCGCAAACATCTTCTCTCCTCCTGCCTCCAACATGGTCCAATCTCTTCCCCCGCTGAGCTGGATACTCAGAGATTGTCCCTGCTTGTTGCCATAGAGACCCTCTTCCAAATCTCAGGCCTAAAGCTGCAGAAGGAAGAAGAGGTGGGGAGGGAGGGGGGTTGTAGGTGAGAAGAAAGTCACTCTGTTGCCCTACGCCTGCCCTCCTGGATTAGTATCTTGGCTTTCTCTCAATAGGTCCTAGTTGCTTGCTTTGAGCAGGAGGCTCAAGATCAATACTGTAAAATATTTGCTAACTTGTAGACAAACAACTGCACATGTTGTTTTAAAATGTCATCTCTTGCATGTTGTCTCAGAATTCATGCTTTCTGAGCAATTTGGTAATGATGCGCAGAATGTCTTTAGTATTTAGTATTTATTAGTTTTGTATACCGCCACCTTCTCCCTTTCGGGACTCAGGGCGGTGTACAGGCAGCAATAAAAATCAATAATACAAAACATAATATATATTAAAATATATTATATAATTAGCCTGTCCTTAAAACCCCTGTTAAAAACCCCTACGAAAAAACAGTTTAAAACTACGACAGGTCGGCAGCACGAAATAAATGGGTCTTCAGGGCCCGATGAAAAAGGCGTAGGTCCGTGGTCGTCCGTAGGTCAAGGGATAGGTCATTCCAGAGGGCAGGGGCTGCCACAGAGAAGGCTCTCCTCCTGGGGGTCGCCAGCTGACATTGTTTAGCCGATGGCACCCTGAGGAGGCCCTCTCTGTGGGAGCGCACTGGTCGGTGGGAGGCATTTGGCAGCAGGAGGCGGTCTTGCAAATAGCCAGGTCCCTTGCCATGGAGCGCTTTGAAGATGGTCACTAGTATCTTTAGGCCTTTTTAAAAGTTTCATCTACCAAAATAACACCTCAGATGTAAAAAAAGATGTAGAGACTCTAGAAAGAGTGCAGAGAAGAGCAACAAAGATGTTTAGGGGATTGGAAGATAAAGCATATGAAGAACGTTTGCAGGAACTGGGTATGTCTAGTTTAATTAAAAGAAGGACTAGAGGAGACATGATAGCAATGTTCCAATATATCAGGGGATGCCACAAAGAAGAGGGAATCAAACTATTCTCCAAAGCACCTGAGGATAGGACAAGAGCAATGGGTAAAAACTAATCAAGGAGAGAAGCAACTTAGAACTGAGGGGAAATTAATCAGTGGAACAACTTGCCTCCAGAAGTTGTGAATGCACCAACCCTGGAAGTTTTTAAGAAGTGATTAGATAGGTGAGATAGGGTTTGCTGTTTAAGCATGGGGTTGGACTAGAAGATCTCCAAGGTCCCTTCCAACTTCTATTCTATTCTATTCTATTCTATTCTATTTGCAGCCTTGTGTTCTTGAAATCTTTTAAACTTGATTTTTTTGACATGTAGCAGAAACTGATGCACTTTTGAGTAAGAGTAGGATTTTTACACCTGCGCAGAGACCACAGACCAATCTGTCTTGTGGCTGTAGTACAGGTAGTCCCTGACCTATAACCAGAGTTGGTATCAGACTTTTTATTGCTGAGCAAGCTGGTTGCTAAGTGAGTCACACCTGATTTTACAAAATATTTTTGCCATGGTTGTTAAGTGAATCACTGCAGTTGTAAATGAGTCTTGCTTTCTTCATTGACTTTACTTGTCGGAAGCCAGCTGGGAAGGTCGCAGATGGTGATCACATGCAGGGGTGGGCTGCTGGGGGTTTGCAGGGGTTCGGGAGAATCTTTAGATAAGATTCCATTCAGTTTGGAGGAACTGTGTGGAAATCCCACTCCTGGCTGGCCTCGCCCACACTGCCCTTCTCCTCCCAGGCGTCCCCACGCGGCCTGTTTTGAATGCAGGTAAGTGCAGGGCACACACGGAAGCTTGGGGAGGATGAAAAATGGGCCTACTGGAAGTTTGGGATGGCCAGTAATGGGCCCGTTTCCAACCTCCAGTGGGCCTCTGGAGTGTGAGGAGGTCAGTTTTGCCCTCCCGGAGGCTTGAAGAAAGCCTCCAGAGTCTTGGGTGGGCAAACAACCCACGCCGTGGTGCAGGAGGCCGGCTAGACCACGGCCACCATGGCCACACGCACCCAGCAACCAGGCAGAGAACCCCTTGCTAAAATTTTTGAAGCCCACCTCCTGATCATATGACCCTGGGGCGTTGTAACTATTGTAAATCCATGCCAGTTGCCAAGAGCCCAAATTGTGATTATGTGAACGTGGAGATGCCGTAACAGTTGTAAGCCCGAGAACGGGTCGTAAATCACTTTTTTCAGGGCCATTATAACTTTGAAAGGTCACTAAATGAATGGTTGTAAGTTAAGGACTGTGCATTAATTTGTTTTTTATGTCTGCACATCTTTGATTAGGTTTTGAAAATAGTGTCCCTCCCCTCCCTCCACCCCAGTATTTCAGGGAAGCCTTATGAGTGAAAAAAGGACATGTGACATGGAAAGAGCATATTATATTATGGAACAAAAAGATTATAAAGTGAAGAGAGTAGGGCATATATTTTATTGTAAATATTTGCAGTTCTATCATCTTCAGATTTGTATGGCTGGAGAGATTGGAGACCCACCGACTTCAAAGCAGATAGTAATGAAATAAGATAATGCAACTTCACATGTTCCTTTTCTCTATTGTCAGTTTCTGTAATCTTACCCTAGCATTCTTACAACAATGCTTTTGACACTAAATTGTTGTAGTTGGATCTTTTCCCGTGTAAGATTATCTTATCACCAGCCTGAAGATGGTGAGTGAGATTTCGCCGAAATACAAGACCAGCATACCTACACCCATGAAAACATGAGTTCTGTTGTGTAATTTTTTAAAATATGTTGATATAAATATGTTGATATTGATCAGCTCATAAAAAAACTAACACACATGTTAAAAAAAAATTACACAACGGAACTCATGGCTTTCTGTCTAGATGGTCTCTGGTGATGAGCCGAAAGGCAGAAAAGGAAACAGTATGTCTCCTCCCTTAATTGAGGCCCTAACAGGGTGTTGTGGAACAATTATAGAGACACACACACACACACACACACACACTGCCATATATATTGCCATTGTTTCTTTCTTTTATTAATTCCTTTGCCTAATTGCTTTCCCCACATCAGATGTATATTTTTCATTAAACTATTTCTTCTGTGTCCCCTTTCTCAGTCTGCAGCTTTGTCGTACATAAAAGGTGCCATGAATTTGTCACTTTCGAGTGTCCAGGGGCTGGGAAAGGGCCCCAGACGGATGTAAGTGCCTTTTTCATTACAGAATTCAGTGTCTTTTGAGAGATAAGTGAGATTGTGGTGAAGAAAAAAATATAGTTTGGAGATGTTTTAAAACTTGGACAGTGGGTCTCTCCATTCCAGGTGAGCGCCCTGGTTTCCTTGCTATTTATACTGCTGAGAGAGGGAATGGATACTTTCAGCAGCTGGCACGGTCCTATTTCTGTTGCCCTTGGCCTGAAATATTAGGGAATAAACTAGAAAAGATGGGAAGATTTGCCTCTTCTCTTTCAAAAGAACAAATTTGCCAGTTTTTTTACTTGCATAAAATTTGGGGGTATATTAAGGCATTCTGGATGCACAGGCGGACTTATGTCATACAGATGCAAACATATTTCCTTGGTGTACACCACTTGTTCTATGGTGGAGAAAATACACAAGCATGTATACACACACAGGGTGGTTGGATAGTGTAATGGTTAGAGTGCAGCTTTTGATGTTATCTGCCATGAACCATTTCATTATCTTTTCTGTATTTCTATTATTAGATTGTTTTTATCCTGCTTTTATTACCCTTTTCTAAGGAAGCTCAAGACAGTGGACATATCTAATACTCCTTCCTCCTTCAACTAACCCTCACAACAACCCTCTGAGGTGGGCTGGGCTGAGAGAGAGGGACTGAATGCAGAACTAGAACTCACTGTCTCCTGGTTTCTAGGCCAACATTTTAACCTCTACACCAAACTGGCTTTTTTCTCTATGGTGAGAAAAGGGCATATAGACATTTTAGAGATAATGGAATTCAGATAAACAAAACTGTTGCTTTCTGGCTGTCACACAATAATGGATAATTGCCTTCGCTAATTACATGTGTTTATACATTTTCTCTTTTGCAGGATCCCCGCAATAAGCATAAGTTCAAAATCCATAGCTACAGCAGTCCCACTTTCTGTGATCATTGTGGCTCGCTCCTGTACGGACTAGTTCACCAGGGGATGAAATGCACCTGTGAGTTAAACATTAATCTTTCTCTAGAGTTGTGTGGATTGTTATAAGAAAAAATAAAATAAAATGTTGTTAACTAAATAGCAGAAATGATTGTCACAAAAAGCTACTTTCAACTAAGGACTGCTCTGGCATGGAGAAAGTTCCAAGTTCTAATATTATATCCCTCCTGAATACACAAGGCAGGCAGATAAATCATATTTTATTATTAATAATATGGTTGGTTGCACAATCAGTCAAATGGTTAGATTGGATTTCGCTTTTTTTATTCCTCTCCTGAGTCCTTCCCATGGATCTAGGATAGGCAAATATTGTTCAATAGTATTAAAAGTATTGTCACAGGTGTAAGCTGTTCCAAGTAAAGCTGTCTTAGAAGTTCTCTAGATGTTTTGGGATTGCACCCAAGGTGCCTATGTCTATGGCTATTATCTTTGCTTTCTTTTGCCACAGTTGTTCTACTTAATGTTTGCAGGTCTTTTTGTGTGTGTGTGTGTGATATCCCCCCCCTCCCCGGCCGCCATTTCTTTATCTTCTCTTCTGTTGTCTCCATTGCTACTGCAGCGTCCACTATCCTGATATTTTTCTTTTTTATTGACAAGTATTAAGATTGGGTTGTTATATGGCAGGTGATAGTCTGTTTGAATTTTAAAGTCCCAGAGCACCATAGCATGACCATTTACTATTACAGTTGTTTATTTTGTGCCTCACCAAGTCTTGCTTGCAAGTAAGTGGTATTTCTTGTGGACATTCCAGTGCACCATTGTTGCTACTAATGCTGTTGTTATTGGTCAGTCTGTGCCATCTTCTTACAGCAGCTAAGTGTTTCTTCTGCTTTTTTACAGAGATGGCACTTGCTCTCTGTTGCTGTCTTCTCAGCAATGGCTTTGTATGCATTTGTAGCCCCAGTGTTTCTTTCTTCAGCTTTCCTGGTTTTATTCATTGATGGGACTTGTTATTTGTTTTGCCTGCTATTATTTTGAATGCACCGGCCATGTAAACCTTTGCCTTGCCATGTCTCTTTTCTATTCTTCATTTGGTGTTTCTTATAGTCCAATTCGATATCTCGATATATATTTTCTTCACTGTCCTTCAAATATTCTTCCAATTACATTAATAGTAGTTTGTTTGTGTGTGAGAGTGTGTGTGTAATAATATACATAATACAACAATATAATTTCAAGAGGTGAGAGTCCCCCACACCATGGAAATGCAATTGCTCTGGGCATCTCGCTTCTTGACCATATCACAAATGACACCATTCGACAGCATTTTGGTGTGCCACCATTTATAGAGAAGATGAGAGAAGGCCGGTTCCATTGATATGGACATGTCTAGAGAGCAGCACCTTCCACTGTTGCCATGACGGTGGCGATGGCTGGCGACCTCACGGGCGTCTAAAACAGAGATAGCAAGACACCATCAACAAAGATATGCAAGCTGCGGGCTTGCGCCCTGGAGATGCAGCTGACCATGCAAAGTGGTGTTCAATGATCCAAAAAGCAGATCCTGCACCTGCGGGAATATACTAGGAAGCAGAAGAGTCTGCATTCATCTATGAATACAGTAGCATTCATCTAAAATGCTCTACATTGCATGTGCTAGAAAAACTACATGCTTTCAATAATCAATTTTAGTTCAGTTTAGCTCCTTATTTATTTATTTTATTTTTATTTTATCAAAGCCTTACTCTTTCATTCTTCTACACTTGATACACACTTTAAAAAGTGATAATGAAATATTTACTTTTTTTCCTGATGTTCCTTTTGTGCATGAAAATGAGTTTGTAAAATAGACTATTGCATCTCAGATAGGCAAGAGACACAATTTTAGTGTGCTGCCTCAAGGAAACCATGTGCTCAAGTAAATGAAGGGCGAAAGATTCATGTTCTTCTCTTGTATTGAGCCTATCTGCTTATTGGAAACCTTTTTTTACAGAGCTCTTCTCGGGTTTCCTTATTTATTATTTATTTATTTAATTTGTATACCGCCCTCTCTCCCGTTTGGGACTCAGGGCGGTGCACAGGGATAATAAAAAGATAAAATACATATAAATACAATCAATTAGATAAATTTAAAATTAAATTAAATAAATTTAACCCGTGCTAAAATATTTTAAAACCCTATTAAAACGGTGGTAAAAACAAACTATGCCAGGCCGGCCGCATGAAAAAAGTAGGTCTTTAATGCTCGACGGAAGAGGCGCAGGTCCTTGATAGTATGAAGGTCGGGGGGCAGGTCGTTCCAGAGGGCTGGACCCGCCACAGAGAAGGCCCTTCCCCTGGGAGTCACCAGCCGGCATTGTCCAGCGGACAGCACCCTGAGGAGGCCCTCCCTGTGGGAGCGGACAAGTCGGATGGAGGAATGTGGCAGGAGACGGTTCTGCAAATAACCAGGACCCATGCCATGGAGCGCTTTAAAGATGGTCACCAAGACCTTGAAGCGCACCTGGAAGACCACAGGCAGCCAGTGCAGCTCGCGCAGGAGAGGTGTTATATGGGAGTGTCTTGGTGTTCCCAAGATCCCCCGCGCGGCCGCGTTCTGCACTAACTGGAGCCTCCGGGTGCACCTCAAGGGAAGCCCCATGTAGAGAGCATTGCAGTAGTCTAGGCGGGAAATGACAAGAGCTTGCGTGACTGTGTGTAGGGCGTGACGATCCAGAAAGGGGCGCAACTGGCGTATCAGGTAAACCTGATAAAAGGCCCCCCTGGCTACGGCCGTCACATGGTCATCCAAGGACAGCCGAGAGTCCAGGAGGACACCGAAATTGTGAGCCCTTTCTGCGGGAGCTAATGACTCGCCCCCGATAGCCAGAGATGGAACCAACTGGCTATGTTGTGGTGCCGGAAACCACAGCCACTCGATCTTGGACGGGTTGAGTTGTAGCCCGTTCCTCCCCATCCAGAAAATTCCTGAAAATGTTAAACGGTTGTCCCTCCATCTACGACTTCAGTAGTAGCAGTCTATTACGAATCTTATTATCATAGGCCAGTCATAGCTAACCTTTTTTGGCTTGCGTGCCAAAAGCGGGGTGAGCGCAGGGGAATCGTGCGTGGGCGTGCCATACCCATGATGCTATGTGCGTGACCCCCTGCTTTTGGCGTGCTTTTTTCGTCCTTCCCCAGGCTCCAGGGGCTTTCTAGGAGGCTGGGGAGGGTGAAAGCAGCATCCCCTCCCCACCTCCAGAAGCTTCAGGAACTTCCCTGAAGCCTCCAGAGGGCGAAAAATGGCCTCAAAAGAAGGCCTAAATCAGCTGGCCAGCACACACATGCATGCTGGAGCTGACAAGGCAACGACTCGCGTGCCCTAAGAAATGGTTCCCCGTGCCATAGGTTCGCCATCACTGTCATAGGCTTTTGAAAGCCTATGACTGTAAGATTAAGATGAAGATTAAGCAACTTTTAGATTGTAAACCTTCTGGAGTTCGGTGATAGCCAAATAACCATTAGCTGGATAGATGACAATATTTATATCTGGCATACAAAGAAAATATGATTCCACTTTGTAACATCGCTATAGTAAAGCAGCTCTATAAATTCTGGGTGTATAGAAGTAGATTCATCTTAAATTGCACCCCAGGGATGTAGAAACATCAAAATACATAAATTCAAAAATAAATTTTATGTAACCAGTGCAGCCAGTGTCTAAGAATTTGGGAGCTATAACTGAGAAGCCATTGCATCAAATGTGGGTGCCTGAATGTAAGTATGTTAAAGGGCAGTAATTGGTTCCTTTATGGAAGATGTGGCCAATATTATGATTTTGCTTTCTCCCAAAGACTTAGAGTGGATCCCTGCAATCAGTTATAGAACAGATGGCGAACAGCCTTCAGCTAATTTGCTGAATCTGACCTATGCTTTTTCTGAGATAGGCTTGCAAACACAGCCAAATGGCTTCTCCATTTCAGGAGCAATATCAGAAAGATGTTTGCATGTAGCAAAGAAGACTGTTATCTCATTAGAAGCATCTTTGTTAATTAATGATATGGATTTGCAGTGATTAATCTTTAAAAAAAACCAAAGTATGTGTTGCTTATTACATGATACAGCCGTAAGCTGCAAGCTGGCATTCTCCTAAACGGGACTCCCTCCTGTATAAATGAATGAAAAATAAATGCCTCTTTTAAAAAACGATACCTTTTATCTAGGGCACTTGTAACTTCCTGTAGTAAAATATTTAACTTAACAGGAAAAAAATGTGATTTTACTAATTGAAGACATATTATAAAATTAAAAGTAGGACTGTGCATGAAGCAGAA
This sequence comes from Rhabdophis nuchalis, assembly GCA_039707465.1. Taxonomy (NCBI): domain Eukaryota; kingdom Metazoa; phylum Chordata; class Lepidosauria; order Squamata; family Natricidae; genus Rhabdophis; species Rhabdophis nuchalis. The sequence continues at coordinate 153,140,906 of CM077647.1, read as the reverse complement.
ACGTGTTTTCTTTTGAACTTGGAACAAACAGACCCATATCCTAGATTGAATGTTTTGTTCTAATGTGTCAGCCCTTTGAAGTAGGCAGGGTCAAGAAACACAGACGTTCCAATAATGCTTCTTTATAATAATAAAATATGTTAACAGAATCTTGAAATTCTATCCTAGTGTTTCTCAACCTCAGCAATTCTAAAATGGTGAACTTCGTCTTCCAGAATTCTCCGGTAACCATGGTCCACTTCAGAGGTGATATTGTGCTGGTTCGCACTGGTTCAGGTGAACTGGTAGTGGCGGCAGCGTGAGGCTCCGCCCACCCACCCAGATGTCATCACAGACTTTCTGCGCATGTGCAGAAGGTTCTGCGCATGCCCAGACATGCATGCTTCTGCTACCGAACCAGTAGTGAAGAAAAGAGGATACCATTACTGGTCCATTTACCTTAAAATTCCTGTGGTTGAAAAATACTATAAACACTGTCCTACACTGTTCTCTCTGTCCTTTAAATCCTTTAAGTCCTAATAAAATCAAAGCAGTTTTCTTAGTTTTTTTCTTATGCTTTCTACAAATTCTGGACGACGTAAGTGCTTCTCCAAGCCCCTCCTGGACAGTTGTTTCATACCAAGTTCATACAATTCCTTTATACAACTTTGGAACAAACTCTTAGGACACATACATTTTATATCAAGCTTACAACATTCAGAAGGTTGAACTGGTTGGATGTGAGGTTGCTTCCTGTGACCTGAGCTCTAGGAATTCTGAAATATTATTGAATTTTTGAAATAGGTACTGATTTTGTTCTGATTGCTGTTTTTTCCTGGCCCCAGAACAAAACTCTTGCAAATGCAAAGCTCAGAACACTCAAACTAACCATGTTTAAGTTAAAAGGGTTTGAAAATGAAAACCCCAAGATTTATTTACCAATATTTAGAAAATCTATTCTCCTCATGTCTATCAGCTTTGGGCTGATTTGCCAACCTCTCTTGCCCCCTGCAGGCTGTGAGATGAATGTACACAAACGCTGTGTCCATTGTGTTCCCAGTTTGTGTGGTGTTGACCATACAGAGCGCCGTGGACGCCTCCAACTTCAAATTGAGACATTTGGGAGTGATGAGATCCGGGTGACTGGTAAGGAAAGAGTGGCATTGAAGTGTAATGGAATTGGACATATGCCTCTCTTCACTTATTAATATCTTATAAGATGTCCTGTTCTCAACATTTCGATGTTGAAACTTATATTAGTGGCATCATCAGGAACTGGGCCTCTTTGGTGGTAGTCTTCCAAAAACAGAGCGATAGGATATGAGTACTAGAAACCTTATTTAAAAAAGCAAGATGAAGAAACTGGGACACCTATTTTGTTTATGAATCAAATGTATATGGCCGCCTTCTCACCAAAACCTCTTCATTCTTTGCTTAAGGAATTAGGAGCTTTTAAAAACAGGTAGAAATAAGAAAGCCTTCGGGGCGGTGGGGGAGTGAGGCAAGCTAGCTTGAAAAGGTGGGAGAAGGCACGGAAGTGGGAATACAGTACTGTTTGCCCAACATTTCTCTTTTCTAAGGAAAGGAAATTTGACAATTTGGGATGTGTACTCATGAGGGCAAAAACACTTTAGCTAGTGGCAGTTCTTGGGAAAACCTCAGGACTTTGCTAAAATATCCAAGGCAAAAAATTGTTTCTGGGTAATAGTTGCCATTGTGTTGCCATCTTTGGATATGCAGAGAAACTTGCAGTTTCTATATAAGTTATTAGTTCTTTTTTGTCTCAAGATAAGATCACTTAGTTTATTAATGTCCCATACTTATCGCTACAATATCTGAAAGGAACTTGATACTGTAGATGTTTTGAAGTCTATCTGGAAGTGGCATAGATTTTAGGGGGGTTAATGAAATTGATCAGTTAGACACAAGACTTCTAAGTGTTTCAAATTTATTTCTTTATCCTATTTCTATAGCTCCCCAACTCCATCAGGTGACCAGCTACCTTCAGCTTGGTGTTGTAGTACTTAAAAACTACACTTGATTCTTTAATGCCAAAATTAAAAAGCCTCATTTAAAAACATTGGTGAATATGCCTTCAGCCAGTGCAAGATTTAGTCCATGAGTAGACTAGCTAATCTTTCTTACAAACATTTCTGTGATAAAAAATTCAGAATATAGGTAACAAAATGAGCTGTAGCAGACATCCACAAATCTGCTTCTTCCCTCCACTTGTTTCAGAGAGGATCCGAATGAATGATATAAATACGGACATGTTTACTCATTTTGCATTTTTAAACATGCAATAATTCTTTCACAATTCATTAAGGATCCAGATTCAGTTTTTCATTTAGTTCTGGTATCAGATGTAAAATCCCAGTGAACCTTCCTGAGCAAATATGCATACTCATTTCTGCAATTCCTTCTCTTTTCTCTCTCTCTCTCTCTCCTTAAAGGATTCAATTTAGTTATGGTGAACTAAAGCCGGACCGGGAAGTCACAAAACCTCCCCTTTTCATTTGAAGAGGGATTAACTTATTGTCATGAAAAATAGATGAAAATAATGCATAATGAATAATAAAAATATTAAAGAATAATGAAACATGGAGGCAGCCCAGATGATGCGATTGGAGGTTTGAAGAATCACTTGGGCTCTTCAGAATAGAAGAGTATTGCGGCACCGACTACAAGACAGTGGCAGTTTTGATAGGCCGGGGTGAAGAATGGGCCTGATTGGGGTGGTGAAGGCTGGGCACCTGGGTTCTATTACTAGCTGCAAAACTTGACATTCCCCCGCCTCTGCTTTTCACACCTTCCCCTGCAGTCTTTCTCGCTGTCTTTCTCCCGCATTCTGGAACACCAGCACGTAGGTGGTGAGAAGAAAGCCATTGCTGCATTCTTCTTGACAGAAGGGGATTTCCTCACCCACCCTACCATCCCCTTCTCCCCCATGCACACACACGCAAACACACACAAGTTGCTGCGGCAGCAATTTTCGTGGCCCTCAGCAGGTGGCCCAGGAGAGATGCCAGCAGTTCCTCCTCCCTCAGCCCACCAGCAAACACAGGAGGTCTGCCTTCCTACCCACTCACTCTTCCCTCTGGTACAAGGACTCCGTTGGAAGTTAATAATCTTTTTTGGAAGCCAATATCTCTGTTTCTGTTTCCCTCCCTTCTTTCTGCATCAGTTGGAGAAGCACTGAACTTGATCCCGATGGATCCCAATGGTCTCTCTGATCCTTATGTGAAAATCAAGCTGATTCCTGACCCAAAGAATCTCACAAAGCAAAAGACCAGAACCGTCAGGTCCACCCTTAATCCTATCTGGAATGAAACCTTTGTTTTGTAAGTACAGGAAGGAGAGGCCTCAGGGAGCTATGCATTTTATTTATCAAATTTAGAAATGGCGGGAGGTGGAGCTTCGTGGTGCTAACCAGCCCCATGGTTGTGTGCGCCACTGTGAACCCCAAACAGGATGGCAGGGTGAGGCCTTCAGACATTTCTGAAAGTCCATGATACTGGAGGCCTGCCTTACCTTTGGGGGAAGAATGTTCTAAAGCAGGGGTGTCAAACTCAAGGCCCGCGGCCGGATCCGGCTCACAGGTTGCTTACATCTGGCCCGCAGGACCACCCTGGAAACAGCGAAGGACCGGCCCGCGCTGCCTCTTCCATTTCTTTTCATTTTCATTTTATTAAATTTATAAACCACGCCACTCTCCCCGAAGGGGAGGAAATTAAAATAGAGGAATACAAGCATAGCAATTAATAAATACTAAAAATAGATTAAATCCCAATACCCTGTGCTAAAAATCCTAAAACCTTAAAATCCTAAAATTCTACCCCTTAAAATCCGAATTAAAACAATTTAGGCTTCAGTCTACAGCTTGATGGTGTGGATTAGGCCAGGCCGGCGAGATGGAAGAAGTGCGTCTTCAAATTTGGACGGAAGGAGCGGAGGTCCGTGATAGTTCTGAGTATGGGGGGTAGGTCATTCCAGAGGGTTGGGCCTGCCACAGAGAAGGCCCTTCCCCTGGGCGTCGCCCACTGGCACTGCCTAGTGGACGGCACCCAGAGAAGTCCCTCTCTGTGGGAGTGGATCGGCCGAAGGGATATGTGAGGTAGGATACGATCCCGCAGATAACTAGGCCCCGTGCCATGGAGTGCTTTGAAGATGGTAATCAACACCCGAAAGCCACAGGTAGCCAGTGCAGCTCGCGCAGGAGCGGTGTTACGTGGGAATGCCTTGGGGCTCCCAAAATTCCCAGCGCGGCTGCGTTCTGAACTAGCTGTAGTCTTCGGGTGCACCTCAAGGGGAGCCCCATGTAGAGAGCATTACAGTAGTCTAGGCGGGATGTCACGAGCACATGAGTGACTGTGTGAAGGGCGTCCCGGTCCAATAGGGGATGCAACTGGCGTACCAGGCGTACCTGGTAGAAAGCCCCCCTGGCCACGGCCGTCAGATGATCTTCCAGGGACAGCCGGGAATCCAGGAGAACACCTAAGTTGCGTGCCCTATCCACGGGGGCTAGATGTTCACCCCCAATGGCCAGTGATGGTGTCAATTGGTTGTACCGGGACGCCGGAAACCACAGTCACTCGATCTTGGACGGGTTGAGTCGGAGTTTGTTACTTCCCATCCAGACCCGCACGGCCTCCACACACCGGGACATCACTTCAACGGCATCGTTGGGGTGGTTTGGGGTAGATATGTACAGCTGTGTATCATCAGCGTACAGGTGGTATTCTACCCCGAAACCACGGATGATCTTGCCCAGCGGCTTCATATATGTGTTGAACAGGAGTGGCGAGAGGACCGACCCCTGAGGCACTCCACATGTGAGGGGCCTCGAGGTCGATCTCTGCCCCCCTGCCAACACAAATTGCGACCGACCGGAGAGGTAGAAGGAGAACCACCGTAGAATGGTGCCCCTCACCCCCAACCCCTCCAGTCGATGCAATAGGATACCATGGTCGATGGTATCGAAAGCCGCTGAGAGATCTAATAGGACCAGAATGGAGGAACAGCCCCCATCCCTGGCCCTCCAGAGATCATCCACCAACACGACCAAAGCCGTCTCGGTGCTGTGCCTGTGGCGGAAGCCGGACTGGCGCGGGTCCAGATAATCAATTTCGTCCAGGTGACGGGGAAACTGTTGTGCCACTACACTCTCTACAACCTTTGCCAAAAAGCAAAGGTTGGAGACCGGACGATAATTTACTAACAATGCTGAGTCCAGGGAAGGCTTCTTGAGGAGGGGTCTCACCACCGCCTCTTTCAGTGCGGCTGGCAAGAGCCCCTCACTCAACGAAGCATTCACTACTTCCTGGAGACAGCCTCGTGTAACCTCCCAGGATGCCAGTACAAGCCAGGAGGGACACGGGTCCAATAAACGTGGTGGCTCTCAGTCGCCTCCGTAACCTGTCCATATCCTCAGAAGTAACAGAGTCGAACTCATCCCACAAAACTGTCTCAACACCTGCCTCTGACGATCCCTCCAGACCACTCTCAATGGAGGCCAACTCGCTCCGAATCTGAGCGATTTTATCCTGCAGATACTCTCCAAATTCCTCTGCTCTGTCCTGCAAAGGGGCTTTCCGCGGCCTCTGTTGAAGGAGGGAGCGAGTCACCCCAAACAGGACGGCAGGGTGGTTATCTGCGGATGCGATAAGGGTGGCACAATAATGACGTTTGGCCACTCTTATCGCCACTAGGTATGTCCTCAAATGGGATCTAACCTGTGTTCGGTCAGATTCAGACCCTGTGGCTCTCCATTTCCTCTCTAGGCGTCTCTTGCGGCATTTCATCACCCTCAGCTCCTCCGAGAACCAAGGAGCCTGGGTGGCTCGACGCCGCGTGAGAGGCTGCAAGGGCGCGACCTGGTCCAAGGCCCCCGTGGCCGCAGTACTCCATGCAGCCACTAGGTCCTAAGTCGGGGTGCGGGTCAGGGTCACAGGTAATGGCCCAAGCTCCATCTGGAACCTTTCAGGGTCCATTAGGCGCCTGGGGCGGAACCATCTAGGGATTTCAGGTTCCGCCTCCCTGCGGTGGGGTATAGCGGTAGGAAAGTCGAGCCGGAGAAGTGAGTGATCCGACCATGACAGGGGTACAATGGCTAAATCCCCTACACCAAAATCACTCATCCACTGGCCAGAGACAAAAATTAGATCCAATGTGTGTCCTCCCTCGTGTGTGGGGCCCTGAATTACCTGGGTCAGGTCCATGGCCGTCATGGAGGCCATGAACTCCAGCGAAAACGGAGCTTGGGAGGGCCATGCATGGCCCCAGAGCTCCGTTTTCACTGGCAGAGGGCTGCAGGATGCAATCATGGCTAAAAATGGAGCCTGGGAGGGCCACCCACAGGTCTCCCGAGCTCCCTTTTCACTGTTAAGAACACTTGAGCCACCATAGGCATCGCGCCCCCCCCAGCATGATGTCAAGCTGGCCACACCCACCCTAGCCTGAAACAACCCTCAATGAAATTGAGTTTGACACCCCTGTTCTATAGGGTGGGAGCAACAGCAGAGAAGGCTCTTTTTCTGACTCCGCTAGTCGGAATTCTTTAACTCAGGGGTCTTCAAATGTAGCAATTTTAAGGCTTGTGGACTTCAACTCCCAGAATCCCCCAATCAGCCATGCTTTAACAGAAGGTGTCACAGCGGGACCAAGTGGGACAGGCTAATGTAATGGGACAAAGATGATTCTATAGGTAACCTGTCCCTATGCCATGCGGGGCTTCAAAGGTTATAACCAACACTTGAATTGGATGTGGAAGCAAATCGGCACTGAGTGCAGCAGAGGGAATTCATGCATCATTCTTTGGACTACCAAGATTTATCATGTGGACTCATTCCATACCAGATGATGTTTCTGGATACTGTTCAAGGGTAGCCCCATGTAGAGTGAATTGCAGTAATCCAGTTGGGATATAACCAAGGCATGAATGGCTAGCCTTCCTTTCCAGGAAAGGATGCACTGCACAAAATAATAAGAAAATGTATTTATTCAGTTCTTTTTTTAATCTCCTTCTTTCCCGTTGTCACCCACCAGTACCCTGCAGCCAGGTGACATGGACCGCCGCCTCTCCATCGAGGTTTGGGACTGGGACCGGACAACCCGCAATGACTTCATGGGCGCCATGTCCTTTGGAGTCTCTGAGCTGTTCAAGGGCCCCGTGGAAGGCTGGTAAGGGGAGATCTGTTGGGTAGGAAAAAATGGAAGAGAACAATGGAGCAACACAGTGGCCCACCAGTGCTCATATTCTCTCTCTTTCTCCGTCTTGGCGTCTTTTTGGATTTTATCTGTTTGCTTGGTTGGCACCATCCTCTTTCTCTTTCTCTGTCTCTCGCTCTCCTCTCCTTTAATTTAACCCTGCAAATATCTCCCATTTTTGGCTTCCATCCATTCATTCTGTTCTCCTCTCCCTATTTTCTTCCCCATCATCCCTCTTGCTCAATCGCTCCCTCTTTTGTCCACTTCCGCCCTGCCCAATGTCCCTGTCTGCGTTGCTGTCCCAGGTACAAATTGCTCAATCAGGAGGAGGGCGAATATTATAGTGTCCCTGTGGCGGATGCAGAAAACTGTGGGCTGCTGCAGAAATTTGAGGTAACCATGTGGCTCCATGACAATGTTTGGATTGGTACCCCATACGCAGGTACACTGAGCTGTACACTGAGCTCTGCCGTGCAACACCAGCAGAACTGCCCTTTCTTATCCTTTGGGACAGGTTCACCCAGTTTGCAAGGAGCTCACTGAAAGATGGGATGGGATGGGTGACCAGCAAGAATTCTTCCAGTCAGTAAAAAAAAAATTAGAAGCAACTCCCTGGAGCGTAGGGCCCTAAGAAGAATCTGGTTTTCCAATGGAGCCACTTGCAATGTCCTTTGTATTTCACTGTTATCCCATAAATGAGGTGCGTGGCTCAGTGGCTGAATGATGCGGGAGATGGTCTTTGCTTCAGTGGTTTGAATCCTAGCACTACGTGGTGGGGCAAGCTCCCATCACTCGGCTTGGCTTCTGCCCGCCTATCAGTTCGAAAGCATGTTATATGTGAGTAGCTAAATAGGTACCACTTCAGTGGGGAGACGAGACGGCACTTCACGCAGACAGTTAGAATCTTGCTGGCACCGGATCTTTCTAATTGCAAAACCCGTTTGAAAGCCGAGTGACAATTTTGGAGGAGGGAAAAGGCCCCAGGTGACACTGCAGGAAAGCCGCTTGTCTTTCTGGTGTGGAACTAGCTCGCCCCCTATGGTGCACTTTGGAAAGTGCGTGACCATGAACCAAACAGGGCTAGCAATCTTAGGTAGCCAAATTACTACTCTGCATCGTAGCAACGTAGTCTCCTGGCTAATGTAACATCACCATACACTAAGTAAACAAACCCTTAAATGTTACCTTTTAAAGGGAGTTTGGGCTGTGTGTGTTACACTCACTGTGTTGCATTGAGCCTAATCACAAAGTATGTACTTCACAGCTCGGGACCTACTGGGACAAACACAGCATTCCTGAAAGGCAGGCCTGTTGATCTATAAGATCAGCTCTAATACGAGGTAGAATGATAGATGGGTCAAAGGGGGAGGATTTTAGCCACCCTCTGGCTATTTTTTCGGGGAGAACAACGGATCTCTGTGTTTTATCCTGACCTGAGTCTGCTGAAATGGCATTCATTATCCTGCCCTTAGACAGTCTCAACTGTCTTCTCTGGATGGAGAGATCATCTTATCCTTTGCCTTAAAGAACTACATTTCTCAAAATGGACCTATAAATGGTGGGTGGGTAATCCATCTGAAGAATAGGCAGAAATTACATTTTCAATGAAGAGGCATGATGGAACAGAGGTCTTACATCTTGATGTTCTATTTTCCAGGCTTGCAATTTCCCTCTGGAACTCTATGAGGTATAATTTTTTCTTCTGTTTCTTTTATTTTGGGAGGAGGCAGGAATTGGGTTCTTCTGTTGCCATAAAAACAGCCACCAAAGCTCATTTAGAGAAAGAGGGAAGTGCAGGACAGAGAAAGAGCCCCCTTGATCCCTTGAGTCTCCCGATGTTCATCCTTTCGTTTTTAGGACCAATTATGTTGCTTTTTGGATGCTCGCAGTAAATTGCCCACCTTTGACCCCCTTCTTGCCGCCGTTGATATGCTCCTTCTGAACTTGGAAACATGTCCTTAGCTAATGTGCTTAACAGTCTCAGATATGTCTCTCCTTGGGAACCCTGTTGGCTGAATCTCAGTGTTTAATTCTGGAGAAAAAGCATTTCCTTAGATCTGTCCATAAGGTGGAAGGAGAAAAATGGAGGTGGTAAATACTTTTGAAGCAAAAGAATCAGAGAAGGAAAGATAACACCAGGAACAATGAGATGAATCCGCCTACTGGTGGTCTTCCCAGAAAGCAGTTCAGATAGTCCTCAACTTATGACCACAATTGAGTCCCATTGCTAAGCAAGGCAATTGTTACGTATGTTTTGTCCACTTAACAACAATTTTATGACTTTTAGCCACAGTTTTAACAGCTTTAAACAACTGCAGTTATTAAGTGAAGCATTCAGTCGTTAAGCGAATCTGACTTCCCCCATTGATGTTGCTTGTCAGAAGCCAGCAGGGAAGATTACAGATGTGATCACTGTCATAAAAACGAGACAGTTGCCAAGTGCCTGAATTTTGAGAACGTGACCATAGGGATGCTGCAACGGTCATAAGTGTGAAAACTGGTCATAAGTAATTTTTTTATTGTTTTTAACATCGAATGGTCGCTAAATGAATGGTTGTAAGTTGAGGATTAACTGTACCTTTATATAAGTCTTCTAGAGTGGAGGTTACTGAATATTAACACTAAGATTTTTCTGCTTAAAAATGTGAATCTGGAGTCGGGTGAAATCCAGCAGGTTCAGGAGATCTGGTAGCAGAAATTTTGAGTAGTTTGGAGAACCGGCAAATGCCAACTCTGGCTGGCTCCACACTGGGGAAGGAAGGGGGATTTTGCAGTATCCTTCCCCTGCCATGCTCACCAAGCCACGCCCATAGAACCGGTAATTAAAAAAATATGAATTTCACCACTGGTCTGGGATTATGGCAACTTCCTCAGTTTACTGTGGATCTACCCTGTTTCTGTAATGACTCCATAGATCCTCTAGTGAAGATAGTTAATTTGCAACTGCATATATTTCAAAATCACTCCATTCTTCTTGAAGATTCTCAGTCATCCAGGTCATGGTTGTCCCAAAGGTGCTTTTTCAAGAGGTGATTGGATTTTCTTTTTCTTCTCATCCAAGAAGCTTCTTCAGCTCTAACTGAATGGTGGGTAATGGAAGGATTTACTGTATTTTTCAGAGTATAAGATGCACTTTTTCCCTAAAAAAAGAGGCTGAAAATCTGGGTTCATCTTATACACTGAATACAGCATTTTTTGCCTCCCGAAGCCCTGCATAGCTTTTAAAAGGCTTTCAGAGAGCTCCTGGGTGCTGGGGAGGGCAGAAATGAGCAAAAAATGGCCCATTATTTTGCCCTCCACCCAGCCCCCAGAAGCACTCTATAAGCCTCCTAAAGGTTATTCATGCCCCTTTTTTGGGACAAAAAACGGGCCCGTTTTCACAAAAAAACAGTTTCCCCCCCCTCCGTTTTTGCCCCCCACCCCCAGGAGCACTGTACAAGCCTAAAGGCTATTCATGCCCTTTTTGGGGAGAAAAACGGGCTCGTTTTCATGAAAAACAGGCTGTTTTGGGGAGGTTTGCAGAGTGCAAAACCTTTTTTTTTTTTTAATGTCCTCTTCAAAACCTTGCTGTGTCTTATACTCCGGTGCGTCTTATACTCCGAAAAATACGGTATATTCCTTGCAGTCAGCTGGTCATTAGCATTCTTCTAGAGCAGTGTTAGTCAGCCTAGTCCCTACCACCCACTAGTGGGCGTTCTAGCTTTCGTGGTGGGCGGTAGGGGTTTTGTCTGATACTGAAGCACTTTCCTTTTTTTAATTTAATTGACTTCCCTACTTTATAAATCACCATTACTGTGGAACCGGTAGGCGGTTAGAAAATTTTACTACTAACAGAGATACAAAACTGGGCGGTGGGTATAAAAAGGTTGACTACTCCTGTTCTAGAGAGTCATTGAGGCCACTTAAAGATTTGTCTGTGTCCTCGGGTCACCTGAGTAGTGCAGATGGGTATGGGGTCATCTTGGAACTGCTGAAAGGGCTATATTGTCATTGAGAAGTGCAGGAAAACACCGAAAGAATGCAAATGACCAGCTTTCTGCAAGGAATATAAATCCTTCCATTCCCCACCATCCAATCAGATCTAAAGAAGCTTCATGGACGAGAAACGAAACTTCTTCAAAGAAAAAGAAGAAAGTCTAATTGCCTCTTCGAAAAGCACCTTTGGGACACTCCATTGTTCATTCTCACACACTAATATCTAAGAATTTTACGATTTGCATTAAATGCACCCTGTACCAGCTTCTGTTTCAAAGGTATGAAGAAGCAGGTGAACACCTAAGGTGCACCCTCTTCAAAAGGGCAGAGATTGCTGAAGTTTTAACGTAACTCTAGTTGCAATGCCCTTCATTCTGAGTCTTCAGAACCTTCACGCCTGCGTCTCCTCCTTTTGTTCTGCAGAAGGTTCGCCATGGTCCTATCCCATCTCCATCTCCAAGCCCCACAGACCCTAAGCGTGGCGGATTCTTTGGCACCAACCGGTTCCACATCTCGGACTTCAACTTTCTCATGGTTCTGGGCAAAGGAAGTTTTGGCAAGGTGGGTCTGCCATTAGGCAGTGGGTCAGAGGTGCACAAGAGAGGGAGGTACAAGTATTGGCAGTGTCCAAATTTGCAAAGGCAGAACTTCCTTAAGTGAGGTGGAAACAAGACTCAAGACTCTGGGGTGCTTCTCCACAGGTGATGCTGGCCGAGCGCCGGGGGACAGATGAGCTCTTTGCCATCAAGATCCTAAAGAAAGATGTGATCATTCAAGATGATGATGTAGAATGTACTATGGTGGAAAAGCGTGTCTTGGCCATGGGGGAACGTCCACACTTCCTGACTCAGCTGCACTCTACCTTTCAAACAGCGGTAATTCTTGTCTTCTAGAGTTATTTCATTAAACAAATGTTGTTAGTTGTGAAGTCGTGTCCGATCCATTGCAACCCCGAGGACAGCGTTCCTCAAGGCCTTCCTGTCCTCTATCATCCATTTAAACTCACGCCGACTACTTCGGTAGACTACATCCAGCCACTTCATTCTCTGTTGTCCCTTTCTTCTTTTCCCCTCAGTCTTTCCCAGCACGAGGCTCTTCTCCAGTGAGTTCCTCATTCTGATTAGGTGGCCAAAGTATTTGAGTTTCATCTTCAGGATCTGGCCTTCTGAAGAGCAGGCAGGGTTGATCTCCTCTAGGGCTGACCGGTTTGATCGCTTGCAGACCAAGGGACTCACAGGAGTCTACTCCAGCACCAGAGTTCAAAGGCCTCAATTCTTTGGCACTCAGCCTTTCTTATGGTCCAATTAAACAAATATTAGCCTTTTAATTAAATAGATCGGGAGTGCCCAACAGTGGCAACTTTTAAGAACTGTGGACTTCATTTTCCAAAATTCTCCATCCAGACATGGTGTCTGGGGAATTCTGGGAGTTAAAATCCACAAGTCTTGAATTTGCCAAGGATGGAAACCCTGAAATCGACTCTTTAATTGGAATAAATAATTTCTTCCCACCACTTGCATTTGGACAGAAGAGAAATCAATAGTTCTGCACTGAACAAACACCGCATGTCCTTGAATTTTTTGAAATTATGCCTGTGTGTGCCCTTTACAAATGCAATTGGAGAAAGAAAGGGCTGCTTTTGAGACAATGCGAATTGTTTTTATATTAATTGTGTTCAAAATAATTTGAACAATAAAAAAACCGCTACTTTTTATTAAAGAGGGCTTATTTATATAATCAAAAGTATGTTTTATTTCGTGAACTGATGTCCACACATCTTAAAATGGCCAAGGTGGAGAAACACTGATTTAAGGAATACTTATAGATGAAATTATTTGTCTGGGGACATGTTCTGCTCTTTTCCTTTAAGGACCGGCTGTATTTTGTTATGGAGTATGTCAATGGAGGAGACCTAATGTATCACATCCAGCAGGTTGGGAAATTCAAGGAACCCCATGCTATGTACGTGAGTTTTTTTGAGGAAGTAGGCTATCTGTATGTCAACCATCATGAAACCCAAAGGAAAGTTACTCTGAAAAACTTAAATGCAGATTTAAAAATCACAATCAGCTCCCAAGAGTGGTCAGCTGGCCATTTGCTCATCTGGTTTAATATCCTAGTCTAGTCCGACCATGCACTGTCACCAACCAGCAGCACCGTTCCTTGCTTGTCTTACGAAAATTAGAGACATGAGAAAAGTATCTCCCAATGCTCAGGTTATAAGTAGACCTCAATTTAAGACTACAATAGATTCTATAATTGTGGTCATAAGTTGTGACAGTAATTAAGTAGGTCATCATGTCCCTGTGCCTAATTTTATGACCTTTTTAATGGCAGTTGTTAAGTGAACTCAGGGCATTTGCTCCCCCAGAAACTGGAAGTAACACTGGTTGAACCTTTTAGTTTGATTTTGAGAATCATAGGTAAATATTCATCCTAGCATCCAAGTCAGAAAGGTGATAAAAAACTAATTGATATATGCCAGAGCTGGGGAATGATGACCCCCTTATGACTTGTGGACTTCAACTCCTGGAATTATGGGAGTTGAAGTCCACAAGTCATAAAAAGGCCATCATTCCCCACCCCTGGCATGTATAATGGAGTTAGGTGGGAAAGCAATAATTTATGAGATTGTGAAGTAATATGATTGCATGATTTCAGACTGGAGCATCGCTTTTATTTTTTTTAAAAAGACAAAAAGGGAACATTCTTTGCAAAAAACGAAGTGTGTGCAGTGGTTAAGGTACCAGATCAGAAACCAGCAGGTAGTGACTTTTACTCCTGCCTTAGGCATAAAGCCAAGTAGGTGATCTTGGGCCAGTCTCTCACAGCAGCCCTAGGAATGAGACAGTGTCAAACCGCTTCTCACAAATCTCGCCAAGAAAACTGAAGGGTCTTGGCCAGGACTCAAAAACTGACTTGAAGGCACCCGTAGACAAACAAATAATTCTCAGCAAGTGATTACTGTCCTCTGGCAGAAAGAAGGCATCTTCTCTTGCTCTGCTCCCTGGCAGACGTTTTTCCACCTGGCAGGGCAACTACAGCTAGACCTTCATCACTGGGTTAAAAAAAAGAAAGATGCTTTGGAAAAAATGCTCTGAACATCCCAATTGCCTTGGTTTAGAAATAGGCTTGGCTTTAACCATCCAGTAAAGCATGAAAAAGTGTCCATTGAAACTGCCATAAAACACACTCTGAAGATGCTAGCAGTGAGCTATTTGCCATCCTTTTTCTAATCACCATCTTTTTTTCTATTCTGCTATAGGTTTTATGCCGCTGAAATTGCGATTGGCCTGTTCTTTTTGCATAACAAGGGAATTATTTACAGGTGAGTCTCTGGCTGCCGCCCATTCTCTATGCCCACCCAAGCCAGAGAAGGAGAAGAGTGGGGGCTGTCTTGATTACAACTCTTTGGGCCTAACTATAACATCCCAATGTTTTTGTAAGAATTAAGAAGATAACAGCTCATGATCTCTCCAGCCTTCTTTTTTTTCCAGTGTCAAAATCTGAACACAGGTAATAGCAATAGTACTTAGACTTATATACTGCTTCCTAGTATTATACAGCATAATGCCCTCAATAATCTGGGTTATCGTTTTACCTCCCTTGGAAGGATGGAAGGCTGAGTCTACCTGAATCAGGATTGAACTCCTGGCAGTGGGTCAGCTTAGTTTTCAATTTACGACCATAATTAAACCTGGAATTATGGTCGTAAGTCATGGTGGTCATCAAATGGGTTACTATGTGACTGCATTGATTTCACAACTTTTTTTTTTTTTGCAGCAGTTGTTAATTGAACTCTAGGGTTGTTAAGCAGATGCCAACATCATTAAGCAAACGTGTCAATTGTAAACCCAATTCCCCCAATGGGTGTTTTTTATTGGAATTCCAAAAGTGGCAAAAAATGATGAAAATTACAGTCAAGTCACCCCGGGATGCTACAAATGGCTATAAATGTGAGCTGGTTGCCAAGTGCCCAAAATTCAGTCACATAACTGAGGGGGGAGAGGGGGGGCTCGGAACTCTGGAACTTGGTTGTAAATATCTTCTAACAGTCACTAAGTGATCGGTCATTAAGCAAGGAGATTCTGGAGTCATTGTATAATTGTAACCCTGTGTTGTACAGACTCTGTTCCAATTCTTCATACTGCTGTCTCTAGGGATTTGAAACTGGACAACGTCATGTTGGATGCTGATGGCCACATTAAGATCACAGATTTTGGGATGTGTAAAGAAAACATTTTCCCTGGCATCACCACCCGGACCTTTTGTGGAACACCTGATTATATTGCTCCAGAGGTAGCGAATCTCCACTTAAAAACTTAATGCTCCCAGGTTCCATCTACTTTCACCTTCTATTTCCAGTTTATTTCTGGGCAGGATGTAAAGTGAGATTATCTGACCTCAAAGCCCACAATGGCTTATGTCCAAGTCACTTAAGGAAGCCTCTTCAATTGCAGGTTCCTCATTTTTGGGTTACAGTTGGTTGGGATTTTAGATCAGGTTTTCTCTTCAATTCCTATGTTTAGGGAAAATATCTCTACTAAGAGGAGAGAAGCCTCATGTTAAATTCCTTTCCATGGTCAAGTTAATCAATGGGTTTAGCTGGTTGAATAGTTTTGCTTGTATTTGTTTTTTTAAAAGTTTTTAAAAAAGTTTTATTATTTTTGATTGCTTTATTTACTATTGGATTTTTTAAAAAACAAATCATCTCTACAGCTATCAGGGGACTAATCTTAAATTCCTTTCTTCATCAACCTTTTGGGTCATAAGTTTAAATGTCTAACAGTTTAGCTGGCAAATTGCTTTTATTTATTTCTAAATCTGTAATAGTTTGGTGTTATTGTATTGTTTCACAAAATACCCTATTCCTAGAAATAAAAGAGAAAAGTGGAGTCCAAATGTAATTTGCAAAATAAGAAGAAGAAAAACCTGTATCCCCCTTTGGACTCTGTATAAACATAAAGCCTATTGCTCTTTAAAATGTCAGGGTTTCAAATTCCTACATTATATACTGTATTCAAACTCGGTATATCCATTATAGCCAGTGTGGTTTTGCATCTGAAATCCAGTTTTTACAATTAAACATATATTCAGGGACTCAGCCTTGCTTTATTCCTTCTTAGATGCTATGTTCTCCCTAGGCCATTTCAGTTTTAAGTTCTGAAATGCTCCATCATGTCTAGTTTGATTCTCAGAATATTTTGGATGGAGGGGGAGCCGAATGAATGAAAACTCTGTTCTTTTATTGCATTTCAATTGTAATTGGTTGAAAAGCCCAGGATCCTAACTGTGTTATGACCATGGTTTTGAGGTTGAATCACAGCAATGCTGCTTGCTTCAAACCACTATTGAAAAATAAAATTACAATATCAAGAGTGGAATAGCAGGCTTTTATCAGGGTCATTGCATGGAATGTATCTGTCCCATTTAAAAATTATTGTTTTATTTATCAGCTCAAAATGCAACTATCAGTTCTTAAATGCTGTACGATCTAAGTATTTTATGAGCCACCTTCTTTTGTAACAGCCAGCACACATATTTTATTCATCAGTGGAAACTTTGCTCCAAAATTTCCACTGGAAGTAGAAATATAAGATAAAATCTTTTTGGTGGTAATTCTCGGACTTCATTCTCCTTAGGGCATATTCTGCTCCTCTGTTTCATACAAGTAGTCCTCAACTTACAACCTCAATTGATATCATAATTTCTGCTCTAAGTCATTACAGCTGTAAGTTGGATCAAACTTGATTTTTACGGTATCATTAAAGCAAATCATTATGGTCATTAAGCGAATTTCAGTCTTTAAACAAATCCAGCTTTCCCAGTGGGTGGGGTTTTTTTGCTGGAAATTGGCAAAATAAGGGTCACAAATTGTGCTCATGTGACTGCAGGATTGTAAATCCAAGCTGGTGCCAAACACCTGAATTATTATGACATGACCATAGGAAAAGAAAGACGGTCATAAGTGTGAGTACAGGTCATAAGTCACTTTTTCCAAATCCGGTGTAATTTTGAACAGTTGTCAAACAAATGGTTGTAAATCAAGGACTACCTGTACTTGCTTGCTTGCTTTACTCATTTGTTTATAT
Source organism: Rhabdophis nuchalis (assembly GCA_039707465.1). NCBI lineage: Eukaryota > Metazoa > Chordata > Lepidosauria > Squamata > Natricidae > Rhabdophis > Rhabdophis nuchalis. Next base: position 153,123,654 of record CM077647.1, on the reverse strand, counting down.
TAAATACAATTTCTACTTTGCAAACTTGGAAAAGATATTATTCTTTTGGTTAAATATTGAGCCTTAGTAGAGATACAGTATATGAGTTTTTTCTCTTTGATTTCTTTTGGCTTTACTGGCTATGTTTGGCTTGTTTGTAGATAATTATATCTTTACTTTTGTTAGCTGCTTAGTTGGCACTGCTTTGATCAAAACGTGAAATGAGATATATCTCAAGGGGCTGAAATTCTCATTTTCTCCTCTCTTAAGATTATAGCCTACCAGCCCTATGGGAAGTCAGTAGATTGGTGGTCATTTGGTGTTCTTCTATATGAAATGTTAGCTGGACAGGTACGTATATGTGAGGATTCTGGTAAGTATATGCAAGAATTCTTTACTATTTACTCTAATTCAAAAATGTGTTTTACATTATCTGGAGAAATAATTGATAGCCATGAAACTATGAGATCAGGAAACAAAGGCTATTAGGGATTAAACTCAGTCATTACCATTTTCCAGTTGTGCTCCAGAGAATTTTCATAATTTCCAAGTGGGGCTAAGATCTTTGAAACAGATTAATTTTGAAAGATACAGATAAGGGATTGATCTCTTAAATACCTGAGTGTAGGGAATTTGTTATCCATTGAGTCTCTGATAATAAACTAGCATTTCTTCCTGGATTCTTAGAAGCATCAATCTCTTATGAGAAGCTAGGCGTCACCAGTGGAAGAAGATTCTTAGTGGTTGTTAGCTCTTAGTGGAAACCTTAAGAATTGAGACTGAGAAAAAGAGGTTGCGTTAAACTTGAAATATATGTTTCCACTGAATTTAGTGTTAAATGAACAATTCTTCATTTATTTATTTACTAGCTGTTCCTGGCCACATGTTGCTGTGGCCCAGTCTGGTTAAATGGTTAACTAATCTGTGTGTAGATCTACACCTACACACACAAACACGTACACACAACCATCCTATAACCCCCAACCTACCTTCCTACTATATTTCTCCCTCTCTTCCTCTACCTACCTACCTACCTACCTACCTACTATATTTCTCCCTCTCCCTCTCTATCCACCTACCTATCTACCTACCTACCTACCTACCTACCTACCTACCTACCTACCTACGGTATTTCTCCCTCTATCCCTCTACCTACCTACCTACCTACCTACCAACCACATTTCTCCCTCTCTCTCTCTATCCCTATAGCTGCCTACCTACCTACCTATCTTATGGACAGAGTATTTTATGTCATAAAGGATGACATAATACCTGTGGCCCAGTGCTCTCTCTGTATCCATCTACCTACCTTTTAAACAATTTTTTACATTTCCGTTGCGTGTACCTGGCACAGGTATGACATCTACACAATCTATATATATATCATTGGTGCAGTATTTGAAAGGAACGTTGTGTGAAAAATTGTAAGTGATAGGTGCAGTACGTTCGGAGATTAGCGGTTTTGAACAAACTCTTGTTACATTTTTATTTATATAGATTTGGTTTCCCATTTTACACAAGTGACTTTGGACAGCTGACAAGATTAAAACAAGCAACCCATCCAAACAAAAGAACCCCCTCAGGGTCCAAGGACAAATGATTAGCCATAGCAGTTGGGCCCACCATCACCCTGAGCCAAAGGCCTGGGGGAACAGCCATTGGAGCCATCTGAATTTCTGGGCCGATGCTGTTCTAACAAAAAGACACTGTTTAATAAAAGATACCTGGAGCATACCTTCTCTGCTAGATCTGATGTAGGGGAGAGGGAGAAAGGGCATACTAAATATTTTGAAAAGAAAAGCATTCATGCGATTTCAGAAGTATAAAGTAGAAATGGAATAAGATTCTTCCCGTTCTTCCAGAGGGCTTTGTATATTTTGATTGTCACGCATGGAAGAGGACTACTTTTGTTCTCTGTATGAATCCAAGTGCCGTTCTGCAGCTGCCTTTTGCACAAAACCTGGAAATGTGGCTCAAAGATGTAAGATTAAGTGTCATTTATCTGTGTTACATGTACAGTAGTTTTGTACGCTGCTGAGGCGTCCAAGTAGGAAAATGTATTTAATGGACCAAACATTCTAAGTAGAATACCTGTTGCTTATTTTCCCTGTGCTTTCTTGATCTGCAGCCACCATTTGATGGAGAGGATGAGGATGAACTCTTCCAATCGATTATGGAACACACAGTATCCTATCCTAAATCCCTTTCACGAGAGGCTGTCTCCATCTGCAAAGGAGTGAGTCTTGTTTCAGAACTGGCACACTTAGGTGGAAGGGGCTCCTTATCATATTTCCTGAGACAACATGAACCATTGAACCTTGTCAGCCTTCCCAGGGAGTCCGGAAAAGAAACACGACCAGTTCAGCCAATTCTACTTCATTGTAAGGCTACATTAACAAAATCTCACAGGTTTAGAAAGCACAGATCTCCCACTGTCTTTTTTACCACCTGATAAGTTAGGGATATTCTTTTGGGGCAGCCATAATATAATAATAGAGTTGGAAAGGGACCTTGGAGTCTTCTAGTCCAACCCCCTGCTTAGGCAGGAAAGCCTACACCACTTCAGACAAATGGCTATCCAACATCTTCTTAAAAACTTCCAGTGTTGGAGCATTCACAACTTCTGGAGGCAAGCTGTTCCACTGATTAATTGTTCTAACTGTCAGGAAATTTATCCTCAGTTCTAAGTTGCTTCTCTCCTTGATTAGTTTCTACCCATTGCTCCTTGTCATACCCTCAAGTGCTTTAGAGAATAGCTTGACTCCCTCTTCTTTGTGGCAGCCCCTGAGATATTGGAACACTCCCCTAGTCCTTCTTTTCATTAAACTAGACATACCCAGTTTCTGCAACCGTTCTTCATATGTTTTAGACTCCAGTCCCCTAATCCTCTTTGTTGCTCTTCTCTGCACTCTTTCTAGAGTCTCCACATCTTTTTTACATCATGGCGACCAAAACCGGATGCAGTATTCCAAGTGTAGCCTTACCAAGGCATTATAAAGTGGTATTAACACTTCCCGTGATCTTGATTCTGTTTATGCAGCCTAGAACTGTGTTGGCTTTTTTGGCAGTTGCTGCACACTGCTGGCTCATATTTAAATGGTTGTCCACTAGGACTCCAAGATCCCTCTCACACTTGCTACTATTGAGCGAGGTACCACATATAATGTACCTGTGCATTTTGTTTTTCTTCCCTAAATGTAGTCCTTACTTTTATGAGTCCCTTTCTCTTTCTGTTATGCAGCTGCAGGTTATGCCCCCCTGTATTTGATAGTTCCCTAGGCAGCTTTTCTTCTAGCTCCTATGTCCCAAGGTCATTCCCACACACCATTACATATCTAATGCTACAGAAACCATTTCTAAGATTTATGGTTTTGCAGGGAAGGGACAATTGATACAGGATTCACCAGGGGTGCTGAGATGTATTGAACTTCCATTCAAATAATTCTCAGCATCATGTCCAACACATCTGGCCTATATTGAGGAATGCTGAACTGATGGATTGCCTTTTGAAAATAATTTGGCCTTTGAAATTTATATGGATTCATTCCCTGATTGGTTTTCAAACCAAAAAGCAATCCTGGTTTACATTAAAAACTGGCAGAGGAAGATCAGTACGGTAGGAAGCAGTTAAGTATTTATTTCATCTCTTTGCCCCATGGGTGTTCCTCTGCTTCCATGTGTGGATGTGGGAACTCTTGTTTGTCTCTCCTTCTGTTTTGCCAGTGTCAGAGCAAGTATCGGATGCCCAGGCAATTGGTTCTTTTGGATCCAGAGACAGTAAGCACACACCAGTGAATAAAGGGATTTTTAAGCTTTATTATTAGCTCAAGCAAACAGATTTAAAAGCATTACATAAAAAGCATACATAGCAAGCAAAATGATACCCAAATTTCTTACAGGCTATGAGGAGCTGCTGAACAATGACAGCAGAAATGTCCTAAAGTGGCCAATTTCCACAGTACCCAATGCTAGGGTTTGTGCTAAAGCCCCCAACAACAACCCCAAGTTTTTTTTTTATAAATACCAAAACCTGGCACCACGTCTTCATGGCCCTGCTATGGTGATGCAACTGCAGGACCTGACCTTGACTGTGCGTCACATGCCTTTGGGATGGGAATTAAAAGTCGGAGGCTTTCACAGTAAGAAAAGCTTTACAGCTTGGCGAAGATTCCCCACTCCTTCTCCTTTATTCAGTAGCAAGAGTAAAAAACCCCAAACAGGTTAGCTCAGAAAGCGTTCTAAACTTCTAGACTTTTCTTAATGTGATGGATAAAACAAAATATGTCACTAAACTCCTCGAAATAACATTGGTCTTCTGTGTTGCCACTATATCTTCCCATCTGGTTCCAGACTGGATTAGATTCCTTCAAGTAAGATGCAGGACTAGCAAAGTTTTCTCTGTTCCTTAGTTCTTGACCAAACATCCCCTGAAGCGCCTGGGGTCAGGACCAGAAGGGGAACGGGATATTCGGGAACATGGATTTTTCCGCTGGATGGACTGGGAGAAAATGGAACAGCTGGAAATTGCTCCACCGTTCACACCTAGGCCCGTGAGTTATTGGTTGCCGAACCAATTCTCCAAATATATTATTCTGCTATGCGCCATTTTTTGGGAATAGAAAAGTAAGAGAAGAATGGTCTGGACAAGGAACTCTTTGCAGAAGCTTGTTTGTTTTTTCCTTACGCAAAAGCTATAGGTATAAAATTCAGAATGTGTGTTCATCATTAATTTCATAAATATTTGGTAGTTTAAGCCTTAGCTAGTAAACGAGGAAAGAGATGGTTGTATTTATAGGCTGAAAAATAACTCTTTTCTTCCCATCTTCTTCCCTCAATCTCTTTGGTCCTTTTCTCTTTCTACATCTGCTCCAGTGTGGTCGGAGCGGCGAAAACTTTGACAAGTTCTTTACACGGGCACCACCAGCACTGACACCCCCAGACCAGCTGGTTCTGGCAAGCCTCGATCAGAGTGAATTCCAAGGATTTACCTACATCAACCCTGACTTCGTGCATCCATCAACCTTGCGGCAGGGAAGCCTCTCCCCAACCGGCATGCCTCTCTCCCCAACCGGCATGCCTCTCTCCCCAGCAGGAATGATCCCTTCTCCTACCTCTTTAGTGTGAGAGTAACCCGTAATCATCCAAAATCCCCATGTTAAACCTTGGCTGTTGGACTCTGTTCCTTAGAGCAGGAGTCCAAGTTGAAACCCAATCCTAACTCTGATTCCCAGAAATATTTTGTTAATTGCATTCTCTGGTGTGTTGTTTCCCTTCTTATTTCCCTCCCTTAGGTGCAATCAAACTGGTGAGGTTAAGAATGTGAAAATGCATGCACACACACACACACACACACACACACACACGTGTACACACACATATGCATGCACACACACAGACACACACAGATAGAGAGAGATACAAATACTCAGTCCACAGTTCCCCAACCTTTCCGGCTTTGCAGTTTGGTGGGGAGGGGAGGGTTCTTTGTAAGTGGCGGGTATGTGCTCACTCATTGCTCGGACAAGTGCAGATGCACTGCACTTTCCTGCCACTTCCACAGCCAGATTCCAAACATCTCAAGGCCCAGTAGTAGACTGTGGCCCAGGGTTTGGGGACCTCTGACTCAAACGCATGTACACACTATATAGTCTATATAGATCAGAGGTGTCAAACTCAAGGCCTAGGGGCCGGATCCAGCCTGCATGATGCTTAGATCTGACCCACGTGGCTGCCCTAGAAACAGCTCCATTTTCGCTGGCAGAGGGTTGCAGAAAGCTATTTCAGTTAAAAACAGAGCTCAGAAGGGTCATGGGCAGCCCTCCAGCCCTCTGTTTTCACTGGCAGAGGGTTGGAGGAGGCCATCGCAGCCAAAAATGGAGCTTGGAGCCTCTTTTCGCTGGCAGAGCACTTGGGTCACCACAGGCACCCCCGACCCGAGTGATGTCGAGCTGGTCACGCCACCCCTGGCCACCCCTCCCCCGGCCACCCCTCCCCCACCCCCAAGGTCACAATCGTGATGCAACCTCCAATGAAATAGAATTTGACACCCCAGAGAGAGAGAGAGAGATAATAGATATTGATATAGATATATTAGTTGATGACACGGTATTGGCTAGGTTTTTAAATGGGGAAAAATGTCTGGAGCAAACATAATTTCTAATGTTGGATTTTCCTCCTTATCTGATGGAGCCCCCTGTAGAGTACTGTGAAGCCGTTACCATGGCATCTCCACTGTGCTGTACAGTAGAAGCCATTTTATGCAGTATAGTATAAGTCATTTCAAGGCACAACAGGCGGTATATCTTAACAGAACACACACCCTTAAGGGTGTCTTAACCTACAGAATTTGTCTCCAGAGAGTAAGTCATCTGTGTACCAGGTTTGGTTGAAATTGCTCAAGGTGTTCCAGAGTTATGCTGGAACACGCGCACACACACACTCACACACACACACACACACTCTCTCTCTCTCTCAACCCATTTATATATATATATATAGAGAGAGAGATAGCTACATCAAGAGAAAGAAAGTTTTAGAGCCTAGATAAGAGAGAAATTGCTTTTGTTACAGTCATCCTTTAGCAGGTCCTGAAATTTGATCAAGGTTATCCTCTCACATATCTGACTACCGATGTGAAGAATTTTGTAAAAATTGTTTCTGCCTTGTAATCTTTTCACTGGAGTTCAGCTTCTCGGAGTCTTTTGTGATGATCCTTCAAATGATCTAGGTCAGGGATTTGACGGAAAATAGTGAATGAAAGAGTAGAAGACTGATTCTAATAAGGTCCTCCTAATTTCCCCCAGATAGTTAGGTTACCGGATGACTCGTCTGGTTAGAAGTGGTTAAACCATGGATTACCCAGCTAATTTTATGCCATGCATATTTTGTATAAAAAATAATTGGCCAAAGGGTAACAGTTGTATTTTGTGAGAGGGGTATTCTGAAATTTAACTCGGAGTTATCCAGACCGTCTGCTCTTATTTCAGGACTATAAAATGGCTGCCAAGCTTTAGAAAATATCCTGATTGATAATGCAGCAAAATGACAAATATAAAGTAAAATGTAGTTGTGCAATGAAAATGGAGATCTAAATATGAAGCGCACACTGAATCACTTAACTCTCCTTGAGATTTGGGCTGCAAATGCTATGGCATGGAATTATACTATGGCATGGATTTATTAAATTGGAGAACTTCACATTTAACAGAACCACCATAAACCTGGATATGAAATGAATGGAGAAGTGTTGGGGAAGGAGAACTTACTCTTTAGTTGCTACCATTGTAGTGTGTAGAGGAGATATTTCTTCACAGGCTTAAAACACTGAGTCTCCTGTACTTCTTCAGATATGTCAAAATTGTAGTTCCAGAAGTCCCAATTTTAGCTCATCTGTAGGATGCCAAGTTGGAAAACCACATCTCAAAGGATATTAAGTGATTCTGAGTTACTCCCTTGAAATGCTTTTTAAATTGGGAAGCTATCAAGGAAGAATGACTGCCTTCTCTCTCCATTAATTAGTTAAAATAATTCCTCATATTCATTTCAATTAAGATCCATTTGCAAATTGTAATCTTCAGCTTCACCTCCATGGTGCTTTCTCTAGTCTTATCTGCTACAATGGAATATTATAATACTTGATGTATTTGTATTCTTAAAACCTTGATTCCTTGCACCACACATGTTGTTAGTAGACTTTTCTTCCCAAAATCTTGTAAAAACCTCACCAGTCCTTCTTCCTCCTAGGCATTGCACCAGTGTTTCCCAATTTTGACAGGCTAGGAAATTCTGGAAGTTGAAGTCCATACATCTTAAAATTGTCATAGTTGAGAAATGCTTCATCACATTGTATATATTTTTTGGAGTATAAGATGCACTGGACTATAAGACACATCTTTTTGGGCTCCTGAACCCTCAGCGCATCCCATTTTTGACCTCCTGAACCCTCTTTTCCTGTTTTTGCCAAATATGTGCCTGTTTTTGGCCTATAGAGTCCTTCTGGGAGTCAAGGTGGGCAAAAAACGGGCTGGGGGGGGGGGGAGGCCAAAACCAATTTTCTTTCTTGTTTTCCTCCTTTAAATCTAGGTGTGTCTTATAGTCCGATGCGTCTTGTAGTCCGTAGCGTCATATAGTCCAAAAAATATGGTAAGGGCCAGGAGGTTGTGCCACATACAATGTGATACAGCATTTCTCAATTATGACAATGAAGGTTCGGGAGGCTGAAAATGGGCCTGTTTTTGGTGAAAATGGGATATGCAGAGCACTGCAGTGTGCTGCTGGGGGTCTGGGGTGGGCAAACGTGTACGGAGAGTTCGGGAGGCCGAAAACAGGCTCGTTTTTGGCAAAACGGGACGTGCAGAGCACTGCAGTGCTTCTGGGGGCTGGGAAGAGCAAAAACGTGACTTGTGGAGGGTTCGGGAGGCCAAAAACAGGCCTATAAGGTGCACTGAAATTTTCACCCACTTTTAAGGGGGGGAAATGTGCATCTTGGTAATTGGTAAATATGGTAATTTGCCAACATTAACACCTTCCTCTGATATGACTTCCCATCGCCAACTTAATAGTTGTAAATAAAACCTTGAAAGAGAGCAACGATAATGGCAAATTTGGTATTAGACTTTGGGTAAGTTATGTGTCTTCTTCCACAGAACAGCATGTTGAGATGGAAACTCTTCCTTCCTGCATTGACTATTATATAATGAATTGATTTATATGTACATAATGAACATGTGTACCTTCCATGTTTCCATCTTTCTAAAGGGACATCCATCTCTTCCAAGCTACACCTGACTGTCTTTTTACAGCTTTAAAACTGAGGTATGGTAAACTGAGATCTTACTCTCTATCCTGAGAGCATCACTAATGATTGGAATGTAAACATCCCCTTGTGATTCTTCCCAATTACTTTTTTGGTGCAGGAAAAAAACCCTTGGTATTTATTTAGCTGATGATAGAACTCCATTGGAAACTAAAATTTTCCTGCTGTGGCCTGCGTCAGCTACTGAATTGAGATGGCACATTGAAAGTGCAATGTTTATTCACACCCTTGAAATGTTTACTCATATGAATTTGTGCTACAGATGAAAGAGAACTGAATTTAGTTGGCAGGTGGGGTGAGGTAAAGGATGACTTATTCTGCTGACAGCAGGACCTATTTAGGAAAGACAAAATATTAAGATGGTTATTCCTCTCATACCGTAAAAGCAACTTCTTGCAGTTTTTTCTCTCCTTTACATTGGTTGAAACTTTATCACTTGATAGCAATGTTCTGCCTATTAGTCTACAATTGGGGGGGGGGGGGGGCTCACCCCTTCTTCCTCATTGCTAATTGAGGGAAAGTGTTGTACACCACACTGAAGCTTGGTAAACTTTCATGTTTCCCCCCTTTGCAGACAGAACATTTTGAAAATATATAGAATTCCAATATATTGAGCTAGTTAGTTGTTGCCTATCTACATCTTAGGCCAATAATGTTACAGGAAAGAGAGCAATTTGCACAAGTATCTAAGGTAGCCCATAGATAGAGCAGAAGGTTGTAGAATCCAGAGTTCTGGGTTTATGAACAGTGAACAAGGTCTAGAGCAAAGGTGGGGAACTATAGCCCCTTTATGATCTATGGAGTTCAACTAGTTGGCTCAGTTGCTGGCTCAGGAATTGTGGGAGTTGAAGTCCACAGGTCATAAAGGGGCTATAGTTCTGCTCTAGAGCGTGCCAATTTGTTCTTTCCCAAATATTTCTACAGTTTTTCCCTTCAACCCTTACTATGCATAAGTCTTCCATCAGTTTCCTGCCTCGTTTTCCCTCCCTCTTCTAATTACCCAGCCTTTCCCCATCACCCGCCACCTCCAATTTGGGGATAACAAGACACCACATGACTCCTATTTTCTCTTTGGCTTGTGATTCTCTGTAGCCAGTAACATAATCGAATGGACTCACCTATGCATTTCAACATAAAAAATATTTATCCAATCCTCAGCTTGTGTTTGTTTTTCTGTCAATAGCTTGGGTGATAAGAGACTGCAGATTTTGGGTGGTGGCTGATAATGCTGAGAACATTACTTTCAAGCAATGGCTTCAATTGGATAATTTTAGATTGTAGACCTAAAGGTCCTGAAGGGATTCTGCCCTTTTGATGGTAACAGCCATTTATCCTGGCTTTTAATGCTGGCCGTAGAATATTCAAGCATACACACAGGGCACTACTACAGGCTGCCTCTACACCGTTCTCTAATCTGCGCCTCACCTCTGGGATGCCATAATGTCTCTGCTTAGCAGCTGAGCCCATTTATTTCCAGCACAGTAGTCATGCCTCCAAATTCACAGTGAGTTTAGTTTTCCAGCTGAAACGTTATAGCTCTGCAGTGCTGGTGGGTGGGTGGCTTTTTTTTTTTTTTTACTGGCATGAGTGCTGAGAAAAGAATGAGGCTGTGGCAGCTTTCCCTGACTGTGGCAGTGGGTTTTGACAAGCAAACACATTGTATATGCAAAGGGGCATTGGTTAGGTAGTTTCTGTTGTCATTACTGTTTTACTCCACTGGTCAGCTGGAAGCTGGTTGCCTTACTGCAGTTTTTTCAAACATGGCAACTTTAAGGTATGCGGACTTTAAGCCCCAAAATTTATGCTGGCTGGGGAATTCTGGGAGTTGAAGTATACCTATGCTAGTAATCCTCAAATTATGACCACATTTGACCCCAACATTTATATTGCTAAGTGAGACAGTTGTTAAGCGAGGTTTGCTCCATTTTATGACTTTTCTTGTCACAGTGGTTAAGTGAGTTATGAACTGCAGTTGTTAGTAAGACTGTTGTTAAGTGGATTTGGCTTTCCGGTTGACTGCTTATCACAAAAGGGATCACATGACCTCTGGACATTGCAACCATCATAAATATGAACCAGTTGCGAAGCATCCCATTTCTGATCACATGACCATGGGGATGTCTCAACGGTTGTGTGAAAAAGTCATGTATACAATAACAGTTGGAAGGGACCTTGGAAATTATCTAGTCCAACTTCCTGTTCAAGCAGGAGACCCTACACCAGCGATGGCAAACCTTTTTTGACTGGGGGGAGTGCAGGGGGGTTGTGTGTGGGTGTGCTGCACCCATAATGCAATGCGTGACCCCTCCAGTGCGCATGCGTGCACTACAAGCACTCCCCCCCCATTTTTTGCATGCTTTTTTCGCCCTCCCCAGTCTCCAAAGGCTTTATAGCAGCCTGAGGCAGGCGAAAACAGCCTCCTCCCCCCCTCGAGGCCCTCCAGAGGCTTCAGGGACCTTCAGGAGGCTTCCCTGAAACTCTGGAAGGCAAAAAAAGACCCCCTGAGCAAACCGAAAATGACTTCCGGTTTGCTCAGAGGGTCCTTTTAAGTCTCTGGAGGCTTCAGGGAAGCCTCCTGAATGTCCCTGAAGCCTCTGGAGGACTAAAAATGGCCCTCTGAGCCCACTGGAAATCACTTCTGGTTTGCTCGGAGAGTCTTTTTTTGCGGGAGGTGGGGGAGGCTTTTTTCGCCCTCCCCAATCTCCTATAAAGCCTGGGGACGGCGAAAAATGGCTGAACTCAGCTGGCCAGTGCGTGTTAGGGTTACGGTTAGGGTGGTACGCGTGCCATAGGTTCGCCATCCCGGCCCTACACCATTTGTGACAAGTGGCTATCCTCTTGAAAACCTCCAGAGATGGGGCATCCATTACTTTTGATGGCAAACAGTTCCATTGGTTGATTGTTCTCACTGTCAGAAAATTTCTCCTTATTTCTAGGTTGAATCTCTCCTTGATCAGTTTCCATCCATTGTTTCTTTCAGGTGCTTTGGAAAATAGGTTGACCCTCTCCCTCCTCCTCTCTGTAAGTGTCCTTAGATATTGGACCACTGTTACCATGTCTCCCCTGGTCCTTCTCTTCACTGTACTAGCCATGGCCAGTTCTTGCAACTGCTTGGAAATACCCTGCTTGGGAATACCTTGAAGCAAATGGGGAGCCACTGTGTAAGACAGAATACTGTACTGGATGGGCTGTGGCCTGTTCCAGCAAGGCTATTCTTATGTTCTTATGTTCTTTTCATATGTTTTCGCCTCCACGCCTCTAACCATCTTTGTTGCTCTCCTTCAGTTCTTTCCAAAGCTTCAACATCTTTTTTTTTAATAATGTGGTGATCCAAACTGGATGTAGTATTCCAGATGTTGCCTTATTGCCGTCGTGATTTTGAACATTCACTAAACAAATAGTGATAAGTTAAGGACTATCTGTATTTTTTCCCTAAGGTTTCTTTTAAAATAGAAGCCACCCACAGCCCAAATGAATTGTTGAAACTAAAGGACAACCTGCACTGGATTTTCATGGCTGCTGAGAGGGAAGAAAATTATATCTTGAAAATTATGCCTTGGACGTCTTAGAAATGCTTCTGACAATTTGGGTATGAAGAAAAGATTTTGAAAAAAAAGACCTGCCTTCATTAACAAATTGCTAATGGGATAGAATTGGAAGGAGAGCTAGAAGGCAGAGGTGGATTTTGAGGCTGAATCCCAAGGTACTCTCACTCTGCTTTAAGAAGAACCCTCTTTAGGAAGAGGTTGGACAACCATATGACAACTGAGAGCATAGGCACCAAAGACAAATTCTTTGTGTGTCCAATCACACTTGGCCAATAAAGAATTCTATTCATTTATCTGAAATAGTATGGGGTTTCCTGCTTGGCCGGGGGCTTGACTAGAAGTCCTCCAAAGTCCTTTCCAACTCTTGTCATTCTGTTATTCTGCTCTCCCCATCAGTATGTTAACAACAAATGATGAGGGCTGCCGCAGCATACTGGATTCAAGGCAAGGCTCATAATTTGTTTTAAAACATTTTCAAGGGAGAAGGGCAGCCAGCCATATGTCTGACTGTGAACACAGCCCAATGTAAATGGGTTTTAACATCATCCCAGGCTCCATTTTATTCCTTTCCTAGGGTACTTCGTTTTGAGTCAGTATACAACACTATATATATGTATTTAAATATAAATATATATATATATTTAAAAGCATCATCATAAAATCTCCAGAACCCTAAAGCCTACAAACTTGAAATTTGGCACATATGTTCCTCTTGTCTTCTAGGTGCTCGCTAAGAAAGGATTTTTCGAAATTACCATCAGCTCATTAGTATTTCTTATACAGTAATTAACACGCTCTGATGCTAAGGAGCTCCACTCCCCCACCTGAAAAGAACTCTGTTCCAACTGCCAGTTGCCTCACATTCCGTTACCTCAGTTCAAACTGGCAGACGTTCCACTCCTTCACTCAGGAACGGTCTGGGGCTCCTTAAGAGTACTAAATGTCTACGGCTTCCACACAGGGAAATTGAGCAGATTCTGACAGGTTCTGGAGAACCGGTAGCGAAAAGTTTGAGTAGTTTGGAAAACCAGCAAATACTACCTCTGGCTGGCAAACTTTCATTGTGAAACACGGGTATCCAGCTACTATAAATATATACGGATAGTCTTAGACCCATGATGGCAAACCTATGGCACATGTGCCACAGTTGGCACGTGGAGCCATATCGGTGGGCACTCAAGCTCAGCTGCAGTGCACATGTGTGTGCCGGCCAGCTGATTTTCAGGCCTTTGGGCCCAGCAGAATTCAAGAAACAGACTGTTTTTGGTTTACAGGGGATGGGCAAGGCCGCTTTTGCCCTCCCCTGACTCCTAGAATGGGTCTGGAGCCTGGGAAGAGCAAAAAACTGGTCTTCCCTGTCTGATCAGAAGTTGGCAAATGGGCCATTTCTGGCCTCCGGAGAATCTCCGGGGGGGGGGGAGGCTGTTTTCACCCTCCCCAGCCTCCTAGAAAGGCTCTGGAGCAGTGGTAGGTTTCAAATTTTTTTAGAACCTATTCTGTAGGTGTGGCCTGTTTTGTGGGAGTGGCTTGGTCATGTGACCGGGTCAGTGTGACCAACTTGGAAAATGGGGTGAAACTCACTTAAAAACGCTCTTGCTTAACAACCAAAATTTTAGGCTCAATTGTGGTCATAAGTTTTCTTTCTTTCTTTCTTTCTTTCTTTCTTTCTTTCTTTCTTTCTTTCTTTCTTTCTGCCTTCCTTCCTTCCTTCATTCTTTATTTCCTTCCTTCCTTCCTTTTGTCTCTCCCACTCTTTCTCTTTCTTTCTTTCTTTCTTTCTTTCTTTCTTTCTTTCTTTCTTTCTTTCTTTCTTTCTTTCTTTCTTTCTTTCTTTCTTTCTTTCTTTCTTTGGAATAAAGTTTATTATTTTTCAGTGCACATAAAACTTCAATAGTGCTAAGTATCTATCTTGAAACCTTTCATACACTTATTTCTCTGAATATTCTATAGGATCTCTGCTTTGGCTTAAGCTTTGCAAATGGAAGCGAATCATAAATCATAGAACCTCCAATCATTTTAACGATCCCTATGCTTTGACGGACCTCAATTCCTTACTGTAAATAAAAACGACACCTTTTGGTATTTCCCTTCCTCATTTCCCTCTAGAGCAGTGTTTCTCAATCTTACCAACTTTAAGACCTGTGGACTTCAACTCCCAGAATTCCTCAACTAGCATGGCTAGTTGGGGAATTCTGGGAGATGAAGTCTGCACATCTTAGCCAAGGTTGAGAAACGCTGCTCAACAAGTAGCCATTTTAACTGTGAATGTTTGGAGATGGGAAGGATTAGGAGGGATAACTCCTCTGCTATCCCCTCAATCTACTAAATGAAATGGTGTTGTTTGCTCTCAAGAGAAAGTACACATCTACTTTGAAAGAGCCAGAGCCAGGTTCATTTTCACGTCGCATAAGAGTGAACACACTAATTGTGGAGCCTGACCAAAAAGCCACGCATGCAGGTAAACAAGAAGGAGCGGAGTTAATGAAGGCAGTGAGAAGGCACAGCCACCAGGACTGAGAAACGGGGAAGGTGGGGAGAGATATAAACAAAAGAAAAGGCTTCTTAGTCGCTCGGCCCTCAAGGGGCTTCCATCAAGCAATTCCAAGGGGGTCCCCTAAAGATAGGAAATCAACTCTTGGCTTGATCCTCATCATTCACATATCCACGCACCCCGCAGTCACTTCCAAGAGGCTAGACCCAAGCGAGTCAGATGGAAAGGCTGTACCTACCCCCAGGCACCACTCACACTCCCCTTGAGATTTTTGCACTTGCCACCCCAAGGAAAACCTTTCAGCTCCAGCTGGTGTGAGCCCACAGGCAGAAGGGCACCAAAGCCCCTTTGCCTCTCTTCACAACTCAGATGAAGTGGCGGAGGAGCCCTTTCCCAGGCTCTTCCCTCTCACTCTTCATCTTGATGATATTGCTGCAACTGCCGGGACAAATGGACAGAGGTAGCCAAAGCCACGCCGAGGCAGCCTGGCGAGCGACGGAGGATCAGGCAGGGCACCGAGGCCCCTTCGCCTCCCTTCACTCCCACTTCGTCTTGATGATGTCGCCGCAGCTACCAGGCTCAGATGGACAGAGGTAGCTAGAGTGCGCTGAGGTGGGTGAAAGAGCGAGCGAGTGATGGAGGATCATGCGGTGTAGGAAGAAGGCAAGGCTGACATCCAGGAGCTGCATGGGCCCGAGCACTGGTTCAGCCAGTAGGAGCGGCAGTGCCTGGCTGAGGCCAGGCAGAATGACCGTGGTGGCCTAGGTGGTGGCGGGGGCAGCTGTCTGCCGCCTGAACTGCAGGATGACGATGAGGCAGCTGCTGCCTCACCACTACCCCACGCCTGCAGCCCAAGCAGCAGAAGCTCTGGCACCTCTTCTAGAACTCGGCCACCGCCATGGTGCAGCTCTACAAGGGTGAGCCAAGAGCCCCCGCTGTATGTGTGGAAGCCCTGACATGTGTCGACTCCAGGCAGGAGACACCCCCCATGAGTCACAGCTTTCTCCAGGGCCCAGGCAACCTTGGCTCCCACCTACCTCCACTCTCCTTGAAGTTGTTATGCCTGCTACCCCAAGGAAAACCTTTCAGCTCTGGCCGGTGTGAGCCAGCAGGCGGCAGGGCACCGAGGCCCCTTCGCCTCACATCGCAACTCAGACAAAGCGGTGGTGGGTCCCCTCTCCTGGCTAGGCTCTTCCCTCTTGCTCTTCATCTTGATGTTGCTGCTTCAGCTGCTGGCTGTGGCTGGATGGAGGTAGCCGGAGTTGTGCTGAGGTGGTCCAGCGGACGAGCGAGCGAGGGAGGATCAGGCAGGGCACTGAGGGCCCCTCACCTCCCTTCGCTTCCGCTTCGTCTTGATGATGTCGCTGCAGTTGCTGGGTGCGGATGGACGGAAGTAGCCAGAGTGGCGCCGAGGCTGCCCAGGCAGCAAAAGATCACAGGACTCGCTTATAGTGCAGGGCTGTGGCAGGCTGCTCCAGCTGGCTTGCTGCCGCTGACCCCCCAACCCCTCCTTGCGCTTATTGGTGGCCATGTGACCCTGCACTATAAGCGAGCCCGGGATCCTTGCAAAGGCCGCAAAAGATCACTGGACTTGCTTATAGTGCAGGGCCGCGGCAGGCCGCTCCAGCTGGTCTGCTGCCACCTCCCACCCTCCGCACTTAGTTGTAGCTTACTTATCTGAGGGAAGCAGTAATAGCAGCAGGGAAGGCAAGCAGCTAGCAAGCCTATGACACGAGAGCCAAACACAAAAAAGGTAAGTGGGCAATCCGTGCCACGGTTTAAATAGGGCTCTTAGAGGCGGGCAGGGCGATTGGTGAGCCAGCCAATCAGTGAGTGGCGGGTGGGGCAAGCATGGTGTGGACGGGCGGACTGAGCGAGCAAGCGGCGACTGGATGGGTGCAGTGAGCGAGCAAGGGGAGCAGGCAGGAGGGAGCATTCCGGTACTGTCCCACCAGACAAATGGGTTCTAAAACGTATGCTCAATTTCACGAACGGGTTCTGGTGTATTGGTGCGAACCGGGAGGACTCCACCCCTGCTCTGGAGCCTGATGAAGCAAAAAATGGGTCCACCATGCCATCATGTGCCAAAAGTGGGGGGAACGCAGGGGGAGGATCACATGCTCGTGTGGGGGATGAGTGCATTGAATTATGGGTGTGGGCATGCTCACGACCCTCCTGCACTCCCCCCGTGTTTGGCACGTGATGGCAAAAAGGTTAGCCATCACTGTCCTAGATTTAATAACCATTCATTTAGCAACTGTGGGATCCTTGCTTCCCATGGGTTTAATATTTAAATTTCTATACCGCCCTTCTTCCTTCAGGGACTCAGGGTGGTGTACAGGCAGCAGTAAAATCACGAATAAAAACAGAAAACAATTAAAAACCTATTAAAATACATTAGATAATGAGTAGCCTGTTTAAAACCTATTAAAATCCCTAAAACCATATAAAACTAAAACGTTTAAAAGTATGCAGATTAAAAACTATGCCAGGCCGGCCGCTTGAAATAAGTGGGTCTTCAAAGTCCGATGGAAGAGGCGTAGGTCTGTGATTGTCCGTAGGTCAGGGGATAGGTCATTCCAGAAGGCGGGGGCTGCCACAGAGAAGGCTGTCCCCCTGGGGGTCGCCAGCCGACATTGCCTGGCCGACGGCACTCTGAGGAGGCCCTCTCTGTGGGAGCGAACTGGACGGTGGGAGGTATTTGGTAGCAGGAGGCGGTCTTGCAGATAGCCAGGTCCCCTGCCATGGAGCACTTTAAAGGTGGTTACTAATACCTTGAAGGGCACCCGGAAAGCCACAGGCAGCCAGTGCAGCTCGTGCAGGAGAGGTGTCATGTGGGAGCATCTAGACGCTCCCAGAATCCCCTGCGCGGCCGCATTCTGAACTAGCTGGAGCCTCCAGGTGGACCTCAAGGGAAGCCCCATGTAGAGAGCATTACAATAGTCCAGGCAGCAGATGACGAGGGCTTGAGTAACCGTGCGTAAAGCGTCACGATCCAGAAAGGGACGCAACTGGTGTATCAGGCGGATCTGATAAAAAGCCCCCCTGGCCACGGCTGTCATGTGGTCTTCTAGAGACAGCCGAGAATCCAGGAGGACACCCAAGTTGCGAGCCCTCTCTGCAGGGGCCAATGACTCGCCCCCAATAGCCAGAGATGGTATCAACTGGCTATATCGTGACGCCGGAAGCCACAGCCACTCGGTCTTGGACCGGTTGAGTCGGAGTGTGTTTCTCCCCATCCAGACTCGCACGGCCTCCAGACACCGGGACATCACTTCAATGGGGTGGTCCGGGGTAGAGATGTACATCTGAGTATCATCAAGGTACTAGTGACCATCTTTAAAGCGCTACATGGCTTGGGACCTGGTTACCTGCGTGACTGCCTCCTACCGCATACCTCCCTTCGACCTGTCCGCTCCCACAGGGAGGGCCTCCTCAGGGTGCCGTCTGCCGGACAATGCCGGCTGGCGGCTCCCAGGGGAAGAGCCTTCTCTGTGGCAGGCCCCGCCCTCTGGAATGACCTGCCCCCCGACCTTCGTACAATCACGGACCTTCGCCTCTTTCGCCGGGCATTAAAAACATACTTTTTCCATTTGGCCGGCCTGGCAAAGTTTTTATTTATTTAATTTATTTTATTTTAATCATATTTATATCCCACCCTTCTCCACAGAGGACCCAGGGCGGCGCACAGGAATTTAAAAGCATACAAAAGAATAAATACATAATTTAAAAACATATTAAATTATTCTAGTCCTATGCTAAAACCAATTTTAAAACCCCCAGTTTAAAACTCTCTAAAATAGTCCCCATGGGAGATTAGGCTAGGCCGGCTTGCTGAAAAAGATGTGTCTTTAGACACTGGCGGAAGAGGCGGAGGTCGGTGATGGTACACAATTCAGGGGGTAGGTCGTTCCAAAGGGCAGGGCCCGCCACCGAGAAGGCTCTTCCCCTGGGTGTCGCCAGACGGCATTGCCCGGCCGACGGCACCCTGAGAAGACCCTCTCTGTGGGAGCGTATCGGCCGAAGGGATGTATGGGTCAGGAGGCGGTCTCGCATATAACTAGGCCCCGAGCCATGGAGCGCTTTAAAGATGGTCGTCAAAACCTTGAAGCGCACCCGAAAGGCCACAGGAAGCCAGTGCAGCTCGCGCAGGATCGGTGTTATGTGGGAGCATCTAGTGGCTCCCGTAATCACCCGCGCGGCTGCATTCTGGACTAACTGTAGCTTTCGAGTGCACCTCAAGGGAAGCCCCATGTAGAGAGCATTACAGTAGTCGAGTCGGGACGTCACGAGAGCTTGAGTGACTGTGCGAAGGGCAGCCCGGTCCAGTAAGGGGCGCAATTGGCGCATCAGGCGTACCTGATGAAACGCCCCCCTGGCCACGGCCACCACATGGTCCTCCATGGACAGCCGGTTTTAGTTGGGGTTTTTATCTATGTATTTTAGCACGGGTTTGAAATTGATTTAATTATTTTTTAACTATTTCTGATTGCATTTATTGTTCTTTGTTTTTATCCTTTCCTGTGCACCGCCCTGAGTCCCGTCAGGGAGAGACGGCGGTATAGAAATATGAAATAAAGTAAAGTAAAGTAAATCAGCATACTGATGGAACTCTACCCCGAAACCACGGATGATCTCGCCCAGTTCTCTGAGCACATCAAGCTCAGAGAGCTCCTAGGACCCCACAGTTGAACCCTGAGGTACGTATTCTGAGGTACATATTCTCTTCTATCACATTTAACAATGATTCACAGTTACAATGGGACTGAAAAAAATGACAACTGATCCTCATAGTTATGAATGTTGCAGCTCTCCTATGATCACATGTTGTTTGGCGCTAGGCAACTGGCATGTATTCACAACGGTTGCAGCATTGTAAAAGCAAAGTCAATGAAGAAAGTCAGATTTGCTTAATGACCACATGAGTCACTTAACTTCAGTGATTCACTTAACAACGGTTGCCAAAAAGGTCATAACATTGGGCATGGCTCACTGAACAATTTTACCTAATAATAGAAAATAGAAGATAACCTGGCATTTATTTATAGGGGAGAAATGTCCAGACCAAATGTAATTTCTAATGCTGGATTTTCCTGCTCACCAGAAGGAGCCCCCTTGTGGAGTATTGTGAAGCTATTACCATGGCAACTCCACTTTGCTGTATAGTAGAATCCATTTTAAGGTACAACAGGTTGTATCTTATCAGAACCCACACCCCGAGGGGTTTTAGGGTATCATACCCCCACATTATTCCAAAGAGTAAGTCATCTGTGTACCAGGTTTGGTTGAAATTGCTCAAAGTATTCCAGAATTATGTTGGAACACACACACACACACACACACCAATTTGGGTGGGCATCATGTCTCGTTAGTTGTGTGAAGGATAAACCAGGATATTCTTACTGGTGGAATGCTAGACTGCCATCTTTATTCTGTGAATGAGACTGTTGTCTCATGGCATAATAAATACTTGAGGTATACTTCTAGAAAACAATGGAGAAAAGGAAGTCCAAAGTGGGAAAAAAACCCTTTGATTTTACAGTTTCTAGTGATTTTGGAGGTTGAAATTCAGGGCTTTTTATTTTTATTTATTTTTTCTTAACTCTTAAACAAAATATATATAGTTCACATTAGTCAGAAATGAAATTCTTTCCTACCTGGAACAGATGTAATTAGGGCTTCTGAACACTAGAGGGCACTGCAGGATAAAAAGCAGTATTCCACCCCTCCCCCTCCCTTAATTTGGGAAGAATTAATCCCTTCTGGGGTTTTCCAACTCTGGAAAGAGCAGCTTTCAGAACATCTGTATAACAGAGAACAAACAGGTGAAGATTCTCCTGCACTCTGGAAAGACTGAATTTCTAGCATTTGTACAAGATATGCAACCTTACAAGAATAGCCAGGGGGAGAGAGAGAATATAGCTCTTTTCAAGAATCGTTCCCCTCAAATATATATTTATGTATTGTGGGTTTTTATCTTAACTTGGAAGGGTCAGAAAATTGAAGAAGGCAAAACAACAAACACAACAGACAAAAAGGGCTCAGGAGGACTCTTGACCCTAGGTCAGTGCTTCTCAAATAGTGGGGCGGGCCCCCCAGGGGGGGTGGGAGGCTCCGTAAAGGGGGGCGCGTTTGACCTCGCAAAGGATTAAATTTTTTAAAAATTTCTAATGCACTTTAAATCTTTTCTGCTACAGTTAATAAAGCTATTCTTTGTTGTAAATTGATCCACATTTCTTTTTTTTATTCTCTTATACGTTAATAAGGATACAGTGTTATGCAGAGGTGTACTTATAACAATTTTATAGACAAATGATACTATTTACAGTCGCGTGGGGGGCGCGAAATGTTTTCTTCTTCCTAGGGGGGGCATGACAGAAAATAATTGAGAAGCACTGCCCTAGGTTAAGTTGGCCCCCATGTGGGGCTGAGAGATGTTGACCCAGCATGTGAAGAGCTGAGATTCACTACCATATGCCCATAACTCCCATTTCTTTACAATTTCATCATTCGATGCTGTTCATCCTCTGAATCATTCCACTTATAGCCATAACTATAAGGGTAAAGTTGAGAAGAGAAATGAGAGTTGTGGGGCAGCAGTGAGATTCAATTTTTTCTTACTACAAGTTCTGTGGGTGTGGCTTAGTGGGCATGACATAGATTGGTGGGCGTGGCTTGGCTTCACGGGCATGGCAACAGAAGGATACTGCAAAATCTCCATTCCCTTCCCAGTCCTGGGGCAAGGATACTGTAGAATCCCCCTTCCCTTCCCTCTCCACCCCACTAACCTGCTTTCCAGGTCTGTTCTCCTGTGCAGGGCAACAGAAGAAGACCCAGCCAATCAGCTGGGACTCGGGGAGCAGCGAATAGATGGGGGTGGAGCCAGTCAGAGGTGATAGTTTTAAATTTCGACCATGGACCATGAATGCTAACATGCTTGTGAAGAAGGTACAGAAGAGGCTGTACTTCCTGAGAATGCTAAGGAAGATAAATCTATCTCAGCATCTACTTCTGTCCTACGATCGCAGCACTATTGAGAATGTCCTGACATACCACATTCTTACGGCATGCACCTCCCTGAGTCCATCTTGATGGACATAGGCGCGGTATACAAATTAAAATTTAAAAAAAAATTATTGCATGGTATGGGAGCAGCTCTGCAATGAACAAAAAAGCTCTACAGATAATCATTAAAACTCTCCAGAATATCATTGGGCTCCAGCTACCAGCCCTGGATGACCACATCTCGCTGTTTGAGGAAGTTGCATAACATTCTCAGGGACTCTTCCCATCCTGCTTACAATCTTTTTAGACTGTTGCTTTCTGGCGCAAGATACAGAACAATTAAAACTAGGACCACAAGTCTTCTGAATAGCTTTTATCCCAGAGCTATAATTGCACTCAACAATCATTGGGTATTTTGTTTGCTGGAAACTGGAAGGAAACACTGGAAAACATGTTAAAAATGACAAAAATCATGGTCATATGACTGCGGGACTCTGCAAATGGCTATAAAAGTTAGCGGGTTGCCAAGCAACCCAATGTGATCACATGACCATGGAAATGGGTGTGGCTATCAGAACTTCGAAATCAAGTTGTAAGTACCTGGGGGTGGGGCAAGCAGGGGTGAAATTCAGCAGGTCCTGACAGGTTCTGGCGAACTGGTAATGGAAATTTTGTGTAGATTGGAGAAACGGCAAATACCACTTCTGGCTGGCACTAGAGTGGGGTGGGAATGGGGATTTTGCAGTATCCTTTCCCTGCCACGCCCACCATTCTATACCCACAGAACTGGTAGCAAAAAAAATTGAATTTAACCACTGGGGCAAAGTAAGCAAATGGTCATTAAACGAAGACTACCCATAACCAGATGGTGTGGGATCCTCTTTACTTCATGTTCAGATAGATAGATAACAAACTTTGGGATACTTTACTTAGGATTTTTGCACTGAGCAGGGATGAGCTTGATAGCCTCAGTTGCGCCCTTCCATTTTTATCATATTATGTTCCTGTCTACCCTACATCATTACCACAGGTACAGTGGATTCCATCCTCCTCCTCCCCCAAACTGTTTGTTGCAAGTACCAGGCACAGATTTATTGCATGTTTCTGCTAGACGCAGTGTTTTGTTACATGGAAAAGTATGTTTTGCTACCAGCAGCTTTTAAATTTAATGGACTAAATATAACTATAGGGATTGTACTACTGTACCCAGAAGCAAGAACTTGGAAAACGTTTGGCATATTTGGAAAAAGATATAACTTGGTTGCAGTTTTATGCTGAGTTTTAGGGAAAATGTGATAGAATTTGCTGAATTTTGGCTTGGAGAAAGGAGAAGACAATGGTGAGCTGGTAAAGAAAGGCTATTTGAACCTTGGGAACAGAGTGTAAGAAAGGAACTCCAAACAACTCCTTGATTGTGTTAAGTAAAAGGTGGGGATATAACAGACTTTTCAAGATTTGGTTACAATACTTTAATATGTTAAAATACATCCCAATCTATTCCCACATTATAGGTGGCCTTTGATTTACAACCTTAATGGAGCCCGCTCATCATGGTCATGACGGTTATAAAGCAGGTGGTCTACTCCAACTGTACAACCTTTTTTTGTAGCATTTGTTAAGTAAACATGTCAGTTGTAAACTGAATCAATAGTTCGCTTGGGGTTCCCAAAACCGGGAAGCACTTCCTTGTGGCTAGAAATGCCAAGCAGTTCACAAGGTCACATGATGCTAAGTTCCCCCGCCCCAGAGGTTGCTAAGCAACCAGTTGTAAGTTGAGGACTATCTGTATTTTCTGATCCTGCCTACATCCATGAGCTGACAGGGAAAAAACCTCCATTAAACTATTTCTTAAATTCAGTTAAAAATAGGAACATACTATAGGGGTGCACTATATTATTACTGATACGCACTCTGCATCATACGTGTGTTTGTGTGTATTTGCATCATGTCATGCTTGTAGTTAGATTCAACATTAGTCAGAACTAATCCCGAATGCAGGAGGCTGACTTTCTGTTATGTAAATGCAGATAGTATATTTATGTATGTTGGCATGTATCTTGTTCTGCATTCCGACTGAGACATGTCCCACATGTTAATGATCTTCCTCCTTCCTCCCTTTCAATAATGTCTCTATTATCGCCTGGGGTTTCTGTGGTTCTTTCATCCAGATGTTCAGGCTGAATGGGTAAAACGAAGGAGTGTTTCTCTGTCTGTGACGTCACTCTATCTGCAGTGGTTCAGCATTCACATTCTAGTCACCAACTGCTAGATCTACAGAGAGGCAGGGCATCCTTGTGATTTCTTTCATTTCCCTGTAGGGGGAAAAAACCCTTAAAGATGGAAGTGAGTAAGTAATAGCAAGAGAAGAGATTTCCTGTTTTCCAAGGAAAGTCATGACAGGTAGAAAAGGACCATAACTGAATAAAATCCACAGGGTGTTGGGGTTTTTTGTTTTTTTTTGAACACTGTTAGTCCTACTATGTAGACCAGGCTAAAAAATTAACTCCACAGGAAGATTAAAATGACTTTTATTATGATTGTCTGTGGCAGTGTTTGTCAGATTTGGCTACTTTAAGATGTATAGGTTTCAACTCGCAGAATTCTCCAGAATGGGACTCTTTTTTTTTTTTTTTTTTTAATTGAAAAAGTTTTATTGGTTTTACATTTTTTAACAGGATAGGGTAATGGTTACAAAGAAATTTTGAGAGCATTCACGTCAGAGTCGTCGGACCTTCCGAGACCTCAAAATACACATTAAAAAAGTTAACATAGAAAACATTTTCCATACCACTACAAGATGGAAGCAAGTACATTTACCTAAATTCTCCCTTCCATGCTGTCAGACATTTGCAAAAAGTCCGGATAGAAATATTATACAAAATTGTTCAAGAAAAATCAAGGCAAAGTTATTTTTTTGATCTAAGTCTTTTGGCTATTGTATCTTCTTTCTCTCCTCCCTGGCCCCCCGCGGGCGGGGCCGTGACCCCCTCCGTCCCCCCTGGATCTTCCCCCAGGGCAGAGGAATGTTTTTTAAGAAAGGCTTCCGCCTCAGCAACTGTTTTAATCCTCACTCTACCTCCTTCCCAGAACACCAGCATCCCTTCAGGTGTCATCCACTTGAACCAAATCCCGTGATCAAACAAGGTTTTAGACAAGAAGGAAAATTTCCTTCTTGAATCTCTAATTTTTCTAGGGATCTGCTTCAAGATAGTGACCATTTCTCGTTGATAAATTAAAGGTTTCTCTCTCTGCGCTTTCAGGATTTCCTCTCTGGTTGACCTTCTAACAAATTTCACATGTATCTCTCTAGGCACTTCATTCATCTTGGCATATGCAGAATTAATTCTATAGGCTAGGTCAATGTCCCCCCTGATCTCATCTTTGGGTTTTTGTAAATAGTCTGCTAAAATTGTACTCATAAGATCAGGTAGGCATTCACCAGATTCCTCAAGAACATTCTGAAATCTCAAAAAATATGTCATTCTTTCCATATCTATCCTAGACACATGCCCATTTATTTCCCCCACCTCATTAGAAACATTTTTAATCTCTCCCTTAGCCCCCTCCAGCCCCCCCTCCAATTCCTCGGTCTTCTGTGTATTCTCCAACACTTGCTTCCGGGTATCCAATAGTTCCTTTTTAAAAGTACTATTTTCAGCCCTCTGGGCCTTTATTTCTGATATCAAAGTTTGCATAGAGGTTTCAAGAGAAGCCATCCTTTGTTCCAAATTTACAAGTGCTGCTTCTTGTGCCATGGTTAAAAGTTAGAGTCACTGCCACCAAGATGGCGTTTTCCGGGTGGGGCTGGTGGGGCAGATCAGGAGCTCAGTTCAATTCAGGGCTGTGAAGTTGCAAACAATTCAGAAACCAAAAGAGACACAATTTCTCAAATCAGCAAATAGTAATAACGAAGGTATTCCAGAGAAGAAGTCACAAATCCATCAAAAGAAATTTTTTTCAAAAATCCAGAGAGAGTCCTGCTTTCAAAGAGACGCTGGAAATTTTCCTTAGTTGAAATAGTCAGGCAGGGACAAAGAGAAGCCACTTCCACCGCCCATCTAGCCAGAGGGAGAGAGTAGCAAAAAAAAGAAATTTTTAAGCTCAGCCAGACCTAGAAACAATGTTGCAGAAAGTCACAATCCACTTTCCCTTGTTAAAGACCGTCCGGAGTGAAAGTTTCCGCTTTCTCTTTGCAGAGAAGCCATCTTAGCGTGCCGCTTAAATCCGAGGGTTTTTTTTTTAAAATTAAACACCCCCCTCCCAGTCCGTTCAGCCTGGCTGGCAGCAAGGAAAAAAAGGTGTTCTTTTAAACTCACTCCCTCTCGCAGCTGAAGCCTCGGCGATCCGCCCGACCTCTCCGTTCAGCCCTCTCCATTAAAGCGAATGGCACCGACAGCCGTTGGAGAAGGAAAAAACCCCCGCTGGCATGTTCCTCTCCTCCTAGGTCGCAGAGAGGAGCGCCCTCCCCACCGCCGTGACGAGGGCTGCTCCCTCTGAGCCGACCCTACGGGAAACCTCCGGTAACCGGAGAGTTTCGCCCCCCTGGGGGGGCAGAAAAGGCAACAAAGCGGCGAGCGAGCCCTAGGCTCGCCCGTCTCCGCTGGAGCCGGATACCGGAAGTCCAGAATGGGACTCTTTAATAGCCAGTTTGGTCTGGCCTGCAGGGTGCTTAGATCTGGCTGGTGGGGCCACCTTGGAAAAAGCGAAGGACCAGTCCCCAGTGCCTCGTGGGTGTGCCACACGTGCGCTTGATGCACACTGCATGTGCATGCACAATAGAATAAAAATTGTTCTGCATATGCACAGAACTGAAAAACAAGATGGTACCACCTATGGCACCGCCAGGAGAACCAGTTCAGGGGCATGGCAGGCCTGAGTCGGTTCCAACGACCCAGGCCACCAAACCACTATCGGTTCGGCCAAACCCGGCCAAACCGATAGGAACCCCCCACTGCTCCCCAGCTCCATCTCTGCTGACAGAGGGTTGCGGGAGGCCGTCCCAGCCAAAAATGGAGCTCGGGATTCTGTTTTCGCTGGCAGAGCACTCGGGCCACCACAGATACTCCCGACATGAGTAACATCAAGCTGGCCATGCCCCTCCCCCTGAGATCAAACACAACCCATCAATAAAATCGAGTTTGACACTTCTGATCTAATGGTTAAGGTATTAGGCTAGAAAGTAGGTGACCCTGAGTCCAAGTCTCACGTAAGCCTTGAAAGCCAGTTGGGTGATTTTGGGCTGGCCACACTCTCTTAGTCCAACCCACCTTATAGGGTTTTTGTTGTGGAGAAAATGGGAAGAAGAAGGTGTATTAGATGTGTTTGCCCTGAATTATTTGTAAAAATAAAGACGGGAAAATTGGGACATAGAGAATGGCCTTGCAGCTCACAGTGGCCCATAGTAAGTTTTATCAGAACATTCCCATAGCAACTCCTGAATCTCAAGATGCAAATGTTTCTTCTGACACCATTGTTTTTTGTAGATAACAGAAGAATTGGAAGTAACCTGACATCTATTACATTATTAGTTGTGAATATATATACATGCATTGCATCATTTCCCCCTCCTTTTGGAAATATATGGGATATCTCTTTGTCTGCAGGGATGTAACTCTCATTATTCCTTCGGAGGAGACCCCTTCCAATATCTACTGTCAAATAAACACTGGAGCAAGACTAGATTATTGGTATGGGTTGGAAGTTTCCATCCTTGGCAATATTAAGACTTGTGGATGTCAGCTTTATTAACCAACTATCGTCCAGTCTCCAACCTTCCCTTCTTGGCGAAGGTTGTTGAGAGTGTGGTGGCACAACAGTTTCCCCGTCACCTGGAGGAAGTTGATTATCTAGACCCGTGCCAGTCCGGCTTTCGGCCCGGGCATAGCACCGAGACGGCATTAGTCGCGTTGGTTGATGATCTCTGGAGGGCCAGAGATGGGGGTTGTTCCTCCATCCTGGTCCTATTAGACCTCTCAGCGGCTTTTGATACCATCGACCATGGTATTCTATTGCATCGGCTGGGGGGGTTGGGGGTGGGAGGCACTATTTTACGGTGGTTCTCCTCCTACCTCTCTGGCCGATCGCAATTTGTGTTGAGCAGAGGTCGACCTCGAGACCCCTCACATGTGACGCCGCTGGGTGAGATCATCCGTGGTTTTGGGGTAGAGTACCATCTCTACGCTGATGACACTCAGCTGTATATATCTACCCCAAACCACCCCAACGATGCCGTAGCGGTGATGTGCCAGTGCCTGGAAGCCGTACGGGTCTGGATGGGAAGAAACAGACTCAAGCTCAACCCGACCAAGACCGAGTGGCTGTGGTTTCCGGCTGCCCGATTCAACCAGCTGATTCCATCGCTGGCCATTGGGGGCGAACATCTTGCCCCAGTGGATGGGGCGCGCAACTTGGGTGTCCTCCTGGATGCTCGGCTGTCCATGGAAGATCAAGTGACACCCGTGGCCAGGAGGGCGTTCTACCAGGTTCGCCTGGTTCGCCAGTTGCGCCCCCTATTGGATCGGGACGCCCTTCGCACAGTCACTCATGCTCTCGTGACATCCCAACTGGACTATTGTAACTCTCTCTACATGGGGCTCCTCTTGAGGTGCACTCGGAGACTTCAGCTAGTCCAGAATGCAGCCGCGCGAGCAATTATGGGAACCTTAAGGTTTACCCATGTAACACCGCTCTTGCGCGAGCTGCACTGGCTGCCTGTCGTCTTCCGGGTGCGCTTCGAGGTTTTAGTTATCATCTTCAAAGCGCTCCATGGCTCGGGACCTAGCTATTTGCAGGATCGGATCCTGCCTCATACATCCACACGGACGATTCGCTCCCACAGAGAGGGACTTCTCCGGGTGCCGTCCACTAGACTCTGTCAGCGGGCGACGCCCAGGGGAAGGGCTCTCTCTGTGGCGGGCCCAGCCCTCTGGAACGACTTTCCCCCCGACATTAGAACAACTACGGACCTCCGCTCCTTCCGTCTAAAACTAAAAACATATCTGTTCTGCTTGGCCGGCCTAGGGTAGTCTCTCGTCTATGGGATTGTTAATAATTTTAGATAGGGATTTTAGTATTTTAATTGGTAATTTTTAGCGCAGGGATATATTTAATTTGTTTTTATCATGTGTATGTGTATTTATTGTTTTATTCGCCCTGTGCACCGCTCCGAGTCCCTTTGGGGAGAGGGAGCAGTCAACAAATTAAATTATTGATATTATTGATATTGAACTCCCAGAATTCCCTAGGTAGCCATGGTGGCTAGGGAATTCTGGGAGTTGAAGAATCTTTATTTTCTCAAGTTGGCCACCCCTGCTTTGACTTTTGTGTTTTGATTCCACGTTTATTTTAGAAAAGTTCTAAACCTACATTCAAAACACAAGCTAATTTCAACATGGAGGAGCAGAGAGAGAGAGGTTGGGTTACAATCTTGGATCTGCATTGGATATTTAGAGGTATTATGTATGTAAATTAGGCCTGGTTCCACCAATAATTTGGCAAATTAATTCTTTTTCTAATGAAAAATTAGTTAATTAGAATGTAGCAATGCATCTAAGAACAAAATGTATTATTTAAACAAAGATAACAGCACCATGAATTACATCAGTGCCAGTAAGACTGGATGCTCTTAAAGTTGCTGTGTTACAAATTGTAAAATTTCAAATAGAATTGATCTTGATACCACAAACTCAGGATTCTGCTTTAAATAATGCAATTTAGTTAAAGTCAGATTGGAACTCTAGAGGAATGTACTTGGGAAGACTGACCGGAAAAAAACCCTTTCTGTCAAGGCTCTGGCTAATGAACCCAAATAAATCAGAACCCTGAGACTTGGCTCCTTCTCTTCTTTAATGAGTACATCATATCAGCACAGCTTCAATGGAAAATCAAATCTAAATCTTTCCTGCAGTTTCAGTATAATTAAACTAGGAAATAACCCCATCCTCAAGTGTCACAGGTCACGTCTGCCAATTGAGTTAATTGGTGGGTTCTTCAGGCACTTCTTCCCAACCTTATTGATTGCCAGTAGAGATGACCTTGGTTCTCATGAGAAAGCTCTTTGTTATGTCTAGCAATGCATTCCAACCTCCTTCCCCCACTTCCCTCTCTTGTATGGCTGTGGTCAGGTTCTGTTCGAAGTTGACATCTTCCATATTAAGCAGGGTAATGTTGCTTAATAATAAAAGGTCTGGAAATTTGGTCCTTGTTGCTTAATTCAAAGATTTGAAGAGAGAAAAAGCTCTGAGCGCTTGAAAGGAACCATTTTCTTTATTTAACTCCCATCCCCACTTTTTTTAATACTGCTAGTGGGATACATATCTAATTTAAACAATTGCAACGACTTGTTCAATAAAAAGAAGCCTGAAAATTTGGTCCTTGTTTAACTCAAAGAATTGAAGAGAGAAAGCGAAAAAACTCCACGTATGAATGCTTGGAAAGAATAATTTTCTTTATTTAAATTCCACCCCCACTCTTTTTAATATTGTTGATAGGATACACATCTAATTCAAACAAAGAGTTTATTAATTAAGAGACGTCAATTGCAATCCTAAATTCTCTGGACACATTTCTGATAAAAACTGGGTAGATGCTACACAATTTTCTGCCCAGAGTCATGAATACATGCAGTAGCATGGGACAAATTTTCTCAAATTGCAATCCATAAACCACAAGAAATAAATAGAAATTAAGATGCTTACTGGGTGCTTAAGTCTGAGTTTTCAAGTTTCCACATTTGGTTAGAAGATGTGAATGAAAGTCTCTTCGCTCTGCCTGGAGAAGCCAGACTCAATCCTGTTGGGGCTGTAGCTTTGTCTGTAAATGGCAATCCCAATCCCAATCCTATCAAATTTTCCTTCTTACTCTGCCTGAATAACCGAGATTTTCCAGGCAGTGCAGGAAAAATGTGACATGTTAACTATAATATATAGGACAATTTAACAACTTTATGAGCCTGGGATACAGAAACCTCTCCCCCACACCCCTCAATTTTGGATGGAAATAATGGATTCTCCCCGTGTGCAAAGAAAAATGGTTCTGGAAGTCAAGGTGATGAGAATAGTGTTGACTGTCACCAGCCTGATGGCTAATACAGGTAGTCCTCGACTTACAACATTTTTTTTAGTGGCTGTTCATAGATACCACAGCACTAATAAAGTGAACAAAACTTGGGTATTAACTGGCATGTATTTATGATAGTTGTAGCATCTTCCAGAGGTCATGTGATCACTATTTGCAATTTTCCCAGATGGCTTTTAACAAACAAAGTCAACGGAAGAAGCTGGATTCATTTTAACTACATGATTCATTTAACAATTGCAGAGATTTAGAAGAACTGTGGCAAAAAAAAAACCTTTGGGTGTGACTCACTTAACAACTGCCTCACTTAGCTACAGAAATGATGGTCCAATTACGGTCATAAATCA
Organism: Rhabdophis nuchalis; assembly: GCA_039707465.1. Lineage (NCBI taxonomy): Eukaryota > Metazoa > Chordata > Lepidosauria > Squamata > Natricidae > Rhabdophis > Rhabdophis nuchalis. Next base: position 153,092,394 of record CM077647.1, on the reverse strand, counting down.
TAAGATTACTGTGTGATGGGCTGATCCCATGGCCACAGACGTCATCTGACTGACAGTGATTAGATGTTTGGCGAAGTGCATTAAACTTCATGCAAAGCAAAACAGTTATAGTTTATGGCTTGTTTGATGGAGGGAAAGGCTATTTTAACACCCAATCTGCTAAGTATGACTGAAGGATACCTGTCTCAGGTATGAGTTAGAGATGAGATGAAGGAAATGTCATCTGGCAGAAAGAACTTGATCCCACCCAGATTATATCTATGTGGGGCCTTTGATAAACTGGTAGAAAGAAACAGATAGTCACAGTGATCCAGAATTAAACTTATCAGCTAAAAAGCAGCCCCTTTGAAAGCCGTTAGGCTGTTTAGCCACTGATCAATCTACCAATACATTTCTCCCTGCTTTAATCTCCCTCACTTCCTGAGTTTTGCATGTCAAGCTGTGGTCAAACGCACAAGCATTTGCACTAAATTAGTAGCCCTGCTTCTAATTGTTTGGATGGGTTGTTCTAGTTTCACACTGAGCACTGGCACCGCTCCCAGCGTGGCGCCACACCCCCTTAACCTCATACCGTCACGGATGTGAAGCAGCTGAATTGATTCGCCTCAGCTCAGCTGCACTGCAGCTCCAATAGCAAAATTTCATTTTTGCACCATCGGAGCTCCTTTGGACCCCTGCCAGTCCCCCCCACCCCCGTTCTCTGGCTCCCTCCCTCCCTCCCTCCCTCCCTCCCTCCCTCCCTCCCTCCCCAAGGCTGCTAAGCTGCCATTGTGCTCCGATGTTCTGGCATTGGGTTTTTTAGCAGCTTTACAAATAGCGACCTGCTTTAAAAAAAAAAAAAAAAAAAGCTTGTTGTTGCTTTTCTGCTGCAAAAATAACTGGGTGTGAGGCCAGGCTGGGGAAAGGGGCATCCATTTTGGCATTGCTCTGTTTAGCCAGCTGGAAGAAATGTTGTTTAGCCACTGGTTTATTCTGGCTTCAAGGCAGTAGCCTTAGAGCTGCAATTTTAAAAAATCTGATGTTCACAGACCAGATTACCGAATCTTTAAGCCTGAATAAGAAGGGGGATGATTTCACATCGCTGCATCCTTAAAAAGCACCAGATTTCCCTTTTAACCTGGATTCCTCTGGGGGAAAGCCCACTCAAGCCCCACTTGTAGGGGAATCCAGGTTAAAAGGGAAATCTGGTGGTTGCTTAGAAGCAGGACTTTTGATTGTCTTTTTGTGTGACAAGTTGTTTCCTTGCTGTGCAAGTCTTTGCAGAGACCAAAAAAGAGAGAGACCAGGACACTGTTTACATCCCAGCATGTAACTGGAGAGGCCCAGAACAGAACGAGAATAACTGAGAGAGTCGTACGCGTTGCTGGAGGACCCTTGCTGAGGGACGCCCTGTCCTAGGGCTGAGATGCTGACAGGGAGGAATAGAAGCTGAGCTCCTAGCATCTTGCGTAAGGCCAGCTGGAGAAAACCCACATGTAATTTTGTGCCTTGGCATTTCCCCCTTCTTCTGTAATCTCACAAGACTACAGACCTCTGCTTTTCACGCCCCAATCTCTGGGCCCTTCCTCAGCCCTAAATAATGAAGAAAAGTCTCTTAAAAGGGCTTGTTTGCATTATATTTTGCATCTATTGGCTTAAATTGTCTTATAAAGACCTGGAGATATAACAAATAGATTCCAAACAGACTTTTAAAAGTCTGCATCATCTAAATTTATATGTGATGGAATGTATCCAGGGATGCTAGCTAGCATATTATATTAGGTATACTATAATAATAATATACCACAGAGGTGGGTTCCGGCAGGCATTGTTGCCGGTTTGCTCATGTGTGCGCTTGATGTGCGCTGTGCACGCATGCACAGTGCAATAAAAATTGTTCTGTGCATGAAGAGGGACAAAAAACAAGATGGCTGGTGCCTATGGCGGCACCTGGAGAACTGGTTCAGGGGCGTGGCAGGCCTGGGTCGCTGCCGGTTCCAGCGACCCAGGCTGCCAAACCACTACCGGTTCAGCCGAACTGGTCTGAACCGGTAGGAACCCACCACTGATATAACATCTGAACACCATCGTCATTGACAAAATTGTTGTCAGTCAATTACAAAAGGCAGCCATACATGGAACAGTTTATATCTTGTGAAGATACCTTTAATAACTTCATATCTACCTTTATCAAGCCCTTGGGAGGGACTTGGTAGGTGAATAAACATGCCAAATCCAGCCTAAATATCTGGCTGACTGTGTATGATAAATAACAAAGCCAAGATGTTGGTCCAATGTTGTGATTGAAATTCCTCTCACTTTTTTTTTTTAAAAGCAGAGCTTAAATTGCGCCACTGCTGTTCTTCTCTTTGACCGTTTCTTGCAGACACTTGACCACAGCTGAATATTCAACGGCTTCCACTTGTGGCCCAGAATACAGTTCCAAATTAATTCACAGTTAATATTGTCCCATCAAAGAACTTCAATATATGGTAAAATAAATTCTGGGAAAACTTTAATGAAATCTGGTCTAACAATTCAAGAAAAAATAAATTATTTCAATGAAATGGCCTATCCCCATGATGGCGAACCTATGGCACGCCTGCCAGAGGTGGCACGCAGAGTCCTCTTTGTGGGCGCATGCGCCATTGCCAGCTGCTCTTCTGGTTTCTGGCACACACACCTGCACCAGCCAGCTGTTCTTCAGGTTTCCAGTGCTCTGATGCACGTGAAGACCATCTGGCCAGCGCACGCACGCATGTGCATTGGCCAGCTGGTCTCCGGGTTTCCGGCGCACCCAGCATTCGATGCGGAAAAGATTTGCCATCACATTTTATTGATTCTGCACCATCCATAAAAGAGCATGATTTACCACAAATTTACCACAAATACCATCCACTATGATGGTGTCCTTCAAACATTTATTTAGTTTTGCAAAAAAACAGAGTGGGGCTCTGTGAAACAAAAAGGCATGATTTCCTGCCCCCCACCCCAAATAATTTTGCCACCCCTCTCCCCCATTCCCCAAATACAGCAAAGCAAAGCAGGGTAAAAGAAATGGGAATGGTCCTTCCTGTCTCCATAAAAACAGAGGTTATCTTGGGAACAAATTGAGGCAGTGAAGAGAAACATCATCTATGCATCTTTATTTCCTATTTCAGTGTTTCTCAGCCTTGGCAACTTTAAGATGGCTGTACTTCAACTCCCAGAATTCTCCAGCCAGTATGGCTGAAAAACTCTGACTTCCTTCATCAAAGCAACTTGGCTTGCTGTCCTTTCCAAGACTCATTGTTGCATTAATCCCTATCAATCAAAGGGCAATATGTGGATTTTGAGGAAAATCAGCACAAAATAGCAAAGTCCAATAGAAGTTTCTTAGTGGCTCATTTCTACACTGTTGTCATGGGTGTTTTAAAACAGTCTTTCTCAATTTCAGCAATTTTCAGCTGTGTGGATTTCAACTCCCAGAATTCCCCAGCTCACATGACTGCCTCCAAGTGGTTTAAACCACCATTGTATCAAGAAGATAAACATTGTCACTGGAGACTAGTTATAGTGTCCAGAGCAGACAAAGGATTCTGGTTGGCATCAACATATAAATTCATGTTATAAACCTGTAGTTGCCTGCAACTTTCTCTCCACTTCCCTTCAGAAGTTACTCTTAAATCAAGAAAGTTCCTGCTTTAAGTGGCTTTCCTACACTGTCTTTATGTGTCCTCTCTGAGCAGAGAGCTGCAATTCATATCAGCTTATCAGCTGGACCCTGCTCCTAGAAGCATTATTCACTGGAAAAGTTTTAAGAGATATATATTTTAATATAAGATACTAAACTGAGGGGGAGAAAAAAATGAGCGTTGAAAATTCTGCCTGTCCATTGATTACACTGTTGTAGATTTTGGCTAGTTAATCTGACAGGATGCTGGATGGAAATTCATCTGAACAAAAGTCCTGTGAATCCTTTTCAGGTTTCCCAAATGATAGGCTAAGAATTCACCCGTGGTTTGGAAAATTAGGTTGGTAACTTCAGTGTCTCCCTATCATTCTCAAAGGACCTAGCTAGAGACCATATTTTGGGTGAATCCATAGGGCATGCAAAAAAGAAAATATGCAAGCCAAATTGCCAGATTCTTTTGTTCTTTTCATTTTCATGCCCTTTCAATTTTCCCACAGACAAATTGTAATTTTTGTTCTGGGTGGAACTTGGCTATGGTGGAAAATTGACATGAGATTTTGTTGTCTGACCTACGAATTTAAAAGACTTTCAAGACACAAGTCCTCTTGTTGAGCTAAAAATAGCTGTTTATGAAAACTGGGTTTTAAATACAGGCCTTCATCCTCCCTCGATTTGTTAGTGTCTCAGTTCACTAACACAGCTGACACTTGTTCATCAACAGAGCCCTTTTTTGCAGTCCCCCCTCCCTTGCTTCCCCACCCCAAATTAAAACAAGACAAGCACAACTGGTTCTATTTACAAGTCACAAAGTAGGAAAGAAAAGTGTGTCCAGAATCTGGAGAAATAGGGCAGTGGGTAGAATGGGGAAGATTGATTCTTTCCGCCTCTGTGTGTAAAGATTGCAGAGTGAAAGTTAGAGAGACTTTTCCTCCAACATTAGGAAGTATGGTCACTGGTGCTTCTCTTTCTGATGCAATATTCCCAAGGCTTTTTGGGCAAACCTGGGATAGACAATAGGATGAAGCAAGCTCCCCCAAATATTAGAATTGCCCCTGCAGACACTGCACAAGCCACAGACCAGGAATACTCGTATTCTAGTGGGATGATGTCATTGGAGGTGATCAGCCACCGGACCGATTGTCGGAAAATCTCCAAAGTCACCAACACCATCAGTCCTGGAAGGGAAACAAGAGAGGTGTAGAAGAGCAGACAAAGTAGGAGAACAGAGTTAAATGTGTCATCAGTTTAGAGTCTTTGCGTTGTCACAAGAAATCCCAGTCCTCCCCTCCCCCCAAGAATTCCATTGACCTGTATCTAGTGCCAATTTAGTGCTGATCATTAGTTGACTAGATTTTTGCCTATATGTTTGAATAAATCTTCCATGATGCAGCTTTATGAATGCTCCTGATTCCTTGGGCCTAAAAGGGGCAATGTTTTTCAAATGTGGCATCTTTAAGATGCATGGACTTTGTCTTCAAGATTTCCCCAAGACATTCTGGAAGTTGAAGTCCACGTGTCCTAAAGATGACAAGTTTGAAAAATCACTGGTGTGGGATGTTATCATTGAGCTATTTCCAGCTATGAACTAAGGCCACAAACAGGCAGTATAGGGAAGGACACTGGATTAAGCTGGGCCACTTAGAAGAGCATTGTGTGGCTCCTTTTATCTATCCTTAGGTGGATCTGTGGCCTCTTTATGTTTTAAGGCAGGAATGTCCAATCTTGGTAACTTTAAGACATGTGGACTTCAACTCCCAGAATTCCTCAGCCAGCCATGCTTGCTGGGGAACTCTGAGAGTTGAAGTCCACAGGTCTTAGAATTACCAAGATTGGACACCACTGTTTTAAGGAATATCATGGTTAAAAGAACATCTCCCATTTCTCCCATCCCACATATTTCAGGACAGAAGATTCTCCAGAATCCATACCTGATATTATAAAGAAGCATGATGCTGGCTTCAAGAGGAAATCGACTCCTTTGCTCAGGGCCATTGTGATACAGAGGGATCCCATGGCCATCAAGGTGATGCTGAGGAGGGACACAACGGCTGCCGTGATGTTCAGTTCTATGCAGTGTTACCAAGCAGGGGAGAAAAAGTCATTTCGTTCCCCCCAACATTTCACAGAGGAAAACAGGGGCATACTGGTAGGATAACTTGTGCCCTAACTCTGATGTGACCAGCAAGAAATGATCAATATATAGACCAATGTTTCTTAACCTTGGCAACTTTTAAAATGCAGTCACAGCCCTAAAGATTTTAATTAGCAGAACTCTGGGAGATGAAGTCCACACATTTTAAAGTTGCCAAGGTTGAAAAACACTGATCTAGAGTAGCTGCTTCCCTCTTTACATGTTGACCACCAAGTCATAATTCCTGTTAGCATGGCCACAGCCAGGCATAATTGGAGATATCAAGCTGGTGAAGGCCATTTTAGAACAATAGACTTTGGCATGAGTATCACGCATAAATATGATGCTCAGAACTACAGTGTAAGCAATCACTGGGTATAGCAAAGAAAGACGTGCACTTACGGTAATACCAATGATAATGGAAGAGAGAAAGCAGTGGAGACACAGATCACATACCAGCAAATACACTCTTATCCTCTCTTTATCTGCCTGCCTGCCTGCCTATCCATCCGTCCATCCATCCATCCTCTCCCTCCCTCCCTCTCTCCCTCCTCTCTCTCTCTCTCCCTCTCCCTCTCTCCCTCTCTCCCTCTCTCTCTCTCTCTCTCTCTCTCTCTCTCCATCTATCATCTATCTATGTAGGTAAAGGTTTCCTCTGTCTAGTTATGTCCGACTCTTGGGAGTGGTGCCTGCCTTTGTTTCTTAGGTTAGGGAGCCAGCATTGTCCAAAGATACTTGCATGTCATGTGACCAGCATATCTATATGCCAAGGTGAATGGAACGCTGTTACATTCTCACTGAAATGGTACTTAGTATTTATCTACTTGCATTTGCGTGCTTTTAAACTGCTAGGTTGACAGGAGCTGGTGAAAGTAACGGGTGCTCAACCTGTCGCACAGCACTTGGGTTTCAAACCCAGACTGCCAGCTTTCCAACTGGTAAGCTCAGCATTTTTAACCATTGAGCCATCACGTCCCCCACTATCTGCCTGCTTGCCTGCCTCCATCTAATCTAATCTACCTCATCTGTCTATCATCCATCTATCTATCTGTCTTTTGAGGATATAATCATATTCTCCAAAAGATGAAGAGCTATTTCTTCTCAGTCCCAGCAACCTTCAGTGTAATTTCAGATCTTTTGAATAGTACCCTGGGAGCATTTTTCATGATCATTTAAAGATCTTTTTTGATTGAAAGCTGCAGTTGCAGCCCTAAAGGAAAGCTGCAGCGATTAACTGTTTGAGATTTTTCAAAAGTATAATGACTAAAAGAATGCTCAGATTAATTGGGTGGTGGAGTTCTTAAATTTAAACCATAAAAGGTGGGAGAAATTGATTTCAATATAATTTGTAACAGGCTTATTGAATTGTAACTCTGCCATTGTCAATTCAATGTTTTCTATAGTGAGGAGAGCAGAGGTGGATTTTACATAATTTTACCACCGGTTCGCCACACACTGAAAATGTGCACGCATGCGCACGGCTTAGAAAATGTGGCTAAATAGGACAGCATAGCACTGGGGCAGTTGGTTGGGCAGCCGCAGGTCACCACTACCAGTTCACCTGAACTGGTCCAAACCGACTGAATACCACCACTGGAGAAGAGCTATTTATTTATTAAACAATGCATATAGCCAACCAATACACACACAGTGACTCTGGGCAGAGGACAATATTAAAGATCCTCAGTTAAAAAAATCACAATTTAACCCCCTTGCACTTTTTAAGATTACAAGGTGTTAGGTCATTTGTGCATAGGAACATCAACAAATTTATCTTTGCAAACATTGAACACCAGTTCATTTTCTGTTTAGCTATAATTATCTGGGCCTTTGCTTTTTTATGCTTTCCAAATGATTTGGACTTCAATTTCCATAGTCCCCAGCCAACATGGATGGCAGTCCAAGAATTATGGGTTTATTCCAACACATCTGGAGGGCATTTAGGATGACTGCAACAAGAAATTTAGATGAAGCCAAGTTGGAAGCAGGAGCTGCAGAACCTGAAAAGCATAAAAATATTTATTCCCCAAAGAGGTTGTTGCATAGTTTAAGAATTTAATCCAGAAACAGAATAACAGTGTTGGAAGGCATCTTCGAGGTCTTCTAATCCAACCCGCTGCTCAAGCAGGAGGTACATTACATTTCACAGAAGTGGCTCTATCTAGTCTCTTCTTAAAAGCCTCCAGTGATGAACCACCCACTACCTCTGGCAAGCATTTCCACTTACTGTTGTTCTGTCTGTCAGGAAATTTCTCCTTAGTCCTAAATTGCTTCTCTCCTTGATTAGTTTCCATTCATTGCTTCTTATCTTGCCTTCTGGTGCTTTGGAAAGTAGGTTGACCCCTTCTTTTTTGTGGCAGCCCCTTAGATATTGGGAAACTACTATCATGTTGCCTTTAACTTTTCTCCAGATTAGATCTATTCAATTCCTGCAACTGTTCTTAATATGTTTTAGCCTCTAAGATAGATAGTGGGTTTTTATGGAAAAAGACTTGAAGATGGTGCCATAATTTATCACAATCATGAGAACCATGAGCCAAACCTAGCAAATCATGGGTCTGACCAGCAGGGGGTCACTAATTGGATCTGGCCTTTTCTTTGGGCAGTGACTACATGATCAGGATGTGGTGCCACCTGTCCCTTATCACTTTGGAGTTTTCCATAGCATCCTTCCTCAGCAGGGAGGTCGAGGATCTTTAATCAGCTCATCCCATGGACTTAATGGGCTTGATAGGAAGTTTATGTTTTTTCCTGAGATTTTGATTAACATTTTCATTGATGCTTCAGTTACCATTTGGAATGAGGTGTAGTAGTAAAATCTCTGAGATGGGTAGTTGAGAAATACGAAATACAAAGAAACAAACAAAGAAACAAACAAAATTTTAGGTTGGATTGCAAGTATGCAGAATCTTTGCATGCTGACCTTTGGCATGTTGTGGCATTTCCCAAAGGTGCTTTTCCAGAAGATAATTGGATTTCCTTGAACTTTCTCTCTTTCCCAAAAGACAACTGGACTTCAAGAAAGTCAAATTGCCTTTTGAAAAAAGCACCTTTGGGACACCAATGACCTGGATTATTGAGATTCTCTATAGATATTTGTTGTGGCTTGTAGATAAAGAGGATAAAGCAACAGAAGAGACATCTAGATCCGACTGGGAGAAAACTAAGAATGAATCTAGCCAAACATAGATAAAAGCTTTTGTTAGAGCCTACTATGTGGTGCTAAGAGTGGCAAATTTCTGTTCAAATTTCTTGTTCAACCCACATTAGAGCAGCAGGTTAGGATTGTGTCAATTATTTAAAGCAGGGTTTCTCAACTCAGCAGCTTTAAGATGTATGCACTTCAATATCCAAAAATCCCCAATCAGTCCATGCTAGCTGGGGAATTCTGGGAATTGAAGTCCATATATCTTAAATTTACTTAGATTGAGAAACACTGGTTTAGAGGGATGCTTCTCAAGATGGACAAATAGCTCGCCCCTTTCTCCCTCTGTTCAACATGATTATTGAATAATAAACAGACAATTCAACAAGAGAGACCCCTTAGAACAGCAGAAATGTGATGCTTTTGTCCTTAATGGCAGGTTTGAGGACAACTGTAGTGAAGCCCTCTCATCAATTCAGGTAGTCCCTCTCCAAACCTTCTTGAATCAGCATATGAACGAAAACCTTTCTCGTTTCTCGTTTCTCTCAACAGACACATGTAGCTCTTTTTCTTCCTGTCACACAACACTTCAACCTGAACACCTGCGATGGACTTACCCTTTTTTGTAGTCCTTAGGAAGATGTTGGCATTCTCCCCAGTGGTGAAGAATTTGAAATAAGAACAGTTAGCTTCTGAAAAGAAAGATAGCATTTAACTAGCTTGTCATTAAAGTATACCACAGGCAAACCTCGACCATTTATTTAATGACTGTTCAAAATTATGATGGCACTGAAAAAAGTGACTTACAACAGGTCCTAGCACTTCCAACTATCACATGTCTGCGGTCACGGTCTCCATGGTCATGTGATCAAAATTTAGGTGCTTCACAATTGGCATGTATTTATGCAGCGTTGCAGCGTTCAGCGTTGCAATTGGCATGTATTTATGCAGCGTTGCAGCGTTCTGAGCCACAAGCAAAGTCACGGGGTAAAAAAAGGTATTAAAATCACTTATATAGACAATTAACAAGGTTACCTTCGAAAGTTGTAGATGCTTCATCACTGGAGGTTTTTAAGAAAAGATTGGACAGCCACCAATCTTCTGCTTTGGCAGGGGGTCGGCTAGAAGACCCCCTGCCAAATTGATTGATTGTTGGTATCACTGGGCAATGGACAGTTGGACAGTTCCAACTGTAGTCATAAATCAAGAATTAACTTAATTCTTCCTCCTCCTCCCTCTCTTCAAATTATCTCAAACAAAATTCATTTCTCATAAATCTCTCAATATTTCTTCCACTTTAGGCACTAAAACAATAAAATAAAACCAAGTCCAAAAAAGGGCATTATGTTTTTGTTTTCTTTCCAAATACTGTCTATGTAGAATAGTTCTAGCAATGAAACTTGAAATTTGCCATGAATTTAAGGACATCCTCCAAGGAACAGCCCTTTTACTTTATCTGTGGAAACTTTTTGCCATCTCATATAACCTACCATAAATCTCCCCCTGTAATCCTTTTTCAGTGTAATTCCTTTCGCCTGTCCAGTTTCAGAAAAATCCACATTCAGACCTTTCTTTTGGAGAGTACTGGAGACTGTTTCTGACATCAAACTTCTCCTCTGAAATAAAATCTCTTTCTCAGAGACCACAGAATTGCTGCCCTGGTTACTATTAATAATTTAATTACCTACACCACAACGTACTATTTTTGTATGTCTTTCATGCTAAATAAATGTTAGTATACATCTTTGCCAAATATTCATGATACAAGCTTTCAAACATCAAACGTAAGATGATAAATTAAAACAACGCACAAGATTACAAACATGTTTTACTTGAATAGGATGAAGGAAGATTTCATATCAGACAATAATATGATTAGGTTTTATCTTTATAAGACCATTTAAGGTTTTGTATGTAATGTGCTTTTGCTGCATTTTAATGAAAGTTTCATGATAGGAAATATTTTTGTATCAAAATCCAGATTACAATTTAGATGTGGTGAAGGTTGAAGCAAAGAACTGCGGTTGAGAAAATAACTTGTCATTATTTAAACATTATTTAAACTTTCACTGCAATGACTGCTTGTTAGGATATTTAAATTTAGTAGCTGGAACAGTAAAGTGTATAATGGGCCAGCACAGACAGTTGTAGATGATTCGTTATAGAATGCGGAATCTTGTATGAAGTAATCTACACTATGATTGGTTGCTGTGGGTGTAAAGAGGGAGTTCCCTACCCCCCCCCCACCCACCCACCCACCTTTTTCTTCTGTGTGCTCTGTATATTGTTCAGGATTTACCTCATGATGTTAGTGTGTTTCCTGACTATCTTTTTCTCATTAACAGATTAACAGAGTTGGAAGGGACCTTGCAGGTCATCTAGTCCAACCCCCTGCCCAAGCAGGAGACCCTATATCTGCCTCTACCTAGGATTGAACTCACAACCTCCTGCTTGGGAGGCGAGAGCTGCACCTCTAGGCCACAGCAGCACTTGTCTGTTGTATATATAGACATTAATGTATTATTTATATAAAAAGACAAACTTGTGTCAACGTCTCTGGTTTTATTTGGACACTTGCTTAGCAATTCCCTGACATTGTAAAACTGAAAATATGCGTTTCTTGATTTCATGAAACATTTGCCTAAAGTTTAAACATTGAAAAAAAAATAGAGAAAATGGATTCTGTTTAATTTTATATTGAATGCTTTTTCAACATATAAAGCAAAGTACATCTTTGGTCAAAATCACTTTAGTTGCCAACAGATCATAAGAATTTCTAAGGTGAATTAAAGACTTTTGGATCATGATTTAAAAAGGATGAAAGATATAATCAGGCAATGCTGCAATGGTTGTAACTGTGAGGATCAGTTGTAAGTCACTTTTTTGTGTGTCATTATAACTAATTTTAACTCATATGAGTTATAGTCCAAAATGTTTTGATGGCACCATATTGGAGAAAGCTTGCACATTGTACTTATATGATTTAATTATTTTAATGAAAGATTCCTGAAGTAACTTCTTGGCAATTTCCTCTTGAATTAATTACAATAATAGCTATTTTTTCAATTTGGGGAGACATTATTTAACAAAAAAATAAGGAAGAAAGGAGAACAAAAGAACAAAATGTTTTTTATATGAGAATTCCTATGCATAGGCGCACACATAATAAACCAATAATATCATTTTAGTTTTTCACAGTTTCAGTAAAGGATGAATGTAGTACTCTGTGGATTGAAGAGCTGATGTATTTTGTGGCTTATGAATGAGCTGCTTTCAGATGCAAATGATGTAAAGCGGTTGTAATTAAAATAACAACTATAATCCCAGTGTATTTCTGCTGGTGCATGCTTTTTTCCAAGTTGCGAATAATTTCTTACAGCGCACCCCTTTATATCATTATATATTATATAAAAAATTGTTGCCTGCCAGATGTTTCTGCCACAAAAACCATGAAAAATGTGAAAAGAAAACACTTTTTCCTTTTAAGCATTCTTTGGCTTTGTGGACTGACATGGCCACCAGTTTTTCCCTGCATATCTGCAATGCACTGGCTGATTCTGCAGTCCTAAGAACTAGCAACTTGCTCCTGCTTTTTTCCTCCATAAAGCAAAAATATTGTTCAAATACATATATACTGTATACAATATATAAGGATACCGGTAGTAGAAAGGTTAAGAAATCCAGGCAATGAGAATGAAGCTCCTGCAGTTGCTAATCTCTCCCTTTACATATGAGCCAATTTATAAACTTTATTTAAGAGAGAGGCAATTTCTACAATTTGGCAACTGAAGCAGAGGGTTCGGAGCCCTTTCCCCCAAGATATTCTTTATGATTCATGCCTTAAGCCTTGTCTTTTCCAAGTTTTTTTGCACGACCCAGTGGAGTGGATTTAATTGTGTCCCCAAAGGAAAGCTTGAGCAATAACAGCATCTTTTTGAATTGGAGAATTTCCAAGTAGCTGCAGGGTACAAGTCCTCTGCGGGTACAGAGCAGAGAGACAGAAAGAAGATTGCGCTTAGATTCACTATGATTTAAAATTATGGCATCCTCCCAAAGCAGGATTCCTTGCCCAACCTGGCAGATTTTTGGCAGATGCAAAATTTATTTTTATGGGCCTGGATTGGTGAGAAAAGATACCCCCTTTACACAGAATTGTAAGTTAGGAGCTGGTTGGCTGGAGACCATGCATTTGCAAAATAGCAAGATTTGATAGGAACCTGTGAGATGTTTAACCCAGGAGGAAGTAGAGATTTGAGAAATGGTTTATGCCTCAGGACTGCCAGAAGGCAAAGCATAAAAAAAGTCATGATGACAGCCACTGCCATGCAATCAAACCCCCAGCCCCTTTTTATCCACATCAGGATGTGCTTTTAATCTGCATGTTTATGCCATCTTCCTCTTGACTGTGTATTCACAACTCCCTGCAAAAACCCCTGAAAAAGTCATCCATTTTTTTACCCAATATTGACAATAGAGGAGTTCCATGACAGATGTGAGATTTCCATGTCAGAGTCATTAGATGTGCTAATTACAGGTAGTTCTCAAGTTACAACCACAATTGAGCACAACATTTCTGTTCCTAAGTGAGACATTTGTTTTTCCCTGACAGTTAGAACAATTAACCAGTGGAACAGAGGTGGGCTTCACATAACAACCGGTTTGCCTAGTGCAGAACTGAAAATGTGAGCGTGTGCGCTTCTCTCTCACACACACCTTCCACGCTTGCACGCCACATCAAACACACAGTGATTTCGTGTGCATGGCTTCCAGCAAACCTTCTCGGGCAGCCTCAGTGAGTTGAGCGGGCGTGATGTGGAAATCAGGTGGGCTGTGTGGGTGGGGCCATCGAGCCAGAGAGCGAGATATATAGGAGGGGATAGCATCAGGGCAGGGTGGCGGGCCCAGCCAGTGATTGGAACTACTGGTACTGGTAAACTGGTCCAAACTGGCAGCAGCCCACCTCTGCAGTGGAACAACTTTCCTCCAGAAATTGTAAATTCTCCAACACTGGAAATTTTAAAGAAGATAATGGATAACCATTTGTCTCAAATGGTATAAGGTTTCTTGCCTAAGCAGGGAGTTGGAGTAGAAGACCTCCAAAGTCCCTTCCAACTCCCTTCCACTTCTATGCTGTTCTGTTCTGTTCCTGTTCCTATTCCTATTCCTTTGTAGCCTAGCTTAGCTTAGCTTAGCTTAGTTTAGTTTAGCCTAGCCTAGCCTAGCCTAGCCTAGCCTAACCATTCAACTGTAGAGATTCTCAGTCTTCCAGGTCACGGTGGTCCCAAATGTGCTTTTTCAGGTAACTGGACTTTTTTGTTTTCCTTTTGATGACGTTTAACTGCTCATCCAAGAAGCTCATCCATTCCCTACTATCCTGTCAGAGCTGAAGAAGCTTCTTGGATGGGAAGCAAAACGTCTTCAAAAGAAAAAAACAAGCAAGTCCAATTGCCTCCTGAAAAAGTACCTTTGGGATTTGTTAAGAGAATTTTGCCTCATTTTACAACCTTTCTTATCATAGTTGTTAAGTGAATCATTTCAGTTATTACGGTAAGTTAATAACACTATTGCTAAGTGAATCTGGCTTGCTTGTCATGTCACAATAGGTGATGATATATCCTGGACACTATAACCAATATAAATATGAGTCAGCTGCCAGGCATCTGAATTTTGATTATGTGATCAAGGGGATGTTGCAAGAATCGTAAGTGTGAAAAACGGTCGTAAGTCACTTTTTTCAGTGCCATTATAATTTTGAACGATCACTAAACAAAGTGTTGTCCTTCAAGGACTACATATATAGCCAGATGCAAACTAAAGTAGTAATAGTAATAGCAGTAGTAGTAAGAAAGAGAAATTTCAGGTCTGGGACCTGTATCTTCCTCTTGTTTCTTTGATATGGTTCACCAATGTTAATATCAGTACTAAGTACTGATAGTCCAGAGAGTTGGATCCAGCTCTGTCAAAGGCAAGGATGGTTCCTTTTATAGCAAGCTAAGATGGTTAGTTATCAACTAACAAGTGGCCCCAACTCCCTTTTGGCCAGGTGATGCTCTTCTCTTTTGCCCACCCTGATAGCCCATGGAAATGTGATGTCCTACCAAAGGCATTCACTCAACCTTGTCAGATTAAGAAAGAATCGTTTCTGAATGTAGTTGTGATGGACAGTTGGAAACAGCCTTTTTCCAAAGTCATACCAAGCCATCTGATAAAAATCACTGGAGTATCTTACTCATGACACAAATTAGCCAAGAGCTGTGGCATTTGCTCTGAAGTTACAACATTCTTGCCTTTAAGCCATAGAGATATATCCATATATGCAATTTGTCTGTTTACATAATCAATCTGTAATATAGATCTTTTTCCCCTTTAATTCCAACCTTCCACCTAAGTTCCTTCTATGCCTCAAATTTCTAGTATAGCTTTCTGCCATTCTGAAGTGGCCAACACCCCAAAACATTAGTTGCTACCCTAAAATTTTTAAATATTTCCTCACCTAGAAAAAAAAACACCTCAGAAAACCATACCTCAGATTTGAAAATAGTCGTTGCATTTTGCATCCTGAATTGTGAGCTGCGTTATTCTTCCAAAACATTGAGTATGACCCTTCCCAAGCATTTATCAGGGCATTTACTGGGAGTGATCAAAATCAAGATGGTAGTCACAACTTCACAATTAAAGTCTTTCTTTCTGAAGAAAGAAAAGATACTGGAGAAAGGCACCCAGTTTTGATCCAATAGGCATCCAGTTTTGATCCAAAACTCCCAATATGTTTTAAACTGTGCTTTTTGTTCAACCATAATTAAGAAGGAATACATTTTATGGTGGGTAGCCTTTTTTGAAAGTAATAATTCATCACAATAGGTTCTCCCCACCATTTTTTTTAAATCCAACTGTGAGTCAACTAACTACATATTTCCAGCACAGAATGATCCTTTGTTTCTGCTAATTCATTCTAGTCTGGTTTAATAACAACAGATCTGATGAATAATCTTGTTTTCCTTTTAATAATCAAACATCTGTCCATTCACAAATCCTGTTCCATCAGATTGCAAAATCTGTGGTTTTCTTCCAAATGTACTTTCCACATAAGTGACAAATCGAATAACTTATGACTTGTTAGTTATAAACCACAAAAACAGGATGCTCCATCAAGGAAATGACAAAATGTCTATTTCTCCTATTTGTCTCAATACAACAAGTATAGAAGTCCCTGCAGATTTTATCAACCATCAAATATTGTTTTTGGGTCATATTTCCTCTATTTTCCATAATTCCTGTATTTTGGTTGGTTGGGTGATGTCAAATATGTTGAATGGTATATTTGCAATTTTGAAGTTTATGATGACTGCTTCACTTTATATCTGCTTGATTAACTCTATACTGTCATGCACAAGAAATCAGGAAACAAGGCAGTTCAAATGAATGCGGGTTTGTTGTATATTTAAAACTACAAGAATCTGAACTACTAATGATCAAAGCAAATTGGCAGTAAATAAGAGTAAAGGGAATTCACTAGTTCAACAGAGTAAGATTTCTTGTGGGCACGAAGTGACTCGAGACTGATAATGCACCTGATTCCTCCCTCCAACTCAGCCTGTTCATCTCCTACAAGTATTCTGACATTCTAGTTTTTTATGCAGAGTGCAGTTTCTCAGTTTGTGATGTTTTGCTGGCTATACAGAGCTGTTGCTTTTGACTTATTAGACTCGATTCACAATTCCCAAGGGAACTGATTGAAACAACCATCTTCTATTTCTTTCATCTATAGATTCCTATCTTGCTGCTATTGAACAACTTTTAGCAAGAAATTTAACTGTTTCTTCCTGACCAAGCCATTAATATTTAACAAACTGGAATCCAAATCTGGAGAGTATATCAATCTCAATTGACATGATCACAATTGAGCCCAAAATTTATGTTGCTAAGTGAGATAGTTGTTAGATGAGTTTTGTCCCATTTTATGACTTTTCTTGCCACCATAGTTAAGTGAATCATTGAAGTTGTTAAGTTAATAATCCAGTTGTTAAGTGAATCTGGCTTCCCCACTGATTTTCCTTGTCAGAAGGTTGCAAAAAGTGATCACACGACCCTAAGACACTGCAACTGTCATAAATATGAACCAGTTGCCAAGCATCTGTTCATGTAACCATGGGAATGCTGTAATGGTCATAAGTTGTGAAAAACAGCCATAAGTCAGTTTTTAGTGCCACTGTACATTTGAATGGTCACTAAATGAACTGTTGTAAGTCGAGGGCGAACTAGTAGATCCTTAACATGTAAAAATAATTCATCAGCCGGTGTACATTTTATTACAATTTCACTAATCCTTTGCAAGCATATTTGTTTTCCGTTTTTCATTTCAATCTCCCTTTGTAGCCTGTATCAAGATCCCAAAAAGATTTGTTTTAATTTTTTTTTTCAAACACTGGAGCAGTTGCTCCATTATGCAGATACCCCCCTCCATCTTTGGGGACCCTTATCTCATCCTCTTTTTTTTCTCCCTCAGAATGCCCTGAGGTAATGCTCTGCAGTCTTGAAGATAAGGAGGATTTTTCTCTAGCTTTCAAACCAGCAGCTTCTGTTTACTCAAAAAACGTCTCTATTCTCCTTAGGGATTCTTGCAGATGTATTTCAGATCTTCCCTGATCCAAACTGAGGCTATCCTGAAGCATTAATGCTATTATTTCAGCATGTTAAAATGTTGGGGCAAAGGCATTTGAAGGAAAGCCACTCTACCTTGCATTTCTGTGCCATTATTCTTGGATCAAATCTTTGGTTCAAAGAGTCTGAGATTCTTAAAAAGCACATGCCTTCCATCAGACACCCAGTACAGCAATAGCTTTTATATGGCAAACTTTTCTCTAAAATATTCCAAAGCTATTTTGTGTCTCAGTTCACTGAAAGGAACAAGCACATTGTGGCTTACAGAACCAGAGATATTTGCATGGGTGTGCCTCAGCTCTAGAGTCTTTTACATTTCCAGGACATCCCATAAATTAAAGGTTTCCGGGAATATCTCAATAATGATACATCTATTTTTCACAAACCTGGGAAGATAAAAATGGCCTGGGATTTATTGCCTTGGGTTCCCTGCTTGAACAATAACTATAATATAAAAGAACAAAAGATACCCTCCCTCTCAGCTGATTCTCTTGCCTTTCTGCACTTTGTCAATTCAGAGTGATGCATTTCTGTAAAATTGCATTCCTGATTAACCATTAGTAGCTTGCAGTTTTGCAGCTAGGTTTGAATTCAGCAAGAACTGGATTAGAGGATATGTTTCTGAACCTATGCAGAGTGCTGAAGAAATACAGGTGGTCTTTGATTTAGAACAGATTAACAGAGTTGGAAGGGTCTTTGTATTGTAGGTTATCTAGTCCAGGGGTCTGCAAAGTCGGCTCTTTTAAGACGGCTATGCTGGCTGGGGAACTCTGGGAGTTGAAGTCCACCAGTCTTAAAAGAGCCGACTTTGCAGACCCCTGATTTCTAGTCCAATGGTGCAGGGAACTCTACATCATTTCTGTCAAATGACAGTCCAATCTCTTCTTAAAAGCCTCCAGTGATGAAGCTCCCACAGCTTCTCAAGGCAAGGTGCTCCATTGGTTGATTGTTCTTGGTGTCAGAAACCCTATCCTTATTTCTAGGTTGAATCTCTCCTTGATCAATTTCCATCCATTATTCCTTGTCTGGCCTTCAGGTACCTTGGAAAATAGCTTGGAACCCCTCCCCCCCCTTCTCTCTGTGGCAACCCTCAAATATTGGAACACAGCTATCATGTCTCCCCTGGCCCTTCTCTTCACTAGACTAACCATGAAAAAGTTCCTGTAACTGTTCTTCATATGTTTTAGTCTCCAGTCCCCTAATCATCCTGGTTGCTCTGCTCTGCATTTTTTCTAAAGTCTCAACATCTTTTTTATAGTGTGGTGGACCAAAACTGGATGCAGTACTCTAGGTGTGGTCTTGCCTCTGTTTAGCAACCATTCTAAATTACAACAGCACTGAAAAAAGTGACTTCTGACCATATTTCACACTTATGAATGTTGCAGCATTCTCATGGTCACATGATTAAAATTTGGGTGTTTGGCAACTAGAAAATATTTTTGATGGTTACAGTGTCCGGAGGTCATGCGATTGCTACTTGTGACCTTCCCAGCCACTGTCCAACAAATGAAGTCAATGGGGAAAGCTGGATTTGCTTATTTATTTATTTATCGCATTTTTATACCGCCCTATCTCCCTGGTGGGACTCAGGGCGGTGCACAGAAGTAAAAAATCACAATAATATAAATACAACAGGATAAAATAAGATTAAATTATAGATCTGTGCTAAAAATCACTTAAGACAGTTTAAAATCCCAAGTTAAAATTAAATTAGATCATTAAATCTATGCCAGCCCAGCCAGATGAAAGAGATGCGTTTTTAGCCCCCAGCGGAAGAGGCGTAGGTCGGTGGTGGTGCGAAGATCGGGGGGGGGGGGCAAGTCATTCCAGAGGGCTAGACCTCCCACAGAGAAGGCTCTCCCCTGGGGGTTGCCAGCCGGCATTGACTGGCGGACAGTACCCTGAGGAGGCCCTCCCTGTGGGAGCGGACAGGTCGAAGGGAGGCTTAATGAACGCATAATACCTTTAACAATTGCACTGATTTGCTCAACAACCATGGCCCAAAAAAATTATAAAGTTGGGCGCAGCTCACTTAACAACTACCTTGATGAATAATGAAAATTCAAGTGCCAATTGTGGTTTGAAGTTTGAAGTTGAAGTTTATTTGATTTCTATACCTCCCTTCCCCCTTTCGGGACGCAGGGCGGTGTACAGCCATAATAAAATAAGTGATACGAAATCTAAAACAATGTGTTAAAAGGTATTAAATAAATGGCCTACATCTTTAAAATGCCATACTAAAATCGCTATTAAAAATCCCTTTAAAACTACGACAGGCCGGCAGCACAGCAACAACGTTGTAAGTTGAGGACTACCCGTACTGCTTCATTAAACTGTAGAAAATCCCACTAAAAGGAATGAACTGCTCATAATAATGGATGCAGAAAATGAGTCTAGCTATCCTTGAATGCAGAAAATGAGTCTAGCTATCCCTGAATGCTAACAGGCCTCCTCTCGCTTCTATCTCAATTATATCTTGAAGACAGGAAAGACGGAGGTGGGGGGGGGGAGTAGAGGCAGAGGGAGAGGAAGCTCTTTTCATCTTGTAAACACAGAGACTCGTTTAACTAACAGCAAGCCAAGTGAGAAACAAGCACAGAGACAATGTGGAGACATTTTCTTTCTCTGCCATTTTCTTTCTCTGCATCTCTGCCAGCGCTGAAAAAAAGCTCCTAGGACAGAAATGAGGCATTTTCCAGTAATAATCTTAACTTCACTTTGTCTCTTATGCTTCTGCATCATGCACAAAGATATATGGGTAGTCCTACACTTATAACAGTTCATTTAGTGACTATTCAAAGTTACACTAAAAAAAGCAACTTACGATTGACTTCCACACTTGCGATGGTTGTAGTATCCCTAGGGTCATGTGATCAAAATTTGGATGCTTGACAGCTGATTTGTATCTATGATGGTTGCAATGTCCCACCTTTGGCAACCTTCTGATGAGCAAAGTCAATGAGGAAGCCAGATTCACTTAACAACCGTGCTACTAACTTAACAACTGCAGTAATTCCCTTAACAGGTTTGTCAAGAAAGGTCATATAATGGGGCAAAACTCATTTAACAACAATCTCGCTTAGCAAGAGAGATTTTGGCTCCATTGTGGTCATATGTCAAGAACTATCTGTAACACAAAAACCAGCCTGCATAGTGGTTTTGATCTGTATATCATCTTGAGTTGGCAGTTAAATATGCAGCATTAATTTGCATTGTGGCAGTGTATATATGCTAAGCTCTATTCTGCCTCAGTGGCAATCTGTGTTACCAGGTTTTCATGCAGGACAATCGTAAGGCAGGACTTGGAGGAGACACCTGGCTGTGTTTCCCTTTTCACCTAGCATCACCTATCAGCAGGAAAAACAATCAGAATAACAGAGTTGGAAGGGACCTTGGAAGTTTTCTAGTCCAATCTGCTGCTTAGGCAGAAAATCCTATACTATTTCAGACAAATGGTTGTCTAATCCCTACTTAAAAACTCCCAGTGTTGGAGCATCTGCAACTTCTGGATGCAAGTTGTTCCACTGATTAATTGTTGCAACTGTCAGGAAATTTCTCCTTAATTCTAGGTTGGTTCCCTCCTTGATTAGTTTTTATCCATTGTTTCTTGTCCTGCCTTCAGGTGCTTTGGAGAATAGGTTGACCCAGGGGTGAAATCAACTTACCTTCCCTACTGGTTCGCAAATGTGAGCGCATGCACAGAGTGTCAAAAATGGGATGTGGTGATGTCTGGACAGATGGGGTGGAGGCTCCCACTGCCACCGCTACTAGTTCACTCAAACTGGATAGAACCGGCTGAATTGCACCATTGGGCTGACCCCCTCTTCTTTATAGCAGCCCACAGATATTGGAAGACTGCTATCATGTTACTCCCTGCCTTTCTTTTCATTAAACATCAGTGCCTGGTTTTAATATCTGGTGGGGTAAATCTGGACAACTGGAGGTTTAGCATTTCTTTAAAATAGCACTGAATCTGTGTTCATAAAATACCCCGGCTGAGAAGTCAGATTGCCCCCAGTAATAAAACCAGTAAAAAGTACAGTCATACAAAACCTTTTCTTGCCTGAAGCAGCAGGAAGCCTGTTAAACTTTTATTTGGGACAGAATCAGCAACAACAGCTGGAAGAACTTGTATTTTTCTCCTGGTTTAGCAATAGTGATAGCAATAGCATGTAGTCAGCATATTGCCTCCAAAAATCTGGGTCCTTATTTTACTGATTTGGAAGGATGGAAAGTTGAGTCATCCTTGTGCCGGTCAGGATCGAACTCCTGGCAGTGGGCAGAGTCAGCCTGCAATACTGCATTCTAATCATTGTGCCACCCAACTGTAATTTAAATTGACTAAAGCACCAGGCCTATCACTCTTTGAGAAGACTGCTAAACATGTTTGAAAATCAAGTTGTCCACCTTTGGAGAAGAGCACTAAACCCATGAATGTCCAGGCAGAAGCATTTCCAGAAGCCAGGAATCCCATTTTTTTAATACAGATAGTTCTCAAATTATGACCATTATTTTAGCGATTATTTGAAGGGATGACAGTGCTGAGGAAAAAAAAATGATTTATGACTGGTCCCCACACTCAGCATCCCCAGCAATGCCGCATCCCCACACTCACCTAAGTGCAGTTTGGGTGCTTGGCAACTAGCATATATTTGTGAAAATTACATTGTCCTGGAGTCATGTGATCGCCATTTCTCACCTTCCCAGCTGGTTTCTGATAACTAAAGTCAGTGGGAAAGCCAGCAGGAAGGGTTAAAAATCAAGATAGTGTGATGTGTTTTGTAATAACTGCAGCAAAAAAGGTCATGAAATCAGGATATCTCACTTAATGACCGCATTGCTAATTATGATAGATTTTTAAAATCCCAATTGTAGTAGTAAATAAAGGACTATCTGAAATCTAAGCTAACTGTAAACTGAGCGAGAAGCACTTACTGGTCAGAAGAAAGCGACACCCTCATGGGAGCCAGAAATGGCCATTACAGAATGAGCACATCCTCGTCCCTCCATCCTTGATTAGGGTATTGTTTTTTACTTTATTGTCTGGTGTTAATCCCTGCTTATCTGGATGTAGGCTGCTGTATAAGATATGTTCTGGTTTTTTTCTTTCCTTTTTAACTTCGCTATTGTCTCTTTTCAATGGTATCAAAATATGGCTTATCTCTATGTGTCTATCAAGAAGAAAACTACAACTCCACCAACACTGGTAATACAAGCTACTACTGTATATAAATAGGGAGCAGCAAATCCCACTCTCTTTAGCACTGATTATGTTACCTAATGGGGTAATGAAATGTCTGCAAGCAAACAAGCAAGCTCAGACAGCAGCAAGGACTCCACAATAAACTTAGCGCTATGTGAGAAGTGGGCCAATGTCTTGTCTCATGTCTAAACAATTCAATAAGAGGAATAAGCATTTCCCAGTGCAGGTGCAGAATGCAATTATTTCAGACGCCAGGGATCTGAGCAATGCATTTCAAGACATTTCTAGATCATATGGCGTTTCTATCCAGACAGATCTGAATCTGATGTCTAGAAATACATCTCTCCAACATTTCATTCTTGAAATAGAGATATTGAGGGCTAATCTGTTTGAAAATGCCTGTATGTCCATCTATCATTCCAAGTCATAAGGCTGGCCTGAGATTATTATGCCTCCACAGGGAGAGAGGGCAGGAGTAAAGCCAGACAAAATAGTGCCCTTTGGCTATCATTTGTGCATAAAAAAGTGAATGGGGAATAGAAGTATAGCATAAACTTGGAGGGGAGAATTAAATTGAGCTGGGTATCTGCTGAGTCCTTCAGTCAGGCATCTAATTTCAGTTTGATGGACTGTTCGCTCTCCGCCATAGCCATCTGGTCAGCCTTTGCTCCTGTTGTCAATACCAGCGGCCTCATTTCTAAACTGGAATGTATCCAGATATAACTTTCACACTTTCATTTCCAAGGCTCCGAGCAACCTTAACTTTTGTACAAAGGTTAGTTTAGCGGCTTCTGTCCAGAGTGCCTTGCCAAAACTTTGTGGTGGAGCTGTTTGTTAAGCTGCAGGGAGGAGTCCTATTCCCATGGTATTGCTAGCCTTGCCCTTAGACAAATGACAATTGTCAGTCACATCTGGAGAATTGCAACAAAAGGCTCTTAAAACAGATTAGAACTCACAGTTTGCCAGTTTCTAGCCCGATGCTTTAATCACTACACAAAAGTCGCTCTTTCACGTTTCATAAATGTTAACAATTTGGGGAATGGGTGAAGTTAAGCATTAACTTTGCGGAACTAAATGCAGCAATATAGCCATTTCAAAAGAATATTTTTTCTTTTGGTACTTCTAGACGATATCAAATAGATGCACAGAAGGAGGTTGCATAGATGAGATGCCACCGAGGATAAATGTTCTCCTTTGTTGAATTACAGGTAGTCCTCATTTAGTGAGTCTTTGAGGTTACAATGGCACCGAAAAAAATGACTTATAACTGTTTTTCACACTTACGACCATTATAGCATCCCTGGTCACCTGATCAAAATTCAGATGTTTGGCAACTGGTTCATATTCATAATGGTTGCAATGTTCCAGGATCAAGTGATCATCTTTTGCAACCTTCTGATAAGCAAAGTCAATGGGGAAGTCAAATTCAGTAAACAACTATGTTACTAACTTAACAACTGTGGCAAGAAAAATCATAAAATGGGAGAATACTAACTTAACAAATATCTCACCTAACAACCTAAATTTTGGACTCAATTGTGGTTGTAAGTCTCAAATTCTTCTATGCAGAGAGACGTAGGTATTAAATATTTCTTGCTGCAGGTGGGAAACGGCAAATCTGTCTCAAATTTCCTACCACCAAACCAGTGGTGGGTTTCTGCAGGCTCGCACCTACTCGCGAGAACCGGTTGGTGAAATTTAGAGAACCGGTGAGAGGGGGTTCCACTGGCGTACCTGGAAGTAAATCTGCCCCGCCACTGCCAGTGACCCAACGGGAAGGAAAGAAAAGGAAGAAAGGAAGGAAGGAAGGAAGGAAGGAAAAAAGAAAGAAAGAAAGAATGAAAGAAAGAAAGAAAGAAAGAAAGAAAGAAAGAATCAATCATCACAATTGAGTCCAAAATTTTGGTTGCTAAGCAAGAGCGTTATTAAATGAGTTTCACCACATTTTAAAAGGTGGCCACTCCCACCCTGTCACATGACTGCCAAGCCACGCCCACAAAATAGGCCACACCTAGAGAGTAGGTTCTAAAAAATTTGAAACCCACCACTGCACCAAACTTCTCACAGACTCAAAACAGATGAGGGTAGAAATAAGAGAGAGCAATATAAAGGAGAATATTTGTAGCTCAGAGTTCAAATAAGGTAGTGATGCTCTCTGAACTTGGTTGTTTTCTTGCAGACATTTCATTAGCCAAACTAGGTAACATCTTCAGTGATAGGCAGTGAGATAATTATTTGTCAGCATCCCTCACCTATTTCATTTGCCTTTTAATCATCTGAAGCTAATTACTTTGCTGTTGCTTAATCTTTTTTCTTTCAACCCCCCCCCCCCGCCCCTGCATTTCTTCCTGTCTTGGTTGCTAGTCTGATACTCAAAAGCCTTTCTAGTTTGTTTGTAAGATTGCCAATGGTGCACTTATGAATGTGCTACAGAGGCAGTGGTGGGTTTATGCAGGCTCACACCTACTCGCGAGAACCGGTTGGTGAAATTTAGAGAACCGGTGAGAGGGGGTTCCACTGGCGTACCTGGAAGTAAATCTGCCCCGCCACTGCCAGTGACCCAACGGGAAGGAAAGAAAAGGAAGAAAGGAAGGAAGGAAGGAAGGAAGGAAAAAAGAAAGAATGAAAGAAAGAAAGAAAGAAAGAAAGAAAGAAAGAAAGAAAGAAAGAAAGAATCAATCATCACAATTGAGTCCAAAATTTTGGTTGCTAACCAAGAGCGTTATTAAATGAGTTTCACCACATTTTAAAAGGTGGCCACTCCCACCCTGTCACATGACTGCCAAGCCACGCCCACAAAATAGGCCACACCTAGAGAGTAGGTTCTAAAAAATTTGAAACCCACCACTGCACCAAACTTCTCACAGACTCAAAACAGATGAGGGTAGAAATAAGAGAGAGCAATATAAAGGAGAATATTTGTAGCTCAGAGTTCAAATAAGGTAGTGATGCTCTCTGAACTTGGTTGTTTTCTTGCAGACATTTCATTAGCCAAACTAGGTAACATCTTCAGTGATAGGCAGTGAGATAATTATTTGTCAGCATCCCTCACCTATTTCATTTGCCTTTTAATCATCTGAAGCTAATTACTTTGCTGTTGCTTAATCTTTTTTCTTTCAACCCCCCCCCCCCCGCCCCTGCATTTCTTCCTGTCTTGGTTGCTAGTCTGATACTCAAAAGCCTTTCTAGTTTGTTTGTAAGATTGCCAATGGTGCACTTATGAATGTGCTACAGAGGCAGTGGTGGGTTTATGCAGGCTCACACCTACTCGTGAGAGCCGGTTGGTGAAATTTAGAGAACCGGTGAGAGGGGGTTCCACCGGCGTACCTGGAAGTAAATCTGGCCCGCCACTGCCAGTGACCCAACGGGAAGGAAAGGAAAGGAAAGGAAAGGGAAGGAAGGAAGGAAGGAAGGAAGAAAGAAAGAAAGAAAGAAAGAAAGAAAGAAAGAAAGAAAGAAAGAAAGAAAGAAAGAAAGAAAGAAAGAAAGAAAGAAAGAAAGAATTTATCATCACAATTGAGTTCAAAATTTTGGTTGCTAAGCAAGAGCGTTGTTAAATGAGTTTCACCACATTTTAAAAGATGACCACTCCCACCCTGTCACATGACTGCCAAGCCACGCTCACAAAATAGGCCACACCTACAGAGTAGGTTCTAAAAAAAATTGAAACCCACCACTGTACAGAGGGGAGGCTGAACGCTGTCTTGATGTTCATCATTAGCACATTGAATAGAACAGAATAGAATTCTTTATTGGCCAAGTGTGATTGGACACACAATGAGTTTGTCTTTGGTGCATATGCTCTCAGTGTACATAAAAAGACAAGATTGAAGGTTTCTTCCCAAATTCTTTTCTATGTGGAACTTTTGCAATCTTGGCTAAAATGAGGAAGGTTGGATCTTCTACATAAATGTAGAAGGGGATAGTGCAGCGGTGGGATTCAATTTTTTTTACTACCGGTTCTGTGGCCGTGGCTTTGTGGGGGTGGCAGGGGAAGGATACTGCAAAATCCCCCTTCCTTCCCCACTCTCAAAATTTCCGCTACTGGTTCTCCAGACCCTGTCAGAACTGGCTAAATACCACCTCTGGAGTGGTGGTGACAAAAGTCAAGATGGAGGCCACAGCTATGCCATTAAAGCCCCACTCCTTTGGAGATGTACAGTGCAGTGCATGTAAAATGAAAAAGGGGCAGGGCTTTGATCCACATAATTAAAACTCCACCCATGCCCCACACATCCTCCCGGCCGATTCGCTCCCACAGAGAGGGACTTCTCTGGGTGCCGTCCACTAGACTTTGTCAGCGAGCGACGCCCAGGGGAAGGGCCTTCTCTGTGGCGGGCCCTGCCCTCTGGAACGACCTTCCCCCCGACATTAGAACAACTACGGACCTCCGCTCCTTCCGTCAAAAATTAAAAACATACTTTTTCTGCTTGGCCGGCCTAGGTTAGTCTCTACCTTTAGGGCGTTAGGAAATGCTAGTTTTAATATGGGGATTTTAGTGCAGGGACAATTAAATTTAATTCGTTTTTATTCTATTGTATTTATTCTTGTATGTATGTTTTAATTTTTCCCTGTGCACCGCTCCGAGTCCCCCTGGGGAGAGGACGCGGTATATAAAATAAATATTATTATTATTATTATTATTATTAT
Organism: Rhabdophis nuchalis; assembly: GCA_039707465.1. NCBI lineage: Eukaryota > Metazoa > Chordata > Lepidosauria > Squamata > Natricidae > Rhabdophis > Rhabdophis nuchalis. Next base: position 153,064,952 of record CM077647.1, on the reverse strand, counting down.
TATTATTATTATTATTATTATTATTATTATTATTATTATTATTATTATTATTATTATTATTTTAACCTGCATTGTAGGTATGATACAGTGGTGGGTTTAAAAAAATTTTAGAACCTCTTCTGTAGGTGTGGACTGCTTTGTGGGAGTGGCTTGCCAGCCATGTGACAGAGTGGGAGTGGCTTGGCAGTCATGTGACAGAGTGGGAGTGGCCAACTTGTAAAATGTGGTGAAACTCACTTAACAATGCTCTTGCTTAGCAACCAAAATGTTGGCTCAGAAACTCTGGCATTTGAAGCACGCAAGTCTTAAAGCTGTCAAGATACAAGACCCTTCCACCCCTAACCCTTTAGAAGAAAAACAACCCCAGGGGTGTTCAAACTAGACAGCTTTAAGGCTTGTGGACTTCAACTCCCAGAATTCCTCCTCTTACTCTTCAACTTGATGATGTGTGGATGGGCGGGAGGAGGGAGCTGGAACTGGTTCTAAACGGCACTGTAGATTTGTGGAACCTCTTCTGTAGAAGAGCTTAGAACTAGCAGGAACCCACGCCTGCCCCCTGAAATCCGCACCATTCCTGACCTCCGCCTCTTCCGCAAATGTCTTAAGACTCACTTCTTTCAACTAGCCGGCCTTGCATAACCCCAGCACCGCCAATTATAAACGAGGGTTTTAAAAACGGTTACAACACAGGCATCTAATATCTATGTATTTGTATTTTGTATTTATTGATTTAATTCTATGTTCGCCGCCCCGAGTCCCTTGTTGTGAGATGGGAGCGGGTTATAAATATGAAAAATAAATAAATAAATAAATAAATATATAGTAAAATGAATGGACTATGATTATGTGGTTGTAGGCCCTGGACATAATGGAAAAATCAGGGCTTAGTCTGACTCGGCACATCTGCCCTTTTAAAATTTTCTGACGTTGAGGTTGAGAGGATGTAAATACAGATAGTCCTCGACTTACAACAGTTCATTTAATGACCCTTCAAAGTTACAACAGCACTGAAAAAAATGACTTGCAACCATTTTTCCCACCCATGAACTGTCGTACCATCTCCATGCTCATGTGACCAAAATTCAGACAACTGGAATGTATTTATAATGGTTGCAGTGTTCTGGGGTCACTTTTAGTGACCTTTTGACAAGCAAAGTCAATAGGGAAACCAGATTCACTTAACAATCGTGTTGCTAACTTAACAACTGCAGTGAATCACTTAACAATTGTGGCAAGAAAGGTCGTAAAATGAGGCAAAAATCACTTAACAAATGTTTTGCTTAGTAATAGAAATGTTGATTTCAAATGTGGTCATAAATGGAGGACTACCTGAATTGCTAAGATTATGGCAATTGTTCCATAGGCAGATATAGTCCACAAACTCACTCATGTATGATTGCCTCTAATTTATTTCATTTAACATTTGGCAAGGGAACTGAATCACAAGACTTGACCGACTGCAGCACAGGTAGTCCTCAACTTACAACCATTTGTTTAGTGATCACTTAAAGTTGCAATGGCAGTGAAGAAAGTGACTTATGACTGGTTCTTGCACTAATGACTGTCGCAGCATCTTTATGGTCATGGGGTGGCCCAATGGTTAGAGCATCAAATTTGAGTGCTGCGCAACTATTTACCTACAAGGGTTTGCAGCATCCCTGGATCATGTGATCGCCATTTGCAATCTTCCAAGGCGGCTTCCAACAAGCAACATTACCGGGGAAAGCTGGATTCTCTTAACAACCACATAATTCACTTATCAACTGCAGGGATTTGCTTACATAACTCTGGCAAACAAAGTCATAAAACTGGGTGTCACTCCCTTTAAATCTGCCTTGCTTAGCACCAGAAATTCTGGTCAAAATTGTAACCGTAAGTCGCAATCATATAAGCCTGTATTTTAATGCGAGTTTGATCAGCCAAAATCAGTAGGGGAGATTTTTCATAATTGGCAAGATGAACGTCAGCACCAGCTACATGCAGCGCATCAGTGTCACATTCCCTGGGGCCAGCGGAGGAATCGGCTCCTTTCGTGGCAGGGCAGGATGGTGTAAAATTTCAGTGTGCTGATTTGTATCTGGGATAACTGCCGCATATATGCCAATTGTGAGGCAACAAGTAGAACTGGAGGCGAAGACTTTGATCCGGAAAGAAGAACAAAGGCAGCACAGCTGCTCTAATCAAACTGAAACGCCCCCACAGCTGCATTTCTTTGCAGAGAGAGAGAGAGAGAGAGAGAGATGAACATCAGCACCGCTCAGCAGCCTTTTGTTAGAAGTCAGCTTCACTGTACTATAGAGAATTTAAGATGGAAGATAAATAACTTATCATGTAACTCAGAACAGGGAAGAAAAACCAGGCCTGGTGATAGGGGTGGAGGTGGGGTTGGAAGGAGGGCTTCTCACCAATTTTTTAACCTGAGCACATTATAACCCATTCAGACAGAAACACTGCTATGGGATGTCGGATGGAGATTCTCCATCATCCAGGGTCATGGTTGTCCCAAAGGCACTTTTTCAAGAGGCAACTGGGCTTTCTCTATGTTTCCTTGGAGATGTTTTACTTCTCATCCAACAAGGGTTGTAAGCTTGAAGACCAATTATAAGTCACTTTTTTTTGTAACTTCAGTTGTGTGAGAAGTTTTATTTCCAAATATATTTTATTCTTTATAATGTTTCCATCTTCCCTTAAAATATTAACAAAATCCACAATTGTCAGAGAATAAGTAGATTATCATTAGATAATTGACAGCTAAGCTGAAACTAAGTTAATCAACTAAAATTAGCAAATTTCCTCACACCCCTAAATAGGTTATCCAGACCTAATCCACATATTGAAGGATAAGATCTGCAAACACAGAGTTAATTAAAGTAAGTATCTCAGAGGAACTGTATGTTCACAAGAATGAACATACCTACACACACACACACCTCAAGTGTCACCCTAGAATCAGCATATAGACACTTCCACACCCCAGACAAGCTCTCCCTATAAAAATTTGCTGCTGTACCGCATCTCTAGGCAGCCTGCCCCTAAAGGCAAACTGCTTGTTTTGGGAATAAATATTTCTTCTTTCCTCACAGCTGTCTGGATCTCATTTTTATTTATTCTTGCACAGCTCTGGCTCAGTAAGGAACGCCAATTTATTCTTCTGACAGTCACTAAAAAAATGTTTGTAAATCAAGGACTGCGTAGTAGAGATTTTGTAGAATGGGCATCAATAATTGGAGTCATACAAGACAAGGTAATGACTGATACTATATACAATAATAATAATAATACAATAGCAGAGTTGGAAGGGACCTTGTAGGTCTTCTAGTCCAACCCCCTGCGTGGGCAGGAACCTTATACCATTTCAGACAAATGGCTATCTAACATCTTTTTAAAGACTTCCAGGGTTGGGGCATTCACAACTTCTGGAGGCAAGCTGTTCCAGAGAACATACTGTGTGATCAAAGGCCCGCCCCTTTTCAATATACATGTCACATGCACTACATATCTAAAAGGGGCTTTAATGGCATAGCTTTGGTCTCCATCTTGACTTTTGTGACCTTCCCACAAGGGACGCCTTGTAGAAAAGCCAACCTTCCTTATTTCAGCCAAGGTAGCTAAAGTTCCATATAGTTTTTCTCTTTTTTATACAGTTTCAGTTCCCAGAGAACTGGAAAATTATGTTTAGAACACCTAGTTTGGATGGGCTGGTGGTCCTGGGACCCTTTCATGGGTCTTTATTTATAATCTTCCTTCATCCAAGGGAAATCAAGTTCATACTCAGAAAGCCTCCAGGGCCATCTACCATCAAGACACCGGTCCTACTCACCTTAGCACAGATTTTCTCAACCGTGGCCACTTGAAGTTGGATGGACTTCAACTCTCAGAATTCTGTTGATTGGTGAATCCTTCCATCTTCAATTCACCAAAATTGAGAAACACTAATTATGACAAACTTATCCTACTGTTTTCCATGTTGCAAAACATCAAGTAGAATTATCAACATAAAAATGATTATTAGGCTGGTGGTTTTTTCTATTGGTACCGCAAATGGTTTCACTGAAGATTGCTAGTGATAAAAGCTGGTGATGGCAATAATGATGATGTTGATAGGATCTCTCCAAGATGACAACAATATTGTTGTTAGATTTATACTTCTGGGTATCCGTTGCTGGAGAAGATCAGCAACCACGCTGTTATTACTCTTATGTTCTGCTGCATGTAGTTATTTTCATTGGTATTTGGCTGGCTGGCCTGGATACGTCTTTGTCACTAGTTTATAGCTCTTCAGATAAGATCTCCTGTTCCTGCCTTATTTCTTCTTTGGTCCCCACAGCTAAATACTCCTTAGTAGCTCTGTCTAGTTTACACTGACCTGTACTTCACTGGACCTCTCAGTATAGGTAGTTCTCAACTTTCAACCACAGTTGAGCCTTATTTATTTTGTTGCTAAGCAAGGCAGTTGTTAAGTAAGTTACACCCCATTTTACTTTATTTGCCACAGTTGTTAAGTAAATCCAGGGGTGGGCTTCAAAATGTTTAGCAAGGGGTTCTCTGCCCGGTTGCTGGGTGGGCGTGGCCTTGGTGAGTATGGCCTAGTCAACCTCATGTACCACAATGGGAGGGGGCGTTTCTGGAGGCCTGTTGGAGTGGCCTTCCCAAACTTCTGGTAGGCCCATTTTTTTTTAAATTTATATCCCGCCCTTCTCCACAGAGGACCCAGGGCGGCGTACAGGAAATTTAAAAACATACCAATACAAAGATAAAATATAATTTAAAATAAATATTAAACAGTCCTATCCTGTACTAAAACCAAATTTAAAATACCCAATTTAAAAACTTCCTAAAAGTCCCCACGGGAGGTTAGGCTAGGCCGGCTTGTTGGAACAAATATGTCTTTAGACATTGGTGGAAGAGGCGGAGGTCGGTGATGGTACGTAATTCAGGGGGTAGGTCATTCCAGAGGGCTGGGCCCGCCACAGAGAAGGCTCTTCCCCTGGGTGTCGCCAGTCGGCATTGTCCGGCCGACGGCACCCTGAGAAGGCCCTCTCTGTGGGAGCGTATCGGTCTAAGGGATGTATGGGGCAGGAGGCGGTCTCGCATATAACTAGGCCCCAAGCCATGGAGCGCTTTAAAGATGGTCGTCAAAACCTTGAAGCGCACCCGAAAGGCCACAGGAAGCCAATGCAGCTCGCGCAGGATCGGTGTTATGTGGGAGCATCTAGTGGCTCCCATAATCACCCGCGCGGCTGCGTTTTGGACTAGCTGTAGCTTTTGGGTGCACCTCAAGGGAAGCCCCATGTAGAGAGCATTACAGTAGTCGAGTCGGGACGTCACGAGAGCTTGAGTGACTGTGCGAAAGGCAGCCTGGTCCAGTAAGGGGCGCAATTGGCGCATCAGGCGTACCTGATGAAACGTCCCCCTGGCCAAGGCCGCCACATGGTCCTCCAAGGACAGCCGGGAATCCAGGAGGACACCCAAATTGCACGCCCTCTCCATGGGGGCCAGTGTTTCGCCCCAATGGCCAGAGTTGGAGTGATCTGGCTGAACCGGGGTGCCGGAAACCACAGCCACTCAGTCTTGGCAGGGTTGAGCTTGAGTTTGTTACCACCCATCCAGATCCGTATGGCTTCCAAACACCAGGACAGCACTTCGGCGGCATCGTTGGGGTGGTTTGGGGTGGAGTGTCATCAGCATACAGGTGGTACTCCACCCCAAAACCACGGATGATCTCACCCAGCGGCTTCATATATGTGTTAAATAGGAGGGGCGAGAGGACCGACCCCTGAGGAACCCCACATAGGAGAGGCCTCGAGGTCGACCTCTGCCCTCCCGTCAACACATATTGCGACTGACCAGAGAGATAGGACGAGAACCACCGCAGAACGGTGCCTCCCAGCCCCAACCCCCCCAGTCGGTGCAATAGGATACCATGGTCGATGGTATCAAAAGCTGCCGAGAGGTCTAATAGGACTAGGATAGAGGAATAACCTCTATCCCGCGCCCTCCAGAGATCATTGACCAACGCGACCAATGCCGTCTCGGTGCTGTGGCCGGGTTGGAAGCCGGACTGGCGCGGGTCTAGATAATCAACTTCCTCCAGGTGTCGCGGGAACTGTTGGGCTACCACACTCTCAACAACCTTCACCAGAAAGTGAAGTTTGGAGACCAGACGATAGTTCTCTAATAATGTTGGGTCCAGGGACGGCTTCTTGAGGAGAGGCCTCACTACCGCCTCTTTCAAGACGGCAGGTAAGGACCCCTCACTCAAAGATGCGTTGACAATGCCCTGGAGCCAGCCTCGTGTCGTCTCCCAGGATGCCAGTACAAGCCAGGAGGGACACGGGTCCAATAAACATGTGGTTGCCCTAAGTTTCCTTGACAGCCTGTCCATATCCTCGGTGGTAACAAAGTCAAACTCCTCCCAAGAAGGAACCTCAAGACTAGTCTCGGACAGTCCCACAGGACCACTGTCGATGGAGGGTAGCTCATTCCGAATCCGAGTAATTTTCTCCTGCAGATAAATCCCAAATTCCTCTGCTCGCCCTTGCAAAGGGGCTTCCCGCGGCCTCTGATGAAGGAGGGAGCGGGTCACCCCAAACAGGGCTGCAGGGCGGTTATCTGCGGATGCAATAAGGGTGGCACAATACTCACGTTTGGCCACCCTTATTGCCACTAAGTAAGCCCTAATATGGGTTCTCACTAGTGTTCGGTTGGCTTCGGAGCGAGAGGATCTCCATCTGCTCTCTAGGCGTCTCTTGTGGCGCTTCATCTCCCGAAGCTCCTCAGTAAACCAGGGAGCCTGGGTGATTCGTCGCCGCAAGAGAGGCCGCAAGGGCGCGACTCGGTCCAAGGCCCCTGTGGCCGCACTTAACCATGCGGCCACTAGGTCCTCAGTCGAGTCGCGAGGCAGGGTCACAGGCATTGGCCCAAGCTCCCTCTGGAACCTTTCCGGGTCCATTAGGAGCCTGGGGCGGAACCATCTAGGAGTATTTTACGCGCTCCCTGAGCCTCTGTGCGCACTCAGCACTTACCTGCATCCAAAACGGACCACATGGGGACTCCTGGGAGTGGGGGAGTGGGGATGGGTGGGCGGGCCAAGCCAGGAGTGGATTTGTGGGTTCTCTGAACTGCACAGAATCTTAGCTAGAGGTTCTCCTGAACCTGGAAATGCATTGCTCCCAGTTCAGCCCGGATTGGGCGTACCGGTTGTAGCAGCAGCGGGAGGCTCCGCCCACCTGTCTGGACACTTCTGCGCATGAGCAAAAGCTTCTGCACATGCGTGCGAGTGCGCCCAAACCAGTAGTAAAAAATTTGGCAACCCACCACTGCCCAAACCCCTGCGAATCCCCAACATCCCATCCCTTAGTGAATCATATCGTTGTTAAACAAAACTGGCGTCACCCATTGTCTTTGTTTGTCAGAAGTCATCTGGGAAGTTTAAAATGGTGACCATATGACCCTGGGACAGTGCAACTCTCATAAGCACCAATGGGCAGTTGCCAAGTGCCCAAATTTTGATCATGTGACCATGGGGATGCTGCAATGCCCAATAATTGTGAAAATCTATCATAAGTCACGTTTTTCAGTGCCATTGTAACTTCAAAGAGTCACTATACAAATGATTGTAAGTCACAAATGATTGTAAGTCAAGGACTACATGTAACATTGGAGGCCTGCTTTGCCCGTTTGTGATCTTAGAGTAACACAAGCCAGTCCAAGCTAAATGATTCCCCATCACTTCCACACAACCTCTTTCTGCATTAAAACGTGGCTAGAATGCAGTACTGCAGGCCACTTTTGCTGACTGCTGGCTTCCAACACTTCGGCAGTTTGAATCTCACCAGGCTCAAGGTTGACTCCACTTTCCATCCTTTTGAGGTTGCTAAAATGAGGACCCAGATTGTTGGGGGAAATAGACTGACTCTGTAAACTGCTTAAAGCACTGTAAAGCGGTATATAAGTCTAAGGGCTGTTGCTATTGCTAAACTTACAAAAAATTATTCTAATTGGAGAGAAAAGCTCAAATGAGGTTTTCTCGCTTATTAGAGAAAGCAACTAGTTGACATGGGGTTCAAGATCAGGTGTGGACCGTTCGTTAACTTGGGAAATTGAAAACATAGAATAGAGAATAGAGGAGGGCAGTGGTAAGCCAGTTCTGTCTGCAAGGAAATGTTCACCAAGTCAAACTGAATGAAGTTTTGACTCAAGAGACCTCTTACCTTTTCCACAGTATTGAAGGAAGCCCACCTTCTTAACTCTGTGCTCCCAATATTTTGCAAGCCACACATACCAGAATAATGTTGCAAATCGAGTAGCATATATCAAATATAGAAATGTAGTCCTTAAAAAACAGGAAACCTTTCAAAATGAGCTTAAATATTTGGCCTGGCTTTGGTTGTTAAGTATCACTCACTTGGAATGATAAATATGATTGTATCTTAATTTATTTATTTTATTTATTTATTTATTTTATTCAATTTATATCCCGCCCTTCTCCAAAAGGACCCAGGGCGGCGCACAGGAATTTAAAACAGCATACAAAAATAATACAAAACATATAAATTTAAAAATCTATTAAATAGCAAAACCTGTGCTAAAACCAATTAAAATCCCCCATTTAAAACTATCTAAGATTAGTCACAGTGGAGGCTATGTTAGGCCGGCTTGATGAAATAAGTGTGTTTTTAAACACTGGCGGAAGAGGCGGAGGTCGGTGATGGTGCGGAGTTCAGGGGGTAGGTCGTTCCACAGGGTAGGGCCCGCCACAGAGAAGGCCCTTCCCCTGGGTGTCGCCAGCCGGCATTGTCCGGCCGATGGCACCCGGAGAAGGCCCTCTCTGTGGGAGCGTATCGGTCTGAGGGATGTATGGGGCAGAAGACGGTCTCGCATATAACTAGGTCCCGAGCCATGGAGCGCTTTGAAGATGGTCGTCAAGACCTTGAAGCGCACCCGAAAGACCACAGGAAGCCAGTGCAGCTCGTGCAGTTTTTAAAGTTTTTTATCTCTCCTCTTCCCATTGAATTTGGCATTGATGGCAGAAATTATAAATTGACAGGAGATGCATGGGTATTTAAAAAAAAATCTTTTGCTATGACATCTCATCAATGTCCAAAATTAAAAACTGTTGAAAGTGAAGAGATTAGTGTTAGTCCAGGGATTAGACAAAGGATATGTATGCCACAGATGATACTTTGACTCAGCTTAGTGACAGGACTAGTCTGATGCAAAACAGCCTAAATGCGTAATTGCTAAATTCCTGAAGAAAGGATGGGATATAAATGAAATGGTACATAACTGAAAGCTATGCACAAGTGTCAACGTTTCTGAAATAGCAGATGCAATTAAGAAGTTTTAGCCCCGGCAACACCTGTTCCTTCAACGACCGAAGTACTCCAAGATAATCTTGTCTCTTAATATCTACCCCAGCTGAAGATCCCCAAGAATTTCTGTTGTGCTTCAAATGAAATTTAGAAATTAAACCCAAGCAACTGCAAGCATTAGCTATGTCTAAAACTCACAATGTCTGAGCAAACAGTAAAGGAAAAGCGAATGTGCTTAGATTATAAATGGAGATCTTAGCAGGAGCCAATTTGTGTGATTTTGCAAGACAATCTGCACTCCTCTCCCCGCAAAGGCATTGAAATAGAATTGTTCATGATGTATTTCCATGTTTCTTAACCTCGGCAACTTTAAAATGTGTGCATTTCATTTCATTTATTTCATTTATTCGGATTTATATACCGCCCTTTCTCCCTTACGGGACTCAAGGCGATAAACAGGTGATAATAAAAACAACAATAAAACATCTGATACAGTAACTATACTAAAAAATATACTAAAAATAAATTAAACACAGGCCTGTTCTAAAATACCCTCTAAAACCATTTCAACTCCCAGAATCCCCCATCCAGTATCTGGGGAGAAATTCTGGGAGAGGAGAATTCTGGGAGCTGAAGTCCTCACATCTTAAAGTTGCCAAGGTTGAGAAATACTGCTGTGGTTAATATGTAAGGTAAGGAAATCCAGAGATGATAAAATCCTTGCACTTTAATTAGTAGTTTCTTGGGAAGATGTAGGCAAAGGAAGAAGAGAACCTGGGAGCAGAGTGAAAGGGGGGATCAGCCTAGAATTGTTATGCAGTCACAAATGAATTAGGTTTAATGCTCCTTGAGTGCCATTGGCTTTTATCTAACTCTATGGTGAAATTTAATTTTTTTTACTACCGGTGGGCGTGGCTTGCTTTCATGGCAAAAGGTTGAGAAGATCAAGATCCCTTTGTGCATGTGTGCCACCACGATAACCCAGATGTGTTAAGATTGGACCATCTAAAATCCAGGAAAAGGAGTGTTTGAACGATGTACAAGAATGTAATGCAACTAGTTCTCATCTAGTGATCATAATGGGAAATATAAATTAAGTTATTAAGCAAAGAAGTTACTAAATGAAATCAGGACTGTGTTTAAAATTTTAGTTATCTTTTGTTTGCTTTACAGACCTGCACAGGTTGAAAATGGCTTGCAAGGTTTCTTTTTGATCACTGTTTTAATTGTGGACAATTGCTTTATGACGCAGTTGCTAAATGAGGACCACCAATACATTCTTACTGTGTTGTAGGGAAACCTTGGGAGGGTTTCATGCCTTTATGCTGTTTATATTCATGGAGAAAAGAAAGAGGTGCAGTCAATAATGCCACCTCTAAATTCTTTTTCCTATGCATTTCTTTGCACATAAATAATTTGGAGACAGATAGTTTAAAACTTTGGTATTTTCTCAGGAGAAATCCAGTAAGCAACAGGTATCAAGATCACCTCCTAACATGTCATTAAAAATAAATAACTATAATGGTTTGATTTCCTTAGGAAAGTTGGCAAACCAAGAAGAAATTAGGGTAGTGGTTGACAGTTTCAAGTGAGGCAGAAGAAACAGCGACAAATTAGAGTAGTGTTTCCCAACCTTGGGAAATTTAAGACTTCAACTGTGTGGACTTCAACTCCCAGAATTCTCTAGACACTCATGCTGGCTGGGGAATTCTGAGAAAAGTCCACATGTATTTTGGCAACTATCCTCCCTGGTACTTCCTGGTTCTCTTTGGGCAGGGGATTGGGCTAGACTAAGTCTCTTCTAGTCCTATGATTCCATCTGAAGCTTTGCTTATGTCCCTGACATTCCTGAATTTCCCTATTAAACCAAGATCAAACCATAGATTACCCATTATGAGAAGGCTGAAAGCATAATGAATGAATGCAGTCACGCCTGCTGCACCAATACATTCATTCGTTCTTCTGTGAATCTCTGTCAAGCTTTCTTTCTAGGGTTAAGGGACACAAATGGTTTGGAAGCAAATTATGGTCGCAAATTTCCGTCTTTGAGTTACTATATTGTTGGTTACTTGTCTAGAATAACCCTCTGACCTGGTTAACACATAGCACAAAGCCATAATTTGGGGTGTGTGTGTGTGTAATGTATGGTTTGAATCTCACTGCATTCAATTCCAAAATAATGGCTTTCACAGCACAACAGGTCATTTAAATGCCACCAAACCAATCTGCTTTCTTCCCTGATCGTTCCTCTAAGATTCAGTTTGCTAAAAGTGCTGAAAATTGTGCACAGATTTTCCAGTGTAATATATGTGTCACTGTGTGTAGCCTTATTTAGTGACCATTCCAAGTTATAACTGGCTCATATTTATGACAGTTGTAGTGTCCTAGGGTCATGTGATCACCTTTTGTGACCTCCTGACAAGCAAACTCAATGGGGAGGCCAGTTTCACTTAACAACAGTGTTATTAACTTAATAACTGCAGTGATTTACTTAACAACTGTGGCAAGAAAGATCGTAAAATGGGACAAAACTCCCAACTGTCTCACTTGGCAATAGATATTTGGGGCTCTATTGTGATCATAAGTTGAGGACTACCTATATATATATATACTGGCTCTTTCATGCCCCAAAATATCATGCCTCTGACTAAATCTTCCTTCCCACACAGTCTCTATTTCTTAATCCACTTATCAGATATGTGTTTTATCATTGCCAGACTTTTTTTAAAAATCACTTTTAATGCCAAACAATGTTGATTTCTGTGGGTGCAGATGCTTGTGTGAATTTCTTTACAGTTAAAGATCAAGCTAGAAAGGACAATGGAAAAGCTGTCAGCCAAACTGCCAACACATATAGCATATAAATATAGGAAACAAATAACTTTTGAAGAGAGCAGAGAAATCACAGAGACATCTACAATTGAGCTAGAATGCATAAGAGGCATCAACAGAAATAATCTGATATAAGTAAACTCCGGGAAGAAGGACTTCACTAAAACCCTTTATCATTGTAGAATGATAGAAATATTATATTCTCAAATATAAAATATATATATAGAAAAATCACTTATTCAAAATCCAACTCCACTAGAAAATGAAGTACTGAAGATAATGGGCCACCTGTCAAACAGGAGAGCACCAGAGGAAATATCAATGAAACCATATAAAGCTGCAGAAAAAGAGGCAATTAAAGTGCTCATAATTGTATGTCAATGAATATATCATTGAATATGAAATGAAATTGTGTGACCTAAAAATTAGGAAAGATCACTGTAGATGCCTACGCTGAAGAAGACAGGCAAGACAATGTGCAAATTACTGAATCACTGCCCTAATTTCTCACATAGCAAAGTATTAATTCCCCCCCTGCCCCCCCCCCCCTAAAAGCATGAAGCCATAGATGGGGAGACAAATCTCAAGCTAACATGAGAAGGATAATAAAGAAAATGAGAAAATACAAAAAAGAGATGGATTTTTTCCCCATTGAATTGGAGGCTAAGGGTATGTCTGAACCAAGTGATTCTTCTAAGGAGTCTTTAGGAAGAAGGAGAAAAGGAGGAAGAGGAGGAGATATAAGAACAGATTTCAGAGAAATAGAATAGAATATAGAATAGAATATTGATATATATTCCCAGAACATACAGCCAATGGAAATGATGACAGCGGTAGTTAAAATTTGAAGGTGAAAATAATGATTTGAAATACACAGATGATATCAATTTCGTAGCTGAAGGTAAAGAAAATGTAGATGAGCTCTTAATGAAAGTAAAATGGAAATTAATATTTGAGGTTATAGCTAAATATTAAAAAGACCAAGATCATGTCAACCTGCAGGCTTAATGAAGAAAAAAATGATGATGATTTTATTTTTGTGGTTCCAAAAATAGAATAGAATAAAGCAAGACAGTTTGCTGGAATAGAAAAATAGAATTTAAGCTGAGAAATATAAACAATAACAAGGTTAAGCAAAATCATTAAAAGAAGGATTGCTAGAGTCATGGATATTTTATTACTAGATCAGTGAGTGCGAACGTTTTTCTGCTTGGTTAATAATAATTTAATAATTTAATAATAATAATAATAATAATAATAATAATAATAATAATTTATTACATTTATAAACCACCCCCTCTCCCCAAAGGGACTCGGGGCGGTGTACAGGAAAATTAAAAACAATCTAAAAATATACAAAACATAACAAGATTAAAAACGAATTAAATTAGCCTGTACTAAAATTTTAAGAACAATTAAAATTGCAGCCCATTAAAAACCAAATAAAACAATTTGAAAATACAGACTGGGGCGAGAAGCATAAATTAGGCCAAGCCGGCCTGATGAAACAGATGAGTTTTTAATTTTTAGCGGAAAGTGTGGAGGTCTGTAATATCCGGGGGTAGGTCGTTCCAGAGGGTCGGGCCCATCACAGAGAAGGCCCTTCCCCTGGGCGTCGCCCACTGGCATTGCCTGGTGGACGCACCCGGAGAATTCCCTCTCTGTGTGAGCGAATCGGCCGAAGGGATGTATGGGGCAGGATACGATCCCGCAAATAACTAGGTCAAAAATAACTAGGTTGCCAAAAGGGCATGCATGTGTGCGCACCCACACCCCTAGGGCAATGCCCTCCCCCTCATATGCACGCACAACCTCCTTGCACTCCCCCTCACGCATGTGCACAGGTCTCACTGAAGCTTTCAGACTTCCGGTAGGTCTATTGGCCCATTTTTCATCCTCCCCAGGCTTCAGGAAAGGCCCAACAGGCTCACCAGAAATTTGGAAACAAATTTCTGGTTTGCCCATTGGGCTGTTTTTCGCCCTCCCCAGGTTCCGGAGGCTTTCCTAAAGCCTGGGGGGGGGGCGTAAATGGCCTCCCCCACTCTCCAGGGAGCTGACATAGGGCAACACCTCATGTGCCCTCAGATATGGCTTTGCCATCATGGTACTAAATGGTTTCAGGTAAAGGTTGGACAGCCATTTGTCTAGGACTGTGATGACGAACCTATGGCACGTGTGCCACAGGTGGCACGCGGAGCCATTTATCAGGACATGCAAGGCATTGCCCTATCAGCTGGCCAGCACACATGAAGCCTCTGGAGGGCCTCTGGGGGAATGGGGGGAGGCTATTTTTGCCTTCCCCAGGATCCTATAAAGCCTCTGGAGCCTGGGGCGGGTGAAAAAAGCATGCCAAAAATGTGGGGGAGGTCTGGTCGTGCATGAATGCACACTGGGGTCATGCGCAAAGCATTATGGATGTGGCACGCTCGTGCACGACCTCCCTGCGCTCTTATTTCTATTACTTATTCTAGCTTTTAATCATTTCACCCTTTATTAAACAACTTTTTCTTTCTTTTCTATCAGACTTCTAATCATTTTTTTTTTTTAATTTCTATAACCGCGTCCTCTCCCCGAGGGGACTCGGAGCGGTGCACAGGGAGAAATTAAAACAACATAAAATATATACATACATAAATACAATAAAAACAAATTAAATCTAACTATCCCTGCACTAAAATTCCCATTTTAAAATTAACATTTCCTAACCCCTGAGGTAGAGACTAACCTAGGCCGGCCAAGCAGAAAAAGTGAGTTTTTAATTTCTGACGGAAGGAGCGGAGGTCCGTAGTTGTTCTAATGTCGGGGGGAAGGTCGTTCCAGAGGGCTGGGCCCGCCACAGAGAAGGCCCTTCCCCTGGGCGTCACCCGCTGACAAAGTCTAGTGGACGGCACCCGGAGAAGTCCCTCTCTGTGGGAGCGAATCGGCCGGGAGGATGTATGGGGCAGAATCCGATCCCGCAGATAGATAGGTCCCGAGCCATGGAGTGCTTTAAAGATGAGAACTAGCACCTTGAAGCGCACCCAAAAGACGACAGGTAGCCAGTGCAGCTCGCGCAAGAGCGGTGTTACATGGGTATACCTTGCGGTACCCATTATTGCTCGCGCAGCTGCATTCTGGACCAGCTGAAGTCTTCGGGTGCACCTCAAGGGGAGCCCCATGTAGAGAGAGTTACAATAGTCCAGTCGGGATGTCACGAGAGCATGAGTGACTGTGCGAAGGGCGTCCCGATCCAATAGGGGGCGCAACTGGCGAACCAGGTGGACCTGGTAAAACGCCCTCCTGGCCACGGCTGTCACTTGGTCTTCCATGGACAGCCGGGCATCCAGGAGGACACCCAAGTTGCGCGCCCCATCCGCTGGGGCAAGATGTTCGCCCCCAATGGCCAGCGATGGAATCAGCTGGTTGAATCGGGCAGCCGGAAACCACAGCCACTCGGTCTTGGTCGGGTTGAGCTTGAGTCCGTTTCTTCCCATCCAGATCCGTACGACTTCCAGGCACTGGCACACCACCGCTACGGCATCGTTGGGGTGGTTTGGGGTAGATATATACAGCTGAGTATCATCAGCGTAGAGATGGTACTCTACCCCAAAACCACGGATGATCTCACCCAGCGGCTTCATATATGTGTTAAACAGGAGAGGCGAGAGGACCGACCCCTGAGGCACCCCCACATGTGAGGGGTCTCGGGGTCGACCTCTGCTCTCCTGTCAACACAAATTGCGATCGGCCAGAGAGGTAAGAGGAGAACCACCGTAAAACGGTGCCTCCCACCCCCAACCCCCCCCAGCCAATGCAATAGGATACCATGGTCGATGGTATCAAAAGCCGCCGAGAGGTCTAATAGGACCAGGATGGAGGAACAACCCCCATCTCTGGCCCTCCAGAGATCATCGACCAACGCGACCAATGCCGTCTCGGTGCTATGCCCGGGCCGAAAGCCGGACTGGCGCGGGTCTAGATAATCAACTTCCTCCAGGTGACGGGGAAACTGTTGTGCCACCACACTCTCAACAACCTTCGCCAGAAAGGGAAGGTTGGAGACTGGACGATAGTTGGTTAATAGAGCTGGATCCAAAGAGGGCTTCTTAAGGAGGGGCCACACCATAGCCTCTTTTAGGGAAGCAGGCAAGGAACCCTCACTTAAGGATGCGTTGACAACCTCTTGGAGCCAGCCTCGTGTCACCTCCCAGGATGCCAGTACAAGCCAGGAGGGACACGGGTCCAATAAACATGTGGTGGCTCGCAGTCGCCCACGTAACCTGTCCATATCCTTGGAAGTAACGGAGTCAAACTCCTCCCAAACAAGATCTGTCTCGTGGCATCCCACTGGGCCATCAATGGGGGCTAACTCGTTCTGTATCTGAGCGATTTTGTCCTGCAGAAAAGTCACAAATTCCTCTGCTCTACCCTGTAGCGGGGCTTCCCGCACCCTCTGTTGAAGGAGGGAGCGGGTCACCCTAAACAGGGCGGCAGGGCGGTTTTCTGCGGATGCTATGAGAGTAGCACAATGATGACGTTTGGCCACTCTCAGCGCCACAATGTAAGTCCGTAAATGGGCTCTTACCTGTGTCCGGTCAGATTCAGAACGGGTAGACCTCCATCTTCTCTCTAGGCATCTCTTGTGGCGTTTCATCACCCCTAGCTCCTCGGTAAACCAAGGAGCCAGGGTGGCTCGCCGCCGCAAGAGAGGCCGCAAGGGCGTGACCCGATCCAAGGCTCCCGTGGTCGCAGTATTCCATGCGGCCACGAGGTCCTCCATCGGGGCGCGGGTCAGGGGTACAGGAAGTGGCCCAAGCGCCGTCTGGAACCCATCAGGGTCCATCAGGCGCCTGGGGCGGAACCAAATTGGTGACTCAGGTTCCGCCTCCCCGCGATGAGGGGCAGCGGTTGGAAAGTCCCCTACCTAAAAAATAAAGAAGAGAGAGAGAGAGAGAGAAAAGGAAATCAGAACAACAACAAAAAAGAGAAATCATCCATCCATCATCTCTTGCCCGTTTCAATACTTTAATTGCTGTGCTTTAAAAAAAAAAAAAGAAAGGGAAAAGGAAATCAAAGCAACAATAAAAAAATCATCTATCCATCATCTCTTGCCCACTTCATTACTTCAATTGCTATGCTTTCTTTTTTATTTGCCTCCCAAATTCCTCATGCAGTTGTTAAGTTAGTAACACAGTTGTTAAGTGAATCTGGCTTCCCCATTGACTTTGTTCATCAGAAGGTCACAAAAGGCGAACACATGATCTGGGACACTGCAACCATCATAAACACGAGTCATTGCCAAGCCTCTAAATTTTGTTCCCCATGACCATAGGGATGCTACTGATTGTGAAAAACAGAGTGACTGCATGGAGGACCCCCATCAATCAATCCTGAATTAAACAAAGGGTGATTGCTTGCTCAAGTTAGTAATCAGCAAGTAAAATACTTAGGGCATGTGACGAGACCAATGATGGAATAAAAAAAGACTGCATCAGTGGTGGGATTCAGCCAGTTTGCACCACTTTGGGAGAACCAGTTGTTAAGTTTCTGAAAAGTTTGGTGAACTGGTTGTTGGAAGAAATCATTAGGGCAGAGAACCGGTTGTTAAATCATTTGAATCTGACCACTGCTCTGCGTGATAAAAGTTGAGGGGAAGCACAATGGCTCAGAGGTTATGACGCTGGGCTTGTTGGCTGGAAAGCTGTCAGCTCAGGTTCGAGGCCCAAGCGCCCTGTGACAGGGTGAGCCCCTGTGTTTGCCTTAGCTCCTGCCAAACGTGCAGTTCAAGAACATACAAGTGTGAGTAGATAAATAGGTGGCACTTCGGTGGGAAGGTATCAGCCCTCCATGACAACATGTTGGCCACATGACCATGGAAAGATCTTCAGGCAGCGCTGGCTCAATGGTCTTGAAATGGAGATGAGAATGCCCCCCCCCCCAACCCCCATAGCTGGCAATGACTCGCTAAGTAAAATCTGCAGGGACTCCTTTGCCTTTATGATAATGGTTGTGGGGGTGAAATGATGGATGGGATCAAAGAAAAATGTGCTAATTAGGAAGATTTACGTTCTAGGACCCTACAAGGGCTCTGAATTTAGACACTTACGAACTGATGCTCTCCTAGTTTAAACATTTTTACCGATTCGGTGGCCTCTAGATATGTTGGGATGTCAACTCCTATAATCCTCCAGGCAACAGGGCAACTGACTATAATGCAAAAGGATGGGAATCCACCTGGATGCAGAAGGCTGTTGTTAAGACAATTCTACATCCAAAGAGGGAATGTGCTTACAGAAACCAGAATCTGAAAAATGTGCTAGCAGGGCCTTAGTCACCCATCATTAGCCGAAGGGAATAAACACTTCAGCAATTCTTCACAGCAAGTTCTTTGCCTATTCTTGCAAAAAGATGCCAAGCCTGAAATCACGAGCCTCAATTATAAGCAGCCTTGGTATATGTGGAACGGAAGGGGAGAAAGAGAAGAGAGGCAGATGCTGTGCATCAGTTTGGTTTTGTGAATAAATGAGCAGAGTGAATATGCCTGAGCAGGAATATTAGCATTACTGTCAAGACAGGACTGCAACAACGCCCTTCTCCACTGGTCTTGCTAGCTGGAACTGCTGAAAAGTGTAATTTAGTAAGCCCTGCAGTTATTCCATTACATTAAGGAGAGGAGTCCCAGATTTACTGATGGCTGCTAAAACCTCATCTTCGAACTGCCACCATTACCTTGCCTGTGCCATGGACCTTATGATTCTATTATGCTTCCATATAAAAACGCTATAAGAAATTTTGAGTGACATCAGTGCCCACAAACTGCATGTGAAAAGCTTCAGCGAAGTCCCTTCCCTCATGCACATTTCCCTTCAGCTGCAAAATTCTCCCCATGAGTGGCAGCAACATCTTCATAAATTGCCAGGTGGCATAATAGTTAATGAGGAAGAAACCACTCAGGAGCAGCAGCTGTTTGGCTGGCTAAGAGGAATCCACTGGTGATGAAGTGGATGGTGAATGGCTATAGAGGCGCAAAGTCTTTCCATGTGTATATACGGGAGACAGAAAGAATGTGTATGGAAAGTTGGATTGGCTTTTGTGGAGAGATGAGCAGGACAGTGGTCTCACCTGTCTAATGTTGAGCTCATCCCAACTCCAGCCACATCTCCTGCAACACAAGTATAAAGTCTTCCCGATTATAGATCTTTCTCTCTGTGTGTGTTTGTGTGTGTGAGACAGAAAGAACATGTGTGGGAAGTTGAGTTGAGAGGTGAGCAAGAGAGAGATCTCATCTGTCTACCGCAGCTGACCTCATCCTTCCCACCTCCTGGAACAAAGTAGAAATGCAAAGTCTTTTCAATTACGTGTGTGTGTGTGTGTGTGTGTGTGTGTGTGTGTGTGAGAGAGAGAGAGAGAGAGAGAGAGAGGGAGAGAGAGAGAGAGAGGAAAATGTGTGTGGAAAGTTGAGTTGGGTTTTCTGGGGAGGTGAGAAGGGCAACAATCTCATCTGTCTTCTTCAGGGCTGGCCTCATCCATCCCACCTCCAGGCGCATTTCCTGGAACACAGGGGACAAACTCCTTGCAACAACAAAACTGTTCGTACGAAGGAGCAGCAACGGGGCGTGGAAGGAGAAGGAGACCAGCAGAAGACACCGGAGAAGCCTGCAAAGTTGACTAGTCCAAACAGAGTTGGAGAACGACTTTCGAAGAACTGCTGAAACTTAGCAAAAGAGAAGAAGAGCAACTAGGAAGGAAAATCAAAGCACGCTTACCGCCAGGCAGCTCCGCAGGCCCGCAGGTGTCTCTCTCTTCTCCCACATCGTAGACCCAGAGTTTCTTGTAGCAGAATTTCCACAAGCCGAAGTGGGCGGCCTCGCAGATGGCGGAGTGGTTCTGCTTGTAGGTGTTGAGTTCCACCCAGAATTCTGTGCCCACCGCCAACACCGTGAGGGTCATCCCCACGATGGCCACAAAGAATGCCAGCTTGATCTTGCCTTCCTGCTCGTCCGTCAGAATCTTCTGCCGTTGGGTCTCCCCCCGCCTGCGCATAGCTAGACGCTGCTCCCGGTCCTGAAGGAAAAAGTTGGGCCACATCATAGCCCCTTTTCCTGATCCCTGCTGGTTTAGGGAATCTATTTTGCCGGAGGGGAAAAAGATAAAAGCTAGTTTGTCCGCTGCCTGTTAAAACACCCAAGCTCTGGGCCAGGTTTTGTGCTAGGGTCCGTTGCCCAGCTTTTTCTGAGTTTTATCTAGGTCAACACACTGCAAGCTGTGCTGAAAAGTTGTCGAGCGCTCTCCCTGCACCCCTGTCTTTTCGAGGCAGTGCCCCCAACTTGGCAGCGAGCACAGCAGCTACCTCAGCCACCCTGGTGCCTTGGCAAGCCTAAAGAGCACCTGTTACTGTTTCTCAGCCACCATCCATGCAGCGAGGGTTATTTTAAGCTGCGAGGTTCATAGACAGTCTGGATGTGTTTGTGTGCAGGGGTATGGCGCTCTTAAAAAAGCAGACACTTAAATTGGATCCTTTCAAGAATGGGGGAGGCCCTCTTGCGCCAGCCGCCCACTCCCACAGCGCCCCCTGTTAGGCATGGAAGAGGCTCGCTCTCCTCGTCATGCATGCGCTTGGTGGGGTTTGACTTGAGGCAATGAATTATTGTCCTGGCCTGGTTTATTATTTTGAAGCCCTACAAAAAAGTTTGATGTCCGCTGGAGAAAGCATTGATTTATTTTCAGACCAGGGTGCTTTCATCTCCTGATGTGGCACTCAGTTGTGAGTCTTGCCTTTGCCACACCGTTATTTTAAAACAGTCACATTTTGTGGAGTTCTTGGTACTGTCTGAACTTGGTTGTTTGCTTGCAGACGTTTCATTACCTAACTAGGTAACATCATCAGTTGTAGTGAGTGTTTGGCTTGCTCCCTTTTTATATCCAGTAGCTTGCCAGTGTTGGTGGCGGCTTTGTTTTCTCCTTGGTAATTCCTTGTTTAGAGTATGGTTTTCTCAGGATACAGGTAGTCCTTGAATTACCACAATTTCTTTGGTAACTCTTCAGAGTTATCATAGCTCTGAAGAAAATGACTCATAGCCACTCCTCGCACTTATAACCATTATAGCATCCCCATGGTCACATGAATCAAAATGTGGGTGCTTGAGCCGTCTCTGGAGTCGCCCTGGTGAAATGGTGGCATAAAAGTTAAGCAAACAAATAAACAAATTTGCAAAAGTGGGCAGCTCTCCGGTGTAATGTGATCACGATTATTGACCCTCTGAGCTGGCTTCCAGCAAGCAAAGTCAATGAGGGGAAGCCAGATGTGTTTAACGACTGCATGATTCACTTAACAACTGCAGTGAATTGCTTAACAACTTTGACAAAAAAAGGAGGTAAAATCAAATGCAATTCACTTAACAACTGCCTGGCTTAGCAATAGAAATTCCGGTCCTAATATTGGTCGTAAGTTGAAGACAACCTGTATTAGGAGAGTGAGTCCTTGGGGTATTGAGTCCTTAAGGTATTGAGCTATTATTCTCTGTTTCTGTACGGAGTTATAATAATGGCACAGTACAGGTAGTCCTTGATTTACAACAGTTCACTTATGGACCATTCAAAGTTACCACGGCACTGAAAAAAAATTGCATGGCCATTTTTCATACTTACGACCGTTGCAGCACCCCATTGTCACATGTTCAAAATTTGGACGTATGGCAATTGGTTCATATTTATGACAGTTAGTATCTGGGGGTCACACAATCCCCTTTTGCGACCTTCTGGCAAGCAAAGTCAATGGGGAAGCCAGATTCACTTAATAACCGGGTTATTAACAACTGCAGTGATCCACTTAACAACTGTCATAAAATGGAGCAAAACCCATTTAACAAATGTTTTGCTTAGAAATAGAAATGTTGATCTCAATTGTGGTGGTAAGTGGAGGACTGTCTGTAGGTGGAAATATTTCTCCAGTCTTGATATACCCTTCATCTCCTGACTCTGCCACCCCCAACACTCAAACATTGGTGCCCCAAATGTCTCTGTCCTCCTGATTAAAGAAGGTGTCCTCTGGGATCCTGGAAAGAGGCCACATCTTGTGGCATCTCTGTTGCCACATCTATACGCTTGTCACCTCCCGCCTGGACTATTGCAATGCTCTCTACATGGGGATTCCCTTGAGGTGCATCCGGAGGCTCCAGCTAGTCCAGAATGCGGCCGCGGGGGAGATTCTGGGAGTGTCTTGATACTCCCATGTAACACCTCTCCTGTGTGAGCTGCACTGGCTGCCTGTGGCCTTCCGGGCACGCTTCAAGGTGCTAGTGACCATCTTGAAAGCGCTCCATGGCACGGGACCTGGCTACCTGCGGGACCGCCTCCTACCACATACCTCCCTTAGACCTGTCCGCTCCCACAGAGTGGGCCTCCTCAGGGTGCCATCCGCCAGACAATGCTGACGGGTGGCCGCGAGGGGGAGAGCCTTCTCTGTGGCGGGGCCTGCCCTCTGGAATGACCTACCCCCCGACCTTCAGATCATCACGAACCTACGCCTCTTCCGCCGGGCACTAAAGACACATCTATTTCAAGAGGCCGGCCTGGCTTAGTTTTTAAATGGATATAGTTTTAATTTGATTTTAACCCTTTTTCTAATCTGAATTTTAGCACAGACCTTGATTTAATTTATTTTTAAACTGTTTTGTACTGTTTTATATTTTATATTTCTGTGCACCGCCCTGAGTCCCCTGGGGGAGATAGGGCGGTATACAAATTTGACAAATAAATAAATAAATAAATAAATATACTGTAGGTATCACTCTCACCTTGAAGGTTGTTCTCTTGAGGCCTCGCTCTTATTTTCATTGCTATTGGTTTTCTATTTTCTCCACTTTATCTGCTTCTTTGCAGGTCATCTTTGACCTACGACCACAGTTGAGCCCAAAATTTCCATTGCTAAGCAAGAAAGTTGTTAAACGAGTCTTGCCCCGTTTTATGGCCTTTCCTGCCACATTTGTTAAGTGAATCCCTGCAGTTGTTAAGTTCGTAACATGATTGTTAAATGAATCTGGCTTCCCCATTGGCTTTGCTTGTCAGAAGGTCGCAAAAAGGGGATCATGTGAACCAGTTGCCAAGAATCTGAACTTTGATCATGTGACCATGGGGAGCCTGCAACGGTCATGTGAAAAAAAAACCACTTTTTTCAATGCTGTTCTAACTTCAAACAGACACTAAACGAATGGTTGTAAGTTAAGGAGTATTTTTAAAAAAAGATTTCTTACTTTTAAAATACAAACTACCCACTGCATTTTGGATCTGGGTGGTTTTAAATTATATAAACAAACTAGTTGATAACCCGGTGTTGCCCAGGTATTTATTTATAGGGGGAAAATATACGGACCAAATGTAATTTCTAATGTTGGATTTTCCCCCTAAACCAGAGGGAGTCCCTTTGTGGAGTACTGTGAAGTCGTTACCATAGCAACTCCACTATGCTATACAGTAGAAGCAGTAGTGGGTTTCAATTTAAAAAAAAACCTATTCTGTATGTGTGGCCTGTTTTGTGGGATTGGCTCGGCGGTCATGTGACGGGTTGGGAGTGGCTTGGCAGTCGTGTGACCGGTGGGCGTGGCCACCCTGGAAAATGTGGAGAAACTCACTTAACAATGCTCTTGCTTAGCAACCAAAATTTTGTGCTCAATTGTCATCATAAATTCTCTTCTTTCTTTCTTTCTTTCTTTCTTTCTTTCTTTCTTTCTTTCTTTCTTTCTTTCTTTCTTTCTTTCCTTCCTTCCTTCCTTCCTTCCTTCCTTCCTTCCTTCCTCTCTTTCTCTCCCCCCCTCTTTCTCACGCACACACATTCCTGCCAATTATTTTCATAGATATATTCTATGAACTAAAACTGGTGCCCAATAAATCATATGATCATGGCATTCTGCGTCCTACAAGCCAATTCGAGTCCCTTGTTGTGAGATGGGAGCGGGTTATAAATATGAAAAATAAATAAATAAATAAATAAATTCACAGAGCTCCCAATTCAGCTTCTTACCCCTCTGGGGATTAACTGAATGTAGTTATTCATCCTGTTATCTTTTGGCCTTAGTTCCCACCTTTTTAGCAGAGTGACAGAGAGGGCTAATTTCAAATGGCGTTTTTCCCTTTTGCTGAAGCCAGATTTCTCTGCCGCTCGGCAGGTGACCTGGTAGGTGTCTGAAGGTGTTGGACACACCACGGAAGGCACCCACATCACGTAGAGACACATGTGTAAGGGGAACTGGATCAGCTGGGAGGCTGGCAAAAAAGAAGCCTCTGTTTCTCTGGTGCCAGGGCTCGCAGAGGAAGGAGGAAGGGATGCTGACCGGTGGTCTCTTCTCTTACCGCTTGCCCCTGAGGCCCGCCAGTTGCAGCCCTGTCTGCTTGGGTAGCTGGCTGGGAAAGCAGTGAGGGGGCAAGCGCCAGCCATCAGCCCTGCCTCTTTCCTCGGCAAGCCGTGGCACTGGAGAAACAGAGGCTTCTTTTTTGCTAGCCTTCTAGATGATCCAATCTGTTGGACAAGCCCATGTGGCGTGTGCTGCTCCCTTCTCTTTGATAGCTGCGTCATTTCCAATTGGGAGGGGGGATCCATGCAGAGGGAGGAAAAATGCATGGATTTCTTCCTCAACCCCATTGGAAACCAGGCAGCTGTCAAAGAGAATGGAGCGTGCGCCACGTGAGCTGCTTCTCCCAATCCTCCACTCCAGCAAAGGAAGTGGGTAGGCAGGGCAAGCCTGGTTGGGTGAGCGAGCAAGCAAGCAGCAATGGGCAGGTGGGCAGGAGGAGTGAGCGAGCGGCGACTGAGTGGGCAGGCGGGGGAATGAGGGGGGGCCAGGCCAGGGGAGGGAGTGTTCTGATATGGGGCCCTCCGGAAGCTCAGGTACAGGAAGGCATGCTAAATTTCATGAAGCAGTACGCACGTACCGGTGCGTACCGACTGAAACCCACCCCTGAGTAGAAACCATTTTACTGTAGACACCATTTTAAGGCACAACAGGCTGTATCTTAACAGAACACAAACCTCGAGGGGTGTTAGGGTGTATTACCTCCACAGTATTTGTCTCCAGAGAGTAAGTCATCTATATACCAAGTTTGGTTGAAATTACTTGAGAAGTTCCAGAGTTATGCTGGAACACACACACAGACACACACACACACACACACACACACACACACCCATTTAGACAGACAGACAGAAAGACAGACAGACAGACACTAGTAAATGAATAGCTTTAGAATACTTTTGAAGATTGTTTTTTAATTTTTCTCTTTTCAGTATGAGGCTATGCCCTTCTGTTCTTGCTTTTTGCTTATTATTGAAAAAGAATTTCAGTAATGTACAGGACAAGGTATGTATCTTTGTGTTTTGTTCCCTTTGTATTTTTCTGTCATTACTTTAAAAGCAATCATATTTCTAAAAAAGAAGAAAATATATTAGTTCTTCCCCTCAATCATCATGAAAAATAAGAAAAGAGAACATTTTCTTCTTCCTCTTTCAAGTATCATTGGGGGGGGGGGGACGGACGGTAATCACATATGCAATCTGATCTTCTAAAAAAAAAAGCAGATGTAGTCACTTTAATGACTCCTTCATTTGGAAGGACTTTAGAAAATCTAATTTCTATATTTCCTTTTCCTGCTGCTTACGGTATATAAATAATGTGCATCTTTTCCTGGCAGCCCCTCAGCAGTAAAACTGTTAAAATTTTAAAATGCATCATATTTGGCAGCCCATGGAAGGCACACAGTGCTCTAAAGTCCAGACATAAATTAATGGGAAGCAGGGAGGTAAATACTAAGAGACCAGCTTATAGTATGACTTGAATCATCAAAAAAGTGGTTCATTACACCCTCCAAATCAGTAGCTCGCGCCCTTTTTTTGGCCATGACCCACCTAAGAATCTTTAAAAACCTGATGCCCTCCCACCCACCCCCGTGACATATGATTCTTATTTTACTCAAAAAGTGAACTCTATTCACACGGAGGAAGCCTAAGAGGCCATTAACTTGGTTTAAACAAGGTTCAAATTGCCCCCATTTAAAATCAAATTCCCCCCCCCCACCTGTGTGGTGTGGGGCTCACGTTGGGAACCTCTGCTCTAAATAGTCCAGCAAGTTCAATATCGACAGACCAGTGGCGTAGCGTGGGTTGTCAGCACCCGGGGCAAGGCAAGTAATTTGCGCCCCCTAACCCCTGGATTTTAGCACTCGAGTCTCTTCCACTCCATCGCCCGCCGCAGGGCCCCCGCCCGCCGCCGCCCCCTCCTCGGCAGCGGCTGTGGCACCCGGCGGCGAGGCAACCCCTTCGCTCATCCTTCTCGGTGCCTTTCTAGCCCTCCCCCGGGGGAAGCAGCGGCATCGAGGACGGGGAGGGCGCAGCATGCGGAGCGGCGGGGAAGCGAGAAACGGGAAGGGGGGAGAGGAGGGGTGCAGGAAGATCCGACGGCAGCGGGGTAGGGGAGGCAGCCGCAGCCGGCAGGTACTCGAAAGAGCTGGCCTCCCTTCGATCCGGAAAGCGGGACGCCTCTCCCACCCTGTCAGCTACATCTCAGCGCATTCACAAGACCGCTGCTGAATCAGCTGGAACGCGCGAGCTCTCCCCACCTTCCGCCCGCCGAGCTCTCTTCCTTTTCCCTGCGATTTCCCGCCCCCTCCCGGTTTCCTGGATTCCGGATCCCCCCTCCCCCGCCCGAGAAATAATACTAATAAAAATATGAAAAATCCCCTAAGATCCTTTCCCCAAGGAAGAAGACGGGGCGACGGGGAGAAAACGCCTCCTCTTGCAGCCGCTCTTGCTTCGGGCGACGCTTCTCCGGTCCCTGCGGCGGTGGCCACATTCCCCGGCTGCCGCTGTTCCTGCCTTACTCGATCCCCTTTCCCGAAGCGACGGGGAGCTGCGAGTGCGAGCGCCCCCCCCCCAGATGTTGCGCCCGGTGCGGCCCGCACCCCCTGCACCCCCCACGCTACGCCACTGCGACAGACACACGTCAATGTGGAGAAACACGCAGCCTGCCCATGTGCTGATATGACAGCTACTACCAGAAACGTTTACCAATAATTACTTATTTGGGGGCAACAACAGAGCCAGCTTTGAGACACCTGAAGGTGTGAAGCAAAAATAAACTGGATTATATGTGTATGAGACAAGTGCACAAATCTTGCTCTATCAGCTAGCCAGATCCATTCTAGACAGACTAACATTTTAAAAAGAAAATCAGAACATTTGCAGGGGTATCTGTAGGGCAACCCCCCCCAACTAGGTAGCCTCAACAGGTGTAATCAATGTTATACCTTTTTTGTTTGTTCAAATAAAATTGTTACTCACATTTTGTATATGAACAATTAATATTATTACAAGTGTCAGTACAACTGTTATTACACTATTACATAAATTAAAATCAATAGGAAGGCAATGTAGAATGGAGAACTACAAAAGCTAAGCTAAACATGAATGCCGATACAGAAGGCTGTATAACTATTTTATATTGTTATGCTTGTCTTGTTTGTCTTTTGTTGTTGTGTTTTCTTCTCTGTTTTTAAAGGTTTAAATTTTATTAAAGGTGTTTAATAAAAACTATGTAAAAAAAATGTTTTGTATGTTCACGTAAAAAACATTTTCAATCCTTCCACTACAATTCCCACCTTGACATTTTTTGACCCTACCTTGTAAATACTCTATTATTAAATCTTCGGCTTTCTTTCACAGCCCCAACCCCTGAATGAGTAATTTATTCTCAAGGCACAAATACCACCCACAGTTTGGATATGCTTCTCTCTCCCTTCAATAACATCTACCCACAAAGTGTTTTCATAGGACTTTATTTGAAAGGTAGATTCCAGTAAAAATCCATGCATTTGTTTGTTGCTATTATGACAGACAGACAAGTGTTTTCGTTGTTAATGTTTCTATTGTTTTCCCCCTTCAGCTATTTCTCTGTGTAGCACACTCACTGGATTTTTCCCAGTGTTCCTGTCCTTGTATTCCGAACACTTTAAAAATAAACACTTTATACAGAAAAACTTGGAACAGATGATGCTTTTCCACCGAATAGTGTCTCCTTTCTCTTTCCACATTTTAAATGTCCTTCTTTCTGAAGAGTTTTATTTAAATGATATCATTGTCACAAAAAGAATCCAAAAAAAATATATCTCGTCCTTCTCTACATTTTCTAAGACTTGCCTCCGAACAAAGAATAATACATTTTCATTAAAACATATGAGGAAAAAATACTAGTTCTCCGAAGCCTAGAAAAAACAGTAAACAGTTTCTAACTGTTTTTCAGATTCCCATAATATTAGCTACTGAAAGAACAAAGCATGTCCCTAATGAACATCTTGGCAAACTGTATTTCTTTTACCCAAACAATAAATTGTTCAAAAGCTTTAGTTACTCTTCATGACAAGTGATTGATTGATAATATGCCATCAAGTCATTTTTTATTCCAAGTAACCACACAGATAGCTTTTCTCCATGACAATTTAACAGCATAATAGAATAAGAGTTAGAAGGGACTTTGGAGGTCTTCTAGTCCAACCCCCTGCACAAGCAGGAAGCCCTATACCATTTCAGACAAATGGTTGTCTAATCTCTTCTTAGAATCCTCCAGTGTTGGAGTACCCACAACTTCTGGAGACAGGTTGTACTATTGATTAATTGCTCTAATTGTCTAATTTATCTCTAACTTGGTTCTTCAGGTCTTCCGTTGGTGTCATGATGAGTAGCTGAGTTAAATCACTTTCTCTTCTGGCCTGGAATTCTGCATGAATGACACCCCCCTTCCCCCCAGAGTGGCAATCTTAAACTTGCTTTCTAGGAAACAAACCCCATTAGATGTAGGGCTAATATAGTAAAGACAAATAGGACTTTTCTATTAATTCTGTACCCTGTGAATTCCATAGCAAAATTCGGTGGCCAGAATGATACTAATTCACTGAACAACCAGACAGTAAGGTTGCTTAGTCAGAATTCTACTGCTTCTAATTATACTTAGTAACTAAGCAAGATTGCAATAGCCTTCGTGGGCTGCCTATGTAGTTTCGGCTGATTTGAATATTTGTTTAACATATTGTAGAATGTAGATCATTTGGTCTACAGTACTTCTCATTCATGGAAGGAGAAGTAAGATTCTGGTGATCCATCTTTTCATTTACATTTAATTTTGGAATGTTACCAGTTTCTCTTCCAATCCATTTCCATATATATTAGATTACAGTTCTCCATTTTATTAATATCTATTTACCGAAACCTTCCCTGAGTCCGTGTTTTAGGGTCACTATAAAAAAATAAAAATAAAATAGTACCTATCTGGCACCTGACTGCCATAGGTTTTAATAATCTTGGTATAAACCAGTAACTTTCACCTTTTGTTTTGTAGCCAGGATGTACCTAAATTAAACTTTGGGTGAGAATGTCACTAAGTGGAAGATGGGGTAGTGGTATATAAATTATACACTAGAGCAGTGCTTTTCAATCTCGGCAACTTTAAGTTGCATGGACTTCAATTCCCAGAATTCCTCAATCAGTAGATTTGGCTGGGGAATTCTTGGAGTGGAAGTCTATGTATCTTAAAGTTGCCAAGGTTGAAAAACACTGCACTGGCCCTCATGGGATTTCTGGGTGCCGCAATGGTATAACAAGGAGATGCAAGGTTGGCAGTGAGGATTTCCAGATTCAGGGAAAGCATCCACCAGTGAAGGAAGTATGAGGGTAAGGAAGATCCTGTGTTTCACTACTGACCAAAAGTTTAATTAACCAAGTCCTTTGAAACATCACAATAATTTCAATAGTCTCTTCATAAATATCTCTATGCGTATATTTGTGTCTGTGCACTTATAAATTTATCATATATGTAAAAAGTCTTCCTAGGAAGCTGATTCTGGGGTAGGTAGGACTGAGCAGAGATATAAACCATCTCTGTTTCTTTGTTTTAAAGTTCTTCCTGATGTAGAAAAGAAGATAATAATGCTGGGGAAAATCTGTCAGCCGTTCTACTGCAGCAGCCTTCTCCAACCAGCTTTCTTCCAGATGTGATGAATCATCAGATCTCCCATGATGTCATCTGACAACCAGGGAACTACCGTTGATCGTGTCTGGGGAAGGCTGCTCTGTGGGGTGGACAAGACAAACCACAGGACTAATAATTGGCAGAATGTCACTTCAATATGGACAAGGGACAATTTTATAATACAGCAAGGATTCCCTCTTCTCCAGAGGCAGCTTCATCTCAGGAAAAGCTATGGCTCGGTCTTAGGAGTTGGGCCAAAGTCAAGGATAAAAAGGAAGGAAATATGGCAAAAACTAGTGGATTCGAAATACTTCTGACAACCACTAGGGGGCAGTAGGTCCATTTAGATTTTCAAACCCACCCACCCTTTTTTTTTTTTTTTTTGTATTTTTTTCCAGCACTGTTTGGCACAAACTTTTGTCAGCCCTTAATTAAGCTGCAGTGGAAGAGAGGGTTTCCTTTTTCCTCTGGAGGAAACAAATAATCTCTTGATCCACACTGCAGCCCCAAATTTGGCACAGTATGCTGTGGAAGCCATTTGTAGGAGGCTTAGGAGTGGGGGCTGGGCCTTCGTCTACACTTGTCCCTTAGCAGGCTGTAGGAGAGGTCTTCACTTAGTGTGTGAGAAGAATTACCTTTCTTCCCCACGACTACGGGGCAGATAACCACAGCACTGCTTTTGGGAAGTCCAGGGTCAATACTGGTTCTCCTCAAAGTGCCCGCTCGAAAGGACTGGTGGTGTTTGAGTAATTTCTTTTGATCTGGGTAATAAGAACACGTGCACCCCTTTCCTGAAAGCCCCTTGGTGAGCACAGCCCGACTCCTTCACCTCTGTTCCACTATAATTGTGGGTTTGGATCCTGTGGTTGGGTGAACCAGAGGAAGTGGTTGGTTGAATGGATTGAGAGGGGAAGGAGAGGGAGAGGAGGGGAAAGGAGAGGAAGGACGGGAAGGGAGAGGAAAGGGAGGGGAGGGAAAGGAGGAGAGGGGATAAAAGAGAGGAGAGAGGGGGGTGGAAAGGAAAGACAGGAGGGAGGAAGAGGGAGAAGAATGGAAAAGAGAGGAAGAAGGGGAGAGGATGAAGGAGCAAAGCAAAAGCAAAGCAAGCAAGAAAAATGCTCACTGGATGGATGGATTTCTCGCTTCTCAACATTCTGACTCGCCTGATGTCCTCTGAACAGTATATATTTTTTCTTCCCCTTTTCTCCTTCCCATGCCCTCTCCTCTCTTAGGTCCATCCCTACACTGGCGTGGTCTTCCTGTTGAGTGTGTTGGTGTTGGAGGAGGCATCTTTACCCAGGGTGCCAGTGGCTCCTGCTACCCCAGGCCCAGTCACCGTGACTGTCACTCCAGGATCTTTGGGGAAGGTGTTGTGCAACTGTAAGAATCCTCCGCCAGTCCCGGAGGTCACCCCGGAGGTCGTTGCCCCTGTGGAGGCGGTCTCACTGGCACCGCCATAGAGGGAACTGACGTTGGCCTTGGACGGGTCCCTAGACAGTGTGTACATAGAGATGTCGGTGGAAGGGAAACCCTTCAGACCAACGGGGGAGGTTTCTCGAGACTGGGAGGGCTCGGTGGAGCGGGAGCTGGAACGTGACCGGCGACGGTACCGGAAACGGTAACTGGGCAGGCGTAAGATGGCTGAGGAGGAGGAAGAAGGGTTCTTCAAGAGTTCTGTGCGGCTTTTGCAATGGGCTTCGCGGTTCTTCTCAATGTATATGTTAACCGCCAGAACGCCAATCATCTCAGCCAGGATGAAAGAAAGGCCACCAAAATAGAAGGACCAGCCATAAGAATAGTGGCTCTTCTTCTCATCGTCACGTTTTGTGCCGGGATCACCAGCATTGGCTGAGATGTAGACGATGACACCAATGATGTTACTGAGGCCTGTATGAGAGAGAGAGATTGAGAGACAGAGACAGAGAGAGAGACAGAGAGAGAGACAGAGAGAAAGAGACTGAGAGCATCAGGGTTCCAAGTAATACCCCCAATGAAAACTCTGAGGCCTGAAATTCCTCAAAGTTCCATTTTATTAGAGATGTCATATTGGCACATTTGGGAAAACCCGAATCTGAAAGTTTCCAGGTTTTCCCCACCCAAAAGAAAGTTCAAGTCCCTGCCCAGCACCCACATGTCCATCACAGGATCCAATTAGGCACCGTCCAAAACTGGAGATGCCTCTCACTCACCTCACCACAGCTGCAGGTCAAAACAGCCTTGACTTTCGGAGAAAGAATGTTGTTATGGCTACATAGCATCCATGCTCTGTATAATCCCCCCTCCCATTTTCCCACAGTAGAAAATGTGGCAGGCCAAAAGCCCCAAAGTTAAAAAGCTGGCTTCCAGGCCTGACAGGGAGAGGTTGACGATGGACTGATTAAAAAAAAGAGAGTGAGAAAGAGGAAGAACCCTAAACAGGTAATCTTTTCTTTCTTTTTTTGTTGCTGCTATAATTTTGCACCAGTGAGGTTAAAACCAATTTCGTTGTTTTTAAGTACAATGGCAATAAAGATTATACTTTTGACTTGCAACCATTTGTTTAGCCACCATTTGAGGTTAAAACGGCATTTAAAAAAAAAAGACTTGCAACCAGACTTTGCATTTATAACTATAGGTCAGGGATGTCCAAACTTGGGAACTTTAAGACTTGTGGACTTCAACTCCCAGAATTCCCCAGCCAGCTATGCTGGCTGGGGAATTCTGGGAGTTGAAGTCCACAAGTCTTAAAGTTCCCAAGTTTGGACATCCCTGCTATAGGTAGTCCTCGACTCACACCAATTCATTTAATGACCATTTGAATTTACAATGGCACTGAAAAAAAATGACCTATGACAGTAGATTTTAAGAGGAGTTCCCCCTCCCATTCTACCACTTCTTACAATAATAGACAGTTATCAATTATCAATATTAGAGACCTTCAAGTTTCTAGGTCAGCATTGGCGAAGCTTTTCCTAATCAAGTGCCGAAACCTGAAGAGCAGCTGCATTCTGGGTCCTGGCGCGCACATGCACGCCAGCAGCTGGTCTTTGTGCACCTGGAAGAACAGCTGCCTGGGCACATGTGCGTGCCGGACAGCTGCTCTTTCAGGTTTCAGTACGTGCCTGCGCGCTGGCCAGCTAGTCTTTGCGGGTGCATGCGCGCACCAGAACCCGGTACAGCAGCTAGCAACGGTGCACGTGCCCAGAGTTCTAGGTTCTATAATATCTCAAGACTTAAAATAGACACCTAACATTAAAAAAAAAAGTCATTAAAATAGCACAATAAGGAATGTTCTTCCTGTGCCAACTCAGAAAGCGCAGGCTGCCCAAGGAGCTGCTGATTCAATTCTACAGTGGAATTATTGAATCTGTCATCTGCACCTCCATAAATGCCTGGTTTGGCACTGCAACCAAACAAGAAAGACAGATTTCAACCGATAATTAGGACTGCAAAACAACCTGTTGCTATCAGCCTGCCTTGAGGACCTGTACCTTGCATGAGCCAGAAAGAGGCCTGTGAAAATACAGACCCTTCACATACCGGACATAAACTGTTCCAACTTCTACTCTCAGGACAATGCTATAGGGCAGGGGTATGCAAAGTTGGCTCTTTTAAGACTGGTGGATTTCCCCAGCATAGCTGGCTGGGGAACTCTGGGAGTTGAAGTCCAACAGTCTTAAAAGAGCCAACTTTGCAGACCCTTGCTAAAGGACATTGCATGCCAAAACAAATAGACATAAGGACCAGTTTTTTTCTTCCATGCCATCACTCTGCTAAACAACTGATTCCTACAACACAGTCAAACTACCTAGTAGAGCTGTATTGCTATTCTTCTCATTTTTCCTACCCTGTTTCTCCCAAAATAAGACCTCCTTGGATAATAAGCCTAATTGGGCGTTTGAGCACATGCGCTGAAATAAGCCTTTTCCTGAAAATAAGCCCTCCCCTGAAAATAGTGCAACACAGTAGCAGCCATGAGGTGACCACACTCTCCGCCTCCTGCACCTCAAAAATAATAAGACCTCCCCAAAAATAAGGCCAAGCGCTTATTTTGGAAGTCAAAAGAAAATGAGACCCTGTCTTATTTTTGGGGAAACACGGTATTACCTATTGCCTTATCTTTTTATATAAATTTGTTGCTTGTATCTTACGATTTATATTATTTTATTTAGTATCCTACTATGATTGATGTTGATTGCTTATTTAGTATCCTATGACTATCACAAGTGTTGTTTCTTATGATTTATGAGGCAATTTTTTTTCTGATATTATGATCATGATTTAGCACTTGTTGCTTGTATGTGCACTGAGAGCTTATGCACTGGAGATAAATTCCTTGCCAATAAAGAATTCCTATTCTATTCTATTCTATTCTATTCTATTCTATTCTATTCTATTCTATTCTGCCCTGCCCTGCCCTGCCCTGCCCTGCCCTGCCCTGCCCTGCCCTGCCCTGCCCTGCCCTTATTAATGACCATTTTGCATACTTATGTCTGTTGCAGCCCCATGGTCACATGATCAAAATTGAGTTGCTTGGCAATTGGCGTGTATTTATGACGGTTGCATTGTAATCATGGTAATCATGTGATCACCTTTTGTGACCTTCTGACAAGTAAAGTCAATGGTGAAGCCAGTTTCACTTAACACCAGTGTTACTAACTTAGCAACTGCAGTGCTACACTTAACAACTGTGTCAAGAAAGGTCATAAAATGAGGCAAAACTCACTTAAGAAATGTTTCATGTCAACAGAAATTATGGGCTCCATTGTGGTCATAAGTCGAGGACTCCCTGTATTGCAGCATCTCCACAGTCACGTAATTGAAATTCGGGGACTTGGCATCTGGGATGTACCTACAACAGTTGCCGTGTGTCGCAGAGTCATGGGATTGCCATTCGTGACCTCCAATGAGCAAAGCCAATGGGGGAAGCCAGATTTGCTTAACAATCACATGATTCATTTAACAACTGCAGTGATCTGCTTAACAACTGTGGCAAAACAGGTCATAAAATAGGGCGCAGCTCATTAAAGAACTGCCTTGGTTAGCAATGGAAATTCTGATCCTACTTGTGGTCATAAGATTCAATAGCAGGACAATAGCTGCATGGCTTCAGATTAAAGAATCTCCAGCAATTGTTGGTTTTATTTCATATGTATTGGCAGCTGAGAACTATCCCTTTAAGTTTAAGAGATAGGACAGGAACTTCTGAACTCTATCCTCTCCCTCTTTGGTGGGAGGGAACTTTTGTTTTTTCAAAAGTTAAAACAGCTTTGCTAAGCCTGTTGGAGAGTAGTACACTAATTTTACTTTTGTTTCTTAAAAGCTGAAAGGCACACTGTTATAATTGGGTAGTTTCCCACTAATTTGGGTAGTGCAATCTGAGAAGTTTCGAAAGCTACAAAAAATATGCCCCATGGCAGGGGTGGGTTTCAGCCGGTGTTACTGCAGGTTTGTTCATGCACATGCATGTGTGCATATGCGCAGTTCAATGGAAATTGTTCTGTGCATGTGCAGAACTTTAAAAAAAAGATGGTGGTGGCAGGAACTGGTTTGGGGGCATGGCCAACCTGGGTCTCTGCAGGTTCTGGGACCCAGTTGGCATACCACTACTGGTTTGATTAAACCAGGCTGGACCAGTAGGAACCCACCTCTGATCCATGGGTCACAGCTTGCACACCCTACCCTAGATGACAGAGAAAAATTATACCTCCCCACTCTCACACACACAGAGTGGAATTGGCCTCTAATTCCCCTTTTCAGAAAGAATTGCTGATGGAAGAGAACATTTGTAGCTCAGGGTTGGACTGTGGTGTCCTTGATAATCTCTGAGCTTTGTGGTTTTCTTGCAGACGTTTCATTACCCAACTAGGTAACGCCATCAGTGCTATGGTGTGGGGTTTGCATGATTGATGATGTTACCTAGCTGGGGAATAGGTTTATAGGTTTTATTAGTTTTATTATTAGAATAAAATCTCTGCCAAAAAAAAAAAAAAAAGCTCCAAGCTCATAGTGCACCAAAGACCTTTCAGAAACTACTTTTCTTCAAGGCCTCTGATTCTGAAGCATTAGCAGTTTGTTTCTACTGGTATTTGGTACTCCTTGACTTTAGCTCCTGGCTTCCCTTGGGTCCTGCTGATATCTGCCAGGATGCAGATTTTGATTATAGGGCTGGTTGAATGGAAAGATAGAAAATTCATTACTGTTTGGATATATAAAATCGGAGGAATAGGAAAATTAAAGGGCCTGGAGGTCATTTAAAATCCTTACCTTATTTACAGGGCTGGAAAAGGAAGAGATAGATAAATAGACATACATAAGAGGGATTAACGGTAAATAAAGAGCAGGAAGATGGAGAAAACTTGACATGTCTATGCATATGAAATAAGGCGACATATGGGCCTACCCCCTTCATGTGGTAAAGCCATTGAGCTCTATAGCGCATTTATATTGTAACATTTGTACTTCTGGCTAAAGTGAGGCCTGCTAATAAGACATTCTAGAGTTATTGCAAACCAGGATATACGATTCGAAACCCTTCTATATTGAGCAGGAAAGGAAACTATGACAAATAGGGATGTTCCAATTGTGCTTTTTCCTTTGTTTTTCCTTGACGACTTTTTGCTTCTTGTACAAGAAGCTTCTTTGGTTCTTCAGTTCTGAGGAAGCTTCTTGGATGAGAAGCAAAACATCTTCAAGGAAAAACCAGAAAGTCCAGTTGCCTTTTGAAAAAGCATCTTTGGGACAACCAGGACCTGGATGACTGAGAATCTCCATAGACACATAGGAAAGCACATCAAATCAAAATGGCTTCCCTCCCATTCCAGACCCATTCAGATAAACCAAGCCTGCAATTCCAAGAATTCACAATTACATTTCTGGTTGTTGTGGTCAGAACACAACCAGAAGGGAAAAGTGGTGACAGTTGTGAAGCTGAAGAAGGATGCATGAAGTTGTATAAAACAAGTAATGATCAGGAGAGCTGGATTACAGGATGAAGCATTTGAGTTCAAAAGACAAGCGTTCCCGATGAACAAACTCTCTATGCCAGGGGTCTCCAACCTTTGCAACTTTAAGTCTTGCTCTATGCCCTAATCTCTCTGGAGATCCAGAGAGGGACGGTTTGCATCTACTCACTGTACAGGCAGTCCTCGGCTTACGACCATTCATTCAAAGTGATGATAGTGTTGAAAAAAATGACTTGGAACTGGCCCATGCACTTAAGGACTGTTGCAATATCCCCAAGCTAAGATGATTGCTACTATGTGGTTGCTTGGCAAAAAACATGTATTTATGATGGTTGCATTATCCCATTTGATCGCCATTTGCAACCTTCCCAGCTGCCTTCCAACAAGCAAAGACAACGGGGGAAGCCGGATTCACTGGTAAAATTGGACACAATTAAACGAGGGCTCACTTAATGACCACATCACTTAGTGGTTAAGGTTGTGATCCCTATTGTGGTCGTAAGTCTGGTAAGAACTACCTGTATTATCCTTACTATAGAACTTACCTGCAGCAACAAACAGGATGCCAGCACCGAGAATAATGTTGCGCTTCGACTTGTAGACACGGCTGGCAGCTACGCAGAACCCACCCAGCAACAGCAAAAGAGCACTTAGGATAGGAAAGATGCTTGAGGCTCGTACCACCCCTGTGGAGGGAGGGGGGAAGGAAGGAAGGAAGGAAGGAAGGAAGGAGGGAGGGAGGGAGGGAGGGAGGGAGGGAGGGAGGGAGGGAGGAAAAGAAAAATATAAAACGACATATCATAGCAAATTTTTTATGCATGGGAAATTGGCAAACTGGAAACAATTTTGAGCTAGTCTTATTCATGATATTGGATGATATTCTGTGCATTTTCTCAAGTAAGTTTTAGTTTTGTCAGGCTATCAATGTCTATAAATGCTAAAGCAGAGGCGGCCCTTTATGACTTACGGACTTCAACTCCCAGAATTCCCTGAGCTAGCAGGGTTGGGTCAGGAATTCAGGCAGTTGAAGTCCACAACTCGTAAAAGGGCTCCACCCCTACACTAAAGCAGGTAGTCTGCACAAACCCTTTGGAGCAGTCCTCATGCGCTACACCAGGGGTGTCAAACTCATGGTCCTGGGGATGGATCTGGCCCGTGGGATACTTAGATCTGGCCCATGGGGCCACCCTAGAAACAGCAAAGGATCGGCATGCAGTGCTTCTGCCAGCAAAAATGAAGCTCTGGAGGGCCGCATGCGACCCTCCTAAGCCCTGCTTTTGCTGGCAGAGGGTTGCAGGAGGCCATCGCAGACGAAAACAGATCTCACGAGGGTTGTGGCTGGCACTCCCAAGCTTCTCTGGGGTTGCAGGAGGCCGTCGCAGCCAGAAACGGTGCTCAGGAGCCCATTTTTGCTGGCAAAGCGCTTGGGCCACCTGAGAAGAGTGACGTTGAGCTGGCCACACCCACCCTGGCCCCACAAGGTCAAACACAATCCTGATGTGGCTCTCAATGAAATCCAGTTTGACATCCCTGAGCGACACTATAAAACCTGTCTTAATAATAATAATAATAATAATTTAATTTTATATCCCGCTCTCTCTCCCCAAGGGGACTCGAGGCGGGGCACAGGCAATTAAAAATACAAATAACAAAATACAGAATACAAACTACACAATTAAAAGTGAATTAAATTATTCCTGCGCTAAAACCCATAAACTAAACTAAAAATTACCCCTAAAACCCCTAACCTAAAAAGAGACTACCCAAGGCCGGCCAGGCGAAAAAAGTGTGTCTTTAATTTTAAGCGGAAGGAGCGGAGGTCCGTGGTTGTCCTAATATCGGGGGGAAGGTCGTTCCAGAGGGCTGGGCCCGCCACAGAGAAGGCCCTTCCCCTGGGCGTCGCCCGCTGACAAAGTCTAGTGGACGGCACCCGGAGAAGTCCCTCTCTGTGGGAGCGAATCGGCCGTGAGGATGTATGAGGCAGGATCCGATCCCGCAGGTAACTAGGTCCCGAGCCATGGAGCGCTTTGAAGATGATAATTAACACCTTGAAGCGCACCCGGAAGACGACAGGTAGCCAGTGCAGCTCGCGCAAGAGCGGTGTTACGTGGGCAAACCTAGAGGTGCCCATAATTGCTCGCGCGGCTGCGTTCTGGACCAACTGAAGCCTCCGGGGGCACCTCAAGGGGAGCCCCATGTAGAGAGAGTTGCAATAATCCAGTCGGGATGTCACGAGAGCATGAGTGACTGTGCGAAGGGCATCCCGATCCAATAGGGGGCGCAACTGGCGTACCAGGCGGACCTGGTAAAACGCCCTCCTGGCCACGGCTGTCACTTGATCTTCCACGGACAGCCGGGTATCCAGGAGGACACCCAAGTTGCGCGCCCCATCCACAGGGGCAAGATGTTCGCCCCCTATGGCCAGAGATGGAATCATCTGGTTGAATCGGGCAGCCGGAAACCACAGCCACTCGGTCTTGGTTGGGTTGAGCCTGAGTCCGTTACTTCCCATCCAGATCCGCCTTACATGGTATGTTACACCAAATATGCCTGAGCTAACCATAGTCTCCGTAAAGCTTGTTTCATTTACATGGCAGGCCCCAGGCACACATGGCAAAGTTACAGAGTCTCTGTGAAAAGATGACAAAGATCCAGGGACATCCAGTTTTATATTCTAAATCTCCAAATGCCTTTTTTTAAAAAAAAGATTGCATGTTCATAATATTGCACAGTAATCACTGGGTGTTGCAGACAATGTTTATTCCTTCTTGTGCCAGACAGGAATGAATAGTAAGGAGCTTGCAACTGAACGTTAATGAGAAACCAAATCTTCAAAGCTGACTTGAAACTCTCTTTTTTGTACTGTATTTCATGGGTTGGTAAAGATATTCAGATGGTTAGATGATGAGGTGGAAACAGTCTGCTCACTTGTTTTTGATATGGAAAATGTTATTTCTCCCTGGATTCATAACTGGTGGTTACTCTGTTAGGATCAGTGGTGGATTCCAATCAGTTCGGACTGGTTTGGCTGAACCAGTAGTGGTTTGGCGGCCTAGGTCGCTGGAACCAGAGCAACCCAAGCCTGCCACAGCCTCAAACTAGTTCTCTGGGTGGTGCCATAGGTGCTACCATCTTGTTTTTCACTTCTGCACACAGAACAATTTATATTGCACTGTGTATGCACATGCAGCACGCATCACACACACACACACACACACACACACACACACACACACACAGCATGCCCACAAGCGAACCAGCAGTAGTGTCTGCCGAAACCTACCCCTGCGTATCATCTCGGACCTCTGCCTCTTCCGCCAGTGTCTAAAGACACATCTTTTCCAGCAAGCCGGCCTAGCCTAACCTCCCGTCGGGGCTATTTTAGATAGTTTTTAAACTGGGGATTTTAATTTGGTTTTAGCACAGGATTGTAATTTAATATGTTTTTAAATT
The DNA here is from genome assembly GCA_039707465.1 of Rhabdophis nuchalis. Lineage (NCBI taxonomy): Eukaryota > Metazoa > Chordata > Lepidosauria > Squamata > Natricidae > Rhabdophis > Rhabdophis nuchalis. The sequence goes on along the minus strand of CM077647.1, from coordinate 153,024,422 downwards.
TTGTATTTATCATTTTGTATGTTTTTAGATTCCTGTGCGCTGCCCTGGGTCCTTCGTGGAGAAGGGCGGGATATAAATATGATTTTTAAAAAAAACCTCTAAATCTGGATAGCTGTGACTGCTGGATATGCAGTTTTGAGTTTTATCACTGGGCAAAAAGGTCTCCATCCAGGTTAATGCATTTTGTCTTTTGTAGGATTAATCTAGTTTTATACAATTATAACGCCTAATGAAACATTCATTTTTAAAATAATTAACATGCAAGTAAGTGAGCTGGCTTGCTGTTCGTGAATTTCCAGTCATTCACAGACCAACTGGGGATCCTTCCCCAACCTGTTCTTCACATGTGCTGGATTACTTATTCATGGTAACTGGAGATGATAAGAATTTTAGTCCATTTTAGTTGGATAAGTTTAGATCCCTGATAAGAGAAAGGGGACGGCATTGGCTGGTCCTGCAGTTTTCTTGGCAAGCTTTTTCAGGAGTAGTTGGCCATTGCTTCCTTCTTAGAGCTAAGAAGGACTGCCTCAAGGTGACTCAGCTGGTTTTGTGCCTCAGGTGTGACTAGAACTCCCAGGTTCTCCATCCCAACAGGGTGCCTTTAATCACTATATCAACTATCTCTTTTTCCTAATTTTGGCCCACAATAACCATGCAAAACAGCTCCATTTGCCAGCTCCATTACTGTGGCAGAACAGGAATTGGCAACAGAGGCTGTCCAGCTTATGCTAGCAAATGTTCTTGCCAGCAACAGGAGTGATGGAGATTGTTTAAATTTGCCAAGTGAGAGAAAACCCTCAGGGTTACATCCTTTTATATCCAAAAGAATCCTGCGAACTGAATTGTTGAGACTGTTACTAAATGAAATTCTCAAAATATCATAGAGCAAAACTTAAACCTGTAGATAGTGTTAATGGAATCAAACATCCTAATTCCTTGGGTTCAGAAAAAGCTGAGCCAAATCCGTAAATACTCTTACTTCTCTGTTTCAGGATCACTGCCTGCATTTTAGAACTAACTGGACAACCCACTGAGTTATCTTTTCAGAGATATTTCCTTAAACTGAGAAACAGATTGACCACGGACGGGCAAAAAAGTGAGAGCGGGAATGACTTCTGACTTCCTGCTGTCTTCCCCATTGATCTTCCTTGTGGGCAGCTGGCAACGAGAATTTGGAAATGATGATCACACAGCTGTGGCTGACTCTGTCCATGCTGCAGTAGTCACAATTTTGTGGAAACAATTCGTGCGAAGATCCTTGAAATTTCAATTACATAGAAGTAAAGAATCTCAGATTTTCTATGCATTCTTTAAGTTGGTGGACTTGAGGTACCTGATTCAAATACTATATTTTTGCACTATGATGTACCATTTGGGCTAACTGAAGGTTACAAGCAGACAAAGAGATAGGAAAGTATTAGTAGAATATAGATAACACAATTTTTAGGGGATTTTTCAGAGGATCCTAGGATTATAATAATGACACATATAATAGATTTTAAACACTTTAGAATAATAGGGGGAAAGCACACACAGTATTAAATCAACAGATTTTACTGCAGAGAGTCAGATTGGTTTGGCAATTAAGATAGATGGAAAATACTGAGATGTGGGAGGTTATTATTTATAGTTGTAGAAGGTTATGGAGGTAGCCTTGAATAACAGTAGGCAGCAAGTGTTAGGAAGGTACAGGTAGTCCTTGACTTACAACCGTTAATTTAGTGACCATTCAAAGTTACAATGGCACTGAAAAAAATAACTTATGATCTTTTTTTACCCTTATGACCATTGCAGCATCTCCAGGGTCACGTGATGTGATCACTCTTTGCCACCTTCTGACAAGGAAAGTCAATGGAGAATCCAGATTCACTTAACAATTTTGTTACTAACTTAATAACTGCTGTGATTCACTTAACAACTGTGGGAAGAAAGGTTGTAAAACGGAGAAAAACTCACTTAACAAATGTTTTACTTAGCAGCATAAATTTTTGGGCTCAGTTATGGTTATAAGTCAAGAACTACCTGTATGAGTTTTGGCAATAAAAACTGGAAGGCACGAAGAAGAAGCTCAACATTCTACCAACTTGATTCGCTTTAGTATGGAAAGGAAAAATGCAGATTGGGTGTCAGGCTGACATTGGGTCTCTTGTGTGTATCAGTTTATGGATGATGGGCTAGTGATGGCCTGTTTTCCCTTCTATCTCCCTGGCAACACTAGAATAAACTGACCAGGGAAGTGATGCTAGTGTCCAGGAGCAGAATATGACCTATCGTTTGCTTAGAGATGCTCTAAGCCTGTGATGGCGAACCTATGGCATGTGTGCCACAGGTGGCTCGTGGAGCCCTCTCTGTGGGCACATGAGCTGTTGCCCAGCTTAGCTCCACCGTGCATGCACACACACCTCCCGCCAGTTGATTTTTTCGGTCTCTGCCGTGCATGGGGGTAGCATGGGAAGGTGCACACTCCCTCCTCTGTGCCCCATTTTTGGTCCCAGATTTAGATTTATTTAGATTTAGATTTATTAAATTTTTAGACCGCCCTTCTCCCTTGCGGGACTCAGGGCGGTGTACAGGCAATAATAAGAACAATAAAATCCAATTAAATACAATTAAAAATATATTAAATGGATTGGCCGATCTAAATCCAGTTAAATCCAGGAGGCTTCAGGAAGACCTGCTAGATCCAAAATGGGCTGCAGTGGGTGGGGGGGTCGTGCTCGAATGCGCAGGGGGAGGGAAGGGCATGTGGGGGATATTGTGCACGCATTGCATTATGGGTATGGGCTCTTTCAGCACGCAAGGACAAAAAGGTTACCCATCACTACTCTAAGCTCTGAACCCAAGACTTGCCTTGTGATTTCTTCATAGCCTAAGGCATTAGATGCATTTCTTTTTTGGTGTGTGTGTGTGTTAGATCAGTGCTAATTCTGGCAACTACTTGGACTAGTTCCTACAGTTTTCATGGCAAGGTTTTGGAAATGATTTGCCATTGCCTTCTTCCTAGGTTTGAGAGGAAATGGTTGGCCCAAGGCCAATTAGATAGCTCTGTGCCGAAGGCGGAATTAGAACTCCCAATCTCCTGGTTTCTAGCATGGTGCCTTAACCACAATATCAAACTGGCTCTTCCATTAGATAGGTTTACTTCTATTTCAGCTGCTGTCTGACCCACAGGCAGGGGACAGAGATCGCTCAAGCCCTGTGCTTGACCAAGAAGCAAATCAATAGTTGACTTCAGAACCTTTGCATAAAATAGAGGAAGGGGCATAATGAAGACGCCATTGGAGGCTCCACCTCACCCACCACTCATACAACTTCTGAAGGCAAACTGTTCCATTGGTTTATGTTATGTTACGTTACATTATGTAATTATGTAGGCTTTCATGAAAATGGGCTGAATATTTTCCAAGGACATATAGGAATTTTGTGGATAACACATTCTCTTAACGGCAATTATTAATTATCCACAATTTTGAGTTTGGTGTCTCCCACAGTGATCCAAGTATTGCCTCTGCAAAGCAATGTGTGGGTGGATATATTTAGTTGTAGTGGATCCATTGATTGATCCATCGATCCATCCATGCATACAGCCATGCATGCAATTTAGAGCAGTGTTTCTCCATCTTAAGAATTTTTTGATGTATGAACTTCAACTCCCGGAATTCCACAGTTAGTATTCCCATACTAACTGGAGAATTCTGGGAGTTGAAGTCCACACATCTTACAATTCCCAGGGTTGAGAAACACTGCTCTAAACCGTTTGGACTGACAGATAAATGGATGGAAGGGTGAGATTATATATGCTGAAACTACCAAGCTCCAGCAGTCTCTGGCTCTATTACAATGTTAAAGCAGGAGACAACCAAGAACAAAGAACATGCACATCCCAAAGACAAAAACTGAACTGGATAAGGCTGAGTCCCTACCCTTCACACATCCTGGGGAAACAGCCAGGTTTTCAACATTTTGAGCATCTTCAGAATTGGAACTGTATGGAGGATAATGTTAGAACACCACAACAAGAAGGCACCTAATTGGATGGGATTATATTCCCTTTGGGGTTCAGTATTCTTTTTACTGTCTGAAGCAGATTTCTCAACAGTGCCCTTATTAAGACAAAATGGTCTCCCATCCATTACTGGTAGTCTTTGACTTACAGCTATTCATCCAGCGACCATTTCAAGTTACAACAGCATTGAAATGACGTAACAATTTGTCCTCAAACTTAACGACCGTTGCCACATCCCTATGGTCATGTAATCAAAATTTAGGTGATTGACAATCAGCATGGAGCTTTCCAGGGCTCCTGTGATCTTGTGGAATTCCAAGGTGGCTTCTGACAAAGCCAATGGGTGAAACCAAATTCGCTTAGTGACTGTACGATTCCCTTAAAAACTGCAGTGATTCACTTGCAACCATGGCACAAAAGGTCGTAAAATTGGGCATGACCCACTTAAAGTTGTCTTGCTTAGCAATAGAAATTCTGGTCCCAATTGTGGTTGTAAGCTGTGGACTATATGTAGTTACCTGAAAACTTGACATGCCCTTTAAACTGCATTTTAAATGCAGCTTTGTAAAAACAATGTGCATAAACAAGATTCACTAGCAGGTAGGATAATATTGATTATATTACATGAATGTTATATTCCTCACTCTGCATAAATAGTGAATAAAAGTGACATCTCTGCTAAGAGGAGCTCAACTCCTGGTGATTTGTTGAATAAATCTGCACAATTTTCTTGGCAACTTTTCAGAAAAGGTATGATGCAGGCACTTCCTGGAAAGGTTTTCAACTTCCTTGTCTACTTCACACTGAAGTATTAACTATCTTTGATTTTGCTTAGCTTCTGAGTCAAGTTAAAGTCAGCCGAATACGGATTACTAATTGCTAAAGTGTAAATTTATTTACCTCATTTATTTATCCAAACCTGCCTAGACATTCAACTTAGGATCAGAAAACAGGCCCTAAGACCCATCATTAGTAAAGTTCTGATGAGTAAATTTATTCCCCTCCCAAAAAAATCGGAATTCTTTTCTACTCAATCTATGATTCAACAATCACAGATGTTGAATTATTTTCCAAGGAGGAGCTAACAAGCACCTTTCTGCATTTAAGGGGGGGGGGGACCCTAAAACAGAAAGGGAGTTTTAAAGAAAACTTTCCCAGTTATGAAACTATGGTACATAAGCAGGCTTCTGATATACCCAACCAGATCTTTCTTATAACTGATGCTTGTTTTGATTGTATTCTGCAAGTATATGCTGAAGTTTTGGATACAGAGGTGTATTTTTAGAATATGTAAAAATTGCCTTGTATTGTTATATGGCTTCTTTACAGATATGATGGAAAAGGATAATTTTTGTCCCGCATCTGGCAATATACAAGGTCTTTTTGCATCTGGAATTTAGCTCTTAGGTAGCCTAAAATAATTATTCTTTTGTAGTTGACTGTATAAGCATATTATCTCTCGCTGACCTCACCATAGGTTAACTTCCTCTGCAAATACTGGTGTCCCTTGCTTTTTGACCAGGAGGTAAAATTTTAATATTGGAAGTCTGCAGGAAAGGGAGGGAAGCCAAGAAGGGAGCAATATGGATCTTCCCCTTGTCCTTTGGCATACAGAAAGCAATTAAACGGCCATTGTTATAATTTGGACGCCTTACTCTGGAGCATAATTCACATAATGAAGACGCCAGCCCTACTTTCGTTATTCGGGGTGGTGTTGGTAGCCATGCTGGTGGAAGGTGGTTGGTGGTGGTGGTAGCAGAAGGAGTCCCATGAGAAGTTGTACTAGAGTACTCAGAAGTTTGAAAAAGCTGCATCTATGTTGCTGTGGTTTCTTTATGCTTTGCTAGGCATTTCTTAACCTCAAAAGAGGATCCTTCTCTGCAATATGACAGTCTCCAAAGACAGCATGACATCATGGAGCTCTGTTACCTTCCCACAGAACCGGTATTTATTTATCTACCTGCATTTACCTGCTTTCAAACTGCTAGGTTGATGGGAGCTGGAGCAAGGATGGGAACTCACCCCGTCACACGGCGCTAGAATCTCAAACCTGGGCTTCTGGCTTCCCGGCTGAAAAGTCCAGCATCTTAATTGCTGAGCCGCCACACCGCCCCTTCCCTATGGTGCGGATGCCATAGAATTCCATGCATTTCAGAGAACAACGGGGACAGGGCATTGCCGAGGCCAAGATACAAGAATGAATAAGCCGCCTATTTATACATACGTAGGAGGTATTCCGCACTGTCGTGATCATAGTCTGTGTCCTCTGGAAAATGGTTGATTTTCACACACACCCCTCGCTTCAACCCTGCAAACAGGAAGAGACAAATTACCAGCTGTTTGGGGATTAGAGCACAGCGTTAGTTGGCATCACGCTGAAATTAACCCCATGCTGGATTGCCAAGGACACAACTTTCCTTCTCATTCCCACTCTTACCAGAGCATTTCTCAGCATGATGGGAACAACATGCCCCATATTTGGAAGTCATTGAGTTACAGAAGGTCATCTGAACCACCTTAGGCTAGTTTGCCAAGCGGGTGTTGGATTTATATCGCATGCCAGGCCTCTACTATTAGATGCTATCCCAGCCACCCTATATCCCCCTTGCAACGTCTGACTGTGACGCCAGGAACAATTAGTATTTAGCACAATCCTTTTTGACGAGCTTTTCAGTCAGCTATTTCAATGTTTCTCCACCTCAGCCATTTTAAGATGCGTGGACTTCAATTCCCAGAATCCCCCAGCCAGCTGACAAGGGAATTCAGGGGACTTGAAGTCCACACATCTTAAAATGGCAGAGGCTGAGAAACACATGCTTATATCGTCAGTGGAAGCTGGAATAAGATTTATATAGGGAGTAGTATACACGTGCTACCCATTTTGCATCCATAACCTTTAAGTATTGCTGAGCCCACTCGCAAGGAAGACTTAAAGGTTCCAGATTATTAACTCTGGTGGCTTTAAGGTGGGGTTAGAGAAATGCCTGGAGGACTGGAGCTGGTAACAGATGCTTAGCTGAATCTTGGAGAGGCAATGGGATAGAATTTTTCTCGGTTAGATGGCTATGACAGCAGTGTCATAGAGGAAAACCTCTATGCCCCAAATACCTTCCGGCTCTTTCCACAAGAAAGGATAGAGCTGCAGTCCCATTTAGTGTTTTGAAAAAAGAAGAAGAAATCACTACAACCCCATACTTGAGTTTTTTTATTTAATCAATCCCTGAAATTGTATTGATCACTCTCTGTCTATTGTATCCCTCCTCAACTGAAGGCCAACCAGCATGTTAAATTCAAAGCTGCAACTAGCGGAACTTACGGTACTGTATCTAATTTGCTTCTTTTAAAGGCCTTGCTTTTTAATGGCTTATGTGCCCCCTTTTTAGCTAAAAGCCAGCAAGATTTCTTCTACAACGAATGCAAAACCAAAGTTGTAAAACCCTAATTAAAGTGTATATTAGTAAAGGAACTGTAGAATACTGAAAATAATTTAACAAGCCAGATTAAATAAGTGCTTCTTATTGTAATTGGGAGACGGTTGAAATGCCATATTTAGTGATTGCATCTTCTGTAGGAGAAGGAAAAGAAGGGAGAAGGTATCTTATGCTTATGTTTAGAATGTCAATGACCATTAGTCCAGCTACAGTGACCAGAGGCAAAGGATTATGGGCATGGAAGTCCAAAATATCTGGTCGATAAGAATTATATAATTTTGTGATATGCACAAATTTTCCCCTTCTTGAGAGCACCCAAATGTGTTGGCCTTTGATTCTTGTAGTCATAAGCCATGTCAATTATAAGATTATTGAACTGAAAAACAACACTTGAAGAGATAGTCCTCAACTTATAGACTGGCTGCTTAATGACCAGTCAAAATTACAACGGACATCTGCAGAGCTACTTATGCCCCATTTTCAAAGTTAGACAACTGCACACATGCTCAAACACACCATGGTCATGTCCCAAAGATGCTTTTTCAAGAGGCAATTAACAGAATACTAACAGAATAACAGAGTTGGAAGGGACCTTGGAGGTCTTCTAGTCCAACCCCCTGCTTAGGCAGGAAACCCTATACCACTTCAGATAAATGATTATCCAACATCTTAAAAACTTCCAGTGTTGGAGCATTCACAACTTCTGGAGGCAAGCTGTTCCACTGATTAATTGTTCTAACTGTCAGGAAATTTTTCCTTAGTTCTAAGTTGCTTCTCTCCTTGATTCATTTCCACCCATTGCTTCTTGTCCTGCCCCCAGGTGCTTTGGAAAATAGCCCGACTCTCTCTTCTTTGTGGCATCCCCTGAGATATAGGAACACTGCTATTATGTCTCCCTTAGTCCTTCTTTTCATTAAACCTGCAACCGTTCTTCATGTTTTAGCCCCCATTCCCCTAATCATTTTGCTGCTCTTCTCTGCACTCTTTCTAGAGTCTCAACATCTTTTTTACATCATGTTGACCAAAACTGAATGCAGTATTCCAAGTGTGGGCTTACCAAGACATTATAAAGTGGTATTAACACTTCACATGATCTTGATTCTATGCCACTCTACATGCAGCCTAGAACTGTTTTGGCTTTTTTGGCAGCTGCTGCACACTGCTGGCTCATATTTAAATGGTTGTGCACTAGGACTCCAAGATCCCTCTCACACTTGCTACTATTGAGCGAGGTACCACCTATACTGTACCTGTGTATTTGGTTTTTCTTCCCTAAATGTAGAACTTTATGTTTTTCACCATTGATTTTCCATTGAACTAGACTTTCTGGTTTTACTTCTCATCCAAGAAGCTTCTTCAGTTCTGAGAAGATCTTCTTGTATGAGAGCTTCTTGGATGAGAAGCAAAACGTCTCAAAGAAAAATCAGAAAGCCCAGTCTTGAAAAAGCACCTTTGGGACTACCGTGACCTGGATGACTAAGAATCTCCATAGACACCATGGCCATGTGACTGTATCTTGGTCACTTGGCAACAGGTTTCCTTTTACTGCTGTTTGCAGTTCTCAGGGTTATGTGGCCATGATTTGTGATGTTGTTTGCCAGTTTAAGCATTTACTTCCAGTTTCTGGCAAAAAAAAAAAAAAAAAAAGCCCATTGGAGAAAATGGTTCCACTTAAGGATTGTGTCATTTGTTTAACAATCGCAGGAAAAAAATGTAATAATAATAATAATAATAATAATAATAATAATAATAATAATAATAATCCGGTCCAGTAATGTGATGCCTTGACCTATAACCACAATATCTTACGATCAAACCTCCAGGCTGAGTGATGGTTGTAAGGCAAGGACTACTTGTACCAGATAAGGGAATATTGATTTAACACCTTAATCAGGGAATTATATCCATCCTGGAGGGAATGGAGTTGCCCCACAGCAGAGGGATGGCTAAAAGGAAAATAGGAAAAAGTACTGGGTCTACCCTCACAACACTGAAAGGCGAAGTCAGGGTGAAAACACAGGTTCTCTCTTAAGTAGATGTGTGTGGGCAAAGTGGCAGCCTGTTTACTGTTATGTAGGTGAGGCGAGGAATTCAAGAGCAAGACAGTGCTTTATATGAATAACATATACATATTTATATTTAGTATAATGCCTGTCATAACAGCCAAAATGTGTTGGCTTGTAGATTCAAAGGTATCTACAAGAATTCCCTGTCAGATCACTTCTGTAATATCATCTCAGCAGTTTCCCCTATGAATAAAAACCTGCATGCAGGCATGGGGAACTAGCATCCTTGATAATTTCAACCATCTACTGGTAGTTAAATCTCCACATCTCATCGTGGGTATTTTTGGGGGTGGTGGAGATAGGTTGCTTGATTATATTAAGGTAAAGGTTCCCCTGCACTTATGTGCTAAGTTGTTTCCGACTCTAGGGGGCGGTGCTCATCTCCGTTTCAAAGCCGAAGAGCCAGCGCTGTCCGAAGACATCTCTGTGGTCATGTGGCTGGCATGACTAAACTCTGAAGGCGCACGGAGCGCTGTTACCTTCCCACCAAAGGTAGTTCCTATTTTTCTACTTGCATTTTTACATGCTTCTGAACTGCTAGGTTGGCAGAAGCTGGGACAAGTAACGGGAGCTCACTCCTTTATGTGGCGCTAGGAATTTGAACTGCTGAACTGCTGACCTTCTGATTGACAAGCTCAGCATCTAAGCCACTGAGCATCCCTCCTTGACTATATTAAATTGTGTTAAATGGTGGCAGATTGGAGCAGAACGATGGTAACTGGTTTTCCAGTGCAAGAGACAGATATTTGAACCGTCATCCTATTAAACCTACCTCTCAACCAAAGGCTTCTCTCCATCAGTTGTAATGAGGCCATATTCTATGCTAGAATCTGGAATTTGTTCAGTTGCATTTTACTGACAATCCAGATGGTGGTAATTGGCAACCTGTTGTTGTCAGATGTTTTCTGTTAATTTACCCATCTTTATTCAGAGCTTCCACCTTTTCCCAGGAATCAAATACAATTTGGGGCAGTTTCCTTGATGTGGATTAGAAGAAGCATTATTGATGGTTTTCAAAACTATTGTGCCTTTAATTGCAAACTTCCTCCTTGTGGTTTCTGCTTGATTGCTTCCTGTTCCAAATGGAACTGCAAATTAGATGTCTATTAATCAGTCTCTCTTTCCCCTGAACTCTAGGAGTTTTGATTACTGATTTCCTCTTTTTCTTTATGTTCCTATAGTAAAAAAAAGTCTTACAGTAGAAAAAAAAAGGTAATTATTTAAATTCTCTTATCCCATGAGGAACAAGACCCAATTTATTTATGAGGATTCATCAATTATGCTGACGTTGTACAGTATAGAATGCAATTAAAAGCAGGAGCTGTGAGGTGGGAACTTCTAATTAAAGGTATGCTGGAGACTTTTGCTGACTCAAACTTACTTAATATTATAGAAACTCGTGAACACAAGCTTTGCTGCATAATATGGCACTAGGGTAAATGTAAAATAGAACTACTGTTTTAATTCTGCTTTCAGTTAATTTAGGGGAAAACAATGCCTCCCAGTGTGGAAGCAATATTGGTTTTTACACCAGCTAATCAGTGCATAATTGCAGTGTTTAAAGCTTTTGTAGTTTCTTGTCTTCTGCCTCTAGTCTTTCTCTTTTATTGGATAAATTCTCTAGTAAAGAAATTCTCTCCTTGGAGAACTTGGCCATTAATTGCTCCACATTTGATGTACTGTAATATGAAGGGTCTTTGGTACTCTCATCATCAGTGCTAGCAGTCATAGTGATGATGATGATGATGATATTGGCTAGTTTGGGTAATGAAACATCTGCAAGAAAACAACCAAGCTAAAGAGGGCACCAAGAATCCCTGAGCTCAGCTATGAGCTACAAATATTCTTTGTTGGTACTGTAATACCTTGTGGTAAACCTCATGTCTACCTTAACTTGCTTTTCCACAATTCTAGAACATTTTTTCTCTTGAACCTGTTTCAGTGAGTGGGTGACTTACCCAGCGGTGGGTTCCTACTGGTTCGGCCAGGTAGGTAATAATTCAGCCTCCCGCGCCGCCAAACCGGTTCTACTGGTGGTGGCGTCATCTTGATTTTTGGTTCTGTGCATGCACGGAACAATCTTCATTGATTGCAGAAATTTAATTTTTCTCCTTTTCTAATGTGGTGCACATGCGCAGATCTTTTTAAGTGCAAATGTGCATATGTGCGGAGCGCGTTTGTTGTGCACGTGAGTAAAGCGAGCACCTGCATGCAAAAAAAAATTGTGCGCCGAACTGGCAGTAATGATGTCAGCAACCCTCCCCTGGACTTACCTTCTAAACAGCATATCCGCCAAAGACCTGAATGGGTGAGTCCTCCAGGATCTTTCTTGTCTTTCTGGGGCGTTTCCTCAGTAGAGATATTAGTGGTATTGCAAATGAAGGCACGAGCATATAGCCAGTAATCTGTGCCAATGGCGATGATCATGAGACCAAAGGCAGCAAAGGCCCCCACAGTTGTGAGTAGAATCTGGACACCTTTCTCACACCAGACCATCCTCTCTTCATTCCAGCGCTTAAGTGACTCCAGCTTGGCGGTAAGAAACGACGCCAGTTGTTCCAAATTCAAGCAGCAGAGGCAGTGATGATTATGGATGCCTTGCCTACTGTATCTAGCTTCCTCTTCCAGTAGGCAGGATCTGGAACACAAGTTATTTTGAGAAATGAGAGGAAGAGATAATTTTCTTTTGCCTGGAAGAATTCGATGAAGGAACCTTGATACGCAGTAGATGAAGGAAGATTGTCTTAGCAACGTCTGCAAAGCTCTTGAGATTCCTGCAAATTAAGCTGGTGGAAGTTTCCTTTGGGTTTCTTCTGAAATGTTGTATCTTGGGTGCCCCCTCTTCAGAAAAGGAGAACAGATGGACTTCAAGAGAGGTTTCAAAGAAGATACAGGAACATCAGAGGCAGTTTCTGAACAACTTCCAAGAACTTTAGAAAAGCATATGGATAATGTATGAAGAAATTTTCAAAAATGATGCCGATACGATTTGTGGAGGACGAAATTGGAAAATGAAGATCGGATATTCAGCAGACTATGATATGTTGGGAAATCTTCGCAGAGATGTAGCTTCCAGATCACGGCTGTCAAAATACTGAAGAACTAGTGGAAAAACAGCTGGAAAGTAACCACAGGACATCTACTGTTGGAATACCAGATGATTATCATGAAATACCTAGATATGAACTACAGGTTTTGGAAGGCTACTTTCTTGGAAAGCTAATGAATCATCTACCCCAGTGTTTCTCAATCTTGGCAAATTGAAGATGTGTGGATTTTAACTCCCAGAATTCTGGGCATGGATGTCAGCGGCGGGTAGCAAATTTCAGTGCTACTGGTTTGCGCATGCTTGTGCGCCACTTCTGCACATGTGCAGAAGTGTCTGGGCAGGTGGGTGGAGCCTCCTGCTGCCATCACTACCAGTTTGCCTGATCCGGGCCAAACCGGGAGCAACCCATCTCTGGTTGAAGACCAGACATCTTCAACTTGCCGAAGTTGAGAAACGCTGATCTAGCATGCCACTAAGGTTTTGAAGAAAGGGGAGAGGTTACAGATAACTGAGTATGAATCACCCTAAATTCCAGATGTGGCTTTTCAAGTTGAAGCTCGCCTTGATTTAAGCGATTGATAATTGCCCCTCGATAAGCAGTCAGTCAATATTATTTCTGAGCAAATGGGGCAAATTGAAGAAAAATAAGCAATTAAGTATAAAAGAGATTCTCGTACCGAAAGAGTTCTTACTCCATTCATTGCTGCAGTGCTAACTACAGGCATCCTGGATCAGGCATGAAATGCTCTTACTTTTACTACCAGTTTGGAAATGGGAGCGTGCGTGTGTGCAGAACCTTCTGTGCATGTGCAGACCGTCCGTGATGATGTCTGAGCAGATAGGCGGAGCCTCCTGTCACCACCACTACCAGTTCGCCTAACTAGGGCAAACCAGCAGAATATCACCTCTGATCCTGATCCTTTTAGACATTACTTATTTATAAATAAGATTATGATTTAAATTCATCACTAGTACATGTAGTCCTCAACTTGCAGCCACAATTGTGCCCAGAATTTCCATTGTTAAGCAAGGCAATTGTTAATTGAGTTGTGTCCCATTTTACGACCCTTTTTGCCAAAGTGGTTAAATGAATCGCTGCAGGGATTAAGTGAATCGTATGGTCGTTAAGTAAATCTGACTTTCCCCATTGACTTTGCTTATTGGAAGCTGGCTGAGAAAGTTGCAAATGGCAACCCTATGACCCTGGAACATATGCAGCTGCCTTAAATCGATGCTAATTGCCAAGCACCCAAATTTAGATCGCATGAACATAGGGATGTTGCAATGATTGTAAATGTGAAAACTGGTCATAAGTCACTTTTTTCAGTACCATTGTAACTTCAAATGGTCACTAAATGAATGGTTGTAAATCGAGGACTACCTGTACTTTGATTGGTATAAAAGCATTAGAATGAAATGTCTGTAGAGGTAGGCAGTAGAACCAGGCAGTAAAAATAAATGCAACACAAAAGCTAATTAAAAGAATCCCAAATATTATTAAGAAGCACGAAAATAATAGAATGCTTGGATGGATTTTGCATGGCATGTAAAAGGATAATAAAAGCTATGCCAGGAGGGAATTGTATGGTTTTGGTGCCACTGCAGAAAAGTCCCTGCATGAACGCAAAAGATGGATGCCCTCAAATCAAGATTTTTAAATCACATCTCCTTAGTAGGGATTTTGGTCTGGGTGGCATTGACTGTGCTGACCAAAACTTGTAACAATTTGGCGCACTAATGGAGAGGAAGTTATGATATCTGACTTATATTTGTTGATGGGAATTTGAGTTTATATTTTCCTATGTGGATTTTTTCCAACATTCTCCATCATATTTATGTGGCTGCAGAAAGGAAACTACAATAGGGTGTATTTTCCTTTCTATAGAGCTGTGGTGGCGCAATGGTTAGAAGGCAGTATTGCAGGCTATCTCTGCCCACAGTCAGGAGTTCAATCTTGATTGGGTCAAGGTTGATTCAGCCTTCCATTCTTCTGAGCCCGGTAAAATGAGGCCCCAGATTGTTGGGGGATGATATGCTGACTCTGTAAACCACTTAGAGCAGGGGTCTCCAACCTTTGCAACTTTAAGTCTGAAGGACTTCAGCTCCCAGACTTCTCCAGCCAGCTTTGAAATCTGAAGGAGCTGAAGTCCTTCAGACTTAAAGTTGCAAAGGTTGGAGATCCCTGACCTAGAGTGTGTCCTGTAAAGCACATTGAAGCGATATATAAATCTAAATGCTATTGTTACATGCAAATAAGCTGACAAGCTGATGTTTAAAAGGAATCAACAGAAGTATCTATCCTGGGTTTTTCTTTTCAAATTGCCAACACTATGCAGTTGGTCACCACTGATGGACTGGTGACTTTGCATCAGGTTTATCTTCTTTTCACATATTTCCTGAAATAAGACTCAGGATTAACTCAGCCTTACAATTTTCCTATATTCCATTTAATATCCCCCACTGAAGGAAAACCTCACACAATTCATAGCCTTCAGTCCAGTTTGGCTTACGGAGGGAAATTAACTAAATTATTTCATAGGTTGAAGATATCACTAGGGTATATCCAAAAGTAAAATAAATTCATGAAAATATTTTTTTATCGAGAAATGTCTGTACTATTTATTTATCCACCCTATCTCTATAGCTACCAATCTCAGTGAACAGAATTAAAATGAAAACAAGAACAGCACTATAAAAATTACATCTGAGAAACAACATTAATGCAATCAAGAATTGGGTTCCTGCACAAAATTGTCTTCTAATTTTCTTGGTGTAGGAATAAAATCTCAGCCATATGAACGTTAACTGGGTTTGTGATGGTTAGTTTGAACAATGATTTAGGAAGCTATCACTATCAAGGCTTAGGGCTTTACCCTGCTGGTTGGCTGAAGGTTTTCTAAAGATCTGTTTTTAAAATAAAGTGTATCTCATAACTGTACTACTTTGAAAGTTGCTGTCAATATTGATAATTGCTATCTGCACTATTGCCTCTCTTCCGGCCAGACATCTGCCTTCTCTCAAAGGTGAGAAAGCCTACCTGATTTTACACATCTGTGTAGACTCTTGGGCAATGTTAGAATAAGGGCAAAATACTAGTTTAACCCTGGAAAAGCCAAGGATGGCTAAAATTTGTGTTGGCAAAAGATGAGAGATAAAGGTTACCTTACTTGCAGTGTATAACATCTTCTAGTCATCTAACCATCACTAGCAATTAACACCAATAAGGATAACTTTAAAATGGCTAGTTGATACGATGAAGATACTGTAGGGAACTAGGGGGAACTGGCCAAAGGAAACACCTTGTACTTAGCAGAAAAAGATATCGCCAATCCAGTATTTTACCGTGTTTTCATAGTATCACCCAGCTAACATCATTTAGGCTTAAGTAAAAAAATGGCCCTTAGTTAAGAAACCTAAAATAATATAGAAAGGATATGTCTCTGACATGCACATAATATTTTTCTTCATCACAGATTATACAGAATTACTACATATGTCTACTTATCTAAAGAAGATTAACCTAATGTCAGGGAGCATAATAATATTTTCCAATTATATTTACAACAGTGGAAATTTCCAGTTACAATTCAATAATACAGCATTATAACTCTTAATTGCTATAATGATGTACAGCAAGTTTCTGGGTTAAGAACATCCTGGTTTAAAGACTACCTATGGTCAAGAATGGAATATTGTAGCAAAATGTTAGTTAAATGCACAATGATTCAAGTTAAATGCACTGGTTCAAGTTCATTACACAATGCTATTTATTGTATACAGTATTATACAATGATACTGTTCTGTCTTACATACAAATTGGACTTAAGGCAGTCTTTGGGATTGGAACCTATTGTTAAACTGAGGACTACCTGTATTATATAACTATGTTTATTATCTTTTTTCCTGTGTCTTTTAAAAAAAACTATTTCTATTTTTTGTATGTACCTGCATTATAATTATTTTTACATTTCGTTATTTTCTTTTTTGTTATTTTTTTTACAAGCAGTAACAAAATACATTGGAAAAAGTGGAAATTTCCACATCAATCCATTTTTGCAATTATAGTAAACTGAGATTATGCATGTAAAGACTTTTACTTTTGTTAAGTAGTATGACAGGACCTAAGACGGCCTTTTAGAGAAATATACGTAAAATCTTTGCTTCTAATCATTCTGTTTCTACCTCAATCTCCAATAGATCTGAAGCTACGATAATTATATTTTGGGGGGAGGGGTGTCACTTCTGCAGAAATGTAAGTTTTAATTACCTTATTTGTTCTCATAGTAAGTTAGATTATGTTATCACAGTATTTTGATAAGATCGGGAATTAACTAAAGAACAGCTATGATGAGAAATAAATATCAGTGTGCTTATATATTTCATGGTTAAAAACTCTCAGTACTATTAAACCACATATTTTGAAGCAGAAGTGCTAAGAAAATCAGATCTAAGACACAGCAAACACACCATGTAAAAGAGATGCCTTACTTACAATTAACATATAAGAGGTGCCTTTCTTACAATTAACATATAAGAGGTGCCTTACTTACAATTACAGCTGAAGAAGAAATTGAACATAAAACATTCCAGGATGAAGATACAGCATATGAGACAACTTAAATGCTAGGTTTTTAGCATAAACCTATCACTTAAGTTCACAGCCTAAAAGGAAAAGAAATCCCAGCTATATAAAGTTTTTACTCTGGATTCTACCTCAGCAGAACCCCAAATGTTGAGATAATGAATCTGCAAAATATTTTGAAATCCTAAAAACTGGGTGTTTTCCTCTAGCTGTACTGTACTTAGTGATCAGTTGACGCCTCTCTCTAATATCACCCAGATACTAGAACACATTGCAAACCTGCCAGGATGTAAATGTATGCAAACATTAAAATCCATATGGTCGTTTTCTAGCTCCTTCCCTCTCTAGGAATTAGAAATAGAGGGAGAAGCTTGAATTGGCAATTTGGGGGCTATCAAGTGTGGGAACCCTTGAAAAGAACTTCCATTGCCTCTCCTTCTCATATCATACTCCAGGATCCAGTCCAGCCTCCAAGCAGAAGCTTACAGGGAGGAAGGACATTGTAATGGTAGGTGAGAAAAGGCTTATAAATAGGGGGATGGTGCCTTGGGAATGGTCAGAGAAGAGAGAGCTTAGCCTGCAGCTGTAAAATGGGCCAAGAAAAGGGTTTACAAGGCACCCTCCCCTAGCCTTCTGGGTGTAAAGGAGAGGGTGGAAGATTTGCACTTTCAGACCTGCAAGATTCTGTTAATTTAGCCTTATTGTAAAGTAGAATTAGCTCATCAGGTCATGTTTCCTGTCTGAGCTACCCAGGAAGGCTGACATCAATTTTGCAAGCCTGAAAGTACAAGTCTTTCACAATCTCCTTTGCAGCTTGAGAAGTTAGGGCCGGTCTCTTCTGAGCTGTTTCTCCACCCATTATGCAGCAGTGGGCTATGACCTCTCTTATTTGACCTTTCCCTAGGTAGCATTTCTTCACCCTCTTTCTCAATTCTGTACCATTACATCAGTACAAACCCATCCTCCTGCTTATGTACTCTAAAAGTTTTCTTCAAGCTGTGATGCTTTGATCCCAAAATTAACATTGAGCCATCATGGCCAGTAGTCATTGTTGTCACTCTATGTTTAACTTCTAAGAGGTAAGGAGAAATTTCCTGATGGAACAATTAATCAGTGGAACGTCTCGCCTCCAGAAGTTATGGGTGCTCCAACACTGGAATTTTAAGAAGCGATAGTTCAACCATGTGTCTGAAATGGTATAGGGTTTCCTGCCTGAGCCGGGGTTTGAATTAGAAGACCTCCAAGGTCTCTTCCAACTCATTCTGTTATTCTCTAAGTGTCCCTCTCTAGGTCTCCATCCATCCTTGTGGTCCTTCAGGGATACCCAGAGTCTTCTTGGCTATTCCTTTTCTCTGAAACTAAAAACAGCAGCAAGAAGATTGTTAAACTTTAGATGCGTACATCACTTCTGAATGTTGGTAGTGGAAGTTAAACAAGAAAGGAGACATTTTCGAACTGAATGTATACTTTAGCCTCTGCCATTTTTCTTTCTTATTAGGATGAGCAAGATGCAACCTAGATTGCTGCATAAATATAGCTTGGCTGGTTTTGCTATCTTTGAAATAACCCAGTTAGTATAATCCAAAAGTCAAGGTTTCAAAAACATTTGTAAATCCCCAAGATTTAGATTCATTTTCCCCCCAATCTGGACTAACTGGGAAAAATGAATCTAAATCTTGGGGATTTACAAATGCTCTTGAAACCTTGACTTTTTTGGGACACTCCCCCACCAAATTTCCAAAACTGAACTCTATGCTTGTATATACCTGGATCATGTAAAACTCTAGTAGACGCATTCTCAAATATGCCTTGTTTGATTTGTATTAACCCTGATTAGGATTTATGTGACTAAGTAATTTATGGAACCCCAAACTGATTAGATTATATTTCAAAGTGTTATATGAACCCAATGGTTAACTGAATGATTGTGTGAAACATGATTGTTAAATGTAACTTCAGTGCCATTCTTTTCCTATGTTTAAATATGTAGTCTACACGGCACCTGTTCTCACCTCTTCAAATGCTATTTGTGGGGGGCATTCAGAAGACTGTAAGTCTAAATCCACGTAAAGCAGGGATGTCCAAACTTGGGAACTTTAAGACTTGTGGACTTCAACTCCCAGAATTCCCCAGCCAGCATAGTTTGGACATCCCTGACGTAAAGGAATGTAACAATGATTGTGCCAAGCAATAAAACATTACTATGGTACTGAGGAAACAAAGATGGAAGAAACAGTAAACTTGACCGCATTATCCTAAACGTGTCTCCTCTTATTTCTGTTTTGTGCAGCCACACATTATTCCAGATGTTCTGGATATCTAGAGTGATACCACCTAGCATTTCCACCTGATGTTCCAGTGGGGCATCCATCTGCAGGGCACTAGGTTGAGGAAGATGACAGCTCTATTTGTGATTCCATCTCTTTTGCTTTCCGGGCTTCCCTCTTCTAAAGCTTGCCAGGCTTAACCTGTGGTCCAGTAGCCTTACACCAGCCTCGGCCGAATCCCAAGATCCAGAGGAATCCTCTTTTATTCCAGAGTTTTTGCTTCTACATTGTAATGAAGTGGTAGCTCAGAGCCCCCAACCTACGGTCTCTGTTCTTTTGCTTGAGTGCCCTGGGTGGGTGGGAAGCAATCTATCCTAACAGTATCCATGGATACCATTTATAAAATGTTGGTTACTGCTTCTAATTTTTCTACCTCACAAAGAGCTTTGAGGCCTAAGGAATAATCATGGATGATTAGGAAAAGGACAGAGGTACAGGTACTATAACATCACTGGTGACCTTGATGCTGGAGCTGTAAAATCAGGATTTCCCTTTTCTATGGTAGGCAACTGAAATGGATAGCTTTTCCTCAAATGGTCTATTATACATTCTATAATTAGGAACGATGGATCGATAAACAGTTTATTTCCAGTTTCCCCCCTAATATTTGCTACAGTGTCTCTATAATTTAATGGACTTCAATCTAACACTGGGGCAATATTTTCTTTTCTATCATCTTTTGATTCACATCTGAGACAGTTCCTACCACCATAAATATCCTGCCCAACATAATCAGAGACTAACTGGGTTGTCTACGTTGGTTGTTTTTATTCACTTCCTCCGGGTATTCCGTGCAATTAATTGAGTCCTTTTCTTTGCTTAATTAGAACTTTGCTTGAGAAAACTAAACAAAATAAAGAACATTTGGTTTCATGTCCTGAAAAGCAGAGTAATTTGAAGGACAGATGGAGTACTTGAGGATAGATGAACGAGGGAATCTTGGCTTAGAGGGAGGTCAGTGAGTGATGAACTGGAAGGAGGAAGGAAGGAAGGAAGGAAGGAAGGAAGGAAGGAAGGAAGGAAGGAAGGAAGGAAGGAAGGAAAGCTAAGTAGGGGAAGATTATGAATGGATGTAAAGTAGGTTTTGAAATGGCTGAATACCAGATGAAAGGGGAGCATCAGGAAAGAAGAACTATGGATGATAAAATGGAACTGGATATTTTATTCAATAGAAAGTTGTATGTGAAAACAACATGATCACTTAAATAGATGGACTGACAGACGTGGGTGATAGACCTTGGGACACTGAGCCATATTTGACCTTACTTACACCTGCTCTAAGGGGCACTCAGAAAATATGGTTCAGTTTTCTATATTCCTTTTACTGGTGATATTTGTTTAACATCAGTCCAATAATCATCATTATCACTATTATTATGGTCCTCATATTGAATTCATGTTCTGCTTTATCATAATTTATAACTGTCTTCCCTTGGAGTATTCCAAGCAACTTGTAACTGTTTCTGTGTATTTTCAGCCCACCAAATCATAATAAAATAATAATCTCGGAGTAAAAGTACTACTGGTGTAACAACAGAAATCAAGACATTGAACCCGGATTAAAAGAAATACGCTTCCCAAACACCATTCTTGGGGATTTCTGAGGTGCAGTTCTCCATTCCAGGCAGAAATTTCCATCTTCCTCTAGTAAAATATTTCCCTCACAGTTTTCCATCTACTTTCTCTCTCCCTCACACACATTGTCTGGCATCGATTATTATCTGCAACTTCATAATCAATTGCTAGTATTAGAATGCAGAAACTCTCTGAAGCCACTGCCTGGAAATCCAAGGCCCTCAAAACTGGACAAAGAAAATCCAGCAACCAATCAATTACTTCTTATCTGCTAGTTCCAACAGAATAAAATATCTGTAGCTCAGGGTACAATTGTGAAGTCCTTGGTGCTTTCTGAGCATGGTTATTTGCCTGCAGACTTTTCATTACCCAACTAGGTAACATTATCAGTGTTAGTGAGAATGGGGTTTGCTCCCTTTTTATACTGTATGGGTTTTGGATACTGGAGACGATGTGTCCTGACCTTTTTGTTTCCTTCTTAATTTTTTAAAATTATCTCTCAGCAAGGATTAATACCAAGCAAACAATCAAGCAGGTTAACAATTACCCAATCAAGGTATTTCCAAGGAGAAAAATGACTTATTTTTATGTATCTACCAAGAGAAAACTACCCCCCCCCCAAGATTAATAGGACAAGGTGCTGTATATAAACAGGGCACAAACCCTACACTCCCTCACACTGATGATGTTGCCCAGTCAGGTAATGAAATGTCTGCAAGGAAGCAACCAAGCTCAGAGAACACCAAGGACTCTCCACCCATTTGCTAGTTGCAATTCCCGTTTCCATCAGCTTGGAAATTTGGTCCTCACCTTTAATTGACAGGAATCCACAAAGAGCCTTCTGTCTTGAGACTCCAGAAATCCTTCCATATATAACTTCTTGTTGATTTTCTTTCTATAGAATTGAGGAATCTATAGCTCAGTTGGCTCTTCCCAGATAAAGGAAATCTAGGAACGGCTTCTTCCCTCCTTCTGTAATTCGGCACTGTGTATTTGAGGAAGGATTCCCCCCCCCCCCCCCCCCACTTATCTGATCCGCTACTCCAACAAAAATCTCTGGGATAATTAAAAAAAAAAAAAACTCAGATGTCCAGAATCTTAGAAATCAAGACCACTATTGGCAACCTTTTGCAAAATTCAGCCTCGACTCTGACTGCAAATATTTTGGAATGGAGGCCTGTGATTCCCTACATTATGGAAGCGTGGTTCTTCTAGTTTCAGTGCAAAATGCTAGAAAGAATGGGCAACCAACTAGCAACATTACAAACACGGTCTAGTCTAATCCTAGGGTATTTCCTCCTTCACGTTTCCAGCTGAATTCCCCATTCATTCAACAGCTGCTCCCAACCAGCAGCTTTTCTTGGTAAGGCCAAAACCCCCGCAGCATTGTTTTAAATTTCCATCTATCTCTTGAAACCATGCTGCTGTGCCTAACATGAGAGACATTTTTCTTGTTTCTTAAAGGAACCTTGGAGAGAGGAGGGAGGGAGAGAGAGAAGGGAAGGAAGGAAGGAAGGAAGAGAAAGAAAGAAAGAAAAAGAAAGAAAGAAAGAAAGAAAAAGAGAAAGAAAGAAAGAAAGAAAGAAAGAAAGAAAGAAAGAAAGAAAGAAAGAAAGAAAAGAAAACGAGAGGGTGCAACAATAAATAACAAAGCAATGCATGTAGTTTATATCTTCCTTGGCTGCCTTCTTTTATCCTGTTTACATTTAAATATCAGGAGAAACTCAATCCATTCAAAAGACACTCATAAAGACACAGAAATGTAGCTGGAACCAACCAGAGGGAACAGCAAAAGGGATCCCCATCAGTAAAAACTGATTCGGACAGAGCTGTTGCATATATGCTTTAGCAAAAGCTGGCTAGAGGTTACCGTCACCTGAAGCGAAGGGGTGGTGGAAGCAGTGCCTGCAAGTAGAAATACATTCTAGAAATCAGATAGTTTTGGATCCATTCCTTGGTGCAGAAGGGGAGGGAAAAAAATCCTGATATGGTTATAAAATAATTCCTATAAATCAGAGCAGATCCATTTCCCCTTCCCGTTCTCCCCAAGTGCCTCCCCTCTACCTCTTTTGCAGCACAGAATGAAGAATATTGAGAGGGAGAGAGGGAGAGGGAGAGGGAGAGAGGGAGAGGGAGAGAGAGAGGGAGAGACATAGCAGCTTACCTTGCAAGCACACCACCGAAAGAGTCTGTTTTCCAAAGGTGTCACCCACTGAGGGAGGTGAGAGACAGCTTCTCCTTTTGTCCCCCCCACCCAGCAGTGGGTTGGTGGTGGCACCAGCCGGAGAAGATCCTGCGAAATGGCGTTTTATGTCGAGGGGTATTTTGCTGTATAGGAGAGAGATGCTAGCATGCTGTTATTATGTCATAGGGAGAAACCATTGGAGGGAAAGCAGGAAAAAAAAAAAGAAGAAGAAGAAAGCAAGCAGCAAACGAAAGGGGCTGGTTAAAGCAACAGAGAGGCACATCGGGCTGAGACGGAGTTACGTAGCGATGGGGACAGTCTGGGTGATGCCGGCACATTGTGAGGCATTGTGTGTATTCTGCACTAGGTCACCAGCCTCCGCTGAGGTGATGTGTGTGGTGGGAGGCATCTCTCCAGCGTAGTCTGAGCTGTGGGGAGTAGATATCTGGGTGCATTAGATGACCAAGTACGAGTTTGGGGAGCTAACATTCAAGGGTTCTTCTGAGCACAAGCAGAGTGCATGTTAGACGCCTCTGAATTTTTATTTCTGCTTCCCTTTTCCACACAGGCACTATAAACCTGCAGTGACAACCTTAAGCAGGATAAGGCAGGCTTACAAATTGCTATTTCTATGCTGCTGTATACAAATAGTCTTTGATTTACAACCTTAATTGGGACCAACATTTCCATTGCTAAGCAAAGCAATTGTTAAGGGAGGCACCCGAATTTATAAGCTTTTTTTTTTTGCATGGTTGCTAAGCAAATCTCAGTCATTAAGTGAATCCAGTTTCTCCCATTGACTTTGCTTGTAAGGAGAGGTGGGGAAGGTCACCAATGGTGATTAAAAGTACAGGCCAATTGCTCAAATTTTAATTAGATGACTGTGGGGATGCTGCAATGGTCATAAGTGCAAGGACTGGTCAGAACTTACTTTTTTGAGCATCATTGTAACTGTGAATGATGGCTAAACAAGCGGCTGTATGCCGAGGGCAACCTGAATATGGCATTTATAACATTGCCCTGTATGTCAAGCATTATTCTCAGTGACTTAATTTTGTGACTTTTACACAACTCTATTGTCTATCATTGTGCCTTCTTGCTGTATACTGGGTTGGGGGCGCAACATACTCAAAATGCTTTGTATGTGGCATGTCATTTTGATCATATGAATGCATGCTAAGTTAGTGGGTCTATAACAGGTTGCTTACTGTCAGATAAGATTTCTGTGACCACATCGCATTATTTCTAATCCCAAGAGGCAACTGGACTTTCTTGTCTTTGAAGACATTTCACTTCTCATCCAAGAAACTTATTCTACTCTGACTGGATGAAGAAGCTTCTTGGACGAGAAGTGAAACACCTTCAAAGAAAAAGCACCTTTGGGACAATCATAAAATGAATGACTGAGAAGCTCTATAGATATTATTTCTAATGTTTATATGGATATTGGTAAGCTACTTGCTAAGGTGGCTAAGACTCTGAGCTCTCAGAAAGATCGGCAGTTCGGTGGTTCGAATCCCTAGTGCCACATAACAGAGTGAGCTCCTGTTACCCTAGCAGTTCGAAAGCATGTAAAAATGCAAGTAGAAAAAAATAGGAACCACCTTTGGTGGGAAGGTAACAGCATTTTGTGCACCTTCGGGGCGTTTAGTCATGCTGGCCACATGATCACGGAGACGTCTTCGGACAGTGCTGGCTCTTTGGCTTTGAAACAGAGATGAGCACCTCCTCCTATAGTCAGGCACGACGAGCACATACCTTTACCTTATGCTATTTTACTTTAGTAAAGTACACCACAGCCATCTTGGCCTTGAGATAGGATGACTATGACTTGGTTGCTTTTGTATGTGAGCTAGTGATAATCACTTGGGTCCTGCATTACATTTTTTGTGTGACTTCTATAGCAGTGGTGCAGTGATGGGTTTCAAATTTTTTTAGAACCTACTCTCTAGGTGTGGCCTATTTTGTGGGCGTGGCTTGGCAGTCATGTGACAGGGTGGGAGTGGCCAACTTGTAAAATGTGGTGAAACTCATTTAACAACGCTCTTGCTTAGCAACCAAAATTTTGGCCTCAATTGTGATGATAAATTCTTTCTTTCTTTCTTTCTTTCTTTCTTTCTTTCTTTCTTTCTTTCTTTCTTTCTTTCTTTCTTTCTTTCTTCCTTTCTTCCTTCCTTTCTTTCCTTTCTTACTTTCTGCCTTCCTTTCCTTCCCTTCCCATTGGGTTACCGGCAGACTTACTTCTGGGTCCGCCGGTGAAACCCCCTCTCACCGGCTCTCTAAACTTCACCATCCGGTTCTTGCGAGTAGGTGAGAGCCTGCAGAAACCCACCACTGCAATGGTGGGATACAACCGGTACGCCTCGTTCCAGTATGGTGCTCCCGAGGGCCCACCCGCCCGCCTGCACTCCTTACCTGTATTTCAGCTGATGGGGGTTTCTGCACACGGTGCATACAACACGTGCGCGGCGCTCCGCCAAATGCTAGAGCATTGCAGAGGCGTTGTAGAGCGTCATGGGCGGTAAGTATGTGTGCACACGCTGTGCGCGTGCATGTGATGGACGCCCAGCTCCGCTGCACCATACTGGTTGCAACGGGATCCCGAACCCACCACTGTTCTATAGCATCACTAGCGTCTTTATGAATTGCTGCATGTGAGCCCTGCGAATGACCTCAGATTAAGAGGTAAACCCTTGACCAAGCTTCGCCATATTTACCTTTTGTTGAGCAAGTGATAGGGTAACCAAGCAGGGATATGCCGTGGCATATTTAGGCAACTATGAATAGAAGAGACTATTTGTAGTTCAGGGTTGTGGCATCCTTGATGTTCTCTGAGCTTGGTTCTTTTCTTGCAGCTATTTCATTACCCAAGTAGGCAACATCACCAGGGCTAGATAGTGTTAGACATCAGTGCTAGACAGTGCTTCTAGCACTGACAACGTTATCCTGTTGGGTAATGAAACATCTGCAGAAAAAAACATTACAACCAAGCTGTTGGAGCACCAATGACCCCACAGTTAGAAAACGATGCTGCTTCACTTAAATATAGAATTTATGCTCTTTCATCTCCATAGCAATTTAACCTCCTCTGTCTCTGGTGCAGGTAGTCCTCAGCTTACAACCACAATTGAGCTCGAAATTTCTGTTCTTTATTAAGAACAAGAATAAGACATTTATTAAGTGAATTTTGCCCCATTTTACAATGTTTCTTGCCACAGTTTTTAAGTGAATCGCTGCAGTTGTTAAGTTAGTAACACAGTTGTTAAGTGAATCTGGCATCCCCATTGACTTTGCTTATCAGGAGTTCTCAAAAAGAGACCACAGGATTACAGGGCACAACAATCGTCATAAATATGAACCAGTTGCCAAGCATTTGAATGTTGATCACATGACAATGAGGATGCTGGAAAGGTCATAACTCTGAAAAATGGCCATGTCACTTTTTTCAGTGCTGTTATAATTTGAACGGTCATTAAATGAACTGTTGTAAATTGAGGACTACCTGTATTCCCTTTCTTCCAACATGAGCAACCGTTTAACTATTTAAATAGCAGATCTGTCTGGGAGGTAGGTACCTGGATTTTTCCCAGTGCAAAACCTGCCCCTCTTTTAAAAAAAAATAATACCCAAATTTCTACTCCATGCTCAAAACATTCCAACGGACTTCTTAACTTATGGAGTCCAAGCCATTGTATTCTAATTTTATGGAAATAATATTCCATACTGTGTTGACGTGGTGGCTCAGTGGCTAAGACACTGAACTTGTTGAACAGAAAGGTCGGCAGTTCAGTGGTTCGAATCCTTAGCGTCGCGTAATGGAGTAAGCTCCTGTTACTTGTCCCAGTTTCTGTCAACCTAGCAGTTTAAAAGCATGTAAAAACGCAAGTAGAAAAATAGGAACCACCTTTGGTGGGAAGGTAACAGTGTTCCGTGAGCCTTCAGTGTTTAGCCATGCTGGCCAAATGACCACAGAAACGTCTTCGGACAGCACTGGCTCTTTGGCTTTGAAATGGAGATGAGCACCGACCCCTAGAGTCAGGAACGATTAGCACATACTTGCGAGGGGAACCTTTACTTTTACCTTACAGCAGGAGTGAAATTCAGCAGATTTTTAAAGGTTCTGGAGAAGCGGTAGTGGAAATTTTGAGTAGTTTGAAGAACTGGCAAATACCACCTCTGGCTGGCCTCAGAGTGGGGTAGAAATGGGGATTTTGCACTATCCTTTGAATTTCACCACTGCCTTACTGTGCTGTTTTTCCTTTATTTCATCAAGTCGAGTAGTGTAGATCCGCCTCATTTCAGAGAGTGTTGCGTAATCACAGGAGACACTGTGATCAAGGACCCACATTTTCTTGCAGGGTCTCCTTTAAAGATGTGGGTGGCTAGGACGACAGATGGGGAAAGAAGGACTCCGAATTCAACAAGACACAGACTGATCAGTGTTTTGCAGGCTAGAAAACAATAGTGCTTGAATTATGCCCAGAAATGAAGACGCAAGCAGTATAGAGTGAATGGAGAATTTATTTTCTTCCACATATTGCTGGATTACAATATCCAACCCAAACTTATATGTCCAAGAAATTTCCAAGATTTCCAAGATGCCAGAGATCTGGGAGGCAGCAAATTCCCCATGTCTGCAATGTAGTTTCAGCACTCACGTGGTCCTTCTCCTGCCCACATCAATTCGGCGTTTCTTCAGTAGAAGAAACTCATTTTTTGCACTTCAGCCTACACAGTCCAGATTGAACTTTTTTTTTTATAAAGCAAATGAATGATAGAAGACTCTGAAATGGGATGATTATCTGCAAGAACCAAAGGTAGGTTGTACATTACATTCATCCTCATTATGTCCTCCCTTTTGCATTATTTCAGTTCCTACCATTCCCTCTTGCATTCTTCTGGATTGCATCCTACAGGGGAACAGATGGACCCCACCCAAGTGTCCCTCTTGGCAACTCTCAGCTTAGAGGGGGCCTCCCACCCCCACATTTCAGTTGTGCGCAGAAACTGACCATTTAATGCAGCACGAGGAGCTACAAGGAGGCCACTAAGAACCATTGCTTAGCGTATCTCTTTATACCAGCCATCAAGACACACTGGCAATGAGAAAGAAGTCAAGAGACTGGGTTACCATCAGTCACCACATGACATTCAGCAAAGTTGGCTAAGTATGCTACTTTACAGAAGAAGATTTGTGTTCAGCAATGTGAGGAGAGGAATGCATTTTGCAGAATGCATTTTATATTGGACTGTGGTCAGTTTAAAAAAAATGTGATGGTTGGGATAATCCTCAGACAATAATGATAATTGGAACCAGAATTGCCATCTCAGTCATAACACGTCATGTCAAATAACCACACTACTTAGCAAAGGCAGTTCTGGAAGTCTCCCAATTGTTAAGCAAGTAGGTCATGAAGCGTGGACTTCAAGCGATCACAACTTCTAACTTCCTGCCAGCTTCCCCATTGACTTTACATTTGGGAAGCTGACAGGGAACATTGAAAATCACAACCACCTGACCACAGAGACGCTGCAATGGCTTCACTGCTGCTACCACTCCTTCAGGACTGTTGTAAGTTTGAATGGTCACTGAACAAGGGTTGATAAACAAGGGCCACCTGTATTACTATGTGGGATGTCATTGCTATGCACACTATCTTGCTGTCTCTCTTGTGGGGGGATACTAGAACATGGTGGCTCAGCGGCTAAGACGCTTAGTTTGTCGATCAGAAAGGTTGGCAATGAGGTGGTTCAAACCAGTGGTGGGTTTCTGCAGGCTCGCACCTACTCGCGAGAGCCGGTTGGTGAAATTTAGAGAACCGGTGAGAGGGGGTTCCACCAGCGTACCTGGAAGTAAATCTGGCCCGCCGCTGCCAGTGACCCAACGGGAAGGAAAGGAAAGGAAGGAAGGAAAGAAAGAAAGAAAGAAAGAAAGAAAGAAAGAAAGAAAGAAAGAAAGAAAGAAAGAAAGAAAGAATTTATCATTACAATTGAGTCCAAAATTTTGGTTGCTAAGCAAGAGCGTTGTTAAATGAGTTTCACCACATTTTAAAAGGTGGCCACTCCCACCCTGTCACATGACTGCCAAGCCACACCCACAAAATAGGCCACACCTACAGAGTAGGTTCTAAAAAATTTGAAACCCACCACTGGTTCAAACCCTTAGTGCTGCATAATGGAGCGAGCTCCCGTTACTTGTCCCAGCTTCTGCCAACATAGCAGTTCGAAAGCACATAAAAAATGCAAGTAGAAAAATAGGAACCACCTTTGGTGGGAAGGTAACAGTTCCATGCACCTTTGGCGGTTAGTCATGCCGGTCACATGACCATGGAGGTGTCTTTGGACAGTGCTGGCTCTTCAATTTTGAAATGAGCACTGGCCCTAGAGATGGGAATGATTAGTGCAGACATATCATTGTATCATCTCCCACTGAAGAGTACTACACAACTCTGTATTCTCTCCCAGTGAGGAGAACCCTAAGGGGCTGCCACACACAAAAAAAGTGTGTGTGTGTGTCAACCTATTCTCCAAAATACCTAAAGGCAGGACAAGAAATAATAGATGGAAACTTATCCAGGAGAGAAGCAACTTAGAAATAAGGCGGAGTTTCCTGGCAGTTAGAACAATTAATCAGTGGAACGATTTACCTCCACAATTTTTGCTGCTCTAACACTGGAGTTTTTATAGGGTTTCCTGCTTGAGCAGCGGGTTGGATTAGAAGACCTCTAAAGTCCCTTTCAATTCTGCTATTCTGTTCTACTATTGTGTGATTCTCTAAGATTTCTCAGGGTAACGCTGCAAATAGCTTGAAAATGGCTACGTGCCTTTGAATATTTTCTTAGGATTGTGTCGGGATGCTTCGTAGGGCATTGCATGGCGTTGATTTCGCTTTGTGGACTCTTCCCACTTTCAACTCTGTTCATGATGCTGATTGAAAGGCACCCTCCAGGAGGCCAATGCACACTGTTCTCGGCCTATGAGGGACTGCCTGGTCCATTGATGTCATTGGGCACTGAAGTGGAATAGGAGTAGGAGCGTATCCTTTCACTGCAAGTTATGGAGATGCTGTCCACCCACCTTGCTGCTGAAACTGTTGTGTGCACAGTGCATGGCTCAGGACTGTGCCTTGTGTCGGTTCTTTTGGCACACGCAAACGCATGTAGGCTCGAGACACCGCCAGAAAGCCAGCCTAGGCTTCTGCTACCTCCCTTCCCCCGCTGCTCCCGTTGCCATGACAACACAGAATGCTGTTTCTCTGTTCAGCAGATGTCAACGCTGAGAACCCCACCTCTCCCCACCCAGAAGCCTAAGCCGGAGGGATGGGGGGTGGGTGGGCTGATTTTGGAGGCTAGGATGTGAACCCCCTTTTTGCTGCGTTTCACAGCAAAGGCATTTTGTTGTTGTCGCTTTTGAACGTCAGGACTCATCACCCCAGGAACTGCACATATCCCACTAACACAACAGCATCCAAGCAACAATACAGTAATAGCAACCGAAATTGTAGCACACGTCAATAGACAACACATCAGATTATTTCAGCGGAGATCCGAACGTATAATCTTGCCATTTTCCTGAAATTTAACGTGCGTCTTGTAAGAAAGAACTCAAGTCCACTAGTGGTGGCGATAGTGGAGAATACTCTAAACCAGTGTTTCTCAACCTTGGCGACTTTAAATCCTTTGGACTTTAACTGCCAGAATCCCTCAGCCAGCACAGCTGGCTGGGGGATTCTGGGAGTTGAAGTCCAAAGGACTTAAAGTCGCCAAGGTTGAGAAACACTGCGCTAAACAGAGTAAAGTAAACAGTAACAGAGTTGGAAGGGACCTTGGAGGTCATCTAGTCCAACCCCCTGCTCACGCAGGAGACCTGTACTAGGGATTCGAACTGCCGACCTTTCTGATCGACAAGCCCCAATCTTAGCCACTGAGCCACCTAGAAAGTTTGAAAAGAATCTGGGCCAGACCTGGGTGTTATAAGGAGTCCCCCACCCAGGCCATATCTGTCCCTGTTCCTGTAATTTCAATTGGAAATTAGAAATCAAATGCAAGTCAGTGTACGCCATGCACACAATATAGGTAGTCCTCGACTTATGACCAAAATTGAGCCCAAAATTTCCGTTGTTAAGTGAGATATTTCCTAAGTGAGTTTCCCTCCCATTTTACAACCTTTCTAGCCACTGTTGTGAAACCACTGCAGTTGTTTAAGTCAGTAAAGTGAATCTGGTTTGCCCATTGAGTTTGCTTGTCAGAAGGTCGCTAAAGGAGATCACATGACAAAGCCACCCCCCCCCCCCAGGACACTGCAGCCGTCGTAAATATGAGCCCGTTACCAAGGTTCTGACTTGTGATCATGTGACCAGGGGGATGCTGCAACGGTTGTAAGTGTGAAACACCGTCATAAACCACTTTTTCCAGTGCTGTTGTAACTTTGAAAGGTCTCTAAATGAATGGTTCTAAGTCGAGGACTATCTATACAACTGTGTTACTCCTGAACTATTACAATATCCTATGTGTGTTGTTTAGAAACTGATCGGTCTTCTTCTCCTAGCTTATTTTCTTCAGATATTTCATTCCCCTTAATTTTTGCTATTTGCCATTAACTTAAATTATTGACTTGTGACCAAACTTGGGGCCAAATTTTAGTTTCTAAGCAAGGAATGTCAGTGAGTCAGGTCCAATTTTACAACTTTTTTGTACAGTTGTTACATGAATCATCTGGTCATTAAGTGAATCTGGCTCCCCTCGTTGGTTTTGCTTTTCGGACGTTGGCTAGAAAGGTCACAAATGGTGGTTACATGACCCTGGGACATTGCAAACATTATAAATACATATCAGTTGCCAAGCATCCAAATTTTAATCATGTGACCATGTGGATGTTGCAGATGTTGGTCATAAGTGCAAGGACCAGACATAAGTCACTTTTTCCTCTGCTTTAACGTGGGACAATTGCTAAAGGAATGGTTGGAAGTCAGAAACTATCTGTATAACCATAAACATTATCTTATTTTATTTATTTATTAAACTTAAATGCCCCCCATCTTGCTTAGAGATGGCTAGGCCACAATCATAAGAATAAGCTAAACCATTAAAACAACAAATACTAATGCTAAAATTGATTTAAAACATTATGTACTAGCTTGACATCAACCCACTGAAGGTAAATCTCAGTTGAGTCATAGCAACTTGACTTCTTTTTTTGGGGGGAGGGAGGTTGAAAGATTTCACTGCTTATCCAAGTAGCTTCTTCAGCTACTAAGGAAGTTGGTTAGGGAGACCCCACAAGTTTACTACGGAGGCCACACTTAATGGTCCACCTCGGAGAAAGGATTTAGGAGCGAGGATTCTTAATGGCTCTCTGCCTACTAACCTAAGGAACACATTCAGATTTGTTGTTGTTAGTTGTGAAGTTATGTCCAACCCATCGCGACTCCATGGACAATGTTGCTCCAGGCTTTCCTGTCCTCTACCATCCTTCGGAGTCCATTCAAGGTCACGCTGGACTGCTTCAGTGACTCCATCCAGCCACCTCATTCTCTGTCGCCCCCTTCTTCTTTTGCCCTCAATCGTTCCCAGCATTATGCTACAGTGAGTCCTTCCTTCTCATTAGGTGGTCAAAGTATTTGAGTTTCATCTTCAGGATCTGGCCTTCTAAATGGCAGTCAGGGTTGATCTCCTCTAGGACTGACCAGTTTGATCGCCTGGCAGTCCAAGGGACTTGTAGGAGTCTTCTCCAACACCAGAGTTCAAAGGCCTCCATTCTTTGGCGCTCAAGCCTTCCTTATGGTTCACAGTAATATATTGCAACTGGGAAAACCGTAGGCTTCAGTATTCAGATTAGGTGAGAAATAAACTGCCCTGTAGGACATATATAATAATAATAATAATAATAATAATAATAATAATAATAATAATAATAATAATAATAATAATAATAATAATAATAATAATAATAATAATAATAATAATAATAATAATAATAATAATTTTAATTTTAATTTTAATTTTAATTTTAATTTTAATTTTAATTTTAATTTTAATTTTAATTTTAATTTTAATTTTAATTTTAATTTTAATTTTAATTTTAATTTTAATTTTAATTTTAATTTTAATTTTAATTTTATATCCCGCTCTCTCTCCCCAAAGGGACTCGAGGCGGGGCACAGGCAATTAAAAATACAGTTAAAACCACAGACAGAATACAGAATTAAAAATGAATTAAATTAGTCCTGCGCTAAAAACCCATAAACTAAAACTACCCCTAAAACCCCTAACCTTAAAAGAGTCTACCCAAGGCCGGCCAGGCGAAAAAGATGTGTCTTTAATTTTAAACGGAAGGAGCGGAGGTCCGTAGTTGTCCTAATATCGGGGGGAAGGTCGTTCCAGAGGGCTGGGCCCGCCACAGAGAAGGCCCTTCCCCTGGGCGTCGCCCGCTGACAAAGTCTAGTGGACGGCACCCGGAGAAGTCCCTCTCTGTGGAAGCGAATCGGCCGTGAGGATGTATGGGGCAGGATCCGATCCCGCAGATAGCTAGGTCCCGAGCCATGGAGCGCTTTGAAGATGATGACTAACACCTTGAAGTGCACCCGAAAGACGACAGGCAGCCAGTGCAGCTCACGCAAGAGCGGTGTTACGTGGGTAAACCTAGAGGTTCCCATTATTGCTCGCGCGGCTGCGTTCTGGACCAACTGAAGCCTCCGGGTGCACCTCAAGGGGAGCCCCATGTAGAGAGAGTTACAATAGTCCAGTCGGGATGTCACGAGAGCATGAGTGACTGTGCAAAGGGGGCGATCCAATAGGGGGCGCAACTGGCGTACCAGGCGAACCTGGTAAAACGCCCTCCTGGCCACGGCTGTCACTTGATATGGGGTCTCCTTAACCAACTTGCTCAGCCTGAAGAAGGGACTTGAATAAGCAGCGAAATGTTTGAAACCAAAAAGAAGGGAAGTTCAGTTGCCATGACTCAACTTCCAGACAACCCTACATGGATGGCTGAGAATCTTAATGGACGCAAATCCCACTAGATCAGTGTTTCTCAACCTTGGCAACTTGAAGATGTCCAGACTTCGACTCCCAGAATTCTGGGAGTTGAAGTCCAGACATCTTCAAGTTGCCAAGGTTGAGAAACACTGCACTAGATAAATATGCCCAGAATCACATCTTTATGTTTATTCCTTCCATAGGATCCCTGGGAATTGTAATTCAATGGAAATATATGTAGCGGTATTTCACTGTATGTTACCCTGTTACTCCGACCATCATAAATCTTGAATTTAAATCTTGAATTTATTGAATCATAAATACATGCCAGTTGCCAAGTTCCCAGAATCTTGTCACATGGCCATGAGGATGCTACAATAAGTTTGAAAAATGGTCTTAAGTCACCCTTTTCAGTGTCATTGTAACTTCGAGCGGTCATTAAATGAATATTTGTAAGTCGAGGGTTACCTGTATTTATTTAATTTCTATGCCGCCCATCCCACTAACACGGAGGTTCAATTTCAGCCCATGTTGTCTCATCCTGACGTCCATCTCCTGGCATGAAGCCTCAGTTGGGGGAAGAGATGGAAATTGGCATATTATGTACCTGTTGGATGAGGGGATTGTAAAGTGAGTCACATCCAATTTTACAACTCTTTTCGCCATGGCTGTTAAGTGAATGTCGAACGCTGGAGAAACTAGGAGATTCAAGCAGTTGAAATGAGATAAAGATTTATGGCAAGCTTAAGCCCTCTGCAAGAATCTGACCAACTGGCAGCTAAGGGAAATGAGTGGGAGATAAGAGAGCCATTCAAGATGATCTGGACTTAGACCTCTTGCGGGTGCACAGGGACTCATGGCTTATGACATGTTTCACCCCTCCCTCGGGCTCGGTCTGCTTATCTCCTATAGTGAATCACTGCAGTTGTTAAGTAAGTCATATGATTATTAAGTGAATCCAGTTTCCCCCATTGCTTGTCGGAAGCAAGCTGGGAAGGTCAGAAATGGTGATCACATGACCATTGATGGCTAACCTTTCTGCCATCGTGATCCAAGGCAGGGGAAGTGCAGGGAGGTGGCGCACGGGCATTCCCATACCCGTAATTCTATGCATGTGTGTGTGATTCCCCCTCCCCCCGGCTTTTGGTGTGCAATGGACCCGTTTTTCGCCCTCCCTGGGCGCCAGAGGTTTTCAAGGAGCCTGGGAAGTGTGAAAACGACTCCCCCACTCACCCCGATGCCCTCTGGAGGCTTCAGGAGGCTTTCCTGAAGCCTCCAAAGGGCGAAAAACAGCCCTATGGGCAACCCGGAACTCTGTTCCCGAACTTCCAGTTTGCGCATTGGGTTGCTTTTCATTCTCCGGAGGCTTCAGGGAAGCCTCTGGAGGGCGAAAAACGGCGAAAAACGAAGGCCGAAGTCTGACAGGGCAACGCCTCATGTGCCCTAATGTTGAGTGGTCGCTAAACAAACGGTTGTAATTGAACGACTACCTGTAAAATGAGATCATTTTCTATCTGCTTGCATTTCTGCGTGGGATCTTTGAGTTGCTTCTATATCAGCTTGTCTTTTTTTCTTCTTGTTTAGCACGAATGCCTCCCTACTTGTTTTTAACATGAATTTCCTCTTGAGAGGTTCCCATTCCAGAATTTCTCAAGCTTGCAACTTTAAGATAAGCAGATTTCAAGTCTTATATATAATATAAATATAAAACAGAGACTCTGGGAAGGATGCAAAGAAGAGCAACTAAGATGATTAGGGGGCTGAGGCTAAAACGTATGAAGAACCGTTGTAGGAATTGGGTGTGCTGATTTTAGTGAAAAAAAGGACTAGAGGTGACATGATAGCAGTCTTCCAATATCTCAGGGTGTTGTGATCCGCTGGCAGCCTGCAGAACAGGCAGTGAGATGGTTGGGGAGGAACACATGGGCCAGTCCTGGAGTCTGGGGAAGGCTCAGACGAGGGCTCTGCATCAGAGGCAGAGAGGGAGCCAAGGCCATGTGGGAGTTACATGCTGCCTCCAGAGCCTCCAGAGTTGGACATCAGCAAGGCAGAGGAACAGCGGGAGTCTGTTCCCAGTGCACACATGCCCAGAGCTGCCAGAAGGCAAGAAGAGTTAAGACAAAAGGGGCGACTCGGGAATAAGACTTGGAGATGATTGGCTCCTCCCATAAGATATAAAGGAGGAGCAAAGGCACGTGAGCCTTTGCAGGAAGCAAATGTTCGTTCTGGTCGGTTTGAACTCTGAAGTTCCGTTTTGACTCTGTGCTCCGTGTGGCCTTGCAAAGCTAATTGGCAATTAGTAGCACTGCCATTCCCTTGGCAGTGTTTCAAGGGAGATAAAGGTGGGTGCTTATCTGCCTTATTCTGAAAGACTTTGGCCGACTTCTGTCAGACTCTTTACAAACTATTTGTGACTCGTTACAGTCTGTGCATGAACATAATTCACAGCCGTTGAAATAAAAAGAGGTTTTGGGGGACTAAACATGTGCTTTTTACTGTCTCAGGAAGCCTCGGTAAGAACACAGGGGCTGCCGCAAAGAAGAGGGAGTCAACTTATTTTCCAAGGCACCTGAAGGCAAAACAAGAAACAATGGATGGAAACTAACCAAGAAAATAAGCAATCCAGAACTAAGGAGAAATTTCCTGACAGTGAGAACAATCAACCAGGGGAATGGTTTGCCTTCAGGGGCTGTGGTGCTTCATCACTGGAGTCTTTTAAGAGGAGACTGGACAATCTTTTTCCTGAAATAGTATAGCATTTCCTGCTTGAGTTGGGGCTTAGACTAGAAGACCGCCAAGGTCCCTTCCAATGATGATGATGATGATGATGATGATGATGATGATGATGATGATGATGATAATTTTTCAAACTTGGCAACTTTAAAATGGGTGAACTTCAATTTCCTCATTCTGGCTGGGAAATTCTGGGAGCTAAAAAGTGTGAGGTTTGAGAAACACTGTCTCACACCATCCTGCTCCCCAGCTCCTGAGCTCAGTTCTGCCTTGCCCCACTTTCCATAGGTGTCTCTTTCAGAAAACATCGTTATGACATTTTTATTTCAAATTGAAAACCAGAAAGAAAATGTGCCTTGGGTGTCCATTTCTCTGCCACTCACCCCATCAAGCATTCAATATTTTGGTGAACTCCCCAGCCAAACGCACACAGAATTAAATGGGTGGCCGATGCAGGATTTGAATGCCTCTTTTCAGTTCTCTAATGCAAGGGGTCCCCAACCTTTTTGGCACCAGGGACCGGTTTCATGTTAAAAAAATTGCACGGACCGGTGGCCATGGCTCGGTCGACATAGAGGGGGAGCAGGGGGGGGAACAGGCGGCGCATTCGCACGTGGGGGGGGGTCAGTCAGCTCACTCACCCCTCTCGGGCCCCCAATGGTGCGAGCAGCCGTGCCTGCACTCTCCCGCCACTGGTGTGCGTGCTCTGCCCAGGGGGCTGCCCCTTCCTCCCTCCTCCTCCTCTCCGGCCCTTTCTAAGAGTTGTGCCGCTCACTGCGGCCCGGTTCCTATCAAGCCACGGACCGGCACCGGTCCACAGCCCGGGGGTTGGGGACCCCTGCTCTAATGGGTCAGTCAGGGAGAACAAGCCTTGATTAACTTGTGAATTGGAGTAGAAAGTATAGATGGTGCCTTGTAGCTGATTTCTTACTTACTTGAGGTTGTATTTCCGTTACAAGTAAGGTCAGTTAAATTCTGATGATTGAGTGGGGTAATAATCATAACAGCTACTCCTTTGCGTCTGTCTAGCTATATGCTATATCTACGTATCTGCAAAATGTTTTTTCTCTAAAGATAAAATATTTGAGGGAACTCTGGATTCTTTCAGTCTTCAAGACCTTGTGCATCCTGCTGCAGTGTAATTTTCTGAAGTAGCTTTGCAGAATATCTATGGAGATTCTCAGCCATCCAGGTCATGGTTGACCCAAAGATCCTTTTTCAAAAGGCAACTGGGTTTTGTTTTTCCTTGAAGACATTTCATTTCCCTGGATGAGAAGTGAAATGTCTTCAAAGAAAAAACAAACGTCAGCTGCCTTTTGAAAAAAAAAGCAGCTTTGGGATAGCTTTGCAGAAATAAAGTCACTTTTAATTGTGCCTTTATTATTTTTATAAATAAGGCAGCAAACATATGCAATACCCCATACTCCTCCTGTTTTCCCCACAACAACAACCTTGTGAGGTACATTGGGCTAAGAAACAGTGAATGACCCAAAGCCATCCAGCCAGTGTTCATGCCTAACACAGAGCTACCATCTCCTGGTTTCCTGGTGCCTTTACCACTAGATTGCCACATGCCTGAAGAAATATGGAATATTTTGAAATTCTCTGGAACATTTTGGAGGCACACTTTACACCAACTCCTTCTCTAGATTAGATAATAAGTGATGAAAAAAAATGTATTAACTCAGTACATGACTAGCAGGTAGTGATGGGATTCAACTGTGGGCATGGCTTGGTGGGTGTGGCATGGCGTGACTTGGTGGGAGCGGCTTGGTGGGTGTGGCCGGGGAAGGATGCTGCAAGATCCCCATTCCCTTCCCACTACCTGCTTTCCAGCTCCATTGTCCTGTGCAAGGCAACAAAAGAAGACCCAGCCTATCAGCTGGGACTTAGAAGGCAGAGAATCAATGGGGGGCGGGGCCAGCCAGAGGCAGTATTTGCTGGTTCTCCAAACTACTCAAAATTTCTGTTACTGTTTCTCCAGAATCGTTCGGAACTGGCTGAATACCACCTCTGCTAACAGGCAAATGCTTTCTTTTGTAAATATTGCTGGATAACAAAGATTCTGCTTCCTGAACAGTTTTGTATGTAGCTAATAGATGTAGACCCGTCAATACTTGTGGCTCTGTTGAACACATGAAAAAATCAGATGAAAACATGGAACTGTTATTGAAGCACATGAGTACACCAAGTACAACTGGGATATCTGTGGAGAACAGAAAGTAGTGGCTCTGCTGTTTAGAATGCAGTGTGGATATACCAACTACTACTGTATATGTGAATGGGACAGCGGTGCAAGAGAGCCACTTTACATTAAAAAGAAATGACCATGCCAGAAGGATTTGGTATTTTTGCCTCTGCTTCACACTCAGACTGACAACAAATTTTGTGAAAGTGATAAACCTAGTTATTTGGACCTAGTTATTTGCGGGATCGTATCCTGCCCCATACATCCCTTCGGCCGATTCGCTCACACAGAGAGAGACTTCTCCGGGTGCCGTCCACTAGCCTGTGCCAGCGGGCGATGCCCAGGGGAAGGGCCTTCTCTGTGGCGGGCCTGACCTTTTGGAACGACCTACCCCCTGACATTAGAACGACCACGGACCTCTGCTCCTTCCGCCAGAAACTCAAAACCCACCTGTTTCATCTGGCCGGCCTGGCCTAATTCCATCTTTCCCACCTCAGTTTGTATTTTTAAATTCTGTGATTTGGTTTTAAGGTTAAGTTTTTAATTTTTATAAATTTGTACAGGGGTTTATTTAATTCGATTTTAGTTATATGTATTATTGATTGTAATGGTTTTAATTTGTACCTGTACACCGCCCCGAGTCCCTTCGGGGAGAGGGGGCGGTCTAGAAGTCCAATAAATAATAATAATAATAATAATAATAAAACAAGGAAGGTTATTTGAGACAGATGCTTCCAAGAATAACTGATATCAAGATTTTAAAAGGCAGTTTTGTTGGTCCACAGATCAGATATGTCATCAGTGACAAGCGGTTCAAAGATCTGTTAGTGGGGCCAGAGAAAATCACCTGGAAAGCATTCAAGGATGTTATTGAGAATTTTCATGGCAACTGGAGAGCACTGAACAACATTCAGATGGTTGGCAAGCTTCCTACCGAAGGGATGTCAAACTTGCGACATGTTGTCATCAAATGACATCACAACTTTTCCCCCTTTGTTAAACCGGGGGGTGGGGGTAGCCAGCATGTGATGACAGCCCTGTCCTACAGTATACAAGGCCATGAAGTGCAGCATTGTCAGAGTGTGCACGGCATGACTACTATTTTGAGACAACCCAGGAGCAAAACACAGTACACAGAGGTTTTGTCTTACAAACAGTGGTTTATATACAAGGCTTATATATGCATACATACATGTGTTAGGCAAATACCAGGCAAGCAATGTTCTCCATATGGAGAGTTACAATGATGATAAAAACACAGAGAGAGAGAGATGCAGGAGGAGAGACGCCCTCACATGGCCTCCCTTATATATACAACTTCTTAAAGTGGCAGTAACCCTGCTAACCCATCCTCATGTCATCATCTTGGTTTACAGCCTTACAGCAGCTGGTCAGCTATTAAATTGTCATTACCCTGACATGTCATTGAAGATTTTCTGCATTCACACTTGGATTTCTTTTCTGAAAATCTGGATGCAGTCAGTGACAAACATGGTGTATGTTTTCACCAGGATATTGCTACAATAGAAAAAAAAATATCAGAGCAACTAGGATCCCATCAAAGCTTGCTGACTGCAGTATTGCTAGACATTGCAGTGAGATGCATCAGACACTTGGTACAAATGAAAATCAGGAGCAAAACACTTTTGGTCCTGTTGAACTCATGCAGCATGTCAGAAACATTATGCGATGAAATACATTATATTCATTAAAAGTTAAGTTCATATTTCTCAAGATTCCTATGTGATGCACTCATTCTGAAATCATATTCGTGATCAGTTTGAAGAGGTCTGTTATGATCACCAAAAGTCTTTCAGGAAGCAAAACCTCTGAAAAAAATTCTTGTCTATTGTATTTGCAGCTTTTGTAAGAGATTTATATTTGTTGCTATTTTTAATCAACTTCTATGAGGAAGGGACGCGGTGGCTCAATAGTTAAGATGCTGGGCTTGTTGATCAGAAAGGTCGGCAGTTCAGCGGTTTGAATCCCAAGTGCTCATAACTGAGTGAACTCCCGTTACTTGTCCCAGCTTCTGCCAACTTAGCAGTTCAAAAGCATGTAAAAATGCAAATAGAAAAATGGGGACCACCTTTGGTGGGAAGGTAACAGTGTTCCATGCACCTTCAGCATTTAGTCGTGCTGGCCACATGACCATGGAGATATCTTTGGACAGTGCTGGCTCTTCGGCTTTGAAACGGAGATGAGCACCACCCCTAGAGTCAGGAACAACTAGCACATATGTGCGAGGGGAACCTTTACCTTTACAAGGCTTCAGCCAGAAGTCTTAGGCTGTTTAGGCTGTATACATATTGAAATTAAAAACAGCAGCAACAAAAACCAAAACCAAAACAAACTCGCATTGGAGAAGGATAACCATTGATATTGGTCAGAATAAATTATCTGGGAATGCATCCTATCCTAGGGCTGAAACATCTTTTTACAATTTTATGAAAAATCATAGAGCAGGGGTGTTCAACCTTGGCAAACTTAAGATCCGTGGACTTCAACTCCCAGAATTCCCCAGCCAGCCAGCCATCATGACTGAGGAATTCTAGGAATTCTAAGAATGGAAGTCCATAAGTCTTAAAGTTGCCAAGGTTGGACACCTCTGCCATGAGGCATCAAAGCTATGTAGGCATAGGGCTGAGGTGGGGAATGTTGTTTCTACAGGGGGAAGCTACAGAAAAGGCACATTGTGACATCCCATAAAATGACAAACTCCATAAAATGGAGTTGGCCATTCTTTCCAGATCTTCCAGGTTAAGTAGCAATGACTGGTTATTATCTGCAGTGATCTTTGAGGAAATGTCCCCTACAACCTCTGTACATCCCACTATTCAATCCATCTCACTTCTTCCTATTCTCAGCCACCCCACCCTCTGGTTATGAAATATAAATCTTCCTTTTCTTTCCTATTTAATTAATGTCCTTGTCTACATTCTCTTGTCTTGGTTGAGGGAGAGGGGGAGAGAGAGAGAGAGAGAGAGAGAGATGGCTGGTTCTGTTTTCTGGTATTGTTTTTATTTTAGCACAACTTCCTCTTCCTCCCCACCCATTTAAAAAGTTTTCTTTCTACTTCTTCCCCTAATGCAGAATCTTACATCTGGTTTTGCACCACAACTCCAAACCCCCCCTTTCTAAAAAAATCTCCCAATTGCACTTTCCCACAATCCCTGCTGTTCTTTCTTCTTCTTCTTTTTTTATTCCCCACCCTCTTTCTTTTTTGCTGCAAAGGTTGTTCTCAAACTTTACCTATCCCATCGTCTTTTTTCTCTGGAAATCTGTCCCTTTCTTTTTCCAGCTCCAAATCTCACATTTGCTGCATCCAACTGCAGGCATCATCTCCTATTGTAGTCTCTCTTAGTTTAGACTGCTCCCCTCTTCCACCATCAAAGGAAGGTTTCAGTCCACACACACACACACACACACACCAAAAAAAAACCCTTCCCTGTTCGACGTGCCATATTAATTGCATCCTTCCTGATTCCAGTCCCTCTCCATCCCCACCCAGTTCTTCTATGCGGCAGTTTCTGCCAGTTCCTCTGTTGCCACGTGTGCATCCAAGGTACCACATTCCCAGCTCATTGCCATGGTGACCATTAACCCCTTCTATATTTGTCAGGAGGCTCTTGACGCTTCCTTATGTTGAGTGAGGAAGTTGACGGACCTCCAGCCTCTCTGGATTTCTGCTCCCCTGAGCTCTGTGGAGAAAGGGTCCCCTGGACACGAGCCCCCAAATCCCTGTCCCCCCAACCCACACAACTGACCCTGCCAGATCCCATTCTCCCTTTTCTGATAATAGTAATCCTTTCTCATTTCAATTTTGGGAACAAATTTCCTTCCCTTTCCTGCTTTCTGTAAATTTTCTCCCACAGAGAATCAAAATTCTGCTAGTTCTGCCTTGGAAAAAGTAAACCAATAAAAGAAGGTACCTCTTACTTTTTATAGCCGATCTCTCTCTCTCTCTCTCTCTCTCTCTCTCTCTCTTTCTTTCCTTCCTTCTTTGTTTCTTCCTTCCTTCCTCTTCCTTTTTCTCCTTCCTTTTTCTTTTTTCTTTCTCATTCATTTTATTTATTTATTTATTATTTGTTTATAATAAACATAACTCCTTCCTTCCCCACAACAGCAGCCCTGTGGGTTGGGCTGAGAGAGTGTGAATGGCCCAAAGGCTCCCACCCAGCTTTTATGCCCAAGGTGGGACTAGAACTCCCGTTTCCTGGATTCTAGACTTGTACCTTAATCACTAGATCAAACTGACTCTCTATGACCCATTCTTTTAACTCCCTGGGGTTAAAATAAATTCCCAACTATCGGATAGATTTTTGTAGCCTCATACATTCTGGAATTTGTTAGGATCCCACTAAGGAGGGAACTCCATAGCCATGATGATGCCAACTTGGTTTTGTTTGAAATAAAGTTTATTGAAGTTGTATTTACAGTATAATACAGAGTAAATAATATTTTGCTGTCCCAATCCCTCCTCATTGCAAGGAGGGAGATGGGGTTGGGACACTGTATTAATAATAATCATAGTAATTAATAACAATTTCCTTGTAATTATTTAAAAAACCCAGGTTCTTTTGTTCATTAAACCCCTCCCCTTAGAATTCCCTTACCCCCCTACCCCACTCAACCCAAAAATCTAGGATGCAGACTAAGAAAATAACATCAGTGTCTCTCAAACCAGCACTGTGGCTCTGCCTCGTTTGTTGCAGATCCCAATTTTCTCACAATAACAGCTCCCTACTTGCTTTATATTTGAAGTTTCATTCTGTTTAACTTTACTATTAATAGAGAATAAAATACTGGGCTGGTACCAAAGTGTGTGTGTGTGTGTGTGTGTGTATGTTGCACGAAGCAGAACATTTCTGTTTCTTCCATAATGTGATCAAACTGCTATGAATAGCAATATTTTACTTTAGGGAGGTATATGGCTTGATCATATACGGTTTTTCCCAAGCCATCCTTCTAACCTCGGTGCTGACAATATCCCCAATTCCTCCTCTCTTTCCTCTGTGTAAATGTACAAGATGGCTTTTAGCCCTTGAAAGTCTTTTTATTATGTAAAACATTTAGCTCCATGCATGTGGAACCCAAGTCTTGACAAATGTGTTATTTCTCCCCGTGTCAAAATCCACGAGCCAAAAATCTTTATTCCTCTTGCAGAATTTCTGTGTCTTAGCAGTTCTAGATTGGATGGAAGCTGAACAGGTGCATCTTTCCCAGCCTTGGGATGTAGGATTGGTGAAAGACTCAATTATTTGATTTTCATTCATCTGTAAAGGCACATGGGCCCTGCTCTTTCCGAGCAAAATAAAAATAAAAGCTTTCCTCTTGCTGCTTTCAGCTCTTTTCTGCAGGAAACCATGAATGCAGAGTTAGCAAACTGAGGTCCTGAAAAGACATTCCGCACCTTTCAGAGTTACATTCAGGAGGAATTCTCACCAGATGTTTTCCCAACGCTGTAGAGTTACCCTTCTTAAAGTTATGGGAAGCATCTCAGAAATCAGGCTGCCATATTTATTAGAAGTTTTCCCTTTCCTCTGTATGCTTTACGTGTCCTTCCACAGAAATCTCATGGATAGGAACAAGGATAGATGAAGAGGGGTAATTGTCCTTTCTTGACTCGTACATACTCAGACTGTGTTGCCACGGTACATAGAAATGTTCTAATTTCTGGATTCACACAACAGGCTGAAACTTAAACCAGCCACAAAAGTGGGGTTGCAGAGTCATACATTGCCTTATCTAGATTGCAAAACCCTAGATGACCTCTAGATGCAGCAGCAGCAGCGATATAAAATACTATTTCTTTGGTGCCATCTAGTGTTCAGCTCAGGTACAGTAGCTTAA
Source organism: Rhabdophis nuchalis (assembly GCA_039707465.1). NCBI lineage: Eukaryota > Metazoa > Chordata > Lepidosauria > Squamata > Natricidae > Rhabdophis > Rhabdophis nuchalis. Next base: position 152,979,451 of record CM077647.1, on the reverse strand, counting down.
CAATACACTCAGCTGAAATCTGGATGGCTAGTTTTGTACCTGCCTCCTGCAAACCCAACCTTAAGTGCCCATTGGTGGCTGGTAGGGTATTAAGCCCATGTGAAGCAATGATCCAAGGCCACACAACATCTCTCCAACCCCTCATTCAGAGGTGAATCAGCAAACTGTTCGAACACAACAGAGGCAGGTGTCCAGTTCATGCCGCCTGAACTCTGAATAATCCAAAGGTTTATTCCTGAGTCAGAATGCACAATATAAAAGACTTGAAGACTTACATTGCACAGTCACTTTGTTTAGTGACCCAGGTCTCCTTCCTACTGTTCCTTGAGATTTCCCTTATTCTTCCATGCTTTATATCCTGAACTGCTAAAAGCTTTCTCTTCCGATGCATCCTTCCTTTAAGCTGTTTCAGCAATCCCTGAATTTTGTGCAGACCCTGTAGAAGGAGAGCCATGCTTAGTCACTGGTGGCAAAATGATCAGAAGCTCCTGAAAACTTACGCCTTTTAATTCAACACATTAATTGGAAACTGTGCTATGGATGGCTCCTGGTTTAGGGGGTGGAATGCGACAGAAGCGTGAGAAAGTAAACACTGCCCTAATTGAATATGCTTGGACCCATCTCTCGAAGAGATTCATGGCAGCCAAGATTGCAATGTTGATTTTTTTCTATTTTGTTGCTGCATCTCGGAGCCAGGAATCAGCTGGAAGTTTGCCTCTTGCACATCAGCCACTGGATACAAAAGGATGACCTTCCCACAAACTACCAGTTAGAAAGATGTGGGAAGAAAGCAGTGGGCACTCTTTTATTTTTCACACCGTCTTTGCACTTGCTTGCGGGTGTGAATTTTCATTCACAGCCTGTATACCTTAATCTTCCATGTGTCAGCAAGCGTATACAAAGCTGCAAGATTTTACACACCTGATTACTACAGCAAACAGCCACCCACTTCAGTGGGATTTATTTCTGTGTGAACAATCAGAATATGATACCTTTTTCTTTCTTATTAAAAACATAATCCTGCATTCAGAGCCTTCGTGTCATTCAGCCACTTATGGCTGTTACATATATTTTGAAATTGGTCTGGCAGTATAAACATTGCTTTTTTTAAAAAAAAACTTGAATATTCTGAGTCTTTAATCATGTATAAGGAGATACAAGGAATAAGCATCCCCACCCCCTAAAAATTTCCTTATCATAAATGAGGCTGCAGTCCTAAATAAATAGGATGACATCAATGAATCTTTTCAAGGGAATCTGTTATAAACATATAAAATAAAGAATATATGCTTATTTATTTAGAAGAGTTTGTTTTTTTGAAAATGCATGATTGACTATGCTGTCATAGGATCTCAGCAGGTTCACTGGGCTGGGGCTTTAGATATCTGTGACTAAATTCACTTAAGACCTACTGAAAAACAAGAAATTCTTTTTCAGCTTTCTGTAACCAAGTAATGTCTGAGTAAATATGCATAGGACTGAGTGGTAAAACCACTTTAATCCCACAGCAATGTTACTTGGCATTTGATTACTTGCTAACATGTCTGCTGGAAAGTTCTTACATCTACAGATTCCCTATGGCAACCCAACCTTTACGGGCTTGGAGGAACAGGGGAGGTGGGGAGAGGGAATGGTTCCATCCCGTGCAAGCAGCAGGCACCCACACAAGTGTACACAACTCCATTCGCCTGCGTGGTGGGTGCACGTGTGTCACGCATGCAAATGGAGCTTTGCACATGAGCATGATCACCACTCGTGCAAATAGAGCTGCATGCGCGCGCACACTCATCCACAATTTGCTTGGCCCAATTCCAAATGGGCCACAATCCTGTAGTGAGCTGCAGCCCAGATATTGGGGACTCCTGCCTTACAGTTTCTATGGATTTTTTCCCTGTCATCAGGATTTTCCTAGTTGTCAAATCAGAGCTTCACTGAGGCCAGATGTTGTGTCCCAAAAGGAAAACTACTGGCCCTGGATAAAGAGATTTTCCAGAAGATGGGAAACAATTTGGAAAATCTGAGATCTTGTCTTCCCTCTCATCTGATTGCCTTCCAATCAAGAGATGATCTAGTGGACTTCTGGAGCATTATAGATTATTGCTCCTCAATTGTGAAAGAACATTTTGCTCTCATGGTGGTTGTATGGACTGGCTTATGGACAACGTCCAAGATAAATAGGAACAGGATGGGTCTACCTAGGAGAAGCGATCCTGACTGAAGCCACACAAAATCTAGAGAATACACCAAGGAACAAAGCTAGGCCTTCAGACTTAGCCATGCAGCGTTTACAGTGGCTCGATCCTCTTATCTATGCCGTAGTCCTTTGTCTGAAAAGGCAGCCTTTAAATAGGAAGCGGAAGTCAATATTACTATGTATCTGCCACAGTAATGTTTTCTTAGAGCTATGAGATCAAAAGGACTAGAAACTTAATTCAGGACAAAGAGTAATTTCTACGATTCCGTTCATTCACAGCGCCTCCTAGAGGGCAGATGTTTCCATAATTCATACCACAGTCCCATTCCCCCACCCAACCCCACCCCAAGATTAGAATGTCTTATTATAGTGTCACTATATACAGCCATGAAAATTCAGTGGTTGACTTTGGGTCGATCGCTGTCTCTCTCTCTGCCCAGCCTACTTCGCAGGATTGTTGCTGGAAGCATGAGAGGAGATTAGGTTTGTTTTGTTTTTATAAAAAGAAGAAGAAAATGTTGCCGGGGGGGGGGGGGGGGGAGAGGAAGACTTATTGGAGCCACCCTCTTGCAACAGAGCAAGTTTAGCAACTCCTCCTTTACTTTGAATAAAGGAATGGGATGAAGAAGGAAAGCGCAAATAAAAACCCCTGGAGGGGTGCCCTTGAGCGAGGAGCACAAGGGGAAGAAACACGTGCACGAAATGGATCTTGTGCTGGATTGTGATCTCCAATGCAGTACCTGAAGGTGAACTGAGCTGCGGTTGATGCTGACAGAGCAACAGCAGGAGGCATGCCCTGGGAGGGAGGGGGGGGGGGCGGAGGAGGGGAAGGGAGCTGGGAGGGGAGGAAGGCTCTGTGTGTGCCAGATCTGAGTCAGCATTTTTTTTTCTTCCTCTCCCTTTCAAAGCCATTCAGAGGGATCCGATATTCTTTAGCCTTCACAAATCCTTGTGATTTGTCAGTTCTTCCTGCTTCTACGGTGTCTGCGCAAAACGGCTCGTTCGTTTCCTCAACGGTCTTCTGAGGCGGTTCTTCGCCATCGCTTCAAACTGGTTGTTGTTTTTTTTTAAAAAAAATAAAAAGGAGGAGGATGGCCTTTGGTTCTCCCAAGGAGGATGCGTTGCAAATACAGGGAAAATTCTGTACTTGGGAATGGCCTCCGTTTCCATTGAAACACCTGAGCCAGCATTTCTCGACCCTCACAAGTTTAAGACGTATGTACTTCAACTCCCAGAATTCCCCAGCCAGCCAGAGAATTCTGGGTATTGAAGTTCACGCATCTTAAAGCTGCCAGGGTTGAGAAACATTGACCTCCCTCTTGCAAAATAATAATAATAATAATCCAATAAGGCCACGTTCCTTTCTCATTCCTCATAAAGAAAATGGAGCATTTCCCCCACTTTGCCCTATACGATGGGCCAGAAAAATAGGCTGGCATGAGGGGAGGGTGGGGGGGATTGCTGAGGAAAAATGCACTCCTCCTGTCTTACACAAGATGTAAGCATGGAGCAGAGATGAAAGGACAGGTAGTCTTCGACTTACAACCATTTGTTTAGTGACCGTTTGAAGCTACAACGGCATTGAAAAATGCCCATTTTTCACACTCACGGCCATTATAGCATCGCATAGTCATGTGATCAGAGTTTGAATGCTCAGCAATTGATGTGTATTTATGACGGTTGCAGCCATAAATACATCTCCACAGTTCCGTGATCATGTGATCTCCTTTTGCGACCTTCTGGCAAGCAAAGTTCAATGGGGAAGCCAGATTTGCTTAACAACCGTGGTATTAACTGCAATGATTCACTTAAGTATGGCAAGAAAGGTTGTAAAAATGGGGAAGACCTTTCAACTGTCTTGCTTTGCATCAGAGATTTTGGGCTCCGGGTGGTTATAATTCAAGGACTACCCGTATTTCATTTCCATCAAAAACATTTTATATTTTCACAAAAACAACCCCTTTAGAACTAGTAAGATTTCTCACGTCTTTTTCATTTACTATTTACTGCTTCACTTTTCCACCAAATCCACTCTATTTTAATGTCCCTTCCTTTTTTATCCAGCAATTATATTGGTGTGCTTGCTTATCATGGCATTTTCTTCCAAATTTCTTTGCACTTTTCAATACTTGGTTCTTCTTGGCTCAACACTGCATACCCAGGAGCTAGAAAGGAGTAGCTGAATAACAGAGAGAAAGGAGGAACAGGGAAAGGTGTGTTGTTTTTAAAAAACATGATAATGGATATATATTAAAACAATGGAATATTATAAATAATTAAATTAGATCAGGGAAAGGAAAACATTAAGCAAAAAAAACCACTGAGCATTTGGAATGCTTATAGATGTCTACACCAGCAATAAAATCTGTAAGAAATTGAAAATGGAACTTAATTAAAAGGGAGATGAAAATGCGGTTAATTAAGAGCGAAGGAGCAGATGCCCCAAAAATATAAATAATTTTTAAGAAGAAATTAAAATGGAGAAGGCAGTAAATCAGTAAGTAAATTGAGCAAACCAAAAATGAATAAAGTCTGAAATAAAAAGGAAGAGGAAGTTGAATACTACATTATTTCTTTATGAGGGTGGGCTTTTCTCTCTTCGAGATTCCTTTTTCCCCCTTCTAAATGTGGTTTTCACCTTGCCGGCCCTACGTGGCATCAAGACGGAAGGAACCATGACTGAAGAGAGTCTTCTGTTGTAAGGAACTTGGATTTGTGGCCAACTATGGCCAGGTTGCTTAAGATGGAGGTGGCATTTGAGGCATTGACGGCTGGAAGACACTGTTAGTTCCTCACCCCTTTATAATGATGTATTCGTTGTCCTTATTGATGGGGGTGGGTCCAAATGAAAACGTCTCTTCAAAAAGGTCTCTCGAAGAACAACCTGTAGAGTTGGTCCTTCACAATACTGAAGAAAATAAAAATGGAGAAACAGCCAGGGAGTTGAGTCAGCAAGAAGGCAAATGGCACAAAAAGCTTTGGAGCAGTTTTAGATGTTAGCTAGGTTACTTCTTTCAATGACAGAACAGAGATTGCAGGGGAAAAAATATCCCCGATAGGATCCATCTATTAGCCTGCCGTGATGATGCCCCACTATTTCAAAGGTTTCAGGAACAGGTTTGGAAGCAATATCAAAAACTTGTCAAAATGGGTCGATTGTGACGGTATAAAAAGGTGGCCTAGTCATTGGTTGGCAGAATCTAGAATAGGGATGTCCAACCTTTGCAACTTTAATGTCTACGGACTTCAACTCCCACAATTCTGGGAGTTGAAGTCCATGGGACTTGAAGTTGCCAAGTTGGGCACCCGCAGTTAGAAGATGAGAATGAGGGAGCAAGAACTGGGGTCAAGATACAGAAATTTACTTGGGTTGCTTCTAACTACAATTCATTTGTAGTTAAAAAAAGTATTGGGGGAAAAAACTTGGAGAAATTTCTAGATCAGTCTAGCAACAATCTCAGAATTATGCTTCATTCCAGAATACAATTAGTCCTTGACTTGTAACCCTTCATTTAGCCACTGCTTGAAGTTACAACAAGCACTGGAAAAAGTGACTTATGGCCAGTCCTTACTCTGACAACTTTTGCAGCAACCCCATGGTCACATGATCAAAATCCGGGCGCTTGGCAATTGGCATTTATTTATGACCGTTGCAGCATCCCAGGGTCATATGATTGCCATTTGCTACTTTCCCCAGCCAGCTTCCAACAAGCAAAGTTAATAAGGAAAGACAGAGTCCTTTAAGGAGTCACTATGTGATTCACTAGAGTGATTCATTTAACAACTACGGCCAAAAAAGCCATAAAATCAGACTGAGTCACTTAACAACCACTTGCTTAGCAAGGAAATTCTGGTCTCAGTTGTGGTCGTAAGTCAAGGACTACCTGAAATGGAAAGAAAAACAGCAAGATACTTCATTGGACCAGGCCATTCTTCATCAAACCAATATGGTATCCCTATATATATATTACCTGTCATTTCTTACTAACATATGGCAAGATTTATTGTTCGCTGATGGATAAAGCTGAAGAAATGGGGTTTTTTGGCATGGAGGAAAATAAAGTAAGATGCCATTTGATGTCAGGAAACTAAATACATGGCCAGTAAGAGTAAAGCAATTGTCTGCTACTTGATAAGATGGGGGCACTGAACCTCTCCGATTGGAAATGATTAAAAAACAACAACCCAGGATTTGGTAATTCTTCCTCTCAAGATCTGAAAAGCAGAGGTGGTTTCAACAACCCCGTTTTTGTCAAATCTTTGGGGAGAAGGTTGAGGGAAGCATGCTTGGTGAGCTGTTTCTTGATGGCAATTCCAACTCTCTGGGTGAAAGGAGAAAACATTTGAGGCAGCATCGCAGGAGTAGAAAACATGTTCCTTGGTGCCGCTTCTTCCACTGGTCTATGGAAGACCAGGAAGGTAGGAAAGGGTGAGGAAGAATTTTTCATTGGATGGCGGAGCTTCCTGGAAGAATCCAAAAATGAGAACAGTTTTCCAACATGAGCATCAGCAATTCAATAGGTGGCTTGGAATACTCCCACTAGCAGGAGAAGAAGGAAGTGGGAGAAAGGGAAAAAGAGAGAGAGAGAGAGAAGGGCGAGAGAGAGAGAGAGAGAAACAGATGGCATTTATAGCAAAGCAGGTGGTAGAAGGTGGTCTTCAGAAAGGAAAGAGGTCCCCATTAGTAGGGCGGCCTCAGGGGAAGTGGGGGGGGGGGGATTGGACAATGTAGTCTACAAGCAAAGGCCAGGCTCCTTGTCCACCATGTCAGGTCTAGCAAGGTGATGTTGATATGTGCATATGTTCGGGATACTTGATGGCCGGTGGGTAGTTCTGAGTCATCTGGATGGAAACATCGCTGGAGATGTCAGAGGGGCTGCGCCCACGGTGCCACACCTCCGGGTGCAAGAACTGGCCCGAGTAGTCAGAACAGTCGCTCAAGCGAGGGCGATAGAAGGCCGGGTGCGGGCGATACATTTCCTCTTCCGCATAACGTTTGGTGAAGAGGTAGACGGACATCACACCTGCACCCTGCAGAGCAGTGACAGAAGGAAGGGTCGAGATTAGAACACAGAGGCAACAATTAGCTATCGTGAAAGACACAATACAAGACAGGCACCACCAATGTTAGTAACTCTGAATAGTACACTTTCCTGATGGGAGAGCAATTAGGTGGAATAAAATACAATGACAAATAGTTTTCACTGTACAGGTACCCTTCAACTTACTTTTGATCACAACTGAGTCCAACATTTCTGTTGCTAATTGCGACAGTTGTTAAGTGAATCCATCACATCTTTCTCTACAGTTGTTAAGCGAATCACTGCAGTTGTTAAGTTAATACCACGGTTGTTAATGGCTTCCACATTCATTTTGGTTGCCAGAAGATTGCAAAAGCGGGTCACATGGCCCTGGGATACTGCAACCCTCATAAATACATGCCAGTTGCCAAGCATCCAAATATTGATCACGTGATCATGGGGCTACTGCAATGGTTGTAAGGGTGAAACATGGTCATAAGTCACTATTTTCAGTGCTACTGCAGCTTCAAATGCCCACTGAATGAATTGTTTGTAAGTCAAGAAACACCTGTGGTAGTGCATCTTAGATTCTATGGGGATAATATAGAATAGAATAGAATAGAATAGAATAGAATTCTTTATCGGCCAAGTATGATAGGACACACAAGGAATTTATCTTTGGTGCATAATGTGTTATATTTGTGTATAATGTTCTTTGTACAGATAGCCCTTGACACAATTGGGCGAGAATTTTCATTGCTAAGCAAGGTAACTACCACGCCTGACTTCATGACCTATTTTGCCACCGTTGTTAAGTGAATCACTGCTTGTTAAGTGAATCACACGGTTGTTAAGTAAATTCAGCTTCCCCCATCGGCTTTGCTTGTTGGGAACTGGCTGGAAGAGCCACAAATGGGGATCATGTGACTTTAGGATGCTAAAACCATCACAAATGGTGGGTGAACATCTAGCCCCCATGGATAGGGCACGCAACTTGGGCGTCCTCCTGGATACCAGGCTGTCATTAGAAGACCACTTGATGGCCGTGGCCAGGGGGGCATTCTACCGGGTTCGCCTGGTTCATCAGTTGCGGCCCTTATTGGACCGGGACGCCCTTCGCACACTCACCCATGCGCTCGTGACATCCCGTATAGACTACTGCAACACTCTCTACATGGGGCTTCCCTTGAGGTGCACCCAAAGACTTGAGTTAGTCCAGAACGCAGACGCGCGGGCAATTATGGGAGCTCCTAGACGCTCCCATGTAACACCGCTCCTGCGCGAGCTGCACTGGCTGCCTGTGGTCTTTCGGGTGCACTTCAAGGTGTTGACTATCATCTTCAAAGTGCTCCATGGCATGGGACCTAGTTATCTTCGGGATCGCATCCTGCCCCATACATCCCTTCGGCCGATTCGCCCCCACAGAGAGGGACTTCTCTGGGTGCCATCCACTAGGCAATGCCAGCGGGCGACGCCCAGGGGAAGGGCCTTCTCTGTGGAGGGCCCAACTCTCTGGAACGACTTACCCCCTGAACTGAGAATGATCACGGATCTCCGCTCCTTCCACCAGAACCTTAAAACTTATTTTTTCCAACAGGCCGGCCTGGCCTAACTTACATCATCTAGCCCACAGTCTGCAGTTAAATTGTTTTAAATTGGTTTTAGGGATATTGTTTTAATGTATTTAAAATTTTAGTACAGGGATATTAATTTAATTTGATTTTATAATTTGTATATTGTTGTTTATATATGTTTTTTTTAATTGCCTGTGCACCGCCCCAAGTCCCTTTTGGGAAAGGGTGCGGTATATAAATCAAATAAACTAAACTAAACTAAACTAATCCATGCTGGTTGCAAAGTACCTCCATTTTGATTGTGCGACTGTGGGGACGCTATCATGGTTGTAAGGTTGTAGATTGGTCATAAGTGCTGTAACTTCAAACAGCCACTAAATGAATGGTTGTCTGCCTCTGCCAGGACCTTGGGAAGAGGACCGCCCTGGGTCCTCTGTGGAGAAGGGCGGGATATAAATTTAAATAAATAAATAAATAAATAAAAGTATAGTATAGCCTTTATTGCCATTGTACATCATGTATACAACGAAATTGACTTTAGCCTCACTGGTGCAATCCATGACAAAAAATACAAACAACATGAATAGTATAAAGCAGGGGTCCCCAACCTTTGCAACTTTAAGTCTGAAGGATTTCAGCTCCCAGAATTCTCCAGTCAGCTTTGCTGGCTGGAGAAGTCTGGGAGCTGAAGTCCTTCAGACTTAAAGTTGCAAAGGTTGGAGACCCCTGGTATAAAGAGTAATCCCTATGCAAGTAATTAGAGGGGGTGGGGCAGGGACTAGTTTTCACATGTGCATGGAGTGAGTGTGTATGTGGATAAAGATGCAATTCCAGTCTGAACCTCTGATTGACAGTATGATCAAATAACAACAGCAACAACAACTCTCAGAGAAGCACACTGACACTTTCAAGATCCTGTTATAGTTCTAATAACATTCGTTTTAGATCTACTTTCTGTTTGTCTCTTAATCTGGTCAACCTTATGGGACTCTTATTTGGCAGTTTTAGGTTGTGTGTCCTCCCCCCACCACCCCCATTCCGTCGGGGATCTCTCAAGTTAATAATAATAATAATAATAATAATAATAATAATTTAATTTTATAACCCGCTCTCTCTCCCCAAGGGGACTCTCCGAGGCGGGGCACAGGCAATTAAAAATACAAAGAACAAAGTACAGAATACAAACTACAAAATTAAAAGTAAATTAAATTATTCCTGCGCTAAAACCCATATACTAAACTAAAAATTACCCCTAAAAACCCCTAGCCTAAAAAGAGACTACCCAAGGCCGGCCAGGCGAAAAAAGTGTGTCTTTAATTTTAAGCGGAAGGAGCGGAGGTCCGTTGTTGTCCTAATATCGGGGGGAAGGTCGTTCCAGAGGGCTGGGCCCGCCACAGAGAAGGCCCTTCCCCTGGGCGTCGCCCGCTGACAAAGTCTAGTGGACGGCACCCGGAGCAGTCCCTCTCTGTGGGAGCGTATCGGCCGTGAGGATGTATGAGGCAGGATCCGATCCCGCAGATAAAACAGTATGAAATAAAGAACTACGTGGTAACAACAACAAGCAGAAAGAGACCCGGGGACAGAAATGCCATGATTGTGCCAAGATCACTAGATCCTGTAGAGCAGAACTGATGGTGGTACGTTCCTAAGGAACCACTCCCTGAGCAGATTGTTGTTGAGTGTGGTGGTGGTGGTGGTGGTGGTGGGGGCATTAAGAAAGTGGTTGAAGGAAACTGGCAAAGAAGCAACAAAGACCAGTTCAGCATCCATCATTATTGGACATTGTATAGGGAAGAAGCAGAAGTGTTATTTATTTATTTAGATTTATAGAACCGCCCTTCTCCATCGAAATGGACTCAGGGCGGTGCACAGGGAATTAAAATTGATAAATAACAATAAATACAGAATAATTAAAAATAAATTAAACTAAAAGCCTGTGCTAAAATATCCCAATTAAAATTCTAAAATGCATTTACTCATTGGCTAAGCTAGACCGGCTTGATGGAACAGATAAGTCTTAAGTGAGCGGCGAAAGAGGGGAAGGTCTGTGATGGTCCGAAGTTCGGGGGGTAGATTGTTCCAGAGGGATGGCCCAGCCACTGAGAAGGCCCTCCCCCTGGGCACCGCTAGCCGGCATTGGCTGGCGGATGGTACCCTGAGGAGGCCCTCCCTATGGGAGCGGATCGGACGGAGGGAGGTGTTGCCTCTTATGGTACATATATATTTTAGAATAGTGTTAAAAGTAGTGAAAAATAGGTTTGCTTCTCCCTGAAATGAAATTTTGGGGTTCTGCTATCCTCTCTTCTATTTTGTTTGAAGCCAGGAAAAACTCTGGTGCCAGAAAGAATAAGAAAGTGTGTGTGTGTGTATTTGTGTCAGTGGTGGGTTCCGGATCCTGTTGCAACCGGTAAGGTGCAATGGGGCTGGGCGCCCACCACATGAACATGTGTACTTACTGCCTGCGATGCTCCAGCTGTTTGGTGCAGTGTTGCGCAGGCGCCGTGCACTCTGTGCACATGTGCGGAAGCCCCAAGAACGTCAAATACTGGTAAGGTGCGCGGGTGGGCGGGCCCTCTGGAGCACCATACCGGAACGGTACCTGGTGCTCCCGGCAGCACCGGTACAATTCCAGGGCGTACCAGTCGTAACTCACCACTGGTTTGTGTGTGTTTGTATACAGGGGGAAGGAGGGTCGGAGGGACATGTCTGAAAAGAGGGACAAATATGGCCACTGCTGTGACTCGAGTGAACAAGTAGGCTCCCCAACATTAGCAAAACATATTTATGATCATCCCCAAAACAGATGAGCAGGTTCTGCCTCCAAGGTAATGGGTAGTTCTGATCTTAAAATTCATTTAGTGACCATTCAAAGTTACAAGGGCGCTGAAAAAAGTGACTTATGACCATTTTTCACATATACAACCATTGCAGGATCCCCATGGCCACATGATCAAAATTCAAAATGGCAACTGACTCATATTTATGACGATTGCAGTGTCCTGGGGTTGTGTGATCACTTTTTTTGACTTTCCGACAAGCAAAGTTAATGGGAAAACCAGATTTACTAAACAACCATGTTACTACTACTACACTAAACAAACATGGTTACTTGCCATATTACTGTGGCAAGAAAGGCCACACAAAAGGGGGGGAGACTTACTTAACATCTGTCTCACTTAGCAACATAAATTTTGAGTTTAATTATGATCAGGTTGTGGAGTCCCTATATACTGTTAAAATTCTCCTGTCTGTTTGTCTGTAACCTTCAAGTAGCATGAACAATGCATCATAATGCGAATATTTTTGAATCTGCTAACTTAAATACAAAATCCAAGACCCATTACTCCCATGTAACTGAAATTTCAAAGATCTTCACACTAGTTAGGGAATTGGAGTCTAAAAGATATAAAGAACAGTTGCTGGAATTGAGTATGTCTAGTTTAATAAAAAGAAGGATTAGGGGAGACATGATAGCAGTATTCCAATATCTCAGGGGTTGCCACAAAGAAGAGGGAGTCAAGCTATTCTCCAAAGCACCTGAGGGCAGAACAAGAAGCAATGGGTGGAAACTAATCAAGGAGAGAAACAACTTAGAACTGAGGAGAAATTCCCTGACAGTTAGAACAATTAATCAGTGGAACAGCTTGCCTCCAGAAGTTGTGGATGCTCCAACGGTGGACGTTTTAAAGAAGAGATTGGATAGCCATTTGTCTGAAATGGCATAGAGTTTCCTGCCTGAGCAAGGGGCTGGACTAGAAGACCTCCAAGGTCCCAACTCTGTTATCCTGTTTTTGTTTTTGTCTAGAATATGTGTTCATAAGTTAAAGCTGCCATGGCTTTAGTTATTTGTGATCACATGTTTGTGGTCCTCCCCCAATTTTTTAAAAAAGATTATATGATGCAACTGCAAAATAAAGCAATATATTAAAAATTAAGATTTAAAAAGTGCAGAAGAATAAAAGGAGAAGGCAAAAAGTGAATGTAGAAAAAGAAATTGTTTCCAATGCTCCCTGTCAGCTTCTCATCAGGAAGCCCAACTGGGGAAGCCAGTAGGAATTCAGAGATCGCTCTTGCTCCTTTTATTATTTTGCCTGCCTGTGGTCATTCTGTTTCTCTTTAGGTAAGGAAATATCTTTGAAAGGATGACCCAATGGGTCATGGTTTGTCTTGTATGCCTTAAGGGTACTGTTGCCAGATGCTTTTTGGAACAAGCGAGAAACTACTATTAGATGGGTACAGCTAGCAATGACTTAATGGGTGGGGACAAGATAAGGACATTGTTTGCCCAAAGAGGAAAATTGTCAGAATATGATTTGCTGTGATGGACAGAATTTGTCCTACACAGGAAGCCTCTAGAAGACATAAAGTGGCATTAAGAAGAGAAGTTGCAGCAGAGAGTCATGCAGAAGACTCTTTTAAGCCTAGAGCCAGCCTTCTGTGTCCTCGTGAAGACAACACTGATTTTTCCAACCCTCTTGAAATGCAAAAAGAAGGTTGCGCTCCTTTCCAAAGTCACTTCCGGGAGCGCCTCTATCTTATGTAGGCGCGCATTATTTCACGCTTTTCCTCCGTGAAGCTTTCGGGCCGAGGGGATCCAGAGCAGAATCTCTGGCTGAAGCTTCTACTGAGCAGAAACGACTGAGGCAGAAGTAAATCCAAAAGCTTACCCTCTTGCTGATGCTCTGCCCACCAAGACACTACTGGATCTTTGTACAGCAATCTTGTAACTACAGTTACGCAAAGGAGCCAATGAAGCCACTAAAACTTTGAATAGAGGAATTGCAGAATTCATTGGGATGGCTGCAGATGCTGAACCTCTTGAAATGACCCTTCATCTCACACTACTTTGTGAAGACAAGAATGTGCCCTATGTGTTTGTGTGTTCCAAGCAGGGGTGGGTTTCAAATTTTTTAGAACCTACTCTGTAGGTGTGGCCTATTTTGTGGGCGTGGCTTGGCAGTCATGTGACAGGGTGGGAGTGGCCACCTTTTAAAATGTGGTGAAACTCATTTAACAACGCTCTTGCTTAGCAACCAAAATTTTGGACTCAATTGTGATGATAAATTCTTTCTTTCTTTCTTTCTTTCTTTCTTTCTTTCTTTCTTTCTTTCTTTCTTTCTTTCTTTCTTTCTTTCTTTCCTTTCTTCCTTCCTTTTTTCGTTCCTTTCCTTTCCTTCCCATTGGGTCACTGGCAGCGGAAGGCCAGATTTACTTCCAGGTACGCCGGTGGAACCCCCTCTCACCGGTTCTCTAAATTTCACCAACCGGTTCTCGCGAGTAGGTGTGAACCTGCAGAAACCCACCACTGGTTCCAAGCAAGCCTTAGGACAGGCATGTGGTGTTTCTCGGCCCGTTATTGCCTGTTCCATTACTATCAAAGAAGGCTCACAACTCAAGCCTCAAATTAATTCTGTCCAACAATATATTGAAAGACTATTGGTCTAACTCCGATAGAAGTAACTCCAAAAACCAAGACTTTATATGAATATTTTGTTTAACAGCTATTGTTTTACAATGTAAGTCATGCTTTTATAAGATGGATGGCCATATAAATGCGAGATCGCATCCTGCCCCATACATCCCTTCGACCGATTCGCTCCCACAGAGAGGGACTTCTCCGGGTGCCGTCAACTAGGCCAGTGTTTTTCAACCTTTTTTGTGCAAAGGCACACTTTTTTCATGAAAAAAATCACGAGGCACACCACCACCATTAGAAAATGTTTAAAAAAATTAACTCTGTGTCTATATTGACTATATATAAAGTAATTCTCTTGAATAGGAATCAAATAAACACAAAGAAATTATTTTATAATTACTTTATTATGAAATAATAAAGTATTTTATAATTGTTCATATTTCTGTTTACTTACTCAGTGCGAAACCTGGGCCTGTTTGGCTGAACACAAAGCTGATATTCTGGCAGGAATTTTTCCCACGGCACACCAGACAATATCTCACAGCACACTAGTGTGCCACGGCACAGTGGTTGAAAAACGCTGCACTAGGCAATGCCAGTGGGCGACGCCCAGGGGAAGGGCCTTCTCTGTGGCAGGCCCAGCGCTATGGAACGACCTACCCCCCGAGCTTACAACAACCCAGGACCTCCGCGCCTTCTGTCAAAAGCTCAAGACCCATCTCTTTCAGCAGGCCGGCCTGGCCTAACCACCTCCAGCCTTTTTAGTCTGAATATATAAATTGTTTTAATTGGCTTTCAAGGGATTTAGTTTTGAGGATTTTAGGTTTTTTAGCGCAGGGATAAATTGTTTAATCTGATTTTATATATTTATTGTGTATTTATGTTTGTACGTTTTTTAATTCCCCTGTGCACCGCCCCGAGTCCCTGCGGGGAGAGGGAGTGGTCTATAAATTAAATGTATTATTGTTGTTGTTGTTGTTGTTGTTGTTGTTATTATTATTGATTAATAAATTTTTATTAGGTTTTTGAATCAAAAAAAAAAAAGCAAAAAACAGTATTCCAAGCAATCAGCTTAACTTGTTCTATGGGAGAAACAGAACGGAGTCTTGCAATATTAGTACGATAAAACAAACAAACAGAGGTCAACATGACACATGTTCTTGGGTCTATAAAGATTCTCAGTCGTGGTTGTCCCAAAGGTGTTTTTCAGGAAGCAACTGGACTTTCTTGTTTTTTCTTTGAAGACGTTTCACTTCTCATCCAAGAAGCTTCTTCAGCTCTGACTGGATGGTGGGGAATGGAAGGATTTATATTCCTAGAAGACAGCTGGTCATTTGCATCCTTTTAGAAGGTTGTTGAAGCACTTGGAAGTTTATCTATGACCTGAGGGCCACCTGAGTGGTGCTGATGGTTCGTCAAATGGCCAGCTGTCTGCAAGGAGTATAAATCCTTCCATTCCCCACCATCCAGTCAGAACTGAAGAAGCTTCTTGGGTGAGAAGCGAAACGTCTTCAAAGTAAAAACAAGAAAGTACACTTGCCTCCTGAAAAGCACCTTTGTGACACTAGTTCTTGGGTCGCCTGCTTCTGTAGAGGATTACAAGAGGTCCTCAACTTAAGATTGTTATGGACTCTGCCCATCGTGGTCATAAGTCACAATGGCCATAAAATGGATTACCCACATGACCGGCCCGATGTTATGACCTTTTCTGAAGCAGTAGTTAAGGGAACACTGCAGTTGTTAAACAAACCAATGGTTTTCTATGGAGCAGTTTTGCTGAAAGTCAGAAGTTTGTGCCAGTTTTTGGCAAACATTGAAAAATATGGTAACGTGACCACGGGATGCTATGAGTGGCCATGAATGTGGGCAAGCGGTTGAGTACCTAATGTACATTCATGTGATCACAGGCAGATGCTCAGCTGTCAGAACTTCCAAACTAGATCATAAGGACCCACAACTTAGAAGACCCGTTGTAACTCTGAACAATCACTACATGACTCACTTGGTTATAAGAGTTGTGGCATGCCAGCAAAGTGGGCAGCATATTCGGAAAGTGATGAGGTTGGGGAGGAGGATGGGCCAGTCCTGGAGTCTGGGGAAGGCTCTGATGAGGGCTCTGCGTCAGAGGCAGAGAGGGGGCCAGGGCCGTATGCCAGTTATGAGCTGGGATGTATGGGGCAGGATACGATCCCGCAAATAACTAGGTCCTGTGCCATGGAGCGCTTTAAAGATGATAACCAACACCTTGAAACGCACCCGAAAGGCCACAGGCAGCCAGTGCAGCCTGTGCAGGAGCGGTGTTACGTGGGAGTATCTAGCAACTCCCAGGACTGCCCACGCGGCCGCATTTTGGACCAGCTGCAGCCTTCGGGTGCATCTCAAGGGGAGCCCCATGTAGAAAGCAATACAGTAGTCTAGTGACACCGCGCATGCCAGGTGACATGGCTCCGAGTACCACTTCAGGCATGCGAGCCATAGGTTCGCCATCACGTTCAAAGGTACAACGGCAACAATAAATGATTTCCTGTTGACAAATAGTCAATTATAACAATAATAATGAAATGATAAGGAATAATGTTTAATAATATAGATATGCACTGGTTTTGGTAAAATTAATTTGGATACAAATTTTAAACAGCAAGTTGGGGGGGAAAAGGCTAAACTTTATTAATTAACCTTTATTTGGAATATGTCATGAAGGTGCAATGTTATTGGAGGATTTTTAAAATAGCTAATGATTGCCAATGTGTGGTTGTGTTTTTAAGTATGAACTATTTCAGGCATAAGGACCCTTAAATAATTGTAGTCAAAGGAGAATTGTGGTACACTGATATTAAGATATATAAAGATTATTGATTTAAAATATTTAACCTAATATGAATTATAAGTAATGACTGTGGAAGAAATGCACAAAAGTTATCTGTAACCAACTGACACACTTTCTACACGATGTAATTAAGTGATTATTTTTTTGTGTTTTTGTTTGATTAAAATAAAAAAAATTCTTAAAAAAAACAAAGGTACAACAGCCCAGGAAAAAAATGACATAACCGTTGCAGCATCCCGTGATCACAATTCAGATGCTTGGCAATTGATTCATGCTTATGATGATTGAAATGTCCTGGGATCATGTGATCACCTTCTGCCACCTTCTAACAAGCAAACTCAATAAGGAAGCCAGATTGACATAACTGTTAGTAACACTTAACAGTTAACAGTTAACTTAAGTTAAGAACATAACTGGTCGGTCGCAATATGTGTTGGCAGGGGGGCAGAGGTTGGCATTCCATCAGGTACGCCTGATGCGCCAATTGCGCCCCTTACTGGACCAGGATGCCTTACGCACAGTCACTCAAGCACTCGTCACCTCTCGACTCGACTACTGTAATGCTCTCTACATGGGGCTTCCCTTGAGGTGCACCCGAAAGCTGCAGTTAGTCCAGAACGCAGCCGCACGGGTGATTACGGGAGCGCCTAGACACTCCCACATAACACCAATCCTGCGCGAGCTGCACTGGCTTCCTGTGGTCTTTCGGGTGCACTTCAAGGTTTTGACGACCATCTTTAAAGCGCTCCATGGCTCGGGGCCTAGTTATATGCGAGACCGCCTCCTGCCCCATATATCCCTCAGACCGATACGCTCCCACAGAGAGGGCCTCCTCAGGGTGCCGTCGGCTGGACAATGCTGACTGGCGACACCCAGGGAAGAGCCTTCTCTGTGGCGGGCCCAGCCCTTTGGAATGACTTACCCCCTGAACTTCGCACCATCTCCGACCTCCGCCTCTTCCGCAAGTGTCTTAAGACACATCTGTTCCATCTAGCCGGCCTAGCGTAACCTCCATTACTGACTTTTAGATAGTTTTAAATTTGGGGATTTTAATCTGGTTTTTAGCGCAGGATTTTATTGGAATAAGTTTTTAAAAATTTTATATGTTTTTGTATGTATTTTAGTATTCCTATGCGCCGTGGGTCCGTTTGGAGAAGGGCGGGGTATAAATTTAATAAAATAAAATAAAAATAAATAAATAAGAACAGCCTTGCTGGAACAGGCCACAGCCCATCCAGTCCAGCATACATCCCTACGACCGTCTCGCTCCCAGGAAGAGGGTCTTCTCCGGGTGCCGTCGACCGGGCAATGCCAGTTGGCGGCTCCCAGGGGAAGGGCCTTCTCTGTGGTGGGCCCAACCCTCTGGAACGGCCTACCTCCCGATCTCCGTACCATCTCGGACCTCTGCTTGTTCCGCCGGCACTTATAAACTTTCATCTGGCCGGCCTAGCATGAACTACTCCGCACCCTACTGTCTTATAACAAATCAAAGTTTTAATTTATGGTTTTTAAATTTATTTTAAGCAGGGTCTTGATTTAATTTAGTTATTATTTAGTAATATTTTGTATTTACCGTATTTATTCGAGTATAACGCGCAAAATTTTGTACCCAAAAAAGAACTCAAAGTTTGGGTGCGCGTTATACTCGAATAAATAAATTCAGGTTTCTGGGCGGCGGCGGCGGCGGCGGCGGGGGGGGGGGGGGGAGAGAAGCGGAGGCAGAAAGGGACGCTGAGGAGAAGCGGAAGGCAGAAAGGGAGGCTGAGGAGAAGCGGAAGGCAGAAAGAGACGCTGAGGAGAAGCGGAAGGCAGAAAGGGAGGCTGAGGAGAAGCGGAAGGCAGAAAGAGACGCTGAGGAGAAGCGGAAGGCAGAAAGAGACGCTGAGGAGAAGCGGAAGGCAGAAAGGGAGGCTGAGGAGAAGCGGAAGGCAGAAAGAGACGCTGAGGAGAAGCGGAAGGCAGAAAGGGAGGCTGAGGAGAAGCGGAAGGCAGAAAGAGACGCTGAGGAGAAGCGGAAGGCAGAAAGAGACGCTGAGGAGAAGCGGAAGGCAGAAAGGGACGCTGAGGAGAAGCGGAAGGCAGAAAGGGAGGCTGAGGAGAAGCGGAGGCAGAAAGAGACGCTGAGGAGAAGCGGAAGGCAGAAAGGGAGGCTGAGGAGAAGCGGAAGGCAGAAAGGGAGGCTGAGGAGAAGCGGAAGGCAGAAAGGGTGGCTGAGGAGAAGCGGAGGCAGAAAGAGACGCTGAGGAGAAGCGGAAGGCAGAAAGGGAGGCTGAGGAGAAGCGGAGACAGAAAGGGACGCGGTTAGGGTGGAACGGCATCGCTCCATCGCCCCTCAGCTGTGGAGCCCGTCAGTCATGCTTTATAAAAATCGGTATAAAAATTTTATACCGATTTTTAATGGAAAATTAGGGGGTGCGCGTTATACACGGGTGCGCGTTATAGTTGAATAAATACGGTATGTATATTTATTTTAAATCTCTGTTCGCCGCCCCGAGTCCCTTTGTGGTGAGATGGGTGCGGGTTACAAATGTTAATAATAATAATAATAATAATAATAATAATAATAATAATAATAATAATAATAATAATAATAATAATTATTATTATTATTATTATTATTATTATTATTATTATTATTATTATTATTATTATTATTATTATTATTATTATTATTCTGTCTCACACAGTGGCTCACCATTTGCTTCAGGGTATTCCCAAGCAGATGTCTTCACCTGCTTATGATTCCCTGCAAATGGCATTGAGAGATATCCTGCCTATCTCTCCAAACTGGAGGGTGTCCTTAGGCATCCATAATGATAGCCATGGATACCCTTGTTCTCCATGAACTCGTCTAATCCTTTCTTAAAGGTGTCGAGGCTGACAGCTGTCACCACTTCTTCTGGCAGGGAGTTCCATAGACCAGTGGTCCTCTGGGTGAAAAAGTACTTCCTCTTATTTGTTTGAGGTCTAGTTATCAAAAGTTTCATAGAGTGCCTCCTAGTTTTAGTGTTGTGTGATAGGGAAAACAATTTTTCCTTTTCTATTTTGTCCACACCGTGCATGATTTTATAGACTTCAATCAGGTCACCTCTCAGGCGCCATCGTGAAGAGGCCCAGCCGTTGCAGCCTCAGATGGTAAGGAAGGTGTTCCAGTTAACAGTTAACTTAAAAAACTGCAGTGATTCACTTAACAACTGTGGCAAGAAAAATAATAAAACCGGGCAAACTCGCTTAACAGCTGTCTCACTTAGCAACAGAAATGTGGGGCTCAGTTGTGGTCGTAAGACAAGGACTACCTGCACTGTTTGTTATAAACTTTGCTATGTGAGATAGGCAGCCACATAAGTTCCTTAAATCAATACATTAAAAAAATTAAACATTTTGGCTGCACTTTTAACATTTTGGCTGCATCCATTTCTCTGTGCACTTGTCAGGCTCAGCATTTAGATATATTATTCTTTCTCTGAAGAAAATTGAGCCATCGGCTTACAAGGTCAAAGAAAAACACAGGGTTGTACAAGTTAAAAGGAATCTGCCCATCATAGTCATAAGTCACGTCAGCCTTAAAGTCGCTCATGTGACCAACCCGATTTTCCAACCTTTTGGGTGGTGATTGTGAAGTGAATATTACAATCATTAAGCAAACCAATGGTTCCCCCTATGGGCTAGTTTTATTGAAAACCGGAAGTAAATGCCAGGTTTTTGGCAAAAGCATTATAAAATGTGGCCATGTGACCCTGGGGGTCTGTACATACAGTCTGGTTGTCCAGTGTCCAAGATGCAGTGGTGGCTGCCACAACTTCTGAACCAGGGGTGGTGTGTTGTAACTTCAAATGGTCATAAGCAATTGGTTGTAAGTTAGGATTACCTGAATCTCCATACCTACCATTTCTCTTGGAAGGAATGGCCAGAACAACAAGAACAACAACAGTAACAAGAACAACAACAAACTGAGAATGACAGGCCTAGTAGACAGGAACTCATTTCATCTCATCACAAGTTACCCACTGTGGTGTCCAGGATGCTACAAATTTGCCTGAAATGAACCAGAGTGGCGACCTATTCTGTATGTTGTGCTCTACAAGCCAAAAGAGGAACAACAATGCAATAGTGCCCTGTCGGCAAATCTAAGGCTAAAGTGGCATGTGAAGCCATGTTGCCCAGCACACGCAGCATTATCTGTGTGTCTTCCGAGTTTCTGGCATGCATATGTGCGTGATGATCAGCTGTCCTTCATGTGTGTGGCAGTGCCGAAAACCGGTGTGCATGCATGACAGCCAGCTGATTGTCAGGGGTGCATGCACACCAGAACACAGAAGTTTGGCTTTTCCACAGCGTGATCCCTTCACGAATGTGGCAGTGCCAAAAACTGGCCTGAGCATGCGCACTAGCTGGTTATCATCAGGTGCGCATGCATGCTAGAACCCAGAAGTTCTACTTCTGCAGAGCACAGCTCCAACGAGTGCGTGTGTACGTGACATTTCCATGTGACCTTTTCAGCCGAAAAGGTTCGCCATCACTGCAATAGTGTGATAGAAATGAAGACTTGCTTGTGGACCTATTGTTAGCCTCAAAGTAACTGTGGCAGTTACCTTAAGACACTGTGGGGTTCATCTTACAGTCCTTAGGTCAGATTCTAAAATGCTGTCCAACACTGTTCAGAAGTCCTTCCTGTGCAGTGGTGGGTTTCAAATTTTTTTAGAACCTCTTCTGTAGGTGTGGCCTGCTTTGTGGGAGTGGCTTGCTGGCCATGTGACTGAGTGGGAGTGGCTTGCCAGCCATGTGACTGGATGGGCATGTGGTGAAACTCACTTGACAACGCTCTTGCTTAGCAACCAAAATGTTGGCTTAGAAACTCTGGCATTTGAAGCACGCAAGTCTTAAAGCTATCAAGTTACAAGACCATTTCACCCCTAACGCTTTAGAAATAAAACACCCCAGGGGTGTTCAAACGTGACAGCTTTAAGACTTTTGGACTTCAACTCCCAGAGTTCCTCCTCTTGCTCTTCATCTTGAAGATGTGCAGATGGGCGGGGGGGGGGGAGTTGGAACCGGTTCTAAACGGCACTGTCGATTTGTGGAACCTCTTCTACAGAAGAGCTTAGAACTGGCAGGAACCCACCCCTGTTCCTGTGGCAGTTCAAATGTGGAGATTGCTAGCAGCTACGTCCTGTGAGGCTTTTCCAGCCACCTGGGAGATAGAGGAGGCAAGCAATTCCTTTTGCTCCGACCCCAAGCCTGGAAAATGCTATTTTGAGGCACACTAGATTCCCACATTGCAGTGAGCCATGATTTTTTTTTAAAATCGCACTTTGACAGCTGAACCTTTTTCCTCTCTTGTAACACGTAGAATCATCCAAGTGGTGTGCTGATTCAACAACAACGTAGACAAGCTAAAGTGAGGAACTTTAGAAAATATTATAAGTCACAACGGCCAATGGCCTGACACATAGTTCATTGTGTTCACACAACCCACTGAGCCCAAACCAAACTAATTACATTTTGACTCAGCAATAAAATACGAAGGGAAGCCTAACATTGAGCGGTGCCTGCTGGAATGGAAAGGATGTGATTTCTCTTCTGTACCTCTTTGAGCAAGAAAGAAGAGGCCGCAAATGCGAAGGACCATCCATAGCGATACTGGAAATACTGCTCGGAACCACTGGGACGGTTCATCACTTCGTCATTGATGCTGGAGATGTAGAGGACCAAGCCCACCACCAGGGATAACCCTAAAGAAGAGCAGAGAAGACAAAGGTTGGGATTGGGAGAAGAAACACAAGGTTAAAAAAACCACTTCTATCAACTTCTAGGTAAAGTCTAAGTGTGGTGGTTTGTAGAAGGTTCATTTGAATTTGCAACTGTTCCATGGACAACCAAAGGCCTTTCACGTTTGACTTTGTGGAGGGAGATTTCTCCTTGGCAGATAACGTTCCCCGCTCCCATCCGCATTGTTCATATTCCTCTCAATGAGGAGAACTTTTGCTCTGGATCACAATGGTGCTCCCAAACTGTAGGTTGGATGATGTCCTCAAGAAATGGCCAAAGAACCACTGAAAAATTAAGGGTGCTTCCTGTTTCCTGCACAGCCCCAAACTCAGTTTCATTTCTTGGCCAAGACAGCATGTAGCATAGAAACACGGACATATACAGATGGTGATTACAGGGCAGGGCAGTACACCACAGTACAGTTTTGTGGAGCAGTTTTATGGATACCTACCACTTTCTCTTCAATGCCAGCACTGCACTGTAGTGCTAGGGTTAATATTATTCCTGGAAATGTCTTGAAACTACTGATCTTCAGCACCCCTTGGTATTCCCGCACTAGAAAAGCGCAATTTGAACTTGCTGCTTCTTCCTTGACATTCTTCGCAGGGCTACACTTTAGGTCCTATTGTCTTAGGGTCCATATTCAGAGGTACCAGCTAATTCTAGAAGCAACATTCCATAGGTGGGGTTTTTCACCCCAAAAAGGCAACTGGACTTTCTTGAGTTTTTTTTTGCTTGAAAACATTTTGCTTCTCATCCAAGAAGCTTCTTCAGTGCTAACAGAACTGAGTTAAAACAGAAGAAGCTTCTTGGATGAGAAGTGAATGTTTTCAAACAAAAAAACAAAAAAGCCCAGTTGCTTTTTGGAAAAAAGCACCTGAGGGACAACCATGACCTGGATGATTGAGGATCTCCACCGACATCTAGAGGCAAAACTGCTTATTCTGCTTGCCCTTTCCTCTTGCTTCTGGCATAGATGTTACCTAGACTTACGAAAAGAATAGAATACTTTATTTGGCCAAGTGTGATTTGACATACAAGGAATTCATCTCCGGTACAGAAGCTCTCAATGCACATGCAAAGCAACAGAATAATAATCATCATCATCATCATCATAATAGGATACCAATAAGAAGGGATTGGTAGAGAAGGTGAGAATATTAATCATCCTCAGTAGAAGGATGGCACGAGGGGGGGAAACTGTTTCTGCCTCTAGTTGTTTTGGCATGCAATATCCTATGATGGCAAATCTATGGCACGCATGCCCGAAGTGGCATGCGGAGCCATGTCACCTGACATGCATGGCATCGCCGTTCCTCTTCCAGGTTTCTGGTGCGCATGCGCACACATCAATCCACTGGCCTTTGTGCTGGTCTTCCGTTCTCCAGCATGAGCATGTGTGCTGGCCAGCTGATTGGCACGTGCGCATGTGCAGCATTAATCAGAAGACTTCCTGGCCAGCACGTATGTGCACCCTGGAGACTCGAAGTTCATTTTCTGGGCAGCTCCTCTTCCTTGTTGCAGCCCAGACAAGCACGCACAAAGTGCTCCCTTTTTGGCACTTGAGGAGAGGAGCTGAAACAGCTAATGTCCAGGATGTGAGCGGTCTGTAGATATCATCTCAACCCTCCTTCTGACCTGTCTTCTATAGAAGGCAGGTTGATTGTAGCTCTTTTTTCTTCAGTTCTAGATGTCCTAAAAGAAAATGGTAGCCATTTTCTTTCCTCTCTCCCTTCCTTCTTCCTGATGATTGCACTTCCTGTCAAATAATTTGTGTTAGGAATCAATATGACCAGGGATTGGAGATAATAAGAAGGGCTGAACTGGTGCCCACCAGAATTGGCCAATTGGATTAATTCCAACATTTTGGACTCTAGGCACTGTCGTCCAGGAAATTCTGATTGGAATGATGGGGAAATCCTGTTTTTCCCCCCCAAAGGGGTCTCCCAGGGGTGAAATGCTATCGGTGTGTATCAGTTCACCCAAATCAGTAGTAAAATATTGCTACTGGGTCACCTGAACCGGCAGCTTCGACGATCAGCTGTGTGACAATCAGCTGTGCCACAGGATTAGAAATCACTCAGCACAGCTGATCGTCGGAGCTACCAGTTCGCCCAAACTGGTAGCAGTTTTTTACATTCCAACGATCAGCTGTGTGACAATCAGCTGTGCCACGTGATAAATCGCACGAACCGGTAGCATTTTTTAATGTTTCAATGATCAGGTGTGCGACAATCAACTGTGCCACTTGTCGCACAGATGATTGTCAAAGCTACGCAGTAATGCCTGCGGTGTGCATGTGTGCGAAGTGTGCATTTGGCACGCATGCACGTGCGAAGCAAACCAGTAGCAGACTTCAGAATATTTCACCCCTGGTCTCTCCCCTCTACAGGGTGCCCTCCAGAGACACAGTTCAGCATGAACAACTATTGGTCTCTAGGTGGCAGAGAAGAATTGAACATCCCCCATACCACCCTTGTGCCTGTCAATTGTTCAGGATGCTTTTGAATACAGCTTTAGTGCTCTTCTAGTCAAGCACTAAATTTATATTCAACATCAGCCTGAACCAGGAGCTGACAGCTAGAAGGATTGGCTGGGTTGTGAAGCAGCAGAGAGTAAGTAAGCAAGAGACGGCTTGGACACTCTTCTGATCAGCTGTCAGAAGGACAGGCTTATCCAAGCTTATCCAGCTCTTCAAGACAAGATACTTGGTGATTAAGCAACCTCTTCATCTACCATCTCCACCAGCCCAGTGGGGAAAGTTCTGACAAGATGTCTAAGCCAACAAACCACCATATTCTCCAACCACAGCAGTGTTGCAATTCTGATTTATATTGAGAAAAGCAACAGAGCTTGAAATTAGGTGACCACTGAACTGTTGCGTGATAACAGTGAAAAAATGGCAAATTTTCTCCTACCAAATATCCAACATGCACCAGAGGCTAAGAGGTTAGTCCTAAACTCTTGCATTTCAACAAATAGTGGTAGTTCTCGCTGAACGATCCCCAGTGGACTCTGCAATTCCATCGCTAAACAATATAGTCTTGTGCAGCAAGACATTGTGTGACCACAATGAACTTACAACTTCACTTCCACCAGGGTCCTTAAGTGAGACATCACATGACCACAACTTGTTATTTTGCTGTCAGAAACCAGGTGTGAACTCCACAAAGGTCAATCATGTGGTCACAGGGATGCTGCGACCATCGCAATCATGTTACTTTTCCAGCACTGTCATAACTTTGAACAGTCACTAAACAGGGCAATTGTTAAATAAGCAATACCTGCAGAACTCCAAGCGTCCTCAGATAATATGACACAGGACATTCCCCATGCTGGCTGGGGAATTCTGGGAGTTGAAGTCCACAAGTCTTAAAGTTCCCAAGTTTGGACATCCCTGTCCTAAGGAGACCTTGGAGCAGATTTTAAGGGAGCATGGGAAGCATACATAAAGTGAAATAAGTGGAAAGGATTTCCTAATCCTCTTCCATTAAGAAAATAAGATAACCTTTATTGTCACATTTTTCTATGAACACACTGGCACACATTAAAAATGAGATTCTGATGCCTGCTCTCAGAAGAAAACATATACAGTGGTACCTCAGTTCACAAACGCTTCTGTTCACGAACAACTCGGTTCACGAACAGAAAAGTTCATCAAAATATGCTCCGGTTCACGAACTCCGCTTCGGTTCACGAACAGGAGCCGCGGCCATTTTAATGCTATTTTGTGGCTGTCACATGGTTGTGACTTCCTGTAGGAAGATCGTGGAGAGAAGGAGACACAGAAAAAAGTACACTGTGAGTGTCTGCCTCGGTTCACGACCAATTCGGTTCGCGACCAGAATCAGTTCACGAATTAAGTTCGCGAACCGAGGTACCACTGTACAGTATATATCCATGATGGTGAACCTATGGCACGTGTGCCATAGGTACCACGCAGAGCCCTCTCTGCTGGCACGTGAGCCATCCCCCCAGCTCAGCTCCAACGTGCCTGTGTGCCCACCTCCCACCAGCCAGCTGGTTTTTGGGTCTCTGCCACGCATGCGTGGGGGTGGGACACATGTGGGAAACGTGCATGCTTGCACAGGGGGTGGGGAGGTCGTGGGGGGCAGGGCTCACGTACGCATGTGTGTGTGGGGGTGAGGGAGCACAGGAGAGTCATGCATGCAGCAGCAGAGGTCACAAGGGGCCGTGTGCATATGCAGATGCAGGGCACATGCAGTGCTCGTGCAAACCTTGCATTGTGGGCGCTTTCGGCACACGACGACAAAAAGGTTAGCCACTACTGGTATATACCCATACCCATATATGCACACACATATGCATATGCTATCAATACGCACACACTATATATACATTATATATGTGTATGTTAGGATTTTGAGCTGATCAATAAATAAACAAGGGAGACTAGGATAGATCTATTTCGAGCTATTTAGCTCTCATCAGCTAGCCATACCCTTACTGGGATTCAATTACTGGGACATGTGTGTTTGTGTGTGTGTGTGTGTGTGTGTGTGTATACACATCCAGATTTGCCTTCCCATTAAAATATATATATATTAGATTTTTAAGAGCATATATATATATATATGTCTTTGGTTGTTCGGGTTTTCTCCCGCGTAGAATTGGAAGTATCTTCACGACGTTTCGATGAAATCTCATTCATCATCTTCAGGCTGGTGCTTCGGGCTTGGTGCTTCCAGGAGCAATGTGAGATCTCAGCCAAAGACCTACATACAAACACCCGCGAAAACCTCAGAAAACATATATATATATATATAGGGATCACACCCATCATCATCAGGCTGGAGCCTTTGTTTTCTTGTGAGTACACTATGATCGAAGTGGCAGAAGAAAACAAAGGCTCCAGCCTGATGATGATGGGTGTGATCCCATCGAAACGTTGCAAAAACACTCTTAATTTTACACGGGAAAAGACCCGAATAAACCAAAACCTTGAGGCTCCAGCCTTGAGCTGAAAATATTCTCTCATTAATAAGAGTCCTGTAAATGGCTGATGTAATCAGGGAAACCGGATAGCTCAAGGCATAGAAAGGTTTGCCTCATATGCTGGAAAGTGCCGGTTCAAATCCCAGCAGAAGGAGTATGGCCAGCTGAAGAAGGCTAATAAGCCTGAAATGCACCCATCCTGGTCTCTTTATTTTCAGCCCTTAAAAAATCTAACATATATATATATATAAGGGAAACGGTATGTCTCCTCCCTTAATTGGGGCCTAATAATAACAGGTTGTTGTGAAACAATTACCTATACTAATATACCCTGTCTAAGCTGATGCAATAAGGGGAACTGGCTTGGCTTAAGTGCTAGGCTTCTAGCCTTGCATGCAACATAGCCCCGGTTCGAATCCCAGTAAAGAGTATGGTCAGCTGATGAGAGCTAATAAGCTCGAAATAGATCTATCCTGGTCTCTCTCTAATTTAATTTATTGATCAGCTCATAAAACTAACACACATATCTAAAATATTATACAACGTAATTCTTGGCTTGCTGTCTGGATGGTCTCTGGTGATGAGTCGAAAGGCAGTAAGGGAAACAGTATGTCTCCTCCCTTAATTGGGGCCTAATAATAACAGGTTGTTGTGAAACAATTACATATATATATATATATATGCTTTGGGCAGCAGACCGAAGCCTGAAGATGGCAAGTGAGATCTTGCCGAAACGTTGCAATAACAACTTCATGCTTACACGGGAAAACACCCAAAGACAGCAATACCAGCATACCTACACCCGTGAAAATCTACGAAAGCATATATATATCTTTCCATTTTATTAATTGGAAGGCAAATCTGGATGCTATCCACAAACTTTTTTTCATTCATTTACCAAATTAGCATGCTAATTTTTTGTTCAAAACAAAACATTTAGGGTAGCTGATGTGACCCCAGGGCAGAATCTAAAGTCTTTAGAACATAAGTGATTGACTTCCGTGTTTGTCCCACTTATTGATCACAATCTGTGTTTGTTTTGCTTTGTGGTGATGTGGTGATCCTGAGGTCGCCTTGAGGGCACCCATTCTAAACCCAAAGGCACAGTCCCACTTGATCAGGGGTCTCTAAACTTGATAACTTTAAGACCTGTGATGTGCTCGTTGAGCAATTCTGGGACTTGGTCCACACATCTTGGTTGCCTACTTTGGAGACCCCTGCAATAGATCAGTGTTTCTCAATCTTGGGAACTTTAAGACGGCTGGAGACTCTTCAGCTGGAGAATCTGGACCTAAGAAAAAACTTCCCGAGTGACAACATTTGGTCAATAGAACAGGTTGTTTTTGGACATTGTGGGTGCTCCATCACTGGAGGTTTTCAGGAAAACATTAGACAATCCTTTGTCCAGGATGATATAAGTTCTCCTACCTTGGCCATGAGTTGGACTAGAAGATCTCCAAGGTCCTTTCCAGTCCTACGATTCTTTTAAGATGCATAGACTTCAATTCCCACAATTCTCCAGACAGCCATGCTATCTGGAGGATTCTGGGAGTTGCAGTCCACGCTTCTTATAACCTCAGCCTCAGAAACACCATGCTAGATCTTCCCCTCTTCACATTGTGAATTCCCACTCTCGATCTTCAACCCAGAAACTGTCCCTGC
Organism: Rhabdophis nuchalis; assembly: GCA_039707465.1. Classification (NCBI taxonomy): domain Eukaryota; kingdom Metazoa; phylum Chordata; class Lepidosauria; order Squamata; family Natricidae; genus Rhabdophis; species Rhabdophis nuchalis. The sequence goes on along the minus strand of CM077647.1, from coordinate 152,950,032 downwards.
TCTTAAAATAAGCTCAGAGCTTGCAGCTCCATCTCCCTTAGTAGAACAGCCCCAGCTTCTGAATCCTTACCCGAAAGGATGAAGAAGATGCCTGAAACGAAAGCCAGGATGGTTCTCTGTGGGCGGATATGTCCAATATTGCTAATGACAAAGGCTGTGAAGACCAGGAAGAGGCTGACCATGGGAAAGGGGGTGGCTGTGCGAATGGTCTCTGCCAGGAGAAAGGGAGTAAGAGAAAAAAGAAAAGGGGGGAGAGGAGAAAAGTTAAATTTGAGTCCATCCTTAGACTTGTGCTCAGAGTTTCTTCACACTACGGCTTAGACCAGAAGGATCCCACAAATGAGACGGCTTAAGAGCATGCACAGCAATCTTTTCCTTTACTAGTAAATAACGAGCAGCAATGGATGGAAGCTAATCAAGGAGAGAAGCAACCTAGAACTAAGAAGGAATTTCCTTAACAGTGAGAACAATCAACCAGTGGAATCTCCTGAATTCAGAAATTGTGGGTAATGGCTTTTAAGAAGAAGCTGGACAGCCATTTGTCTGAAATGGTATAGGGTCTTGGTTGGCAAATCTATGGCATGCGTGTCAGAAGTGGCACGCAGAGCCATCTCTCTGGGCACGCATACCGTCGCCAGCTGCTCTTCCGGGTTCTTGTGTGCATGCGTGACAGACAAGCTGTCCAGCACGCATGCGCATGCTAGAACAAGGAAGAACAGCTGGCAACAGAATGCGCAAGTGCATCAGCTGCTTTCTTCTGGGTTTTGGCGCTCTGGAACACGCACATGCACACATGCGCTCCAGTTTTGACACTCAATGCCAAAAAGGTTAACCATGAGTGGTGCAGGGTCTCCTGCTTGAGCAGGGGATTGGATTAGAAGAACCCCAAGGTACCGTCCAACTCTATTATTCTATATTCTGATTCAATCTGGACTTCATCTCCCCATCCCTGTGAATACGTTTAGCAGCCTCCTTATTTAAATCTGACACTTCTTTCTAAAACCAACCTAAAAGATTGACAGAATTTTGTCAGGGTCAACCGGAATGCTTTTTATCTGCCTTGCAATTTGAATCTGTTCTCTCTGCAAGGAAAGGAAAACCCCAAATGAATCATAAGAACTCCCTGTCAGATTCTGTCACAGTGAAGTAACTGAGCCAAAATGTTTTTAAACTTAACCCGAATCAACTCACTTTCACCTCAGGGTTAGAAATATGCTTATTCTGGAAAAACTGTGCAATATATCTCAGTTGTTTCAGAAGTGACACTGATGATGGCAAAAAGAAGGGTGTGATGATGAAAAAGGCTAGAAACCTTGATAGCAGGACTCAGAAGGATATTATAAAGATTTGAAGTCCCATCCTAGAGCTTAAATAATAAATGAAGGTGTACATAACATCTTCTTATGGAACAAGGTCATAGTATTAAATGCATCTCATCACAGCCAAGTGAGCCAAAGTCTATTGTAACTTGAAGCACCGTCCTTACTACAATTTTGAGCACAATGTGCACAATCTACACCATCCATGTATATATGTTACAATAGAAAACAGCAATCTTCTGCATGTTATATCATCTACACCAGGGGTCTCCAACCTTTGCAACTTTAAGTCTGAAGGACTTCAGCTCCCAGCTTTGCTGGCTGGAGAACTCTGGGAGCTGAAGTCCTTCAGACTTAAAGTTGCAAAGGTTGGAGAGCCCTGATCTACACCACAGAAACATCGCACCGACTTATAAGATTCCCATCCATTCAGTTTGTTAAACCTGGAGACAGCATGCTGTAATGGGCTTATTGTTTCATTTAATCTTTAAAATTATGTCCAAAATAGCTCACACGAGTAAAAACAGTTTTTGCACCATAAAAAGGAATGTAGCCCTCAATATAGATGGATGGATAGCAGGATGATTGATAGTTAAAGATAGTTGGTTTGTTAGTTGATAATAGGTAGGTAGGTAGGTAGGTAGGTAGGTAGGTAGGTAGGTAGGTAAATAGATAGATAGATAGATAGATAGATAGATAGATAGATAGATAGATAGATAGATAGATAGATAGATAGATAGATAGATAGATAGATAGATATGTACACACACACACACATTGCGAGCCAATGTGGTCCAGTGGTTAAGACACCAGACTAGAAATGGGAGACTGTGAGTTCAAGTTCTGCCTTAGACCTGAAAGCCAGCTGAGTGACCTTGGCCCAGTCACCCTCAACCCAATCCACCTCATAGAGTTGTTGCTAGAAAAATAAGCTGCATAGGCTGAAAAAATAAGAGGAAGGTGTGTTGGCTATGTTTGCTTGCCTTGGATTGTTGTAAACAGTGGCGGGATTCAAGTAATTTAACAACTAGTTCTCTGCCCTAATGACTAGCTGGGTAGGCGTGGCCGGGTGGTCATGTGACTGGGTGGGCATGGCAACTTGACATCACTCATCACACCCAGCCGCGCCTCCTGGTCACTTGCCTCAAAGGCCTCAACAAGGCACAATTTCCCTCTCTATGTATTTACTACTACTGAAAATCCAAAAGGCCCGAAAACTGGCACAAAACCAGCCAAAAAATGGGCGGGGCAAACCAGTGGTGGTGTCAGCCTCTGCTTTGTTGCTTGCTTCGGCTGCCATTGAAATGGGGAGGGAGGGGCTTTGGTAATTGGGAATGGGACTGTATGGTGCAGGAGGGAGATTTGGAGAACGGAGTAAGTTCTCACCATCTACTTGGCATACCACTGGCTGGGGCCGTGCAGTGGCCAAGGTCAAGGGTCTTGCATGCCATCCTGATGATGCTCTTGAAGATGAAACCCACATGACGCCTAAGGGGATTGCGCATTGGACAATGGAGTGGGGGTTGTTGGGGAAAGGGGGTTGGACATATATTGATATGTATGATTTCGCACGCTTCGGTCTCAGACCTTGCTTTACCTCGCTGCTATCTTTTCATAACCAGTAAAAGTACTCTTAATTCTTACAAATGGAGTTGAGTGGATTCTTTCTTGGTTATCGTTAGAGGCGGACATGACAGGTGGGATTAGCCAGTTCACAGAAGTGGACAGAATTTTAACAACTGCTTCGCCCGAACCAGTCCAAACCGGCTGAATGCCACCTCTAGTTGTAAAACTAATATAGGTAGAACAGAAATACATACATACATACATACATACATACATACATACATACATACATACATACATATATACTGTACATGTGTGTATGTGTGTGCGTGAATGCGCACACATGTCTTAAGCCTTATTAAAGTCTTGGCTATTTTCATTAGCAAAGCATAAGCCAGGGGAAGCCAGGACTCATATAACTTTGCAGTGACATAGATGAGAGCCAGTTTGGGGTACTTGTTAAGGCACCAGGCGAACAACCAAGAGGCCATGAGTTCTAGTCTCTGCTTTAAGCCTGAAGCCACCTGGGTAACCTTGGTCCAGTCACTCTCACTCAGCCCTAAGTAGGAGGCAGTGACAAACCATTGCTGAAATAACTTGCCAAGAAAACTGCAGAAACTACTTCAGGCAGTTGCCAAGAATCAACACTCACAAAGGCACCTCTTCCACCTGAAAAGGGACATGTAAATGTGTCATTTTGTAAAACAGCATAAACATCTAATTATCTGCCTTTGTACTAATTCTGGAACTGTTTTTATATACACTCCCTTGTTTAAATATAATTATAAGTGGATCCCACTCCATTCAGTCTAACAATTCACTGCCATATTCAGTTTGACTTCATTACTCTGCCTGAAACATGCTTCCCCCCCCCCCCCAAAAAACCACAAAGTTTCCTAGGACACAAAATTGGCATAAATACTGTATTTCTATGATTCCCTTCAAGCTTTGTATTTGTGGTTTACTATTTCCAAGAAGGGGACGCGGTGGCCCAGAGGCTAAGACACTGAGCTTGTCAATCAGAAAGGTCGGCAGTTCAGTGGTTCAAATCCCTAGGACTATGTAACGGAGTGAGCTCCCATTACTTGTCCCAGCTTCTGCCAACCTAGCAGTTCGAAAGCCTGTAAAAATGCAAGTAGAAAAATAGGAACCACCTTTGGTGGGAAGGTAACAGCGTTCCATGCGCCTTTGGGGTTTAGTCGTACCAGCCACATGATCACGGAGATGTCTTCGGACAGCGCTGGCTCTTTGGCTTTGAATCAGAGATAAGCACCGCCCCTTAGAGTTGGGAATGACTAGCACCTATGTGTAAGGGGAACCTTTACTTTTTATCTTTTATTTCCAATAAAGTGACATAAGTCACAATTTCCAGCTGTTGCTGAGTGTTCTCTGCTGGTGGCTGGATGTTTCATTAGTTCCTATATAATCAAACAAGGTGACTTGGAACCTGCACCTCTGAGCAACTGCACCTCTGAGCAACTGCATATAAGACATTTCGGAAAGTGCAGTTTTTCTGACCCCTGCAGGGCAAATTCTATCTACCCATTTTCGTGCTTGAATTAATAATGCAAGAGTTCTCTCAAGATCTGCATTCAACGACTTTCCTCATCAAGATACCTGGTCTGTCTGTTTGAAGAAGCTTTGAGGGCAGGCTGAGTTAATCAAGGCAGACGAGAGAGCACCCCAAATTCCCCAGGCTTCCAAGTAGTCTGAGAAGCCAGAGGAACACGATGAATCACTAACTTCTACACGATTGCCAAGAGAAATGACATGGATGTGTCCTGCTGTGTAGTCAGTGAGAGCTGAATGTGACTTAGGGGGCTGGTTATAGCAACTTTCTCAATCTATGCCCTGGCCAAAATATTGGATAACTTCCCTAAGCCACCTGGTTCAAGACAACTAACACACAGAGTAAAATGAGGAGTTAGGGGGCAAAATATATAGTAAAATGAGATATATATAATAAAATGAGATGGGGGCAGAATATATATTAGATTTTGTTCCTATCTCAGCAACCCATCACTTTATTTTATATATTATGGTATGGAAGAGGAATAGTGTTACTTTTTAAATATTGTACAAAGTTTTGAGTAATGGGAGGAGGAGGAGGAGGAGATTTTCCAGTACAAGTTGGCCTTGACTTACAACAATTGTTTAAGGACCATTCAAATAGCAATAGCAATAGCACTTAGATTTATATACCTCTTCACAGTTCTTTTACAGTCCTCTCTAAGTGGTTTACAGAGTCAGCCTATTGCCCCCAACAATCTGGGTCCTTATTTTACCGAACTCGGAAGGATGGAAGGATGAATCAACGTTGAGCCTGGTGAGATTCGAACTGCCAAATTGCAGGCAGCTCACAGCCAGCAAGCAGCAGAAATAGCCTGCAGTACAGCACTCTAACCACTGCACCACCATGGCTCTTTCTTTTGAAGTTACAGTGAGACTGAAAGAAATGAATTATGACCATTTTTCACACATATGACCATTGTAGCATCTCCGTGGCCATGTAATGTACAGCCAGATGCTCGACAACTGGTTCATATTTATGATGGGTTGCAATCTCCCGGGATCATGGGGAAGCCAGATACCGTGTAACTAATTTAAGACCTGCAGTGATTCACTTAAGACATGTGGAAAGAAAAGTCATAAAAGTTAACAAATTAATCACCTAGCAACATAAATTTTGGGCTCATTTGTGCTCCTAAGTCAAGGGCTACCTGTATAGCTCTGTTCTGTGCATTGATAGATATATAAAAATATAAAATAGTTAGGGTCATCTTATAAATTGACATTTCCTGTTCCAAGTGCTGCAGCATTCAAACAAGGTCAGACTATAGGCATTAATATTGGGGACAATGTGCACCATCGCTGAAAGTAAAATATATCATTTTCAATGTTCCTTCTTGCAAGAATTCCCTGTGCATAATAACTCTATGCACAAGGAGGAAAACTTCTATTCTTTCCCTATTGTCCTTATTTTCTAGTCTATCCCAGTCCCAGCCCATTGGAATTGTGGCCCCTCACTATCTCAATAATAGCCTCTCTGCTAGCATTGATGATGTTAACTAAAGGTAAAGGTTCCCCTCACACGTACGTGCTAGTCGTTCTAGACTTTAGGGGGCGGTGCCCATCTCCGTTTCAAAGCCAAAGAGCCAGCGCTGTCCGAAGATGTCTCCATGGTCATGTGGCTGGCATGACTAAATGCCGAAGGCACACGGAACGCTGTTATCTTCCCGCCAAAGGTGGTCCCTATTTTTCTACTTGCATTTTTTACATGCTTTCGAACTTCTAGGTTGACAGAAGCTTGGACAAGTAATGGGAGCTCACTCCCTTACATAGCCCTAGAAATTTGAACCCTTGACTTTTCTGATCGACGATCCCAGCGTCTTAGCCACTGAGCCACCTTAGTTAGATATTACCTAGTTGGCTAATTTATTTATTTTATTTATTTTTATTATTATTAAACTTATATACCGCTCCCTTTCCCAAAAAGGGACTCGGGGTGGGGCACAGGAAATTAAAAAAGCATATATAAACATGACAATATACAAAATTTAAAATCAAATTAAATTATTAATCCTGTGCTAAAATTTACAATAAATTAAACTATTACCCTTAAAAACCAATTAAAAACAATTTGATGTCAGGCTAAAGGCTAGGTAAAGTTAGGCCAGGCCGGCCTGTTGGAAAAGGTACGTCTTGAGTTTCTGGCGGAAAGAACGGAGGTCCGTGGTCATTCTAAGTTCGGGGGGTAGGTCGTTCCAGAGGGTTGGGCCCGCCACAGAGAACGCCCTTCCCCTGGGCGTCGCCCGCTGGCACTGCCAGTGGATGGCACCTGGAGAAGTCCCTCTCTGTGGGAGCGAATCGGCAGGGATGTATGGGATAGGATGCGATCCCGTAGATAACTAGGTCCCGTGCCATGGAGCGCTTTAAAGATGATAATCAGCACCTTGAAGCGCACCCGAAAGGCCACAGGCAGCCAGTGCAGCTCACGCAAGAGCGGTGTTACATGGGAGCACCTAGGGGCTCCCATAATTGCTCGCGCGGCTGCATTCTGGACTAGCTGCAGTCTTCGGGTGCACCTCAAGGGGAGCCCCATGTAGAGAGCATTGCAGTAGTCTAAACGGGATGTCATGAGCGCATGAGTGACTGTGCGAAGGGCGTCCCGATCTAATAAGGGACCACTGATGGACCAGGCGAATTTGATAGAACACCCCCCTGGCCACGGCCGTCAAATGGTCTTCTAACGACAGCCTGGTATCCAGGAGGACGCCTAAGTTGCGTGCCCTGTCCACGGAGGCTAGATGTTCGCCCCCTATGGCCAGTGATGGCATCAACTGGTTGTACCGGGACGCCGGAAACCACAGCCACTCGGTCTTGGACGGGTTGAGTTTGAGTCTGTTCCTTCCCATCCAGATCCGCACGGCTTCCAGGCACCGGGACATCACTTTGACGGCATCGTTGGGGTGGGGTAGATATGTACAGCTGAGTATCATCAGCGTACAGATGGTACTCTACCCCAAAACCACGGATGATCTCGCCCAGCGGCTTCATATATGTGTTGAACAGGAGCGGCGAGAGGACCGACCCCTGAGGCACCCCCCATGTGAGGGGTCTCGAGGGCGACCTCTGCCCTCCTGCCAACACAAATTGCGATCGACCGGAGAGGTAGGAGGAGAACCACCGTAAAACGGTGCCCCTCACCCCCAACCCCTCCAGTCGATGCAATAGGATACCATGGTTGATGGTATCGAAAGCCGCCGAGAGGTCTAATAGGACCAGGATGGAGGAACAACCCCCATCTCTGGCCCTCCAGAGATCATCTACCAACGATTATAAATAAGTATAATCTTTATTGTCATTATACATGTTTACAATGAAATTGGTTTTAACCTCACTGGTGCAAAATTATAACAGAAACGAAGAATCGGAAAAAGAGAGAAAAGAGAAAGGAAAAAAACTAGCCTGTGCATGGAGTGATTGTGGTTGTATTTAAAAGTCTCACAGCCCAAGGACAGAAACTATCTTTAAACTTGTTTGTTCGGCTGGCTGTACTTTTGATATCTTCTGCCTGATGGTAGAAGTGCAAAGAGACACCGAGCAGGGTGTAATAAAATGCCTACAAGAAAACCACCAAGCTCAGAGAGCATCAAGGACCCCACAGTTCAATCGTGAGCTACAAATATTATCTCCTACTGGTCGTATTATCTATTCAGAGCCAGCAGATGATAGTAAGTGACTTTTCTTGTCTAGGATGGGGGTTAGGTGGGAGAACCAATAGGGAATATTACAAGTTTAGGGTAGATTGAGAAACTAAACAATACCCCAGAAGAAGACAGTAGCCAATCGTTTTGATATTGCTGCCAAGAAATCGGAAATCAAGCGATCTGCGGCTCTGTTCCCACCTCCCCAGAGGCATGGTAGCAGAAGGTCTGCTGATCAAACAGGCACTGAGCTGGGGAAAATTGATCTCAGGCCACAGGAATCCACGTCACATGAAGCCATCAGTCAACCTTTCCTATCTCATCTCCATTCCGTTAGTCATTGCTTGTGCTGATAGAGGATTCTGGGTATAGCTGAGTCAGTGGTGGGTTTCAAATTTGTTTAGAACCTACTCTGTAGGTGTGGCCTATTTTGTGGGCGTGGCTTGGCAGTCATGTGACAGGGTGGGAGTGGCCACCTTTTAAAATGTGGTGAAACTCATTTAACAACGCTCTTGCTTAGCAACCAAAATTTTGGACTCAATTGTGATGATAATTTCTTTCTTTCTTTCTTTCTTTCTTTCTTTCTTTCTTTCTTTCTTTCTTTCTTTCTTTCTTTCTTTCCTTCCTTCCTTCCTTCCCTCCCTTTCCTTTCCTTCCCATTGGGTCACTGGCAGCGGTGGGCCAGATTTACTTCCAGGTACGCCGGTGGAACCCCCTCTCACCGGTTCTCTAAATTTCACCAACCGGCTCTCGCGAGTAGGTGCGAGCCTGCAGAAACCCACCACTGAGCTGAGTATAAAAAAAAGAATAAATATAAAACCAGGAAGGGCAGGTTTGATAGCAGCCGGTAACATCCCCTTTCCAATAAATTCCACTCACTCCTTTTCACCTGTTCAAGATTTCTTCTCCCTCATCCGGATACAAACATCCTGCGTGCCTTCACTTCTTGCTTAAAGTGTGGCCTCGGTGTGTTTTTTCCTGCACAGTGTCATAGCTGGGTTTTCCCTCTTCTGTGTGGAACTGCATAAGAGTTTGCTGCTGATAAAATGACATTTCCGTTGACTATCCCATTTGTCCTTGCTGGAATTTCTGCTTGGGACAGCACTAATAATGAGCTGCATAATTCTTTCTACTCTCTGCATGCCAGGATTGCACCATTTTCTGACCAGCACTGACTGCTGGGAGCACAAAATATTTTTCCCCAGGTTAAAGAATAAGAGTGACGTAGTTCCTTATTTTATCCAGCAGAGGGGGCATGAATGAATATATTCATATTTCTCTCACACACACACACACACACAAAAACATGCACACACTCTTAGAGTGGAGGGTTATAACATCTGTAGCAAAAAGTGAGGGAATTATTTGATGGCACCAGCGAGATACAGCAGACTCTAAACTCATTACTACCATCTAGTGGCTATCTGGATTTGTGCAGAACAGCTGTGGTAGCCCCACTTGCCCCTAACTGCTGCCATGGAGATCTTTTCTTGCTTGCCAAATTCCCACAAAGCTACTTTAATCACAATCTCAGGACTTTAGCTGCTCTGAAGGAGTGTGTTTTTGCACTCTTATGCCAGTTGCAATCCATGGCACTATCAATATCTCATTGTGCAGTGGTAGAATTAAAAAAAATATACTAGCGGTTTTGTGGGCGTGGTGTGTGTGCTGGGCGTGGCTTGGTGGGTGTGGCTTGGCAGGGGAAGGATACTGCAAAATCCCCATTCCCTCCCCATTCCTGGGGGAAGGATACTCTAAAATCTTCATCCCTTTCCCATCCCACTCCAGGGCAAAGATACTGTAAAATCTCCATTTCCACCCCACTCCTTGGGGAAGGATATTGTAAAACCCACATTCCCTCTCCACCCCACTAACCTGCCTTCCAGCTCTGTTCTCCTGTGCAGGGCAACAGAAGAAGACCCAGCCAATCAGCTGGGACTCCGGAGGCAGCGAATAGATGGGGGTGGAGCCAGCCAGAGGTGGTAATTGCCGCTTCACCAAAATATTCAAAGCCTCCGCTACTGGTTCTCCAGAACTGGCTGAATACCACCTCTGTCATAGTGCATTTCTTTGGCACAAACGAGCCACTAGGTTAACCACATTAATCACCTGTCTGGAGTGTTTAGAAATGGCAATAGACTTGCATACCGCTTCATAGTGCTTTTACAGCCCTCTCTAAGTGGTTTACAGAGTCAGCATCTTGCCCCCAACAATCTGGGTCCTCATTTTACCGACCTTGGAAAGATAGAAGACTCGAACTGCTGTCCATCGGCAGAATTAGTCTGCAATACCGCATTCTAACCACTGCACCACCTTCTGTTCTTCTTCTATGTATTGGGACATCAAGTTGACCATTCTTCATAAGAGACTAAATCCCATAGCAAAGCAGACCCCCCCAAACAGCTGTTCTCCACCATACCAAGGTGCATCCTATCTGGGCTACAGACCTCTGAACGATTGCTGGATGGCAGCCAAGAGATACAGGAATCCTTAAGCCTTAGCTGCCATTTATACCAGTAGTCCTTGCTTAGCGACCATTCATTTAGCAACCGTTCAAAGTTATGACAGCACTGAGATAACTGACTTACAAGTGATCCTCTCACTTATGACCACTGTAGTATCCGGGCACTTGGCATCTGTCATGCATTTATGAGAGTTGCAACATCCCCCTCCCACCCCGACAAGCAAAGTCAATGGGGAAGCCAGCAGGAGTCGCAAGTCACAATCACATGACATTTTGCTTAACAACTGTGGCTGAATTGCTCAATAACTGGAACTGGGATTACTGTCACAAAGTGTGGCAACCATCTGATGTTTCGTTTTAATTACCTCTTCACTTGGTAATAAGAGTTTCTGATCCCAGTTAGAAGCATTAAGTGAGGATTACCTGTAGTTATTTGGATTTTTGCAGTCTAGGTAGAATATTTGAATCTATTGCTGATCAACTGCTGGAGGCAGCTTCTAGATTTTGCCTGAAAAGACATACCAACCTTCAAATATCCTCAAACGTCTTTGTATATCTGGATAGATAGTTTGCACCTTGGTATATTTAAGCACTTTCTTAAGTTTGAACCCAGAACTAAGTAGCTTCCCACTTCCCACTCAATGCCAGATCCACTTGATTCCTATTAGTGGTAAACATTAATTCATGCCACACGCATGAAATCTTAGGAACCTGGCTGGCACCCTAAAGCTCAAATTAATGCATTCTTTTTTTTCTTTCTTTTATTACATTTATACCCCGCCCTTCTCCTTGTTAGGATCCAGGGCGGCGCACAGGGATGTTAAAATACATACAAAGTATATAAAATATATAAAATTTAAAATACTAATTCTAATAAATAAACCCTGCGCTAAAAACCGAATTAAAATCCCAAGTTTAAAAACGATCTAATAGTCAGTATGGAGGTTACGCTAGGCCGGCTAGATGAAATAGGTGTGTCTTCAGACACTTGCGGAAGAGGCGGAGGTCGGAGATGGTGCGGAGTTCAGGGGGTAAGTCGTTCCAGAGGGCTGGGCCCGCCACAGAGAAGACTCTTCCCCTGGGTGTCGCCAGTCGGCATTGTCCAGCCGACGGCACCCTGAGGAGGCCCTCTCTGTGGGAACGTATCGGTCTGAGGGATGTATGGGGCAGGAGGCGGTCTCGCATATAACTAGGCCCCGAGCCATGGAGCGCTTTAAAGATGGTCGTTAAAACCTTGAAGCGCACCCGAAAGACCACAGGAAGCCAGTGCAGCTCGCGCAGGATAGGTGTTATACGGGAGTGTCTAGGCTCTCCCGTAATCACCCGCATTGCCCCCACACCTCTTGCAATGCCCATCCCACAGAAATAATTGCCAACTTATTAACTCTTCTGGAATTCTTGGATGGGAATTTATAAGGGAGGCTTCTGCAAGGCTCCATCAATCATCGTCTTTTTTGCCATGTCAAGAATACTTGATTTATTTTGAATTAGCAATCTGGGTTAGAGCAAAGAGCATTTTACCAATCCCTTAATAAGAAAATGGGGGATTAAAAACAAATAACTTTTGAGGCATCAATTAAACCCCTCTCTACGCTTAGGATCCCTGATTCCTGGGTGGGTAGGAGAACACTGTTTTAGTCAATAAATCAGAATCAGAACATTTTTAAGAGAGGTGTCCTGGGAGGAGGGATAATGTCGAATTGAGGATCATGCATCATAACACAAACTGCCTGTTTGTACATGAGAGGGGTGGAGATTGGGTGGCACTATTTATTGCTTCTTGCATGGCATCGTTTTGACAAAATTATCACACTCTTTAGGCAGAATGGGAAATAAACTGCATGTCTGTGAAATCAACAGATGTTGAAACACTTCTGCATTCTGGAAAAGTTTAAGCCTGATTAGTTGATCAGGGATGTGCTACTGATCAGTACAGAGATGTGAAAAAATACACCTCAAACCAGTTTCCATAATTTGAATGCAGTAATTTAGCAAAATGTGGGAAACACTGTTGCTATACTATTTGAAGTAGCTGGTTGTTGGACTTTACCTGGAGGAAATATAGGGGCATTTGGGAGGGAGACAATGAAAGCCTCATGAAAGTAGAAAATACCTTAAATCTGTTAGCACGTAAAACAAGGTAACCATTAATTCATTGGGCGCCATTTTGGTCTGCCATGACTTCATGAAACTGTCTACATCAGGGCTGTTAAACTTGTGGCCCACGAGTCAGATGCATCACATGCTGGCTACCATGACCAGTTTAGCAAGGGAGAGGGAAAAGTCCCGCTATATCATGTGACACCACCATGATGACAGGACTTAGACACCCCTGGTCTACAGCTCAATCCCAACCAATATCTGAGACAGTTTCAAGTCAAGTTTAAATGTTCCATTTGGTGTTTTTGCTCTTCTTCCAACATAATTTTTGCTATGGGAACAATCTGGAATGCTTCATTGAGAAGATGATTGTTAAATTGGTCAGAGGATGAGACCCGCTTAGCTCCTATTGACCATTTTAGGCTAATGAGGGTCTTGTGGAAACCCGCCTTTCCTAACCAGGGTTTGAGTGTCAAAGAACCTAGAATCCTGGCTTTCACAGAGCCACTTTTCCAAAACATTGTCAGATCTCATGCTGGCCCTTATAAACGCACCAGAAAGAACACTAGCCCTTTCTTTGAAAGCAGGTTTACTGCCGCCCTCTTAATAGAAAGGTAATTTTGTAATGCCTAAAAAGTTGATTTAAACCAGGAAATAAAACTGGCTCCTCTTAGTCGTGTTTTTGTGGTTTAATCCTCATTAGGTACATTACAGATTTTGCACAGCTTTGGCTTGGTTTGCATGTTTATACCTTACATTTTATTTTCCTTTCTTTTCCTTTCTTTTTACTTTAGTTGATGGGGAGGGTGGGCCCATTTGCTGTAATCTGACTGTTGTTATTATGTACAGGACACGCATAATGGCTTTTTCTCCATCATCATCCACTAGCCCAGGGATGGGCAACTGTGGCCCTTTTATGCCCTGTGGACCTCAACTCCCAGAATGCCTGAGCCAAGATGGCTGGCTCAGGAGTTCTGGGAGTTGGTCCATAAGGAATAAAGGGGCTATAGTTGTCCACTCCTGCACAAGGCCAGCGACAAAATCGGAAGTGGGTTTCTTAATCATTAATAATTCTTAATCGATTACCCATTCCCTTGTAGCCCTAGTAGAAAATAAAGTTTATCAATAATTTCCTTCCATTTCACCACCCCATCCCCCATCTCATAACCAGGCCTTTTGTCTTTCATTCAGACTATTTTCAGACAGGGGTTTAGCACCCTTTCAGAAAAGTGGTAGACCCATGTTCAGAAATAGGCTGAGGGACACGTCATATGCCTGGGCACCTCTGCCACTGTGCCAAATATGTCATTTCAAGCACATTCTTAGGTGCCCAAGTCTGCCCCTTTTTAGGGAGAGTGAGTTAGCAGTTTACTTTTGGTGGGAGGAGAAATGAACTTCATTTTTATTTATTTTACAAGATTCTCTTCTTGAAGCACCTCTGAATGGCTTATAAGTTGGGGAAATCTATCTATCTATCTATCTATCTATCTATCTATCTATCTATCTATCTATCATCTATCTATCTCTATCTATCTATCTATCTATCATCTATCTATATCTATCTATCTATCTATCTATCGATCTATCGATCTATCATCTATCTATCTATCTATCATCTATCTATCTATCTATCTATCTATCTATCTATCTATCTATCTATCTATCATCTATCTCTCTCTCTCTCTCTCTCTCTCTCTCTCTCTCTGTCTGTCTGTCTGTCTATCTATCTATCTATCTATCATCTATCTATATCTATCTATCTATCTATCTATCTATCTATCTATCTATCTATCTATCTATCTATCTATCTATCTATCTATCTATTCTAATCTAATCTATCTATCTATCACTTTCTTTAACTCCCCCTCCCCTCCATTAAAACCCTAAAACTCTTAGGACTAAGCAGGGATCAGAAGAAGGGGGGGGGGGCACAATCTCCTTACAACGACCAAAATCAGTGAATGTGTCCTTGCCAGCTGATAAAAAACAAACCCAACCACTTATCTTATGCATATGTAAAAGATGTGGTGCTTTGACGACCTAGTTATGACTGCCATCTTGATTTTTCTGATCACCTTCGTGGAGACCCCAATCTCTGCATTAAAGAAATGGGGGCTTGACCGAGATCTCTTAGTACATTGGCAGCTGAGACAAGATTTTAAGATGCCAGATCTCAAGCCCTTAGGCAGAAATGCTCTGCACATTTATACATGTCTGCGACTTCAAGCAGATGCCTCAAATTTGTGGCCTGTGAACTCCTTCCAGCCAACCTAATCTGGTAATTTTCAGAAGTGGTTTTCACTTACCTTCCCTACTGGTTGGCAAATGTGTGTGCATGCGCCCCGTCCATGCATGCGCCTGGCCTTCTGTGCATGCGCTTTGCTCAAAAAACATCCCTAAATAGGATAAAATAGAGCTGGGTGGGTGGGCGAGCCCACCTGTGATTTCCCCTACCGGTTCAGGTAAATCGATCCGAACTGGTAGAATTCCACCTCTGGTCATTATTTTATGACCATAGAGGTAGTCCTTAATTTTTGTTGTTAAGCTAAGTGGTTTGTAAGTTGTACGCATTTTCACAATCTTTTTTGCCATGGTTATTAAGTGAATCTCTGCAGTTTTTAAGTGGATCATGTGATCATGAAACAAATTGGCTTCCGTCATTGGCTTTGCTTGTTGGAAGCTAGCTGGGAAGGCTGCAAATGGCCGTCACATGACCCCAAGAAGCTGCACCCAAACACCTAGATTTGGATCATGTGACCATGGGGCTGCTGCAATGGACGTAAGTGCGAGGCCTGGTTGTAAGTCACTTTTTTCAAAACTGTCGTAATGTCGAATGGTCACTAAACAAATGGTTGTAAATTGAGGACTAACTGTATTTAAA
Organism: Rhabdophis nuchalis; assembly: GCA_039707465.1. Classification (NCBI taxonomy): domain Eukaryota; kingdom Metazoa; phylum Chordata; class Lepidosauria; order Squamata; family Natricidae; genus Rhabdophis; species Rhabdophis nuchalis. Next base: position 152,934,495 of record CM077647.1, on the reverse strand, counting down.
GGTGAATGCTTCCCTATCGGTCATGACCAACTCTCCGATTCATAGGCGAGGGATCCAGCGTTGTCCAAAGTCAATTTCCATGTCACGCGACCATCGTGGCTGCACTCTGAAGTGTTTCTTATTAATCTACTCCCATTTGCATGCTTTCAAACTGGGAAGGAACTGGGCCAAGTAATGGGAACTCACTCCATTGCGTGGAGTGTCGGGTCTCAAACCCCAGCTGTCAGCTCTCCAGCTGGCAAGCTCAGCATCTTTAACCACTGATCCATTTTGTCCCCTGAGCTGTATTTAACAAAGTATAAAATGGGAATTCCGACAATTGCTGCTTTGCCTGACCCTCCAAGTCATTCCCGTAATCTGCCAGCATTCTAAATATATTAAAAACAGGGCTGGCTCAAAAACGGGAGGGCACATGCACAGTGGGTGCTGGTAGAAGTGGAAGTGCCAAGGGAAAATGCTGCCCTCCCCTGCAGAAATCCAAATCTGACAGCGCCCTCGTGGGAAAGTGGGCTGGTTTGGCTCGCTGCTGCTCAGCTAGCCTTGTCCTGATGCTGCAATGCTTGCTGTGCTCACACCATCACTCATGCGCGAGCTGCACTGGCTGCCTGTCGTCTTCCGGGTGCGCTTCAAGGTTTTAGTTATCATCTTCAAAGCGCTCCATGGCTCGGGACCTAGCTATTTGCAGGATCGGATCCTGCCTCATACATCCACACGGCCGATTTGCTCCCACAGAGAGGGACTTCTCCAGGTGCCGTCCACTAGACTTTGTCAGCGGGCGACGCCCAGGGGAAGGGCTCTCTCTGTGGCGGGCCCAGCCCTCTGGAACGACCTCCCCCCCAACATTAGAACAACTACGGACCTCCGCTCCTTCCGTCTGAAATTAAAAACATATTTGTTCTGCTTGGCCGGCCTAGGGTAGTCTCTCGTCTATGGGATTGTTAATAATTTTAGATAGGGATTTTAGTATTTTAATTGGTAATTTTTAGCGCAGGGATATATTTAATTTGTTTTTATTATGTGTATGTGTATTTATTGTTTTATTTGCCCTGTGCACCGCTCCGAGTCCCTTTGGGGAGAGGGAGCGGTCAACAAATTAAATTATTATTATTATTATTATTATTATTATTATTATTATTATTATTATTATTATTATTATTATTATTATTATGCGAGCTCTGATTTACATCACACACACACACACACACACACACCCTTTGCACTGCCCCACAGCTCTCAAGCCATCCCAGAGGGTCGAGACAGCCGCAGTAAGGGAGGGGAGAGCCACAAGAGGGACCAGATTCGTTAGGACAAATGGGTGGGGCCACTTGGTCACAGTCAATTTGAAGATCTGCCCTGCTCAGATCCAGACATCAATTGAATCTGGGTAGGGTAGATTTCCCAGCCCACCAGCCAAGAGCTGGCCAGAGGTTTAATTTGTTTGGTTTAATTACCAATATGATACTCAGCACAGAAACCTGGCTCTGTTTTTTATGGATCGATTGATTTCTATCCTGCCTTTATTCTTATCCAACTCACAGTGGCATGTATACCAGAGGTGGTATTCACTTACTTTGCCTACCGGTTCTCAAATGTGAGCGCAAGTGTCCACCTGTCCAGTCATGTGCTCGGTCTTCTGCGCATGCGCTTTGATTATGTGCACGGCTTGCACACATGCATGTGGCTTGAAAACGTGCCTAAATAGAATGACATAGAGCTGGGGTAGGCCCACCTGTGATTTCTACTAGTGGTTTGGGTGAACCGGTCTGACCCGCCTGAATACCACTTCTGATGCTTAAACTGTGGTTCCTGTGACGTGGGTTGGGCTGAGAAAGGGGGACTGGTCCAAAGTCACCCAATTGGCTTTCATGCCTAAGGTGGGATTAGAGCTCACAAGCTTCTGGTGATTAGCTCAAAGTCACCCAATTGGCTTTCATGCCTAAGGTGGGACTAGAGCTCACAAGCTTCTGGTGATTAGCCCAAAGTCACCCAATTGGCTTTCATGCCTAAGGTGGGACTAGAACTCGCAAGCTTCTGGTGATTAGCCCAAAGTCACCCAATTGGCTTTCATGCCTAAGGTGGGACTCGAAGTCACAAGCTTCTGGTGATTAGCCCAAAGTCACCCAATTGGCTTTCATGCCTAAGGTGGGACTAGAACTCGCAAGCTTCTGGTGATTAGCCCAAAGTCACCCAATTGGCTTTCATGCCTAAGGTGGGACTAGAACTCGCAAGCTTCTGGTGATTAGCCCAAAGTCACCCAATTGGCTTTCATGCCTAAGGTGGGACTCGAAGTCACAAGCTTCTGGTGATTAGCCCAAAGTCACCCAATTGGCTTTCATGCCTAAGGTGGGACTAGAACTCGCAAGCTTCTGGTGATTAGCCCAAAGTCACCCAATTGGCTTTCATGCCTAAGGTGGGACTAGAACTCACAAGCTTCTGGTGATTAGCTCAAAGTCACCCAATTGGCTTTCAGGCCTAAGGTAGGACTAGAACTCACAAGCTTCTGGTGATTAGCTCAAAATCACCCAATTGGCTTTCATGCCTAAGGTAGGACTAGAACTCACAAGCTTCTGGTGATTAGCTCAAAGTCACCCAATTGGCTTTCAGGCCTAAGGTAGGACTAGAACTCACAAGCTTCTGGTGATTAGCTCAAAGTCACCCAATTGGCTTTCATGCCTACGGTAGGACTAGAACTCACAAGCTTCTGGTGATTAGCCCAAAGTCACCAAATTGGCTTTCAGGCCTAAGGTGGGACTAGAACTCACAAGCTTCTGGTGATTAGCCCAAAGTCACCCAATTGGCTTTCATGTCTAAGAAGGGACTAAGTCCTTCGGGAGATAGGGCGGTATATAAGTGTAAATAAAATAAATAAATAAAATAAATAAATAAACTCATAGGTTGCTGGTGATTGGCCAAAAGCAGGGATGGGTTCTAACTGGCTTCACTTCTGGTTTGGTTGTGCGCTTGCGTGCATGCGCAGTTCAATTAAAATTGTTCTGCATATGCACAGAACTAAAAAACAAAATGGCGGCAGCAGCAATCAGGGAACTGATTTGGGGGCATGGCAGGCCTAGGTTGCTGCCAGTTGCAGCGACCCAGGCCACCATACCACTACCAGTTTGGCCGAACCGGGCCAAATCGAGTCCAAACCAATAGGAACCCACTTCTGGCCCAAAGTCACCCAATTGGCTTTCATGTCTAAGGTGGGACTAGAACTCATAGGTTGCTGGTGATTGGCCCAAAATCACCCAACTGGCTTTCATACTTAAGGTGGAACTAGAACTCATAGGTTGCTGGTGATTGGCCCAAAGTCACCCAGCCAGTTTTGATTCCAACGGATTGGACGGGACCTAGAACTCAGCTGGTTTGCAGCCCAGCCTCTTCCCCAATACAAACCAACATAGGTAAGTCCTATAGCCTTTGATGTGCTCCCTAGCCATAGGGGGATTAGTACCCAAGTCCTTGATCATTGCCCCTTTATGCACACGGCAGATTTCTCTCAAATGATATGGACAAACCATTGGCAAATCAGGATTCAATCTAGAAGCTGAAAATCCAGCAGGTTTGGAGGGGAAGAGATGCCCCACTCGTCACTCTCTGTCAGTTGCCTCTGACTTGCCAGTTGCCCTGAACTGTTTCTAGAAAAACCAGACAGGGCAAGAAGGTTGGTGGTCTCTCTCCCCACCCCCCACCTCATTGCCTCTCTGTTAGTACATTTAGTGCCCTTTTCCTCAATTCAAAGTGTGCAAGTACTTTTTCTCATCTGTGAAAATTAACAGCTCTGTATCAAAACTGACTCATAAACATTTGCAAGTGACTTACAAGAGCTCAAAATACATGCCATTACCATAACGTTGGAAGAGGCAGGCTTGCAACCTTAACTTTGCTGAGCAGGTGGCAGCAAAGGAGTAACGTAATGCCTTTTGTGGCTGTGGTTGTTAAAATCTTGGAAATGATGGAGATGGGCATGTGGCGTGGATAAAATAAATAACGGCAGGGAATGCATTACAGGCTAGATTTCTGTCCTTTAAATGGACAGAATCTGTATTTTGTGTGCAAGACCTTTCTCGCAATAGACTTGCAATTGTGTGAATGGCTTTAAAAATGAAAGATGGCCTGAGATATAAGTTAGGAACCTGTGGGTGTCTATAGGTGCAAAGGGACATACTGTATGTAGAGCATTAACTCTTTCCTTCGGCTGCTGTGCTGATTTGGCTCACCTCTCCAATATGTACCTACCGTATTTTGGGACTATAAGATGCACCGGTATATAAGACGCACCAAGATTTCTAAGAGGTAAGTAAGAAAAATAATTTTGTCCTCCCTGGCCCCCTGGACCCCAAGAGCACTCTGCAGGCTTCAGCAGGGCTGGGGACAGGCAAAAATGAACCCATTTTTGCCAAAAGAAAAAAAAAGGCAGAAAACGCCCCCCTTTTTGCAAAAACAGGAGCATTTTTGCCTTCCCCCAGCCCTGCTGAAGCCTGCAGTGCTTCTGGGTTCTGTGGGAAGTAAAAAATGGGATGCGGGGGCGGGGCTTTGGGAGGCAGACTTCAGGGGGCCAAAAATGGCTGTATTCGGTGTGTAAGACGCACCAACATTTCCATGCTCTTTTAGGGGGGAAAGGGTGCATCTTATATTCCGAAAAATACGGTAATATTAAGTTATTGTTAATGCTGGGAACCATATCATGTCTAGGTGTCTTGTCTACTTACTGAGGATATTTTCTGTGTTCTCCGTAACAAGGGGACCTTCAGGATCAGGGTCAGGCCTGGGCTCGAGGAAGTATTCGGAAGCCACACAGCTGCCTTTTTTCTGACCTGGAAAGAGAGACAAGGCATCAAAATTCAGACAGCAAAAGCGGCCCATATTGGACAGTGTTTCTGAACCTCAGCAAGTTTAAGAAAAATGGACTTCAACTCCCAGAATTCCCCAGCCGCACAACTGAGGATTCCCAGGAGAACTCTGGGAATTGAAATCTATGCCTCTTACAGTTGCTGAGGTTCAGAAACGCTGGTATAGGACCTTCAGGGAAGAAACGAGCCGTGGTGGTGCAATGGTTAGAGTCCAGTACTGCAGGCTATTTCTGCTGATTGCTGGCTGCCAGCAATTTGGCAGTTTGAATCTCACCAGGCTCATGGTTGACTGAGCCTTCCGTCCTTCCGAGGTGGGTAAAATGAGGACCCAGATTGTTGGGGGCAATAGGCTGGCACTGTTAACTGCTTAGAGAGGGCTGTAAATCACTGTAAAGCAATATATAAGCTTAAGTGCTATGGCGATTGCTAAATGGGGCCTTTGCAGGAAGGAAGTCCCAAATCAGCAAGGCCAAATTGCTATGTAGTCATGTACACTTCCATTCAAACAAGCCACTTCTGTAAGATAAGTCAGCTCAGAGCTAGTTGTAAGCAGGATACCTCTGACCATTTCCAAAGCTAGATGACAAGTCAATTTTTGTTCTGCTGTCCAGAACATGGTCCTAAGGCCTCAAGAGCCATCCTGGAGGAGATGTAACTTTTTTATTTTACTATTTCATCGTGTGTGTGTGTGTGTGTGTGTGTGTGTTCCAGCATAACTCTGGAGCGCCTTGAGCAATTTCAATCAAACTTAGTACACAGATGACTTACTCTCTAGAAAAAAATACTTTGGGGGTTAGACACCCCTAACACTCCTAGGGGGGCGGGGTGTTCTGTTAAGATACAGCCTGCTGTGCCTTAAAATGGCTTCTACTGTACTGCCATAAAATGACTTCCACTGTACAATGCAGTGAAGTTGCCATGGTAATGGCTTCACAGTACTCCACAAAGGGACTTCCTCTGGTAAGGGGGAAAATCCAACATTAGGAATTACGTTTGGTCTGGACATTTTCCCTAGTGGTGGGTTTCCATTTTGTTTACTACCAGTTCGCTTGTGCTTTTGCACGCCCGATGCTTTTGCGCATGCACAGAAGTGTCCGGGCAGGTGGGCGGAGCCTCCCAACGCCACTACTACCAGTTTGCCTGATCCGGGCTGAACCGGGAACAAGCCACCTCTGATTTCCCCCCTATAAATAAATACCCTGGCAACGCCGAGGTATCAGTTAGTGTTGGAATAAAAATTAAACAATGGCCCCATATGCACCTCTTAAGGATAGGAAAGCAGAAAGGAGGTGGGTGGAGACAAGTGGGGATCCTTTTTAATGAGTGCCATAAAAGATCAGATCCTCACAGAACCCCGGTGAAGGTCCAACTCAGGGGTCTGCAAAGTTGGCTCTTTTAAGACTGGTGGACTTCAACTCCCAGAATTCCCCAGCCAGCCATGCTGGCTGGGGAATTCTGGGAGTTGAAGTCCACCAGTCTTAAAAGAGCCAACTTTGCAGACCCCTGGTCCAACTGAACTGATTTATTGCTTATTAAGTTTATGTACAAGAATCTTCTCAACTTTTGGGGTTAAGGTCAACAGAATTCAAGGAAGATTGGGCTTAGTTCACTAATAGTTACGTAGGGATTCTAGGCTGGTCCCTCTTTTAACTCCTCCCCCAGATTCTGCCACTCCTTGTCCTACATCACTTCAACAGCTTCCTGGCAGCTGGTTCAGCCAGTTAACCCTCCCCTTTCTACCAGCATGTCACAGGAAAGGCCCCTAGGAAGGGCCCCGAGGTTAAGGAACAAGTAGCCAAAGTCCCACATTCAAAAGGAGCATCAGGAATGCATATGCACTGCTGTGTTCATGAGATCTACTAGTTCAGATATTCAACCAGCGCTGTAGACTCAGGTTCAAGTTCTACTTCCAACCATGGAAGTTCAGTGGGTGATCTTGGGTGATCTTCAGTGGGTGATTCAGTGGGTCCCTTGACCTCGTAGGGATATTGTTCTGGAGCAAAAGAGTAATAGGAACTAAAGGGCACAGGACTTTGAGCTCCAAGATAACAATCTAACAAGGAAATGAATAATGTTTCTTATGTTTATTGTACTGTTCCACCCTCTATCTTAGATGTAATAAAGGTATATTGTCATTACCAGTAACATTGATTGTTTGAATGATTGATTATGTGCCATCAAATTGTTTTAAATTAGTGTGTGTATGTGCACACACAGACTAAAGCAGGGGTCACCAACCTTCCAGACCTCTGGGGCCACTAAATTCATAATTTTAAATCCTGTGGACCAGGGGTCTGCAAAGTCGGCTCTTTTAAGACTGGTGGACTTCAACTCCCAGAATTCCCCAGCCAGCAATGCTGGCTGGGGAACTCTGAGAGTTGAAGTCCACCAGTCTTAAAAGAGCCGACTTTGCAGACCCCTGCTGTGGACCATTAATATGAACTAGGGATGAGATGCGGTCCTTCAGGCACTTAGCTTGGCCACCTGTTAGCGGAGAGAAGAGCTAGGTTTGTTGTCCATTGCAACTAAGAATCTCAAATACAGCCAAGAATGAATGTTTATCTTATAGCCAGCCCGGGCGCTAGATCGGCCCCCTGCAAATTCTGTCTTTTGAGAAGCCTGGCCGAAGTTTTGCACACCACTCACTGAAGCGCCTGGACTCCCAGGGAGGGAGGGAGGGAAGGGCTGGAGTTACTAAACCAGCAGCCAAGCTAAATGCCTGAAGAACCCCACCCCATCCACAAATGGGAGTAATTGCTTCGGCAGGCCATATCCAGCCCAGGGGCTGTAGTTTGAGGATCCTGGATTTAGTGCAATATAAAAAATGCAAAAATGCAAAGATTTTTCTGCGGACCACCAAAATTTTCTCGCAGACCACCAGTGGCCCATGGACCACCAGTTGGTGACCGCTGTACTAATGCTCTCATTCTTGTAACCTTTGACTGGATGAAACAGTGTCTCAAAGGGCAACAATTTTTGAACCAAGGTACTTCAAAGGGATTAACTTACAGAATTTGTCCAAAATCTGGGACCCAGGACTCCCATTCCAATGAAATTCAGCAAATTTTTATAAAACATGTTATGACACAAAAATCACGGAAAACAGTTTATGGTGTAACACAAAATGTCACAAAACAATTTTTGTGCTGATGTTTGTGCTATACAGTTCAACATGGGTTGTTTTCAAGACAAGACGCCTCTCTGAATGCATTTCCAACTAAGGCAGTGCCTTAGATCAGGGGTCTGCAAAGTTGGCCCTTTAAAGACTGGTGGACTTCAACTCCCAGAATTCCCCAGCCAGTCCATCAGTCTTTAAAGGGCCAACTTTGCAGACGCCTTAGATAGAAACTCTGTCCCTGTTAAAAACTCTGAAGAATCTGGTGAGGAAATACTTCTGAAAGGATGGCCCAATGGGTCACAGAGTTCCTAATATAGGTAGTCCTCGATTTACAATCATACTTGAGCCCAAAATTTCCATTGCTGGGCAAGGCAGTTGTTAAGTGAGTTCTATCCCATTTTTATGACCTTTATTTTTGCCACAATTTGTTAATCAGATCACTGCAATTGTTGAGAGAATCATGCAGCCATTAAGTGAATCTGGCTTCCACCCATTGATTGCTTGTTGGAAGCTGGGTGGGAAGTTTAGAAATGGTTATGATGTGACCACGGGACCGTGCAACTGTCATAAGGACATGCCAGTTGCCAAGCAGTCAAATTTTGATCATGGACTGCAAATGATGAAAACTGGTCATAAATCACCTTTTTTCAGTGGTTGTAAGTCAAGGACTACCTCTATGCATGTTATTTTATGTATCTAAATCAGTGTTTCTCAATCTCAGCTCAGTTAAGATGTGCAGACTTCAACTCTCGGACTTCTTTAGCCAGTTGGCTGGGGAATTCTGGGAATTCGTGCATCTTAAAGTTGCTGAGATTGAGAGAGGCCAATTTAAATGGCCAATTTTTGTGGGAGAGGGGTCTGCACACTGTCAAAATGGATCCATGGCACAAAAAGGGTAACAATCCCTGACTTAGAGGCAGGAATAAAGGGCATAGGAAAGACGAGATAGTTAAATGTGCATGGTAGATAGTTGAGTTGCCCAATTTAAATCCAATGTTTGTAAATGCAGTATTTGCAATATTTCTAGCATTATTCAATGAAAAAAAATACAGGCAGACCTTCTCATTCCAAGATCCTTAATGAGTTCTTCTCTCTTGGGGGAGAATACATCTCTGAAGTCAACTCTGTCTTGCCCCCCAGCTTGATTAGAATAGCTTGGAAATAAGAGCCAACTTTTAAAGCTAAATCTAGGTGAATGACAGCTCTCTGAAGAACCTTGTCAAGAGCTGAGTTGCACACCACTCCAGACCTCTGATAAGACCCCCCATTTCTTGGGTTTCCACATTGCTCAGTGATTTCAACTTTGCATGTAGTCAATCAGAATTAAGTTGACTAGAATCTACCCAAATATGAATGTTGTCCTTCACTCAAGGCAGTGTTTTGCTAGTCTAGCTATCAAATGTTGATCTGTTGTGAAATTACCAGCTAGGCTGGAAGGAGGAGTCAAGCAAGGGCCTAGCTTGGAGTCTTTCTGCAACTGCAAGCAGCGTAAGTTAGATTTCCCTCAAGATCCACAAAGCTTTATCTGGTTGTTCCCCTGACAAGCAGTCTGGTGAGATTCTTGCAACATAGGTGATGGGCAATAAAGTTACTGATTCTATTCATGAGTGGCTCTGATTGCTTGCATCTGATCTGATCTGAATAATATAGAGGAATTTAGGAAATGAGGAAGCTTGAGTGCAGTTTGGTCCTGATGTCTTACGATGGAAATAGTAAGACTGGTCCTAAGATATGGTCCTAAGACTCGTAAATGAAAGCAGCATTGGAAGAGAGCCCTCACGCCCTTACCTGCAAAGAAGCAAACCCTCCAGAGGCCAGCATGGAGTGCCATGACTATTTCCGTGGTCTGGTTTTGCGGAAACACAATCCCTTCCTCCATGAACAGCCAATAGTCAGTACTGACAGCAATGCCCACCAGGAGCAGCCCGCACGCTCCAAAAACACTAGACAGGAGGGTCAGGGCGCGACTGCTGCAGTTACTCATCCTAGGTGACAGAGAGAGCGACTGGCCAAATGCAGCGCAAGGATCTGGAAGAGAAATAAACCCCCATCAGTCCAAAACTCCTGGGGAGTACTAAAACCAAACTAAACAGACAACAAACAGAATAACAGAGTTGGAAGGACCTTGGAGGTCTTCTAGTCCAACCTCCTGCTCAAGCAGGAAACCCTATACCAGTGATGGCGAACCTTTTTGGCACCGAGTGCCCAAACCAAATGTATGTGCCGAGCCCCAGACCACCTAGTCTTCTGGTTCCCAGCATGCATATGCATGTCAGCCAGCTGGTCTTCATGCACGCCGGAGCCCTGGAAACTCAAAGACCAGCTGGTCAGTGTGTATGCATGTGCCAGAGACCTGGACACTTAAACCAGCACTGGCCAGCTGGTCTTCAGATTTCTGGGATTCCGGCATCTGCGAAGATTAGCTAGCTGGTTCGCATGCGCACACCGGAAACCAAAAGATCAGCTGGCAATGGCGCACTTGCTCAGAGAGAGGGCTCTGTGTGCTACTTCTGCCATGCGCGCCATAGGTTCCTCATCATGGCCCTATGCCATTTCAGACAAAAAACCTTGTGATTTTTACCAGAACATTTGTTGCCCATTTTTGAATCAAATGTGTTGGTTCCCAGAGACCTCCAGAATGGCTGTTTCTCAAATGCTTTTATGTTGTCTTGCATAATTTGAGCATGCAGGGCCACCAAATCCATTAAAACTTTCCCCAGGCCCCAAGGAGCCTGACACTGAAAGGAATTTCCTAAGGATGGTCTCTCCTCTTTGCATTTTTCTGACTGGAAAGGGTTGAATATTTGACCATGAAATCCAGGGCAGGGGTAAAGCTTCCTTCTATAATATCTTCTAGAGCAGGCTTCCCATCTTTGGGGAAGCCTTGATGAACCAGGATTACAAGTCCCATAGCTTCTAGCCTCCCAGGATTTGTACTTATCAATACAGGGTGCAAAAGAAAAAGAAAAATCCTACACCAGCATTTAGCAAGAAAATACTCAGAATCGCTCCAAGCGGTTTGAAAACTCTTCTTTGGAACCCAGTTTTTCTGCCTCTGGTCTCTTATTGTTCTCATGGGCCAGGAATTTTAGATTCTAGTCTTGCACATTAAAGTGACAAATTCCTCCCATACCAATAAAACGGAGGAATTATGATTGCTTGTATTCAGTCTAACCAATTTTCTGACATTATGCAAGTGTCATACAGGAGTCATTTTCCAAGGCAAGATTTCTGCTCCTTTTCAAAGCTGATAATCAGATATCTACCAATCTTTGTTATTTAGCCCATGGCTGGTTCTAAATTTGGCAAAGTGTTTATGAATGAGGCCCCTTCCCAAGTTTGGCTGGTCATGTTCGTTTCAGTGATACTGACAACCATGCTGTATTAAATAACATCAGGCAACTAGATCTGAGAACCCTGTTTTCTGATTTCTTAAAACATTACTAAGTGCTGTTTAGGGGAGAGCCATTGTGGAAAAACTACACATGATTGTTGGATCCAATAGCTGGATGTAGACTAGAATATCTAATATTTAAGTTTTTTAAAATTTTATATGTTTTGTATGTATTTTAATATTCCTGTGCGCCACCCTGGGTCCGCTTGGAGAAGGGCGGGGTATAAATATAATAAATAAAATAAATATAAATAAATATATTTCTTGCAGGTATAAAAAAAATAGCATTTCACCAGCATGCAACATTGAGGTAATAATTTTGCTAAACTATCTTTGAAAAAAGTGGCTTTTCCATCTCTTTCCTTCCACCCATCCGTCTGTGTCTGCCTGCCTGCCTGCCTATCTATCTTGTATACCACCCATCTTGTCAGAAGAGATTCTCTTAAGCAATGCCCCCCCTCCAGAAACACAGGAGTCATGGACCATATGTAAGAAAACAAACACATTTCTCAAAGAGTTGTATTGTAAATAGTATTAAAATGATCTTCTATATGGAGAAGACCTTAGATTTCTTATAGTTTTTCTGAATATAAGTGCAGGATAGATCATTTCAGTCCTTTATTCACATAAACACTGCAGGACCATCTTGAGTTCATGCTTGTTCAAGCCAATAAAATAATCAATTCCTATATAGTTGATATTGACCAACCCAAAGATGAGCCATGTTCCGGAATCAAACAGTGTGCGATACAGCAGAAAGGATCCTATATAGACTGAACTGTGAACTACCGTATGTTGTCATTGCAGTTTAGCTCCTAGGCAAGCTTGAACAACAAAACCGCCTGAAAACCTTCTAAGAACACAGATGGCCAGGGTGAGAACACAATATAGTATTTTTCTCTGTTTTTATCAAGGTTTTCACCCATTAAGGAAGATATTAAAGACCAGAATTTCAGAGCAGTATTTGATTAGTGTGTGGGAAGGTAGGTTTCACACTCTATTATAAAAATATTTTTGCAGAGGGTTGGTGGACCAGGAGTAGCAACAGAGTTTGGTGTAACTTGGCACAATCTGCTGAAATTTAGTCCAATAAGAGGATCATCTGCCAAGCTCAACCTTCCACATTTCTGCTCTTGTTCCTTGACCTCATGGATTGCACTTACTTGCCTTCTCCAGAAATGTGAGCCATGACAAGAGTGAGTAAAAGTATTTCGTATTTATTCGTATAAATACTAAATAAATACGAAAAATTACTAAAAAGGAACACTTACCATTTAGCCCCCTTCTAATATGGAGATAAATTCTCATCAAGGAGAACCTGCCCAATTTCCTCCCCCTCCCCCCCACTTTCATCTGAGACTTGTCAGGCAAAGGATTAGGACTGCAAATTAAGTTGCAATGCAAAAAGGATTTACTGCTCAAGCCTATACACACAAGAATCTAATCAATGAAAGTTTAATGCAATATTGGTACCAAATAAGGGTCAACGGAATTCAAGAGGGGTTGAACTTGGACCATTTATGACAAATTATTGACTCTAAACTGATGACGTGCTTTGCTCTGCCCCCCAGCTCTCCTTGCTCTTCTCCTACATACTGGGATTATGAGGGAAGAGTGGCTATTAACAGTTTGATAGAGAATTTCTGCGGAAAATCTATCTGGTGATTTGAAAATAATATGCAAATGCAACTTTCCCCCCATTTCTATTCAAGATAATGTTTTAAGATGCACCTCTTTAGAAGTTCTGCATTACTACATTTCACATGCTTAGTTTCCCTTGAGATATTATGCGTCTCAAACCTGACAGGAAAAACTTGTGTTCCAGAAATAAAACTCTGATTCTAGACTTCCTTCAACTATCCCGATTTTCATCCGCCACATTTTTAACAAGCTTCTTCCTCCTCGCATGGCACCCTACCAAGAATTTCAAAAACCAGGATTTCTATGCTTTCTTATGAATATTTTATAGTTTCAGCTATATAAAAATGCTTTTAAGAAGTTTAATCTCTTCGGTTTATTTCTCTTTGTAGAAGGTGGAGAGATAGAAAGGTTATTTTCATGGAACATTCTTGCCCATGATTAATTGAATCCCGATTTTCTGGATTGGGCCAATTATTGGTATTCTGGACTTTGTTTGCAGAAGATGAAAATTTAAGATCTTGCCCACTATTTTTGTGGTTCCATGTGTGACGGGAAAACAGTCAAAATGTAAGTACCACTTATTCTCAGGCACCTGAGAGTGAAGGTTTCCCAACCGTAGCAACATATAGTGGTGGAGTTCAACTCCGAGAATTCCCTAGCCAGCCTGATTGCACCAATCTCCTTCAACGATGTGGAACAGGTTCCTTGCCCCGTTTTCCTCAGTACCTCCTTATTAATGATGAAGGTAAAGGTTCCCCTCTCACATATGTGATAGTCATTCCCAACTCTAGGGGGCGGTGCTCATCTCGGTTTCAAAGCCAAAGAATCAGCGCTGTCCGAAGACATCTGCGTGGTCATGTGGCCGGCATGACTAAACACCAAAGGCTCATGGAATGCTGTTACCTTCCCACCAAAGTGGTCCCTATTTTTCTACTTGCATTTTTACATGCTTTTGAACTGCTAGGTTGGCAGAAGCTGGGACAAGTAACGGGAGCTCACTCCATTACATGGTGCTAGGGATTTGAACCGCCGAACTGCCAGCCTTTCTGATCGACAAGCTCAGTGTCTTAGCCACTGAACAACCACTTTCCTACCTCCTTATTGGGTACCCACAAATATTACCGAGCCTTGATTATTATTATTTTTGGTCAAAAACATAATTATCTTCAGGATATAATTTTGCACTTTCAACATCTAATATCAACTCCACTTGCAATGCAGTTTTCAAGAACTTTTCCTTGCTTGTATCTATTGGGGTTTCTAATTATGTTTTCTTTGGCCACATTTGTGCCATTGAGATTTTTAAAAAAGCCCTCCTCACCAGGATATAATTATCTGTTATCATATGGGTAGGTAAGATAGAAAAGTAGAATTTGGGCTGGATAGAGGATAGAGGGCCAGGAGGGAATGGCAAAGAATCCAGGCATAAATTGAGTTGCAGCCCCCTTGAAGGGGCTCATGGATGAGATATGGTCTTGTCTATAAGGATGGCCCTGCTTCCTTCTTATGCATTGTTGATCATTCCTGGCAGTGTGGCATTACCCCAGCTGCTAGCTGAGAAACTTCATCTGATGTCTCCCATCTGCAATGGGTTTATTTTGGTTACAGAAGGTGACACAATACCCAAACCATCCTACACAAACCCTGTTCCAAATCAACACATACACGCATACGCATATAACACAATCAGGCACATAACTCTGCGTGTGTGCGTGCGTGGAGCAGTATATGTGTGAAAAAAGAGGGGGATTATATCAGCTAGTGAGAAAAGGGATGTGCATGTTTTTTAGCCACAGACCAAGGTATGGATGAACAGACAATGAAGCTATGTGTGTGTGTGTGTGTGTGTGTGTGTGTGTGTATATGAGAGAATATTTTACACACATATATATATACACATATATACACATATATACATATATACATATATACATAGACATATACATGCTTCAATGTACAGAGATGTTTAAAGAGATGGATGATACCTGGGAAGGTAGCTTTTTTGCTAGAAGGTTACAAGTAGAAGAGACAGTAATCTTAAAATGTGCTTATTCTGGATTTCTTGCTTTGCTCATTACCATTCCTGGGTAACTAGATGATGTAGGGGAAGACTGAAATGAAAATATTTAAGAGAATATTGGGCACTTTGGAAACATCCAGAAACACGATTGATTATTCCTAGAGATAGTCCTAATTTACCACAGTTCATTTAATGAATATTTGAAGTTACAACAGCATTAAAAAAGTGACTTATGACTGGTTTTCACACTTATGACAGGTGCAATATCCCCATGACCACATGACCAAAATTCAGAACTTGGCAACTGATATATATTTATGACAATTGCAGTGTCCCAGGTGGATGACCTCTGGTGACCTTCTGGCAAGCAAAGTCAATAGGAAAGCCAGATTCACTTAACATTCAGCAAATAATGTTGTAAAATAGAGCAAAATTCATTTAACAGCTGACTCGCTAAGTAACAGAAATTTTGGGCTCAACTGTTGTCATAAATTGAGAACTACCTGTATTGCTTTGCATCACTTACTGTTAGATTCTTTAATAATTATCTATCTGCTTGTTAACCTATCTCTTACAATTTGTTGTGTGCAGTTTACTATTCCCTGTGTCCAAGATGGAGCAGATTAAACATTTAAGACACAAAACCTGTCCAAAAATGCACTTATCTTTTACCCATAAACCAGTCCCTATGATTAAATATTAGAGGCACATGGTTTGCGCATGATGTTTATCACCCATGATCTATTTCTCCATTATTTATGGCATATTGCGCTTGACAGAATTCACCCAGCAGACTAAGCAAAACCCCAAAACATATGCACAATATCTGTTGACACAAAAGGCAAAAACAACAACAACCATCAGCACATGGAAATGGACTGGGAACTATGCCACCTTCCATTGGACATTCATCACTTCTGTAAATGTTGGCCTACACAAACGTGTTATTTTCACACACTACGCCCAGCGGGATATGTTAGCACAATTAAATATACATTCTGAATGACAAGCCATATATTTTCAAAATTCTGGTATCCATATGCAAGAAACTCTGATCCTGTGTTCAATTAACCACTTTAGAATTATGTTTGCCTACAGTTCCTGCTAGATCTCTCCAAATGGATACTCCCCAGATTTGTTCATCTCTCATTGGTCCAACCAGCAAGGTTGCAGGACGTTGGATTGGGGAAGGGGATGTCATATTAAGGGGGTACAACAAAGATAAGAAGCAATGGATGGAAACTAACCAAGGACAGAAGCAATCCATACATCCTCCCGGCCGATTCGCTCCTACAGAGAGGGACTTCTCCGGGTGCCGTCCACTAGACTTTGTCAGCGGGCGACGCCCAGGGGAAGGGCCTTCTCTGTGGCGGGCCCAGCCCTCTGGAACGACCTTCCCCCCGACATTAGAACAACCACGGACCTCCGCTCCTTCCGTCAGAAATTAAAAACTCACTTTTTCTGCTTGGCCGGCCTAGGTTAGTCTCTACCTCAGGGGTTAGGAAATGTTAATTTTAAAATGGGAATTTTAGTGCAGGGATAGATAGATTTAATTTGTTTTTATTGTATTTATGTATGTATATATTTTATGTTGTTTTAATTTCTCCCTCTGCACCGCTCCGAGTCCCCTCGGGGAGAGGACGCGGTTATAGAAATAAATATTCTATTCTATTCTATTCTAGCCTAGAACTAAGGAGAAATTTCCTAACAGTGGGATCAATCAGAATGGGCTGCCTTCAGAACTTGTGGATGCTCCATCACTGGAGGTTTTTAAGAAGAGACTGGAAAACCATTTGTTTGAAATGGCATAGGGTTTCCTGCCTGAGCAGCAATTGGACTAAAAGACATCCAACTCTGTTATTCTGTTATATATTTTGAAAGAATATGAGACTTTAGTCCCTTTGACTATTACTTTTCCCAGAGTGAAAAATATCAAGATGTTATGGATTTGTTTCAGATTCTCTTAACAATCAGTGAAAACAATACGGCAGTTGCCAATGTATCCTAGAGCCTGGCCAAGTGATCTGCTTGGCATGGACCAAGCCATTTGTCTTTAGTGAGGGCAGCCATCTTTGCCAGCCTCACTGCTGGGCCTTCAATAGCAGCAGAATCCACAAAAGTGTAACAAGTGAAATCCCTCCTTTTTTCAATGGAGGGGAAAACTAAGCTACTAGCAAAGTTAGTGTGACAGATTCATCTAGCTCAGGAGTGTCAAACTCAAGGCCCGGGGAGTGGATCCGGCCTGCGGGATGCTTAGATCTGGCCCATGAAAACAGCAAACAACTGGCGGGCGGTGCCTGTGCCAGTAAAAATGGAGCTGGAGGGGGGGGGATGTGGCCTTCCCAAGCTCCATTTTCACTGGCAGAGGATTGCAGGAGGCTGTCACAGCCAAAAATGGAGCTCACAAGGGCCGCGGGCAGCCTTGCCGAGCTCCATTTATGCTGGCATAGGGTTGCAAGAAGCCGTTGCAGCTGAAAGCGCAGCTCGGGAGCCCATTTTCACTGGCAGAGCGCTCGGGCCACCACAGGTGCCCCTCCAACACAAGTGGCATCGAGCTAGCCATGCCCACCCTAGCCACGCGCACCACAATGCCCCCTCCCCCCTGAGGTCAAACACAACCCTGAGGCGGTCCTCAATGAAACTGAGTTTAACGCTCCTGGTCCAGCTGAAGCCAAGGGATGCTTTTCAGAGGTGTTGAGCTACAACCTCCCTCATCATCAAACAATGCTAGATAGGGCTAAATAAAATAAATAAAGACTATGAGGTTGCAAAACCTAATTTTATTTATTTATTTTTTTAAAGGAAAAAACGGTTTCAAATCTCCCTCCAGTTACTAATTTTGCTGGATAACTCAGCCTAACCTGGCTGAGGTGAACAGCGGTACATTGTGCTGAGCCCTTTGTTTTTGTGATACAATCAGAGTACGATTAATGTAAGGCTGTTTCACAAGTCTGTTTTTAGAATAAAGGGGAACATACCTATGCCTAACCCATATGTTCTCCAAGCTATGAGGGGATGGGTTGTAACTGTAACACATTAGATTTCAGGGATGTTAAGGAACACCAAATGAATTTTTACAGGACTAATGATATTTTAGGTAGGTGTGGGGGTATTGTTTTTACCTCTATAGAGAAATGGCATGTGAAAGTAGAAAATCCAATTTCCATTTTACCCATTGGTTTCCAAACTCAAAATGGTAAACTCCATCTACACGAAAGCATAAATACCATTTTGGACTTCAAATTCCAGAATTCCCCAGCTTGGGGGATTCTGGGAGCTAAAGCCCATTTGTCTTAAAGCCACCAGGTTTGAGGAATACCAATTTAAGTCTCCCTTTTCATCCCAAAGAACGCCTCTTTGTTCACCAACTCAGTTTCTTTATGCCATGACATCAGATGGATCAGATAGGTAGAGTTGAGGAGCCCCAAATTATCAAATAAGCCTTAGGAGAGTGTGTGTGTGTGTGTGTGTGTGTGTGTGTGTCTAGATATTGTGGCTTTTAAAGCTTTCCTCACCCTAATAAACTCCAAATATGTCAGACTACTTTTTATATTTAAATATACTGCTTGCCATTCAGAACAAGGTATAATATTTAAGCGGAGCATCTCTGTAAACATTCTATAATAAATGAACAGCAAACAATTTTCAATCCTCCTCAAAGAACCTATTTCAGCCTATCCAAGAAACTAAGTCTAGTAAAGTGAATTGGAGGCTCCTTTGTTTAAGACCAGCAGTCTAGCCACTAAGCCCTACTGCCTCCCACACAACCCGCTCAGCATCAAGGGAGGCATAATAACATTTCCTCCATCATCCCTTTCACTGCATAAGATGATACTCTGGCTGCCTGATGCTCCAACTCACAGCATACTACTATTATTGTACGAATGATGCTGTGCTTGACACAGATTCACAAAGGTAGTAAAATTAGCTCTCAGCCTGCCTGCCTCCTCTTTGGCTCTTGTGTGCTATGTCAGTCTGGTACTGATCTTCATCCCATGCCACCACTGGGAGCGTCTCCTTCCAGCTGTGGCTACACCACCTTCACCTGTCAAGAAATACAAGCTCATAGCCGTATCACCTCTAGAATCACCTGGGAGAGTTCTGGGATTCTTTTCTGTGAAAATCGACCAGTTTCTAACAGTTTTCCTCAACTAAACACCAACATCAGGATAATCTGATCTTAGGTAGCATGATACCATTCCAAAAATTGATGTTCCTCTGCTAGTGGGGTGAACCTCCCCCATAACCCCACCAAAGAAGAAGAATAGAAAATTCACATGGATGCCTGTCCTGAAGGAAACTTCCTTATAAAATACATTCTTCTGAAGAAGACAGTCACCCAAGGAGTGAGAAATATGCTAAGCTTAAATCCATTAACATATCTAGGACAGGACACACACAAAGATCACCCTTGTTCACTGTATAATGTAGGGATCATCCTCGACAAATCATACGTGCCTTTAAAAGAACATTAATAAGGGGCAGTAGGGAGGTGGGGCTACCATAACCCCAATGTTTGAAAAGATTTGTGCAATATGCGAAGACAAGGGAAATAGGAGTTAAGGGAAATCATGCAAAAAATATCAGGGCATCGAGCAGAGAGACGTACAAATACCCTCTGTGAAATTATTCCCGTAGGCAAGATTAATGCTTGGAAAAAAATTGAGGAGAAAACCTTCTCTATCAGTTTCTTAGTCACATGCGTACACACACACACACACACACACACACACACACACACACACACACTGCACAAAGCATCCTCAATCTTGTATTCTTCGAATGTGTTTAGACTACAACTGCCAATATCTCCGATGACCAGCCTCTACGATTGGGATGTGGACCATGGAAGCCCAACCAATATATCTGGAGGCTGGAGAAGGCTGCCCTGATGCACCACCCAGAGAAAGGTGTTAAACATTATTGCATCCTCTCTTAGTCTGTCCTACTAAACCTGCACAACACACTAGCACAGCCTCAGAAGCAGGCTAAGTAAAAAAGACTTCAGTATTACAAGAAACCGATGTCATGTTCTGCCTGAAATCACAGATTGCCTGCCTGCCTATCAGTGAGGAGCTAAAGACATCTATGTACGACACCAATTCTCTCCCCCTGCCCTAACACACACACACACACACACACACACACACACCCCTACCCTGCTACACTCTTGTAGCATAAACAGATACATCCCATCATTCTGGCCCTAGAACACCACAATAGAAGTATGAATCTCGGACAAGAAATCTTATGCTCCTGAGATATTGATTATCTTTCTTAGCAAGGTGGGGAAAACAGTAAAGATATTTACAGCAGCAGCAGCAGCAGCATCAAGTTGATGACAATTGGTCCAAAGATTGTTTTAAAACGAAAGGTGGACAGATGCTGTTTTTATCCATGCACATTTTCACCAAAGCCACAGAGGAAACAGAATTCCCAGCTGCAATGGGAATTTTATTCGGACTCAATGAAAATTTGCACTTTTAGGAATAGATGGTTGTCCCAAGTAGGCAATACGCATGTGTAGTAGCAAAGAAAGTTGCCACCTGCAGTATCCCACAATCTTAGACTGGGATTATTATTAATTACCTGCCCTGTACTTTAGCACCCACTACCCAAAAGCAGACTTAAGACAACTCTATGAGCAGACAGCAGACAGCCACATGCTGGCTATCAGGAAGGAATTAAAAGCTGCAGATATTTCAAGTTGAAGACAATTCCTTTAAAAAAAAAAAAAGGATTCAAGACCACAAGCATTACACACCTGCCACATACCTAGGTTGTCCACAACCACCATTGCACTGTTTTGTGTGAGAAAGGCCACAAGCTGGCAAATCAGCCAAAGTTGTACAAAGTAGCACTCACATCTGGACAAATCAGCCCCAAAGGAAGAAATAAACGAGGGGGTTCTTTCCTAAGATCAGCAAGGGGAGGGTGGGGGGTGGGATGGGGATGATGGGGTTGCCGATGCCCCCCCCCCCCCGTTTTCCAGTATAAACAGAACTCTGGTCTCTGAAGTTCTGCCTGGCATGCTGGTTTATGGAGTGACACCAGGCAGGCTGCATAGTTCCAAGACACGAATGCAGAGGGGCACGCACGCACTTCCCCCTCCCCCCCCCACCCTCAGAACCAGCAGGGCCCGGGGGAAGCCGGCCCAGGGAAGGCAGGCAGTGATTCTCAAGTAATAGGCTTGGCCGACCACGGCAGGGATCGGCCGGAAGGGCAGCCGCTCGTCTCACCTTGCGGTTAGAACGCCGCGGGGGCTCCAGATTCCTCGCTCGCCTTCCCCCGCACCTGCATCGCTCCCCTGCTTGCTACTTCGCCTTGTTTTGCACTCCGACGTCGGCGGCGGCCGGGGAGGGGAGCAGGTTGGGAAAAACCGCCTTTCCCCCTTTTCTGGGAGGGTGGCGGCGGAATGGGGACCTTCGGCTTTAAGGACCGGCCCTCTGCAAGCCCAAAGGCCAGGGGTCTATTGCTGGCCGCCCCATCCAGAAGTTTGCTTCATTCCAAAGTGAGGAAGAAGGGGTGTTTCAGCGTGCGTTGTGTGTATTGCTGTGTGTGTGTGCGTGAGTGTTGTGGGGAGGAGGATGGGAGAACGGGTGCGGCGTTTCGAAAGGGGCGACGGAATGGAAAAAGGAAACGCTGCAGCAATGGACAAGCGGGGGGTAAATCTCGATCGGGAAGCTGGAGAGAGGGAGGGAGAGAGGAAGGAAGGAATGCAGCAGCGGGCAGGGAGGGGGACAATGACAGAAGGTGAAAAAAGCGAAAGAAGGCAGGCAGCGGCGAGGAAGAGGCGGCGGCGGGAAGGGGGACGGCTGCAGCAGCAACGGCGGCGGCGGCGGCAGCAGACGAAAGGCTGAACGCCGAAGAAGGGACCGCTGGAGGAGGACGAGGCGGGTGGGGGGCGAGGCAGGAGAGCGGAAAGAAAGAGGGAGGGAAGAGAATGAATGCAGCGGGAGGAGGGGGTGAGGGGAGCAGCCGGGAAAGCCGCCTCAGCGGACGGAGGGGAGCGACAGAAACCGGCGCCCAGCTAGCAAGGATGCCGGCAGGCGGGAAGCACCGGCGGGGCGAGGAAGGGGGCGATTGCAGGTGGTCCGAAGGGCGACCAAAGCGACGCAATTGCAAGGGAAAGGGGAGGGAGAGAGAAACGCAGGAGGAAGAGGAGAAGGCTGGAGGGAGGGGGGGGGGGAGCCGGAGAGAAAACCCAACAAGCCTCCAAAAATCGCAACGGGGGAGAAAAGGCGTCTGGGGAAACCGCGCGCGCACACACAACACGCACGCACGCACACACAGACACAGACACACACACAGAGAGAAGAAAACAAGAAAGAAAAAGCGCCGCAAAGAAAGACAAAAAGATCAGGGGGTGGAAATGCCCAGGCCGCTACGAATCCCAGAGCGCCCCTTTTCTTCAAAGGATCCCACCGGCGGAGGGGGCAAGGGGGAGGCTCGGCTAGGCTCAGCCAGTGGCTGTAGCGGTGAGCGAGATGGAGCTGAACCGCAGCGGGGAGGGACAGGATGGCAGCTGCCGCCGCTACCGCGCTTGTCCTGGGGGCTTCGATCGGGCACTGGTGCCGCAGTCGGCTGCCGAGAGGCGCCTGGGTTGTCTGTGAGTCGGTTCCCCCGCTTTTTCGAGCACACGTACGCACACACACACACGCGTGCTCACGGACCTACACACATTCACACACACACACACACACACAGACCCACACACCCGGGATGGAAAGCACAGGGCGCCCCCGCTGCCGGATCCCGCTGGATCACGGGATCCGCTTGGCTGGGAACTGACGAGGGGCGCGAGGAGAATTCACAATCACCCCCAGCTCAGCAGCACCCAGCCCGGCTCACTGCAGCTGGCCGTGATGTCAGAGGCACCACTCTTAAAGGGACCGACAGACCGGCTGGCGCTCGCAGGTTTGCCCGCTCAGCCGGTGTCTGATTCTGTGTGTGTGTGCGCGCGCGCGCGTGGAATTGGGGCGCGCGTTGAAACGCGAGTGGCGTTCGGAAGGGATCTAAAACGAGAAGGAAACGCAGACGCCAGAGCGGCGTGGTGAAAGGAAAGAGACGAGAGCGGAGGTCCCAAACTGAGAGAATCTCACCGGATTTTGCCCAGTGACTCTCACGCTAGATTAATGTATGGGTGTCTGCTCAGCTGGGTCGTCCAAGAACTACTGCCGTGGAAATGTAAACGTCCGGCGATTCTGAATTGTGCATATTATAGACCGTGCCTTTGTGTGTTTGTGTCCTAACTTGACAGCCGTCCTGAAGTTTTGAAGTTAGGTCGTCTACTGCTTCCCAGAACCCACATCACAAGCTCAGGTGCGCGGGCGCGTATGCACCCTTGGATGGATAGACAGACAATTGAAGCAAGAAAACGATTTCGGTCAGAGGACCTCTCAAACACTCGAAAAAGGCAGACTTACCAAGATTTTTGTTTTTAAAAAAGATCAAAAGCGGGACTGAATGCTAGTCTAATAACCTTTGAGAGAGGAAATTCTTGGTCTCCTGGCTCCCTCGGTCTGATCTCTTTTGGGGAAAATACCGTTATTTTAAAGGAGCTGGGTGGCTTTTAAGATCCCTTTTTCTTCTTCCTATTTCATGTAGGTGGATATTAGCTAAATCAAGGAATAGGGCTAGCTGGTCGGAGTCTCCATCAAACTTTCCCATGAAGTGGGGTGGGTCATTCAGCCCTACTCTTCCAACCTCCTGTCAGCCTATGTATGCTTGAGCCTGATATGGCTGGTCATCTTCTTCACCCCTACCTTGGAGAGAGGCCTGCTCTTGCCTGCTCTTGGCAGCCTGCTGGCTGTGTGGGAGAGGCACTGGTTGCCATTTTGGGCTCCTTCTCCTTCTATCAGATGGGGGAGAGGGGCTGTGCTCCAGTCTGTGTCTCCTCCCTTCAACAGGATTGATGTCTCTCCCCTCTCTTTTGGGTGGCATGATGGCCCCTCATCATGAAGGGTGGCCCTGTCAAAATCCTCCCTCAGTTGCTCTATTGCACTCCCCAGGGATTCCATCTGGGGCTTTGGGAGCCTGCCTTGTTTCCAGTCCCACCCACATGCCACCCTTACGGCTTGCTTGAGACCCTTCACTGCATCTGGGAATTGGGGTAAAGGAACGTTACTTCAGTTGCCTTAAGGGCTAATTTCCACCAGTACTCATCCTTTCTTGCTTCTGCTGCTGGGAAAGACATCGCAGTCTGGAAGTTCGGATATCTGATGGGGGGGGGGGGGGGCTGGCCAACTTCCTCCAGCTGAAATCAGGCTTTTTTCCATGGTTGCCTGATTTTCCCTCCAAGCAGTCCAAATATCGGGAAGTGACTGGTAAGCACGGGATTCAGGAAGCCCGGAAATCTTCATACATTTTTAAAGTCAGTTTAGGCTCTCTGTGAAGTTCCCAAGAGATGACCTAATTAATTTACGAGCCTTGAGAGAAAGTTCAAACAAAAACCATTCATTTATTAGGATCAACATCTTAGCATTTACCTCTGTGGAGCCTAAACTGGCTTCCGCTTAATTGCGTTTGAACTTTACCCCTCTGTCTCCTCCTTTCTGTCATGTGTCATATATCATATTCGCCAACTAGATTGTAGAAATATGAGACCCGGCTGTAGCCAAAGGTATGCATGGAATCCTCCCTCCAGTACCAGCCTGATAATAGTCATGGCAACGCTTTAGAAGTTGACATTGGGGCCTGTTCCAGATGCACGTATGCTCGAAGCAGTTAGGAGAGGTGAACAATGGAGGACAAGGAGTCGATTCGGAAAGCAAAGCATATGTGGTGGACACTGAATGGTGCCTCCCTGGCTGGGGAATAAATAGAAGGAGAGGGGAGTGGTTGTCATAGGAGACAACAGTTCGTATTTCTGAAGATTCTGCTCATTGTGTTTCTTGTCACAAAGACTGATTTCCAGAATTTAATTTGCTGTCTTTCGGCTGGGAGCCTTGCAGTTATTGTAAGGAACTGATAAGGTTTGTTACTACAGTTAACACCTAGAAGTTTTTGGTGGGTGAATGCAATTAATTCACAAGAGGTAAATAAAAAAGGTGGTTTTTTTGTGACCAGGTGTCTGTTTCTTGCTTCTACTAAGGCTGAATCAGAACAATGCTAAATGGATAATAGACTGCGAGTCAAATTACCAATTGTCTGAATTTTGATCAGCTGACCATGGGGATGCTGCAATCATTTTAAGTGTGAAAAACGGTCATAGTTCATATTTTTCAGTGCTGGTATAACTACGAATTGTCACTAAATGAGCTGTTATAAGTTGAGGGTTACCTGTACACAGAATTAGAACAGGCATTGCTGGGATTGGGCAGACATTGGGAGGAGATAGAGATTTTGAATTTCTAAATAGTTCAGGCTGGTTGGCTTGAACTTTTGGGACCTCTTGGGCATAGAAAAGAAATATGCAAAAATGGAACACTATAAACGTTTTGTGTTCTTTGGGTGGCAAGAGGAGAATTAGAAAGCAAATAGAAGAGCATACTCCAAACTAAGCATAGGGAAAATCTTTTATTTTTCCAAGGGGTGTGCCGTATGAGAGGGACCAAAGCAATGGAAGAATTTTTTCCAGCAGCACTACTAGAATTAACTCTGCTTAGTCCCAAACACCACAGACCTAACACCACTTCAATTAACCCGACATAATTTTATCCAGTCTTTCTCCTCTTTTCTTTTTCTCTGGAGATATAAGTGGAGCCAGTTTTACTCTCTACCAGTGGTGGGTTGCTAACTGGTTTACTACCGGTTCACTCATCCATACATGCAGGATCATGCGCATCAGTGGTGGGTTTCTGCAGGCTCGCACCTACTCGCGAGAGCCGGTTGGTGAAATTTACAGAACCGGTGAGAGGGGGTTCCACCAGCGTACCTGGAAGTAAATCTGGCCCGCCGCTGCCAGTGATCCAACAGGAAGGAAAGGAAAGGAAGGAAGAAAGGAAAGAAAGAAAGAAAGAAAGAAAGAAAGAAAGAAAGAAAGAAAGAAAGAAAGAAAGAAAGAAAGAAAGAATGAATTTATCATCACAATTGAGTCCAAAATTTTGGTTGCTAAGCAAAAGCGTTGTTAAATGAGTTTCACCACATTTTAAAAGGTGGCCACTCCCACCCTGTCACATGACTGCCAAGCCACGCCCACAAAATAGGCCACACCTACAGAGTAGGTTCTAAAAAGTTTGAAACCCACCACTGATGTGCGTGCAACACTTCTGCACATGTGCAGAAGCTTCTGGGGGTGGGTGGGCGGAGCCTCCCGCTGCCACTACCGGTTCTGCTGAACCAGACCGAACCGGCAGCAACCCACCTCTGCGCTCCACTGTTCTGGCCTAGGCTTCCCAAGAGCATGCAGCATACTTCTTGTCCCAACAAAAACCCGTTTTTTAAATTTACTGTGAATTCTGCTCATTCACATTCAGCAAAATCTTTTGAGGGAGGATATACAGTCACAGACCTTATCTGGCTGGTAGAGCTGACAGGCCAATATCTGCAAAGCTTGGCAAGGAGTCTTGGAGAGTCACAAACAAATTAAGCGAATTATTTTTTGGAATATAAGATGCACCTTTCCCCCCCCCCCCAAGGATGAAAATTTGGGTGCGTCTTATACACTGAATGTAGCCCCACCCACCACTGGCTCCCACCCTTTGGCCTCTGCCTCCCAGCAATTTACTTCCTTGCAGCAAACGGAGAAAATGGGGCTTGTGGAGGCAGCAATAGGCTATATGGCAATCCCTGCAGCCTGAAACAGCTGATCAGTGGGAGCCCCGCCTCCCCCCTGCTTAAACTGAAAGTGAAAGTGCAACTTGCTGTTTGCTGCACAGAGGCAAATTGCTGGGATGTAGAGACTGTTATTTTCTTCTTCTATTCAGGCTAAACTGAAACAGGCTGTTTGCTGCAAGGAGCTAAGTCAATAACTATAAATGCCTATAGAATGTTCAAATTATTAGACTTATTTGTTTAAAAACTGCTTTATTATTCTAGGCAACTTAGCAAAATGAAGAAGCTTTTTAAAATAAAAGCTTGATGTGAAGATGCCCAGTGCTATTGCATCTTCTTTTAAATATCAGAGAATAATGTATACTTCCAGAAGGCCACATCAATTTTAACAGCATCTATACAAGTATAGTCTGAAATGTAACACCACAAACAATGTATATGTTCTGTACTGTTTACTGTTTGGTGCAAGGAGGCAAATTGCTGGGAGGCAGAGGTATATATTTTTTCTCTTGTTTTCCTCCCCAAAAGCTAGGGTGTCTTATACTTCAGAGCGTTTTATATTCCAAAAATACGGTAATTGTCTCCTGCAAACTCCACTCCCCTTTGCTCCTCTTTTATTTCCTCTGGGAGGGGCCATTCATCATCCACCTGTGGCCTTACTCCCAAGTCAACCTCTGTTTTTTAGCTCTTCATTTTGTCTGGCACTCTCCGCATGCACACACTGGGAACAGGCTCCAGCTGCTCATCTGCCTCACTGATGTCTGACTGAAGGCAGCTAATAACTGGCATACGGCTCTGGCCCCATCTCTGCCTCTGATGCAGAGCACTCGTCAGAGCCTTCCCCAGATTCCAGGACTGGCCCATGTTCCTCCCCAACCTCCTCACTATCCAAATCTGCTGCCAGCTCAGCTGGAGGGCCACAACCACACCTATCTGAATTATTTCCAAAGTCACAGCAGTGTTTCAGCAGACTCAACAAATCTAAGATATGTAGATGTCATATTCAACATTCAGAAAAGATGCAGGGAAATTATTGTAGCCCAGAAAAGGACATCCTTGACTTACACTAATTTGTTTAGTGACCATTCAAAGTTACAACAGCACTGAAAAAAAGTGACTTATAACCATTTTTCACATTTATGACCATTGTAGCATCTCCATGGTCATGTGATCAAAATTTGGACGCTTGGCAACTGGCATGTAGTGATAATATTTGCAAAGTCCTGGGGTCACGTGATCCATATTTTGTGACCTGACAAGTAAACTCAGTGGGGAAACCAGATTCTCTTAATAACTGTGTTAACAGCTGCAGTGACTCACTTAATAGCTAAAGCAAGAAAGATTGTAAGATGGGGCAAAATTCACATAATAATTGTTTTGCTTAGCAATGGAAATTTTGGGTTCAATTGTATTGCCGTAAGTCAATACTACCTGCAACCCTAGACTAGGTCTTCAAGTACTTTGCCACAGGATGGATTTGATTTAAATCAAGTTGATTTAAATCACGATTTAAATCATGATTTAAATCACTAGTAAAAAAGCTTGATTTAAATCATCGTTTTTTACATAAAGACTAATTCTTGCTCATATAACTTATAATATGCAAGTACATAAAGATTTTTAGAATAACAACTTTTTATATTAGTTTTTTTTATCCCCCGTTTAATAGGTTAATCATTCATATTTGGACAACTTTTCTGTTGTACTTAGGAAGGAGAAAAATAATCATTATCTTAATAATAACAATTTAAATAGATTTATTCAACTGAAACAATAACATTACAGCATATGTTATTTGCTTAAACAAACATCCATGTTTGTTAACTAATTTGGCTAAACAAAATATATATATATATTTTAAGAAACTTAGACTTTCATTTTGTAGTACTGCTTGTCTGCTTGCCCCTTCCTCCTCACACTTAGTTTCAATTTCTTCCTGTGCAGATCTATTCCACTCCAAACAATCAGAAAAATATTGTTTCTATTCTATTCACTGAACCTCTTGAAACTCAGCACTGAAGGGGTTGATTCTGTATTCATAGGTTTGTAGAAGTTAGGATTAAGGTCTTTTTTTCAACTCTGTTCATGTTATAACATTTTTGCTGTGAAGAAGAGGCATGTGATCTCTGCTGAGTCAAATTCAGTTTTGAGAACTGCAAAAGTAAACCAAGCATCTGTGATAATATCTTGTAGGCAGAGAAACTGCCCAATAATCTTACAAAAACCTCTGGAAGAGCATGATATTGTGAGTGGATTAATGGAATTTATTTACCAAAAAAATTAAACATATACAGCTTTATTCTACATAATTAGAAAACTAATTTTTATTTCATGATGAAATAACCTTTGGATGGTAATATATTTTCCTCAAAAAGCATTTTATATAAAAAAATCCGATTTAAATAAAAAAAATCCAATTTAAATAAAAAAAATCTGATTTTTTAAAATTTCTTTTAAATAAATCATTGATTTTTATCCACCCTGCTTTGCCAGAGAGAAGGACAAAGAAAGGGGAAGAAAGAGAAAGAATATAATGGAGAGGTACTTCCTTATTCCATTTCATTCTCATCACCTCTAAATGGTGATTTCTCCAAAACTGATGTAGTCCTCCATAATAACAAAATCTAGAAAAAGTCAGAGAATGGAGATTTTGCAGTATCCACCAAGCCATGCGCACAGAACTGGTAGTTTAAAAAAATTGAATTTCACCACTGGTCCTAGGGATATACAATAGGAGATAGATATTAGTGAAAAAATAGCACCATGGCTGACACTTCATTTATTTCATACATAAAGTCATCCAACATCCAATATGCCAGTGTGAAAAAAGAAATACACACCTCCTTGTTTCAGCCCGTTCAGTCCAAGGACACCTGGTTAAGTTCTTTCTGTAACGGAGCAAATCTGGACCTCTCCTATGAGCATTTCATGAATTTCAGCTGCATTCATCATAGCAAATGTGTCACTACATAAGCTCCAGAGACAAGTCAGATCTTGCTTAAATATAAAAGAGCCCTGGTGGCACAGTGGTTAGAATGTAGCATTGCCGGCAGACTCTGTCCACAGACAGCAGTTCGATCCTGATGTTGACTCAATCTTCCATTTTTCCGAGGTCAGTAAAATGAGAACCCAGATTGTTGTAAACCGCTCAGGGGGTGCTGTAAAGCATTGTGGAGCAGTATATAAGTCTAAATGCTATTGCTATTGCTAACAAGGCAGCGTTGTGGTCCACCAGCGGCCAGCAGAGCTGACAGCAAATTCGGACAGTGAGGAGGTTGGGGAGGAAGATGGGCCAGTCCTGGAGTCTGGGGAAGGCTCTGATGAGGGCTTTGCATCAGAGGCAGAGAGGGGGCCAGAGCCGTATGCCAGTTATCAGCTGCCTTCAGAGTCAGACATCAGTGAGGCGGATGAACAGCTGGAGCCTGTTCCCAATGTGTGCATGTGCAGAGTGACCAGATGAAGGGAACAGCTAAAGAACAAGGGTCGACTTGGGAGTAAGGCCACAGATGGACGATGAATAGGCCCTCCCAGAGGAAATAAAAGAGGAGCGAAAGGGGAGTGGAGTTTGCAGGAGACAATTAGAACGCTTAATTGGTTCGTGACTCTCTGAGACTCCTTGCCAGGTTTTGCAGAGATCAGGCTGTCAGGTCTCCAAGCCAGATAAGCTCTGTGACTGTAAATCTCCCTTGAATGACTTTGTTGGATGTGAACGAGCAGAATTCACAATAAAGGGTTTTTTGTTGGGGCAAGGAGTTTGCTTTATGTTCTGGTGAAACCTAGGTCAGAATAGGTAAAAAGTAAAAAAGGTAAAAGTGCTTTGGTGCTGCAGTTTGGTAAGGTAACAAACCCATTTCTCGAGCTCTGGCAATCCATGGTCAAGACACAGGATGCTTTCTCATGGTTGGCTTCATCTGTGCCCTTCAATCAATCAGAATAGAGCTGGGAAGGACCTTGGAGGACTTCTAGTCTGACCCCCAGCTCAAGCAGTACACCTATCATAGTATCTTGGGGTCACAGGATCATCATTTGCAACCTTCCCAGCTGGCTTCCAACAAGCATTTTAATACAGGTGGCCAGATTTGCTTAATGACCTTGTGATTTGCTTAACAACCGCAGCAAAAAGCTCATAAAACTGGGTGCAACAACTGCCTTGCTTACCAAAATTCTGATCCCGAGTTGTGGTTTTACGTCGAGGACTATATATTGCTGCAAAGGGGAATTGTACCGAATGGAAGTGTACTTTGGAGTACTCCAAAATGATCCCCTGCCTCCATAGAGTAATAAAAACAGTAGAAAGTTTTTTTTAAAATTATTATTAAATTTATATAACCTCTCCCCGAAGGGACCCGGGGCGGTGCACAGGAAGTTAAAACAAACAGTACAAAATATAAATAATTAAAATCGAATTAAATAGGTTATCCCTGTGCTAAAATTTAGAAAGTTAAAACATAATCCATTTAAAAACCCAATTAAAACAATTTATAATATAGACTGAAGGCTAGGTAAATAACTTAGGCCAAACCGGCCTGATGGAACAAAAGTGTCTTTAATTTCTGGCGGAAGGTGCGGAGGTCCGTGGTTGTTCTGAGGTCGGGGGGTAGGTCGTTCCAGAGGGTTGGGCCCACCACAGAGAAGGCCCTTCCCCTGGGCGTCGCCCGCTGGCATTGCCTGGTGGACGGCACCCGGAGAAGTCCCTCTCTGTGGGAGCGAATCGGCCGCAGGGATGTATGAGGTAGGATGCGGTCTCGCAGGTAGCTTGGTCCCGTGCCATGGAAAGTGCATGAAACTCCTTGTCAGCAGAAGCAGCAAAAAACCCTGTAATGCACTACTGTGGGAGAGAGCCAGCAATTGATTTCTTTTCCAGTTATTTTTAAACTAACCATCCCTATGTATTTATATGGTGCAGGGATGTCTGTATGGGGCAAGGAGGCAAGGAGCCAATGTTTGTAAAAGATTTCGCAGCTCCCATCCCCTTGAAGTTAGAATTCTCCTACAGCAGGAAGTTTCTGCCCACGTTTGACTGTAAAAGGGCCAGAAGAGTTGGAAACAAAGAAAGAAACAAGAGGGAAGCCCTCAATTCTCATGCTTGATCGTCCTGAGGCTTGAAACACCAGGCTCATGGCCTACCGGTTTCCAGCCTCCCTTCTACAGTTTACTAACATTTCCTGCAGAACTGAGCTTCTGTTTTACCAGGTGCTACAAAAACAGCAAATGGGTTTTGCTTCTTGCCAGTTTGAGGGGGTGAAGGTAGAGTTATATTTATCCTCAAGCAATAATAGAACAGAACACACCTTTTATCCTTCTCTCCTGAATTCTGCAGGTTGCTTCAAAAATATCTTTTCTCCTCTAAGATATTGCCTGATGATTAATTAGGTGCCATTACGTTGGTGTTGAATCTTAGCAACCATTGGGCTGGGGTGGGGTGGAGAGTGCCTCCAACTTTACAACTTTAAGACTGGTGGACTTCAACTCCCAGAATTCCCCAGCAACCATGGGGAGTGGCTGGCTGAGGAATTCTGGGAGTTGAAGTCCACCAATCTTAAAGTTGGCAAGTATGGAGCCACCCTGGTCTAAACATACCTTTTCCAGGATGTCTGTCTTTAGTCGAGCTACTCAGGTCTTCCAAAGGTGCCCCATTATTACTGTGGCTGAGTCTACTCATCTAAATGCTGGTTGTCCTCTTCTTCTGTTACCTTCCACTTTGTCAGGCTTACAAAGTAAAACAGATCAAAAAAACAGATGCCACATGTGCCAAAATATTTGATTAAGATGAGCTAAAATAACAGAATCTTGCAAATCTGAATGTGTTTCTCTTTTAATTGCAGATGAATTCAGGGGTGTCTATCTGAGATGTTTTTGTACCCCTTGTCTTCCTTTGTTATCAGTTTGTTCCCTTGCTAATAGCAAAAGCACTTAGACTTACATAATGCTTTATAGTGCTTTACAGCCCTCTCTAAGCGGTTTACAGAGTCAGCCTATTGCCCCCAACAATCTGGGTCCTCATTTCACCCAACTCAGAAGAATGGAAGGCTGAGTCAACCTGGAGCCTGGTGAGATTCGAACTGCCAAAGTGCAGGCAGCCGGCACTCAGCTGAATAGCCTGCATTACTGCACTTTAATCACTGCACCACCCCAACTCAGTAATCTTCCCTCTCTCCATCAAGGCCATCCTTTATCTCATTGTTTCTCAACCTTGGTGACTTTAAGGTGTATGGACTTCAACTTCCAGAATTCCCCAGCCAGCACAGGGAGGTGAAGTCCATGCAACTTAAAGTCATCACAGCAAGGGTGGGTCCCGGCAGTCACTACTGCCAGTTCGCTCCTGGCTGCACCCCCCGCGCACACACACTTGATGCACGCTTTGTGCATATGCACAGTGTAATAAAAATTGTTCTGTGCATGCGCAAAAGCAAAAACCAAGATGGCAGCACCTATGGCGCTGCCGGGAGAACTGGTTCAGGGGCATGGCAGGCCTCAGTCACTGCCAGTTCCAGCAACCCAGGCCACCAAACCACTACTTTTTTGGCCAAACCGGTCCGAACCAGTAGGAACCCACCACTGCACCGTGATTGAGAAACACTGATCTATCCTTTCTACACACCTTTCCTGGCATTATTGATTATGGGACTGCGGTCTCCCTGTCCTACACATTCTAGTCAAGATGGGCATGTTTTGGGTCCCTTCCAAGAAGTCAGCTGGCGGGACCCAGGAATTGTGCTTTTTCCTTCTGGAATCTAACAGCCTTCCTTTAGCATATGTGGCTGGCCCAGAACCTTCTGGCTTTTATAAAGCCTCTAAAAACTTGCTTCTTTTATTAGGTATTGGGCTGATTGGATTGGCTGATTTGATTTCCATAAGGTGGACTGTAATAGGAATCCAGGTTCCGATCATGTATTAATTTTTGCTGTTATTTTAAAGAGTTTTGTTTCTTGATATTATATTGATTGTGTGCTGCCCAGTCCAAATGGTTCAAGATGGGCACCCTCTGGATGGATGGATGGATGGATGGATGGATGGATGGATGGATGTGATTGAATTATATATTGAATCATAGGAGGCAGCCAATGAATGAATGAATGAATGAATGAATAAATGAATGACAATTTATTATAGACTTCTCAAAGAAGCTAGACCTTCACATTATGTGTCCAAAATATGATTATTTGAGCCTGGCCATTTGTGCTTCAAAGGAGAACTTTGATTCGTCCTGTAAGATAAGCTAGGGATAAATAAGAGGAACAAAATCCTTCCTTAAAATAAATTATGTATATTACAGTTTAATTTTGACTTCATATGAACTAAGAGGCTACAGTTTCTCAAACCTGATTTGTAGCTTAGAATAAATTCTTTGCGTTGATCAGGTATCTTCCAAAATAGATTGTGGAAATGCTTTCATACAGTATATATAGACTTCGAATACTTGAAAATATGCTGATTTGCAGGCTAGTTAATTATGAACTGGATTGCATAGCAATTCAATACTTTGGCAGGAACCAATTACCTGAGACAGAGGCAGTGGGCTCCATTTCAGTGGAGACCTTGCCCCCAAGGATAGGTAGCCATCTATGGGATGTTTTAATTTGGCTTTTTATGCTATTCATATTTGGTGGCTTAAATGCCCCTTTTCTAATTCATAAGCACACACTAAGTTAAATTACTTTGGTATGGTTTATAGCAGGGGTCTCCAACCTTTGCAACTTTAAGTCTGAAGGACTTCAGCTCCCAGAATTCTCCCGCCAGCAAAGCTGGCTGGAGAATTCTGGGAGCTGAAGTCCTTCAGACTTAAAGTTGCAAAGGTTGGAGACCCCTGGTTTATAGGATCAATAGAAGAGAATGTGTGAAGGTCAGGGTTGAACAGTAGAGTCCTTGGCGCTCTCTGAGTTTGATTATTTTCTTGTAGACGTTTCATTACCAAACTAGGTAACATCGTCAATGCTAGTAAGTGAATAGGATTTGCTTTCATTTTATATAATTATGGCTTGCTCTATCAGTGTTGGTGGGAGTGGAGTTGGTGTTTCCTTGATTGGGCTGTTGTTTATTGTTTGTTTCTTTGTCTGGGTTGGTAGGTTTTTTTATGGCTTCTTGTTTGCTTCTCGATTGTTGGTCCTAGTGCTAATCTTGGTGTTGATCTCTGCCAGTGATGGGATTCAAAACTTTTTAGATTCTCCTCTGTGGGTGTGGCCTGCTTTGTGGGAGTGGCTTTCTGGCCATGTGACTTGGTGGGAGTGGCTTTCTGGCCATGTGATGGGGTGGGAGTGGCTTATCAGCCATGTGACCGAGTCACAAATACGTTCGCCATCACTGTTCTACTCCAACTCCCTGCTCAAGCAAGAGATCCTATAACAACCTTTTTTGGCTCGCGTGCCAAAGGTGTGGGAAGCGCAGAGGGGTCGTGCGTGGGTCTGCCACATCCATAATGCCATGTGCGTGACCCCTGCTTCTGGCATGCTTTTTTCGCCCTCTCCAGGCTCCAGAGGCTTTCTAGGACCCTGGGGAGGGTGAAAACAGCCTCCCCCCACCACCTCCAGAGGCTTCAGGAGCTTCCCTGAAGCCTCCAGAGAGGGGAAAACGGCCTCAAAAGAAGGCCTAAATCAGCTGGCCAGCGCACACAAGCGCACTGGAGCTGACAGGGCAAAACCTCGTGTGCCCTAAGAAATGGTTCCGTGTGCCACCTGTGGCACCCGTGCCATAGGTTTGCCGTCCCTGCCCTATAACTTGTCAGACAAAGGGCTGTCCAGTCTCTTCTTAAAGGCCTCCAGTGATGGAGTGCCCACAACTTCAGAGGACAAATTGTCCCACTGATTAATTGTTCTCCAAGTTAGGGAATTTTTGTTCTAAGTTGCTTCTCTCCTTGATTAGTTTCCATCCATTTTTTCTTGTCTTGCCTTCAGATGCTTTGGAGAATAGGTTGACACCTCCCCCCCACCCCCCACTTTCTTTGTGACAGCCCTTGAGATATTGGAACACTGCTATCATTTCACTCCTAATCCTGCTTTTTACCCCATGGGTCAAAGAACTCAAGAGCCTCCCTGAGGAAGAAGTATATTGTGGTAGATGATTACCACTGAGGAGAACTAATCCAGCTTGGGCAGACCTGATATGATGTCACAAGGGGAGCACTGTCCACCAGGTGTCCATAAATAGAATGTGATACAGTGGTTACAATACAATACAATACAATAGCAGAGTTGGAAGGGACCTTGTAGGTCTTCTAGTCCAACCCCCTGCGTGGGCAGGAACCCTATACCATTTCAGACAAATGGCTATCTAACATCTTTTTAAAGACTTCCAGGGTTGGGGCATTCACAACTGCTGGAGGCAAGCTGTTCCAGAGGTTAATTGTTCTAACTGTCAGGAAATTTCTCCTTAGTTCTAAGTTGCTTCTCTCCTTGATTAGTTTCCACCCGTTGCTTCTTGTCCTGCCCCCAGGTGCCTTGGAGAATATCTTGACTCCCTCTTCTTTGTGGGAATTACCAAGATTATACAGTTATACTTACCAAGATTATACAGTCTCACTAACAACTAGCCCAAAGACACCTTGGAAGGCTCTCTGGATATTAAAAGGCCTTGGGAAGGGTTGGAATAAATGTCCTTCTGGGTTCAGTTCCAAGTGGGGGAAAAGACACTGAAGACATGGAGGCTCCTTGGAAAGATGGTTTAATGGTGGACAGGATCACATGGCTTGAGCTCCTGAACGGAAAAGGGGGATCACATGCTTCCAGGTGTTGGGAGAAGAAGAAAAAGAGACCGAGATGCTGAAAATCCCTGGTTTTATGCCCTCTTTGGCCTTTGATCTTGATCTTGTATTCTGATTGGTTGTCCCAGGGGGCCATGCAGGAGCAACTCTGTAGGCTGTGTTTCGAGTCCATGTTTGGTTGAGCATTGCTTCTTCCCAGGTGCCCTGTGGTGAGATGGGTAAAAGGCTAATACTGTCATGCCTTAATCCCATCACCCTGGAGCTGAAAGGGGAGATCTTTGTTATGTAGAATAGACTGGCCCAGGCTTTTTAAATAGCCCATTGACAAAGGTGGGGGCTATTAAGAGTGAGTCTGCTTCCTGTTTAAAAACATGTTTTTCCATTTCTTTTCAATATTTCCCAGGATATTTCATTTTTCTAGAAGAGGGGTGGGTTTTAACTTCCTACAGCAGAAAAGCTAAAGAACTTGAAAACACAGGTAGTTTTTCATCAGTTCTTCCTAGCATGAGAAAAGGAAACACGATCCTGGAAGTCATCAACTGCACAGATGGTATCACCACACAAATTTTGGCTTCTACCACAGTGACCTAAGTTACCACCCAGGAGGGAAGGAAGTGTTGGGGCAGGTGCCTTGCCAGTCTCATCAGGAGAGCAGGATGAAATTAGAAGTAAGTGGGGAAGGTGATAAAGGCCCGGAACCTAATATGTAGCTGAGGGCACTGAGGTCTGAAGAGCAAAGGGAGAAACAGAAGGGAAGAAACAGGAAACCAGCATGAGGATTTAAAAGTTTCCCAAGACACAATGATGAAGACAGAAGGATATATAGGACAGGGGACTAGAAGCTAAAACATATGAAGAACGGTTGCAGGTATGTCTAGTTAAATGAAAAGAAGGACTAGGGGAGACATGATAGCAGTGATCCAATGTGTCGGGGGGCTGCCACAAAGAAGAGGGAGTCAACCTATTCTCCAAAGCACCTGAGGGTAGAAAAAGAAGCAATAGATGGAAATTAATCAAGGAGAGATCCAACCTAGATCTAAGGAAAGTGGCTGACAGAGTAAAAATAGATCTGAAACCTTCCTGTGTATCATACTCCCTTCCCACCCATCTTTTAATTATAATGTTGCACTTTTATGGTGTGTGTGTGTGTGTGTGTTTTCACCATTTCTAATGTAAGGTGCCCAATCCCCCCACCCTGGTGAGATGAGTGGCAAACAAATTTAATAAATAAATAAATAAATAAAAAAGGAAGGAAAGAAGGAGAAATAAAAGTCATATTATGATTTCATTTATTATTATTAAACAAATTCATATAGCCACCCAATTCACACATATGCGAGACCGCCTCCTGCCCCATACATCCCTCAGACCGATACGCTCCCACAGAGAGGGCCTCCTCAGGGTGCCGTCGGCTGGACAATGCCGACTGGCGACACCCAGGGGAAGAGCCTTCTCTGTGGCGGGCCCTGCCCTTTGGAACGACCTACCCCCTGAACTCCGCACCATCTCCGACCTCCGCCTCTTCCGCAAGTGTCTGAAGACACACCTATTCCATCTAGCCGGCCTAGCGTAACCCCCATTACTGACTCTTAGATAGTTTTAAATTTGGGTTTTTTAAATTTGGTTTTTAGCGCAGGGTCTATTAGAATAAGTTTTTAAAATTTTTATATGTTTTATATGTGTTTTAACATCCCTGTGCGCCGCCCTGGGTCCGTTTGGAGAAGGGTGGGATATAAATTTAATAAAATAAAATAAAATAAATAAAAAATAAATAACACAGGTAACTTCAAAAATTTAAACATCTATCATACCGTGTTTCCCCGAAAATAAGACATGGCCTTATTTTCTTTTCACCCATGAAATAAGCGTTTGGCCTTGTTTTTGGGGAGGTCTTATTATTTTTGAGGTGCAGGAGGTGACAAGCGTGGTCACCTCATGGCTGCTGCTGTGTTGCAATATTTTTGGGGAGGGCTTATTATCAGCAGAGAGCTTATTTTAGTGCATGCGCTCAAAAGCCTGATTGGGCTTATTATCTGGGGTGTGGGTGGTCTCATTTTCAGGGAAACAGGGTATAATTTAAAAAAACAACACCCCCCCCATGACAACAACAACAGAGTCAAATTAACCACTTAATCAGTTCTGTCAGGCCCACTGACAGTTAACGTTGGTAAGGCCTTTTGGAAAAGGACAAAGAAGGGGCCACCACCGAGACCGTTTTTGGGGGATGCCACCAGATGACAGTCCCTAATCAATATCCCATCTTCCCATCCTGGTGGGCCAGATAGATGTAATTATAGGTATGAACTCAAAGTAAATCGTTCCAAACTCGGTTGCAGAAAATACGACTTCAGCAACAGAGTGGTCAACACCTGGAATGCTCTACCTGACTCCATTGTTACATCCTCTAACCCAGGGGTCTCCAACCTTTGCAACTTTAAGTCTGAAGGGCTTCAGCTCCCAGAATTCTGGGAGCTGAAGCCCTTCAGACTTAAAGTTGCAAAGGTTGGAGACCCCTGCTCTAACCCTC
The DNA here is from genome assembly GCA_039707465.1 of Rhabdophis nuchalis. Lineage (NCBI taxonomy): Eukaryota > Metazoa > Chordata > Lepidosauria > Squamata > Natricidae > Rhabdophis > Rhabdophis nuchalis. Next base: position 152,895,533 of record CM077647.1, on the reverse strand, counting down.
ACAGCTTCGACCTTAAACTGTCTACTGTGGACCTCACCCCATTCCTAAGAGGTCCGTAAAGCACATGCATAAGCGCACCAGAGTGCCTTCCGTGCCTGTCCTACTGTCCCCATTTGTTTGTATTCATTTCTTTCGTTCATGTCCATGTTTATATTTATACCTGCTATCTTGTACATGTTTGACAAACTAATAATTACAAATACATATACAAGAAAAGGTAGGTTGGATTGAAATTCTGAAAGAGAAAAGTATCCAGGAAAGATTGGAAATTCTACAGAACAAGATTTCATTATCGATCATATCTTGTTAAGACATAAATCACACATAATCCCCAGAAGACAAAATGGAAGGAACCTTCAAGGCCATGATAAATACATGCTCTCTATAATGTGGAAGAGAAAATAACATGTACAGGAAATGCAAGGGGGAGAACATAAAGAAGTATATACATTTGTCTCTAGCAACTGTAGGAACTGTAGGCAAAAAGGCGATAATGAGAACTCAACAACTTCTCCATTTCTATTTTGTGTCTATTTTTTTCTAACAAGAGAAATGGAGCTGGAGCTGGTCATCATTCTACCAATCAGTTGGTGGGGTGAGGATGAAGGAATTGCAATTTAGGTAGGCAAGGAGAATGTCAAGAAAGAATTCTAATAAATTCAAGTCTCCAGGGCCAGATGGATGACATCCCAGAAAGAATTGGGGGAGGTGATTGCAGAACCTGTCTCAATAACCTCTAAAACTTCTAGTGAGATCCCAGAAAACCAATGAATAGCAAATGTCATCTCCATTTCACTGTAATTTTAAAACCTCAGACAAATCAGTCCTTGGACATCAGACATCAAATTGTTTCCACTCAAATTCAGTTATATTTTATCAACAGGTCCAAACTTCAGGTGAATATTCAAGTTTCTAACTCTGGGCATTACTGATCTGAGGAGGCAGGAAAGGTTGCAATACTAATTTTCTGAGAGATTAGGCCAGAGTGGGGAATAATGGCCCCTTTATGACTTGTAGACTTCAACTCCAAGAATTCCTGAGCCAGCCATGAATTCTGGGAGTTGAAGTCCACAAGTCATGAAGGGGCCATCGTTCCCCACTCCTTCATTAGGCCAACCTATCCATATCTAGCACTTTTTGAGGGCATGATAGCTGAGAATGATAGCACTTGTAGTCCAATATTTATGGATGAAATTCTAAATGGAAGGCTCCATTATCTTCCCTTAAGAAGAGAAGCTGTCTTTTATCTTTTAGAAGCTCCACTATCTTCTCTCTTCTACCAGCTTCTCTCAGACTAATATCTATTTGATCAATGAATAGATATAAAGTTGAAGACATTGTTTTTTTAATCTTTCCCAGTGATTCTGAGGCCTGCTCTTTAATCAGCTTTTGCATAGCTAATTCCACAAATGTGTTGTGGAGAAAAAAGGATGAGTCAGTCTGACAACCTCACCGCCGTGACAAGTTCAGAAACTAATTGAGTCTAATGGGGAGTAATTTGTCCTTTGTATTGTGCATGTCGGAAGGGGGCTGAGATGAAAATAAGAGTCAGTCAGTTTTACAGATGATAGGACATCCTTAAAGTGCACAAGAGGCAATTGAGCAATCTTCAAGATAGTGAAGGTTGTTTACATTGACATTCAGATTAAAACTATCACCCTCATCTGACTTTCTTCCAGTGCCAGGAAACTGTTACCAAGGTTTTGAAGACATCCGTATTTTCCTTCCTTAAACAAATCCCTGACAACAGTTTTCCCTACCTGCTGTCCTTCAATGTTTATCACTTAAAAGACCTAGGTCACTGCCATGTTGTGGCAAGCCCCTTTTGAAGATGTGAAATGATAACATATTATCAAATACATCTTTTCCAGATGTTATCCTCTCTGCTCACATTATATCCCTTATTTATCTCCTTATCAGTCTATTCACTCTTACCTAAATTATCTAATTGCTGCCTAATATAATCTTTTAGTTAAACAGTAAGATATATACACGATAATTTCTTAAGCTCTAAATACCATCTATAAAACATTTTGCAAAAGTTCTCCCTTAAATTCTACATTCACAATTTAACCCATATTTTCCCTTATTAATGATTTCAACTTCCATTCGTTATCCTTATTTATTTATTTATTTTATTTTATTAAATTTATACCCCGCCCTTCTCCTTGTTAGATCCAGCTCTTAATTATCAATCTACTCATTCTTACCTAAAGACTACAGACCCATCGTAAGCACCCAAACCTCCAACATTTTAGTTAAGACTGGTTTGTTTGGAATTACTAGAGTGGTTTATAGTGGAAGTCAGGGGGGTGGGTGGGAATGGGAGGTGGGGGAGGGTTAGGGTGGCTAGGGGAAGGAAATAGATTTGCATAATTAGTTTAGAAGATGGGGGATAATCGGATAATGTTATTTTGTGAGAAATTTATATTATGTTGGTGGGGAAGAGGGGGGGTATAGTATGTGTATTTGATTTATATTGTATATAGGGGGGGGAAAGGGGGGGAAATCTGTTTGTGTAAAACTTTTTCAATTAAAAAAAAATACATCTTTTCCCAGTTACATCTACCCAACCCACCAGAGCAGGGAGACAGGAAGTTACAAGTCTCCTTTTCTAAGGAGATCCATCAAATAGGACCAAGAAGAAGGGACTTCACCCTGGTGGCTTCCTCCCTGGGGAAATTCATCCCCATGGAGATAAGATTGCTCCCACCCGCTCTTGACACTTTTCAAAAGGCCCTGAAGATGTAGTTTTGTCAACAGGGTGACATGGAGCCCATCGTGTGGTTGGTTCGAAGGGAGTTATGGGGTTGGTATAAGGTTTTATTTCTGTAAGTCATCCAGAGTCACTATGAATTGGACAGCCATGCAAATGTTCTTATTAAACTTGGTACACAGGTGACTTACTCTCTGGAGACAAATACTGAAGAAGCTTGGTCTTAGAGAAAACGCAGGACACTGAGGTAGGCTTAAGCAACACTTCTTTATTGGAAAAAGTAGTCAAAACAGTAACTAAGAACAAGTAGACGGTAGATAGGGACCTCCATGCCTGACAGCTATTTATATATCAGCTGTAAGGCAGGGATCCAATCAGACAGCCCCAGCAACTAATTTCAGCCAGTTGTGTCTCAGCCAATCAGATGCGACGGCTGTTGCTAGCTGTCAGATATAGGGTCGAGGACTTGTGGCCGGTCATAAATCGAGGACTTAGGGAACCGGTTGCAAGTCGAGGACCATAACACTCCTTCCCCCCTAGCGAGAGCGCATGCGTGAGAAGTGGCACATGCGTACTCACTAAGGTAGGTGGGGTGGCGCCAGACCTGCCCAGAACGCCTCAGTTGCAGCGGAGTCGTCAAAGAGGTAGGATGTCCCAGTGGAAGCTCCTCCCTGAAGGGAGTGTAGCTCCGGGTGATGTCATTTGGGCCTACCTCCGAAGGCAGATTCCGCTACACTGGTGAGTCTGAGCAGGATGGCGCGGCAGACGGATGCTAGCTGGGATTAGGCTGTCAGAAGGCGATGACTGGGTAGGAGAGGCCTGATTGGGGAAGGCCACAGGCTGCGGAAATTTGGATGGAGACAGGAACGGGAGGGTGCCAGAAGGTGGCGTCAGAATAGGAGAGGCCTGACTGAGGAGAGGCCTCACGCGAACTGTTGTAAACTGGCAGAACTTCAGGTTGAGGAGCTGGAACAGGTGGCCCTTCGGGGGTGGCTGGGCAGGAGAGGCCTGACTGGGAGAAGGTCTCCTGTGGAAGGCGGCACCTCAGCTGGTCCAGGTGGCACCGCCATTCGCTGCCATCGGGGAACCCGACCCTGTAAGAACAAGGTCCAGTTATTTGTGTGACGGTGGCAGGAACCCACTTAGGATCCCCCGAAAAATTGCGGGCATAAACCAAATACCCCACCTGGAAGAGGCAAGGGGGGGAGCCCCCAGGATGCAAGGATGCACCTCATTGTAAAGGGGGTGCAGCCTGTCCAAGGTGGTTTACAGGCGGTGGCCCATCAGTAACTCAGCGGGACTTTTCCGCGTTAGGGGGCAAGGGGTGGAATGCTGACCTAACAGGTAAGCAGCCACCCTTGCATGCCAATCACCGTGATCCATCCTGCCCAGGGCCTCTTTGGCCGAGCGGACGACTCGTTCCGCCCGCCTATTGCCAGCAGAATGGTAGGGGGTGGTGGGCGCGTGGTGGATTCCCTGCGTGGCCAGAAATTCCTGGAAGGGGGTGGAGTGAAACTGAGGTCTGTTGTCAGACACCAAGGTGTCCGGCAACCCATGGTGGCAAAAAGGCGCCGGAGGGCCCTCACAATGCTTTCGGCTGTGGTGGAGGACATGAGCACCAATTCCACCCACCGCGAATAAGCATTCACCACCATCAGGAAAGTCTGGCTGTGGAAGGGACCTGCGAAGAGCTGAGGGCAGAGCTGGGCAGGACATTTGGCAGGTGCCCATCCAGGTGACTATGTCGTCGTCCATGCGGGGCCACCAGACATAGCTGCAGGCGAGGGCCTTCATTCAAGCTATGCCCGGGTTGTCCCCATGGAAACACTGTAGCACCTGATGGCGGAGGGGAGGGGGAACAATGACCTGGTCCCCCCATAACAAGCACCCACTGCGGAGCGAGAGTTCCAGCTGATGGGTCTTGTAAGCCTTGAAGTCATCGGAAACTGTGCCCAAGGGCCACCCCCTCGGTACCCATGAGGAGAGCTGGGACAGGACAGGGTCGGCCTTAGAGAGGGCAGCCACATCCGAGAACATCAGGGACAGGTCCAAAGCAGCAATGGACAAGACAGACAGACAGAACAGGCTCTGGGTCTGTCTCAGGGAGGGGGCAGCGACTGAGGGCATCAGCATGCCCTAGCTGCTTGCCAGGATGGTAGAGGAGTGTATAAGAATACACTGCCAAGAACTCCGTCCACCGGGTCATCCTGGGGGACAGGATGGGAGGGGTAAGACGGTCATTGGCCAGAAGCCCAAGGAGCGGCTTGTGGTCAGTGAAAATTGTAAAGGGCCATCTGTAGAGGTAATTGTGAATTTTTTTAATCCCGGACACAACAGCCAGAGCCTCCTTGTCGATCTGGCTGTAATTCCTCTCCGTGGAGGAGAGTGTCCAGGAATAAAAATCTATGGGGGCTTCCGAGCCATTGGGGAGCAAATGGCTCAGGACCGCCCCCAGACCGTATGGGGAGGCGGCACAAGCTAACATCAGCGGCAACTTGTCACTATATGGGACTAAGACAGCCGCTGACATCAGCATGGCTTTGACAGCCGCGTAGCTATTTATATATCAGCTGTCAGGCAGGGATCCAATCAAGACAGCCCCAGCAACTAATTTCAGCCAGTCGCGTCTCAGCCAATCAAATGCGACAGCTGTTGCTAGCTGTCAGATGTAGGGTCGAGGACTTGCGGCCGATCGTAAGTCAAGGACTTAGGGAACCAGTTGCAAGTCGGGCACTATAACAAATACTGTGGGGGTAAGACACCACTAATACCCCTAGGGTATGTGTTCTGTTATGATACAGCCTGTTGTGCCTTCAAATGGATTCTACTGTACACCGCAGTGGAGTTGCCATGGTAACAGCTTCACAGTACTCCACAAGGGGGCACCCTCTGGTAAGGGGGAAAATCCAACATTAGAAATTACATTTGGTCCAGACATTTATCCCCTATAACTAACTACCTGATCTATCTATCTATCTATCTATCTATCTATCTATCTATCTATCTATCTATCTATCTATCTATCTATCTATCTATCTATCTATCTATCTATCTATCTATCTATCTATCTATCTATCTATCTACCTACCTACCTACCTACCTACCTACCTACCTACCTACCTACCTACCTACCTACCTACCTACCTATCTACAGAGAGCATTACCTACTGATTGTCAATAGAAGTCACAGTGGGAAAAAAGTAATTGGAAAAATCTTCAGATGAGCTCTCCTGTCATAGGACAGGGAACCAGAAGCTAAATCATGAAGAATGGTTGCATGAACTGGATATGTTTAGTTTAATGAAAAGCACAGCTAGGAGTGACATGATAGCATTGTTCCAATATTTGAGGAGCTGCCAAAAAAAGAAGAGGGGGGTCAACCTATTCTCCTAAGCACAAGAGGGCAAGAAAGTAAGTAATGGGTGGAAACTGACCCAGGAGAGAGCCTAGAACTAATTTCCTAACAGTGAGAACAATTAAGCAGTGGAACAGTTTGCCTTCAGACGGTATGGCTGCTTCATCTCTGGAGGCTTTTAAGAAGAGATTGGACGGCCACTTGTCTGAAATGGTATAAAGACTGAGCGGGGGGTTGGACTAGATACAGGAGTCTGCAAAGTTGGCTCTTTTAAGACTGGTGGACTTCAACTCCCAGAATTCCCCAGCTGATTCCACCAGGCTTAAAAGAGCCAACTTTGCAGATGCCTGGACTAAAAGATCTCCAAGATCTGTTATTCAATTATATTGTGTAAGATCTCATCTGCTGCTAGGTCTCGTTGAGGATCATCATCCCTTGTGCCTGGTCCCACCTTGTTTCAGTCCGTCCTCAAAGGACGAGGCCCAGATGCCATTTGGGGGAAACTCTGGACCGTCCCTGTCTGGGTAGAAGATCAGAGGAGAGGCAGAGGGCAGCGTCAGATAACACTGAACTCAGCATCTGACCACAAAGTGCTGAATTGCTTTCTTCTTCCCTCTCCTCTAATAGCCTTGCTTCCTTTTGCTCAGTGTCATTGTTCACGTCTCCTTCAAAGGCTCCAGTTTGAAACACATTATTTATTGAACAGACAATTTGGTGCTGATAGGAGTGGGAGAGGCAGGCAGAGGAGAGATGCTATAGCTCCTGCTCTGCAAAAAAAAAAAGATTCTCAGTCCTGGCACACCATAGACAAAGAGGAATCTCTGGCCTTTCAGCATTTTCACGTTGGGCTATCATCTTAATGAGATGTCCCTAAGCTAGATTTTGGATAGCCAATGTTTCTCCCAGGCGTCCCATTTGCCAGGGTAGGGACACATTGAAGGTTTTTATTATCACTAAACAAACAGGTCAGGTACTGTACAAGGAAAGATGGTTATAAACCAGGACACCTATCGAAATATTCCCAGGGGGGGAAGGGACCAGTTAGCATTTTAAAAGACCACAAAGGAAACAACGCACCCTTCGGTAGGAAGTTAAAACCCGCCCCTCTCCTAGAAAAAATGAAATATCCTAGGAAATATTGATAAGGCAGAATATTTTACTTCCCTGGATGTGAAAAGGGAGAAACCTGTTTTAATTCCTACAGCTTCCCACCTACCCCAGCTTTTGTCAATGGACCATTAAGAGGCCAAGCAAGTCTATTCACATAACAAAGACCCCTCCCCATCAACTCCAGGGTGATGGATTCAAGGCATGCTAGTATTAGCCCTTTACTGACCACATGGCATCTGAGAACTCAACCAAACCTGGACTCAGCCTAGAGCAGTGATGGCGAACCTATGGCACAGGTGCCATAGGTTGCACGCAGAACCATTTCTTAGGGCAACCATTTCTTAGGGCACAGGCGTTGCCCTGTCAGCACTAGCGTGCGTGTGTGTGCTGGCCAGTTGATTTAGGCCTTCTTTTGAGGCCATTTTTCGCCCTCTGGAGGCTTCAGGGAAGCTCCTGAAGCCTCTGGAGGTGGGGAGGGGAGGCTGTTTTCACCCTCCCCAGGCTCCTAGAAAGCCTCTGGAGCCTGGGGAGGGCGAAAAAAGCACGCCAAAAGCAGGTGGTCACGCACATAGCATTATGGGTGTGGCACGTCCACGCACGACCCCCCTGTGCTGGCCCCGCTTTTGGCACGCAAACCAAAAAAGGTTAGCCATCACTGGCCTAGAGAGTTGCCCCTGCATGGCCCCATGTGAGTCTGACAACCATTCAGAATACATTTCTTACTTTGGAACAGGAAACAGATAGGTGGGGCTGAACAGATTATAAAAAGCCTAGCAAGCCCCTCCCTCAGCTCTTCTTCTTCTTCTTCTTCTTCTTCTTCTTCTTCTTCTTCTTCTTCTTCTTCTTCTTCTTCTTCTTCTTCTTCTTCTTCTTCTTCTTCTTCTTCTTCTTCTTCTTCTTCCTCTTCTTCTTCTTCACCCAACACCTGGAAGTATGTGATAACCCTTTTCCCTAGGACCTCAAGCCATGTGGTCGTGTCCACCATTAAACCATCTCTCCACGCAGCCTCCATGTCTCCAGTGTCTTTTTCCCTACTTGGAGCCAAACCCAGAAGGAGATTTCTTCCAACACTTCCATGTGCAAAACAAAAAAACAGGCAGATCTAATCAAAAGCATAATTAAACCAATGAGAAATGGGTACATTGTGCTATGCAGGGTAATAAGATCTGTTATAATTGAAATGCGGATATACTGCATGTTCCTAGGGAACTGGTCCAGCCATGATTGCAGAATAAACTTTTTCCTTTTCCGGTTGGCTGCTTCTGTTCAGAATTGGGTGCAGAACTGTTATTCCACAACATCAGAAATAATGTTCGGGGGATGCCAGGGTATCCTTACTTTTCCGTGTGTAGTCCAAATGCCAGGGCCAATCCAGAAAGGCAAAATGGCAGATAACACAAAATGGGCCCTTACTTCTAAAAGCCGTCAACTTATTTTGGTGCTGGAGATTAAAACCTCATAAGCATTTTGTAGTGTGGAAAGTTATCACCCATCTCTCTCCCAGAAAAATGAAATACCCTAGGAAATATTGAAAAGGCAGAATATTATATTTCCTAGATGTGAAAATGAAGAAACGTGTTTTGTTTCCTGCAGCCTCCTGCCCCCACCCCCTTTGTCAATGGGCCATTAAGGCCTGAGCTAGTCCACTTTACATAATAAAGAGTTCTCCCCTTCAACTCCAGAGTCATGGGATTAAGGTAGGACTGGCCTTACCAAACCTGGACTCAGCCCATGGGAGCCTGGCAACCAATCAGAGTACAGTTCTTACACAGGAACAAGAAACAGATAGGTGGGGCCCAGTGGTGGGTTTCTGCAGGTTCGCACCTACTCGCGAGAGCCGGTTGGTGAAATTTAGAGAACCGGTGAGAGGGGGTTCCACCGGCGTACCTGGAAGTAAATCTGGCCCACCGCTGCCAGTGACCCAACTGGAAGGAAAGGAAAGGAAAGGAAAGGAAAGGAAGGAAGGAAGGAAGGAAGGAAGGAAGGAAGGAAGGAAGGAAGGACGGAAGAAAGAAAGAAAGAAAGAAAGAAAGAAAGAAAGAAAGAAAGAAAGAAAGAAAGAAAGAAAGAAAGAAAGAATTTATCATCAAAATTGAGTCCAAAATTTTGGCTGCTAAGCAAGAGAGTTGTTAAATGAGTTTCACCACATTTTAAAAGGTGGCCACTCCCACCCTGTCACATAACTGCCAAGCCACGCCCACAAAATAGGCCACACCTACAGAGTAGGTTCTAAAAAATTTGAAACCCACCACTAGTGGGGCCAAACAGTTGATAAAAAGCCCTGCAAGCCCCTTGCTCAGCCCTTCTCTTCCTGTCCACCAACATTGAAGCATGTGAGCACCTTTTCTATTCAGGACTCCAGCCATGTGGTCCTGTCCACCATTAAACCATCTTTCCAAGCAGCCTCCATGTCTCCAGTGTCTTCTTCCCCACTTGGAGCCGAACCCAGAAGGACATTCCTTTTAACAGTAGGATTAAAATAACCAGAATAATGTTGTTGTTCCTGGTGTTGACCACAATTGTTTTACACTAGGCTCACTTCAAATTCTCACCGTCAAGGATAGGTAGTTGTTGACTTATAACCACAACCAGGACCAGAATTTCCATTGCTAAGAAAGGTGAATGTTAAGTGAGTTGCGTCTGATTTTATGACATTTTTTTGCTAGTTGTTAAGCAAACCTCTGCCATTGTTAAACAAATCATGTGGTCATTAAGTGAATGTGGCTTGACTCTGCTTGTAGGAAGTTGTCTGGCATAGTCACAAACGGCAATCACATGAGCCTGGGATGCTGCAACCGTCATAAGTATCCAAATTTTGATCACGTGACCGTGGGGGATGCTATGGTGGTGATAAGTGCAGTTGTAAATCACTTTTGTCAGAACTATTGTAACTTTGGTCACTAAATGAATGGTTGTAAGTTAAGGATGAGCTACAGTAAGGCAAGATGCAACATATATCGGTGGTTGGTGAGGACCGAGAGAGACTGTTCCAAGATCACCCAGCTGGCTTCCATGCAAAAAGGAGCTCTACAACATCCCAGGGTTACTCCAGCACTACATTAACCACTACACCAGAGATGGTATTCCGCTGGTTCAAGCGAACCATTACCGAAAATTTGGCCTGGGTCGCTGAACCGGTAGTGACTGCTAGCTGGCCTTGCCCGCCACCCGGTCACCTGGTTGCCATTCATTCACCCCGCTTGCCCGTCCACTTAATGCTGCTTGCCACCTCCCCCACCATTCAACACTCGCTCGCCCAGCCTGCCCACCCAACACTCGCCCATCCCATCCCATCCCATCCCAATCCACCACTGCACTACACCATGATGGGTCTCATTAAAATAGTAACAATAATATGCAAAATGTCTTCTTGCCTCCTCTCAGATAACCATATCATTACATCTGAAGGTAAATGGGGTCAGGTTGCCATCATCTATTCCTGTCTCTAGTGCAGGGATCCCCCAACACCTGGACTGTGGCCTACTACCGTACCATGGCCTATTTGAACTGGGCTGCACAAGCAGTGGGTTGGCGCACACAAGCAGCTCAACTTGTGTGAGTGGTGGGCTGGCACAGCCCCGTTCCCCTCTCCCGCCCACCCACCCCAGCTGGACCACCAAGCCACAAAGGTTGGGCACCGCTGATACGATATCTATTATTGAAAGATCACTACCGTGACTGGACATGTGTTCCAGGAAGTCCTCAATTTACGATCACAATTGAGCCCAACATTTCACTTAACAGTTGTTAAGTGAATTTTGCCCCATTTTACAATCTTTCTTGATGCAGTTGCTGAGTGAATCACTGCCGTTGCTTTTTTGACTTGTATTCTTTAGTAAATATTGAAAACATGGTGAAGATACAATATTTCCAGCGTGACCTGATCCATCAGAAACCTAAACTCTAAGTTTAGGGATCAACTCGGTAGAGATAGTCCTTAATTTACGACCACAATTGAGCCCAGAATTTATGTTGCTAAGTAAGAAGTTTGTTTAGTGAATTTTGCCCCTTCATATAATCTTTCTTGCTGCATTTGTCAAATGAATCACTGCACTTGTTAAGTTAGTAAAGGGTTGTTAAGTGAATCTGGCTTCCCCATTGGCTTTGTCACAGAAGGGGATCCCATGACTCCGCAACTGTCATAAATGTGCATCAATTGCCAAGCATCTGAATTTTGATCATGCAACCATGGGGATGTTGCCATCATCATAAGTGTGAAAAGCAAACCATTATTAAGTGTGAAAAACAAACTGTTTGAAATCACTACAGCACTGAAAAAAGTGACTTATGAGTTATGAGTTTTTTCACTGCAGTTGGAACTTTAAACCATCAATAAATGAACTATTATAAATAACAATAAATGAACACTATAGGGCACTGCACACCAGAACAAGTAGACCCAAGGAATTTCCCCCCCAAAATGTCATCACTCTGCTTAACAACTAATTCCCACAAGACAGCCAATAATTTTACCAAGAATGTATTACTAGTATTCTTCTCTTCTTTCCAATTATCTCTCTCTCTCCACTTATGACTATATCCATGTTGCTTGTATCTTTCAATTTATATTGTTTTTATTGTTTCTTAGTACAATTTGATAGCTTATTAGTAACCGTGATTATCACTAAGTGTTGTATCTTTTTATTCTTGACTAGCCATTCCCGGCCACGCGTTGCTGTGGCCCAGTCTGGTTAAATGGCCAACCAATCTGTGTGTAGACCTGCACACACAAACACTTACACACAACCACTGTATAACCCCCAACCTACCTACATACTCTCTCTCTCCCTCTCTCCCTCTACCTACCTACTGTATTTCTCCCTCCCTCTCTCTATCCCTATAGCTGCCTACCTACCTACCTACTGTATTTCTCCTTGAATCTTATGGACAGAGTATTTTATGTCATAAAGGATGCCGTAATACCTGTGGCCCACTGCTCTCTCTGTATCCATCTACCTACCTTTTTTACAATTTTTTACATTTCCATTGCGTGTACCTGGCACAGGTGTGACATCTACACAATCTATATATATATCATTGGTGATGTATTCGAAAGGAACGTTGTGTGAAAATTTGGAAGCGATTGGTGCAGTACTTTCGGAGATTAGCTGTTTTGAACAAACTCTTGTTACATTTTTATTTATATAGATAGATGAATGTATTTTTATTCTCCTTATGTACACTGAGAGCATATACACCAAAGACAAATTCCTTGTGTTTCCAATCACACTTGGCCAATAAGGAATTCTATTCTATTGAGGACTGCCTGTGTTAACTCTAGCAAACTCCTTGATAAACATTTTGTTAGTCTAAGCAACTGGCGTAGAGATTTCTTTGTTCCTTAGCAAAGTCCCTGTATATTCAGGACAAATGGTCCTATCACACCTTTTTGCAAATATGAACGGATATGCCTGCACATGAGCATCAAGGCATCATGCTGTGGACAGCTTGCCATGTCAGGAGGGACAACAGATGGCAGGACAATTGAATTTTTGTAACACAATACCTGCACTAGATACACAGGCGTTGGGCCAGTGCTTTCCAGCATTTCTCAGGAAAGTCTAAAATAAGTAACTGTTTACTTTAGGGCAGTGGTTCCCAACCTTTTTTTTGCCATGCCCCACCTAAGCATCTCTAAAATCCTGATGCTCCCCCTGTGACATATACTGTATTTTTTGGAGTATAAGACACACCTTTTCCCCCTCAAAAAAGTGCCCCCCCCAGGAGCACTCTACAAGCCTCCTAAAGGCTATTCATGTCCTATTTTAAAGAAGCTCATTTTCACGAAAAACGGGCCAATTTTGGGAGATCTGCAGTGTACAAACTTTTTTTTTAAACTCGCCTCTTCAAAACCTTGGTGTGTCTTATACTCTGAAAATTACGGTAATTCTTACTTTACTCAAAAAGTGAACTCTACTCATGCAGAGGAAGCCTAAAAGGCCATTAACCTGGTTTAAACAAAGTTCAATTTGCCCCTGTTAAAAATCAAATTGCTCCCCTGTGGGACGTGGGCCCCATGTTGGGAACCACTGTTTTAGGGAGAGAGAAAAATCTGGGGGAAAATTGAAATCAATAAAAGATTATATTTGTAGCTCAGAGTTGAAATGAGGGGTTCTTGGTGCTCTTAGATGTTACCTAGTTTGAAGAAGACAAGTTTGCAAGAAGACAACCAAGCTCCAAGGTCACTAAGGACCCCTCAAAAAAATGGAGATGTGCCATAGCATAGATAGTCAACTTATAACCATTCATTTAGTGACTGTTTAAAGTCACAATGGCACTGAGAAAAATGACTGATGAGTAGTTTCCACACAACCGTTGTAGCAGTGGTGGGTTTCTGCAGGCTCGCATCTACTCGCGAGAGCCGGTTGGTGAAATTTAGAGAACCGGTGAGAGGGGGTTCCACTGGCGTACCTGGAAGTAAATCTGGCCCGCCGCTGCCAGTGACCCAACGGGAAGGAAAGGAAAGGAAAGGAAAGGAAGGAAGGAAGGAAGGAAGGAAGGAAGGAAGGAAGGAAGGAAGGAAGGAAAGGAAGGAAGAAAGAAAGAAAGAATTTATCATCACAATTGAGTCCAAAATTTTTGTTGCTAAGCAAGAGCGTTGTTAAATGAGTTTCACCACATTTTAAAAGGTGGCCACTCCCACCCTGTCACATGACTGCCAAGCCACACCCACAAAATACGCCACACCTACAGAGTAGGTTCTAAAAAATTTGAAACCCACCACTGCGTGTAGCTTCTCCATGGTCACATGATCAAAATTTGGGCACTGGGCAACCAGCATATATTTATGGTAATTGCACTGTTCTGGAGTTATGTGATCACACTTGTAATCTAGCTGGCTTCTAAGAAGCAAATTCAATGGGCACAGTCAGATTTACCTAATGACTACACAATTTATTTAATAACTGCAGTTATTCACTTAACAACTATAGCATAAAAGGCCCTAAAATGTGGCAAAACGAGTGTGGGATTCAGCCAGTTCGCACCTATTTGGGAGAACCAGTTGTTAACTTTCTAAGCAGTTCGGAGAACCGGTTGTTGGAAGAAATCTCATTTTGGTTTTTTTTCACTTTACAAGGCTAATCCTGTAAGGAAGGCAGGAAGGGAACATTCTGGTGTTGCTTCTACCCTCATCTTTATTGCCCTGCTTACAGAAACTGCCTCTCCGGTTAACCCTCATTGTAACAGCTAATGAAAAGCGCCCATCGATGTGAGTGATGTTGAGTTGGCCACGCCCACCCAGTCACACGATCACTGAGCCCCGCCTACCCAGCTGGTTATGAGGGCAGAGAACCGGTCTTAAATTATTTAAATCCCACCACTGGAAAATTCACCAACTGTTTTGTTTAGCAGTGGAAATTGTGGGTTGAGTTGTGGTCATAAGCTGATGACTACCTTATACGATGTGAAGAAAACACATAGAAAACTGCTCATCCTTTCCGAATACTAATGGTAGGAAATTCTTATCAGGCAAAAAATCCAGATACTCAAGAATTGACAGTAAAAGCCAGCAACTTAGATGAGATAATATTAGACAGATTTGGTCTAAAATTCCGCTTGATAATATTATCACTTTTCCTAGGGTTTAAAAGGAATGCTTCTGCTCGTTATTGCTGTAATGGATTCTGAATATTTTCCTCAAGGGCATCTGCATGGTTCTGTACACTGCATTTTCTCTGCTTCTTGCAGTCTTAAGTGTTCCTTACTCTTTATGACCTCTTTCTTTGCAATTATATTTTTATATTTGTGCACAGATGATTGAGGTTCCTTGGCCAGTTCAGACATTCCCAATATATTGTACAACCTCTCGGACAGAAGGCAAACCAAGAATCAACTCTCTTCAAAGGAAGATATGCTGTTGGTCACATAATGACAAAATCCACTGATCTCTTCCTCTCTTAAGGACAACAGAAAAGTGGGGATGGAGGCTGGAGGTCCTTGACTTATGATGACAATTGAGCTCAAAATTTATGTTGCTAAATGAGACATTTATTAAGTGAATTGTGCCCCATTTTACGACCGTTCTAGCCACAGTTGTTAAATGAATCACTGCAGCTGTTAAATTAGTATTACGATTGTAAGTGAATCTGGTTTCTCCATTGACTTTGCTTAATAGAAGATCACAAAAACTAGGATTTACTTACCTTCCCTATCGGTTCGCAAATGTGACGCACACACCGAGTGCCCACGCATTGTGTCAGGGTGTGTGGGCGGAGCCTCCCGCAGCTGCTGCTACTGGTTCGGGCGAACCAGAGAGAACCTGCTGAATACCACCTCTGATGCTAATGTGACCCAGGGACACTGCAGTCATCATAAATGTGAACCAGCTCCAAGCATCCAAATTTTGATCACATGACCATGGGAATGCTGCAACAGTCGTTAAGTGTGAAAAATGGTCATCAATCACTTTTTTCAGTACTGTAGTAATTTCAAACAGTCTTAATTAATTAATTAATTAATTAATTAATTAATTAATTAATTAATTAAATTTATATACCGCACCTTCTCCCTACTGGGACTCAGGGAGGTAAAATCGACAATATAAAACATAAAATACATTAAAAATACATTAAATAATTGGCCTGTCATAAAACCCCTATTAAAACACCTGCTAAAACAAATTAAAAACTACGCCAGGCCGGCCGCATGAAATAGATAGGTCTTCAAGGCCCGAAATGAATTATTGTAAGTCGAGATCTACCTGTACATCCTTTCCCAAACATTTAATCTATGGCTGAAAATTGCAGGAATCTTTAGTGAATAAACTGAAAAATAAAGAAGATATTGTTTTGAAAATTTTTATTTCTGCATTAGTAGATAACAAGCCTATCATCGCATTGGTCGATGATCTCTGGAGGGCTCGAGACAGGGGTTGCTCCTCTGTCCTGGTCCTATTAGACTTCTCAGCGGCTTTTGATACCATCGACCATGGTATCATGTTGAGGCGGTTGGAGGGGTTAGGGGTGGGGGGCACTGTACTGCAGTGGTTCTCCTCCTTCCTCTCTGACCGTTCGCAGTTTGTGTTGACGCGGGGGCAGAGGTCGCCCTCAAGGTGCCTCACTTGTGGAGTGCCCCAGAGGTCGGTCCTCTCGCCCCTTCTGTTCAACATTTATGTGAAGCCGCTGGGCGAGATCATCCGGGGTTTGGGGGTAAAGTTCCATCAGTACGCTGATGATATGCAGCTGTACATTTCGTCCCCAGACCACCCCAATGTTGCCCTTGATGTGATGTCCCAGTGCCTGGAGGCTGTGCAGATCTGGATGGGGAGGAACAGGCTCAGGCTCATACCCTCCAAGACCGAGTGGCTGTGGTTCTCGGCATCCCGTTACAGTCAGCTGGTTCCATCGTTGGCTATGGGAGGTGAGACCTTAGCCCCCACAGGAAGGGTTCGCAACTTGGGTGTCCTCCTGGATGCACGGCTGTCCTTGGAAGATCATATGACGGCTGTCACCAGGGGGGCTTTTTATCAGGTTCGCCTGATTTACCAGTCCCTTCCTAGATTGGGATGCCCTACGCACAGTCACTCATGCCCTTATCTCTTTCCGTCTGGACTACTGCAATGCTCTCTACATGGGGCTCCCCTTGAAGAGCACCCAGAGGCTTCAACTGGTCCAGAATGCGGCCGCACAGATAATTATGGGGGTGATGCGACGCTCCCATGTAACACCCCTCCTGCGCGAGCTGCACCGGCTTCCGGTGGTTTTCCGGGTGCGATTCAAGGTGTTGGTTACCATCTTTAAAGCGCTCCATGGCTTAGGACCTGGGTACCTACGAGATCGCCTTCTGCCACCGAGAGCCTCCCACCGGCCAGTACGCTCCCATAGAGAGGGTCTCCTCATGGTACCGTTGGCTAGACAATGTCGACTGGCGACACCCGGGGGGAGAGCCTTCTCCGTGGGAGCACCTGCACTCTGGAACGAATTGTCCCTGGAATTAAGAACTATCCCTGACTTATGCACCTTCCGCCACGGTCTCAAAACCTTTCTCTTTCAACAAGCCGGGCTGGCATAAAGCATGTTTTTTAAATTTTAAATTTAAATTTTTATTATTTTAATTAGGGTTAGTTTGGGGGTTTTTCCCATATTTTGGCCAATATTTTAATGATGTCTTTTAATTATGCCTTTTAAAAGCTTTTTCTAACTTTTATATATTTGTTTTTATTTTGGCTGTACACCATCCTGAGTCCTTTGGGAGTAGGGCGGTATAAAAAAACCAATAAATCTAAACCTAAACCTAAAAAGGATTTAAGTTAGGATTTTGATTTCTGCTCCTGTAGTTCATGCTAAATTTCAGATCTTTCATTCTCTGCATAATTTAGAAAGTGGGTTTTTAATGTAAACTTGAATCATACTTCAGGCAAATTCCGGGGGCATAATAATATTTGTCTGCTTTAAACATTTTGTGGTGACAGTGATAATTTCTTTACTGAGACTTTGGAATCATGACATTCTAAGTGTAGCACCATCTTGTGGCATACCCAAACCATTACTATGTTATCTCTTCACTTTTTCTTTTTCTTTTATTACATAGTTGAATGTCATCTCCTTCAACATGAAATAATTACAGATTGGGTATTTGAAGTTAAAACAAGGAGTTTTTGAAAAAAATTTTTTAGAATAGAATAGAATAGCAGAGTTGGAAGGGACCTTGGAGGTCTTCTAGTCCAACCCCCTGCTTAGGGAGAAAACCCTACACCAATTCAGACAAATGGTTATCTAATCTCTTCCTAAATACTTCCAATGATGGAGTATTTACAACTTCTGGAGGCAAGTTATAATAATAACCATCACCGACCTCCGCCTCTTCCGCCAATGTCTTAAGACATATTTGTTTCAACAAACCGGCCTAGCCTAACCTCCCATGGGGACTTTTAGATAGTTTTAAATTGGGTTTTTAAAATTTGGTTTTAGCGCAGGATAGGTTTATTTAATAGTTTTTAAATTATATTTATTGTATTTTGTATGTTTTTAAATTTCCTGTGCGCCGCCCTGGGTCCTCTGTGGAGAAGGGCGGGATATAAATGTAAATAAATAAATAAATAAATAAAATAATAATAATATTTTAATAATAATAATATTTTATTTTTATATACCGCGTCCTCTCCCCAAGTTGTTCCACTGATTAATTGTTCTAACTGTCAGGAAATTTCTCCTTAGTTCTAAGTTGCTTCTCTCCTTGTTTAGTTTCCACCCATTGCTTTTTGTTCTACCCTCAGGTGTTTTGGAGAATAGTTTGACTCTCTCTTCTTTGGGGTAATCCCCAAGATATTGGAACACTGTTATCATGTCTACCCTAGTCCCTTTTTTCCTTAAACTAGACATACCCAGTTCCTGCAACCATTCTTCATATGTTTTAGCCTCCAGCCCCCTAACAATCTTTGTGCTCTTCTCTGCACTCTTTCTAGAGTCTCCACATCTTTTCTACATGGTGATGACCAAAATTAGATGCAGTATTCCAAGTGTGGCCTTGCCAAGGGATTATAAAGTGGCTTTCTTTTTTAAAAAAGAAAGTTTTATTTTGTTTATTTCTTGGGAAACTAGTTACAGTCCAAGACTATATAATAATCTAATATTGTAACTATATAGCCAGGACATTATGAAAATTATTCATTTAAAAAAAATATTAAAAGTCTTTAATCACTGGCAACATGAGTAATAGCAAATGTACGGTGTCTCTCTTACATTCTGAAATTAGGGGGGAAATGTCAGGTGTGGCACCCACATAATAGGAATAACCACACCACTATAGGTAATTGTTGCTTAGCAACTGCCTTGTTTAGCAAACATTTTAAGTTACAAAGGTGAAAAAAATACAGCTGTCAAACCTGGAAGCCATTTTTTATATTGGGCCTTCAGGCCTGCCACAATTTCTACTGTGGGAAAATGGGAATATGGGAGATATATAGCCTAAATAACATTCTTTCTCAAAGAATCAAGGACATCTTGCCCTGCAGCTGTGATGGTGTGATGGGAGGCATCTCCAGTTTTGGACGGTGCTTGATTGGACCCTGTGATGGACATGTGGGTGCTGGGCAGGGACCTGAACTTTTTTTGGGGTGGGAAAAACCTGGAAGCTTTCAGATTCGGGTTTTCCCAGATGTGCCAATATAATATCTCTAATAAAATGGAGCTTTGAGGAAACGCAAGCCTCAGAGTCTTCTTCTTTTGTTAGGGGTGCTACTTGGAACTCTGACAACAGCTTTTCAATCAATCATACATTCACGATGGCCTGAGCATCCTGGGGTCACATAATTGCCATTCATGTATTTTCTAAACAGCTTGCAACAAGCGGAGTTTAAACAGAGAAGGAAGAAGTAAAATTGTAAGGTGCTGTGACATGATGTTTTGCTTAACAACATAGTGACTCAATGACCAGATAGGAAATGATACCATAAATTTGTTGTGATCAGTGACTCCAAGGCTTAGTGGTGGAGTTACCAGTTTCAACTGTGGTCACTAAGTGAGGACTACCTGTAATCCTAAAGTGGAAGTACGGGCAGAATGCGAATGCCCCAAGGGCTTCTGGGAGAGGAGGCTGAGACCTCCATCATTTTACTCAGCTATTCTGCTATAAAAAGACACAGTAATTTTATCTCAACCTTTTTGCAGCAATCATTCTTTTGCATGCAATTTTAACTCATCCACGGCCTCCTTTCCTTTCAAATATCCTTTTATGCTTTCCAATTTATCAGGACTTGGACAGAAATTATGCAAAATGGCTCAGGACTCTGCTCTCTCACTTATGTAGCTGTTTGTCTATCCTTTTGTCACTGTCCAAATAAAACTCTTTAAAATCTTAACAGAAGGGACCAAATTTCATGTAATGGGAAAAGACGACAAAATAAACAGAGCCTAAAAATGATCTGCATTGATCTAGGGAGCTCTGGAAAAATATTTCAGAAAAACACCCCCCCATCCCCTGCCCCTCTGGGATATGTAATGCTGTTAATTGTCCTATTCTAAGTTCTCCCGCTCTTCTTTGTAATCACACGGCCCCCTCAAAGGGAACATATGCAGCCCACCCAGTGCTTCCCAGTGCTCACATAAGAAACCCATATAACTACAACACCAGGGGAGACTTATATGTACACACACATATACATGCAATGCAGTGGTGGGTTCTGGATCCCATCACAACCGGTGCACTGCGACGGGGCCGGGCATCCACCTTGGGCATGCGTGCTGTGCATGCATGCACATCCACCACCCTGCAATGCTCCAGCTGCTTGGTGGAGGTTGTGCAGATGCCATATGCTGCACGCTGTGTGCAAATGGCCAAGTTGGCTTAAAAGCAGGTAATGAATGCGGCCAGGCAGGTGGGTCCACCAGAACACCTTTCTAGTATGGTGGCCGCTGCTCCCAGCTGCCACGGGTACGCCCGCACTGGGGCACACCAGCCGTAACCCACCACTGATGTAATGATTAACACATTTACACAGAGGTGGTATTCTTCTGGTTCGGATCAGTTCGCCCAAACCGGTAGCGGAAATCGCAGGTGGCCCAGCCACCCACCCCGGCTCTACGGCGCTTTTTTTGCCAAAAGCGCATACGTGCACGCTCACATTTGCGAACCGGTAGGGAAGGTAAGTGAATAAGACTCCTGCATGCATATATGGAAATAACATAGCTATACACCCTAATCATTCTTGGAAAAAGAATCCATGCATACATAGACACAAATAGACAACTATCTGTGTAAAGGATTATCCTTCTTATCCTTCCCACACTACTATTGAATCCCTCTTCCCTCCTATTCTTGTTTTCCCCAATTTTAGCCAATATTTCTCCCAGGTATGGCCTTATTCCTTGGAAAACACCATCTAGGTTAGGATTCCAGTGAACTGCTGAGGGCCTTTGGCAGAACCTCAATTTCAATCTGGATAATTTATTGATTACATCACCTTTTAAGAGTTCCCTCATATTTAATAAAATGGGAAATGGACATCGGGAAAAGATTATATTTCCCCCCCTCCTTACGCAGTCTATGATCAAATATGAGAAAAATGGGGCAGTTTGGCTAACCATCATAATTACCTTAAAAAATATTGTAACACCTTGAAAACTAAGAAAAAAAATATGATCCCATAAACTGTCATGGCTCACAATCCATCGGATCTATATAACCGACGTGATGGACTAGGAGCCATAAAACATTTCTGATAATAAAAGTGTTACTCTGCTATAAAATTATATATTTAATGTAATGGTTCATCCCGTTGCCGTCGGCGGGCGAAGCCTCTGGGGGTAGCTCGGGAGTTCATGGCCTCCATGACGGCCATGGACCTGACCCAGGTAGTTTTAGGCCCTACTCACGAGGGGGGAAACACGCTGGATTTGATCTTTGTCTCGGGACAGTGGAGTTGTGATCTGGGAATAGGGGATTTAGTCATCACTCCCTTGTCATGGACAGATCACGCTCTCCTTCAGCTGGACTTTCCAATCGCTTCACCTCACCGCGGGGAGGCGGAACTGGATACTCCTAGATGGTTCCGCCCCAGGCTTCTAATGGACCCGGAAAGGTTCCAGAGGGAGCTTGGGCCAATTCCTGTGACCCTGCCTCGCGATTCGACTGAGGACCTAGTGGCCACATGGTTAAGTGCGGCCGCAGGGGCCTTGGACCGAGTCGCGCCCTTGTGGCCTCTCTTGCGGCGACGAACCACCCAGGCTCCCTGGTTTACTGAGGAGCTTCGGGAGATGAAGCGCCACAAGAGACGCCTAGAGAGCAGATGGAGATCCTCTCGCTCCGAAGCCGACCGAACACTAGTGAGAACCCATATTAGGGCTTACTTAGTGGCGATAAGGGTGGTCAAACGTGAGTATTGTGCCACCCTTATTGCATCCGCAGATAACCGCCCTGCCGCCCTGTTTGGGGTGACCCGCTCCCTCCTTCATCAGAGGCCGCGGGAAGCCCCTCTGCAAGGGCGAGCAGAGGAATTTGGGATTCATCTGCAGGAGAAAATCACTCGGATTCGGAATGAGCTACCCTCCATTGACAGTCCTGTGGGACAGTCCTGTGGGACTGTCCGAGACTAGTCTTGAGGTTCCTTCTTGGGAGGAGTTTGACTTTGTTACCACCGAGGATATGGACAGGTTGTCAAGGAAACTTAGGGCGACCACATGTTTATTGGACCCGTGTCCCTCCTGGCTTGTACTGGCATCCTGGGAGACGACACGAGGCTGGCTCCAGGGCATTGTCAACGCATCTTTGAGTGAGGGGTCCTTACCTGCCGTCTTGAAAGAGGCGGTAGTGAGGTCCCTCCTCAAGAAGCCGTCCCTGGACCCAGCATTGTTAGAGAACTATCGTCCGGTCTCCAACCTTCACTTTTTGGTGAAGGTTGTTGAGAGTGTGGTAGCCCAACAATTCCCGCGACACCTGGAGGAAGTTGATTATCTAGACCCGCGCCAGTCCGGCTTCCGACCCGGTCACAGCACCGAGATGGCATTGGTCGCGTTGGTTGATGATCTCTGGAGGGCGCGGGATAGAGGTTATTCCTCTATCCTAGTCCTATTAGATCTCTCAGCGGCTTTTGATACCATCGACCATGGTATCCTATTGCACCGACTGGGGGGGTTGGGGCTGGGAGGCACCGTTTTGCGGTGGTTCTCGTCCTACCTCTCTGGTCGGTTGCAATATGTGTTAACGGGAGGGGAGAGGTCGACCTCGAGACCCCTCTTATGTGGGGTTCCTCAGGGGTCGGTGTTCTCGCCTCTCCTGTTTAACACATATATGAAGCCGCTGACGACACCCAGCTGTACGTATCCACCCCAGACCACCCCAACGATGCCGCCGAAGTGCTGTCCTGGTGTTTGGAGGCCGTACGGATCTGGATGGGTGGTAACAAACTCAAGCTCAACTCTGCCAAGACTGAGTGGCTGTGGTTCCCGGCACCCCGGTTCAGCCAGATTACTCCAACTCTGGCTATTGGGGGCGAAACATTGGCCCCCGTGGAGAGGGCGCACAATTTGGGTGTCCTCCTGGATTCCCGGCGGTCCATGGAGGACCATGTGGCGGCCGTGGCCAGGGGGGCGTTTCATCAGGTACGCCTGATGCGCCAATTGCACCCCTTACTGGACCGGGCTGCCCTTCGCACAGTCACTCAAGCTCTCGTGACGTCCCAACTCGACTACTGTAATGCTCTCTACATGGGGCTTCCCTTGAGGTGCACTCGAAAGCTACAGTTAGTCCAAAACGCAGCCGTGCGGGTGATTATGGGAGCCACCATATGCTCCCACATAACACCGATCCTGCGCGAGCTGCATTGGCTTCCTGTGGCCTTTCGGGTGCGCTTCAAGGTCCTGACGACCATCTTTAAAGCGCTCCATGGCTCGGGTCCTAGTTATATGCGAGACCGCCTCTTGCCCCATACATCCCTTAGACCGATACGCTCCCACAGAGAGGGCCTTCTCAGGGTGCCGTCGGCCGGACAATGCCGACTGGCGACACCCAGGGGAAGAGGCTTCTCTGTGGCGGGCCCAGCCCTTTGGAATGACCTACCCCCTGAATTACGCACCATCACCGACCTCCGCCTCTTCCGCCAATGTCTAAAGACATATTTGTTCCAACAAGCCGGCCTAGCCTAACCTCCCATGGGGACTTTTTAGAAAGTTTTAAATTGGGTATTTTAAAATTTGGCTTTTAGCATAGGATAGGATAGTTTAATATATATTTTAAATTATGTATTTATTTTTTGTATTTTGTATGTTTTTAAATTTCCTGTGCGCCGCCCTGGGTCCTCTGTGGAGAAGGGCGGGATATAAATATAAATAAATTCAAAATTCAAATTCAAAAAGTAGGAACAAATTAAATTTAAGTTCAGTAGGCATTCTTGACCCAAATGCCCTCTGGACTAGAATCTCCCAAATTTTCAGCCGGCATGGTCAATGGGAACTGTAGTCCCAATAGGTTTGAAAGGCATCAGGTTGGGGTGCTGTTCTTTGCTAAGTCAGCCAGCTGCTCCATCCAGCTGACAGTTCAGCCTTGGGCTGATAAAATGTTGTGTTTTGAGGGTCTTTCCTACCACCTGGTACAAATCCATTTTAAACTAAGAAACTGGGGATGCTGAGAAGTGAAACTTTCTGACATGCAAGACAGGTCCTCAAGCGCAGAGTTGATGGGAAAGAAAGCAACAGGACCAGAGAAAGCCAGACGATCAACGATCCACTGTAGCTCAAAACTCTCTATGAAGCACAGCAAACATTCTTTAAGGTCTGGGAAGAAGAAGTCAAAGAAATCCCTCAATGGATGTAGCAGTTTGAGGCCACACTTACTTGTATTTTTCTCTCTCTTTAGAACAGGGGTCCCCAACCTTTGCAACTTTAAGTCTGAAGGACTTCAGCTCCCAGAATTCTCCAGCCAGCAAAGCCCCATGTAAAGAGAGCTTGAGTGACTGTGCGAAGGGCAGCCCAGTCCAGTAAGGGGCGCAATTGGCGCATCAGGCATACCTGATGAAACGCCCCCCTGGCCACGGCCGCCACATGGTCCTCCATGGACAGCCGGGAATCCAGGACGACACCCAAATTGCGCGCCTTCTCCACGGGGGCCAATGTTTCGCCCCCAATGGCCAGAGTTAGAGTAATCTGGCTGAACCGGGGTGCCGGAAACCACAGCCACTCAGTCTTGGCAGGGTTGAGCTTGAGTTTGTTACCATCCATCCAGATCCATACAGCCTCCAAACACCGGGAGAGCACTTCGGCGGCATCGTTGGGGTGGTCTGGGGTGGATATGTAGAGCTGGATGTCGTCAGCGTACAGATGGTACTCCACCCCAAAATCACGGATGAGCAAAGCTGGCTGGAGAAGTCTGGGAGCTGAAGTCCTTCAGACTTAAAGTTGCAAAGGTTGGGGACCCCCGCTTTAGAACATCCAGGAGCAGATGGTTGCTGGAGCTTTTTAGAGCTGGGCTTCCAAAGCCATGTTGACAGTCTTCCTTCGCCATCTGGTGGCTGAGTGTCCTACTGGCATTAGAATGAGACGCCTTTGCCTCTGTTTGTTACACACCCTGCCATGCTGTGTTCGTTCTGAAGGCCAGATGGACTGATGGAAAATATTCCCTTCAAGCAAAGCTATAGACCTGGGCTTTTAGCTGCTCTGTGCCCAGGCAGTTGAGGGGGGATTTTAACAACAAACAAAGCTGCTAGTTTCTTTCTGGTGATATACAGGCAGCAAGGAGGATGGATCTTTCTCTAGGGAACCCTTTTGCTGTGTATTAATGTGCTCAGCTGAGGCATAATTCAGGCAAGCAAGTGTGGAAACAACCCTCGGTATATTTGGTAGTAAACCTTTCCCCTGCCAACTCCCCCACTATTTCTAAAAATGCAAATCTGCAATAAAGATACAGATGCAGCTGCTGACATTACAAAACAGGCAGATAAGCATCTACACATGCTTTGCAACCCATTGCATATCCATAGTTATTTCTGTTTGCTTTAAGAAAATAAAGCAAAGGGGGAAAACCAGAGAGACATAATTGAGTAAAGGAAAAAACCTCTTATTTATATTTGTCGGTGGCTTGCTCTATTCTTCAATAAATAAAGAAAACATAATGAAAATATGGTTATTTCCAATGTGGCCTGATCCATCAGAAACCAAAATCTGAGTTTAGGGACCAACTCAGTAGAGGTAGTCCTTGACTTACGACCACCATGGAGTCCAAAATTTCTATTAAGTGAAACATTTGTTAAATGAATTTTGCCCCATTTCACAAACCTTTCTTGCTATGTTTGTTAAGGGAATAACCACAGTTGTTCAGTGAATCTTGCTTTCTCATTGACTTAGCTTGTCAGGTCGTAAATCACATGCCCCTGGGACACTGCAATTGTCATAAACATGAGTCAGTCGCCAAGCATCTGAATTTTGATCACGTGACCATGGGGGATGCTACAGGGGTCATATAAAAAATAGTCACACTAACTCATTTTTTTCAACGCTGTTGCAATTTTGAACCGTCAGTAAAAGAACTGTTGTAAGCCGAGGACTACCTGTACATTATCTACTTCTGCCTGCTGCCACTCTTGACTAGGTCTCAGGGACTCATGAGGGAACCCATGGAGAAGATAGCCAGCAACACCTTTTCCTTCTTCAGATGCAGTGGTTTCCCTAACTGCTTTCATTGGTTCTCATGGATCTGGAGGTTGAGCATCTTGTGTTCTATCAGAGCAGCCGCAGAAGAACAAGAAAGCAGCATTAGTTGGTCAAGGAGACACATCTGTGATTGTCAGCCCAACAAACCAGACCAGGCTAAGAAGCCTGTTAGATCTTAGGATAGAGGGAGTCCAGACTCAGGCTAGTCAAAGAAATAGCCGTTTATTAGGCAAGCGAGTAACACAGAACAGCAAGGAAAGCAAAGGTGCGGTAGACAGGGGCTTCCCCGCTTGACAGCTATTTATATGCGAGCTGTCAAGCGGGGAACCAATCAGTAAGCTCTAGGACCTAATTCCCGCCAGTCGTGTCTGAGCCAATCAGACGCGACTGGCAGTTACAGACCTGTTACAGGCAGTTACCATGGCTCTAGGGAGAAGAGTGGAAGACTTGCGGTCGGTCGCAAGTCGAGGACCGGTCGCAAGTCGAGGACTCAACAAAGCCGATGCTATATAGGTCAGGACTACCTTTGCTGTAACAGTTATAGTAACAAAAGTTTGCACACCTGAATGTGCATCTCCCTCCCTTTTATCTTTGGGTGAACTAGGAGGAAATTATCTGAGATGTTTCCTTGAGTTGTTTTCTTGGCCTGGGCTTAAGCTCCTCTTATCTCTCACTGTGGCCATGAAAGCATCTTTTCCTTCTGTACTTCAAGGCCATTTCCTAGGCCCCATACAGGCATTGATAGCAGCAGCATCACCATTCATAAACTCTTGTGATACACATACTTTTACATTGGAATGTACATCTTTTAACCTGATTTTTTTCTTTGGACCTGACTAAATGATTTTAGGAAAGATTGTTAAATGGCATGTTCTAGAAGGAAAGGGAAACAATGAGACACATTTTCTTATTATGTGAAACAGGTGTAAGTCAGCATCAGGATACTCGATACAGGTAGTCATACGAACACAACTGAGCCAAAAAAAATTGTTGCTAAGCAAAACATTTGCCATTTTATTACCTTTCTTGCTACATTTGTGAAGTGAATCACCAAAGTTGTTAAGCTAGTAACACTGTTGTTAAGTGAATCTGGCTTTCCCTTTGCTTGTCAGAAGGTGGCAAAAGGGGATCATATGACTCTGGAACAATACAACCGTCATAAATGTGAGTCAGTTCCCAAGCATCTTAATTTCGATCACGTGACCATGGGGATGTGGCAATAGTCCTAAGAATGGAAAATGGTCATAAGTCACTTTTTTCAGTGCCGTTGTAACTTCAGACAGCCTCTAAATGAACTGTTGTAAGTCGAGGACTACCTGTACTTTACTATACAGCAGAGTTTCTCAACCTGGACAACTTTAAGAGGGGTGGACTTCAACTCCCAGAATTCCCCAGCCAACTCTGCTCCCAGAATTCTGGGAGTTGAAGTCTATCCCTCTGAAAGCTGGAGGCCAGTTCGCTCCGGATATGAGCGATTGTATCCTGCAGATAATGTCCAAGTTCCTCTGCTCGACCCTGCAGAGGAGCTTCCCGTGGCCTCTGCTGAAGGAGGGAGCAAACAGGGCGGCAGGGCGGTTATCTGCGGATGCGATAAAGGTGGCGAGATAATTACGTTTCACCGCCCTTATTGCCACGAGATAGGCCCTCAAATGGGACCTAACTCGTGTTCAGTCAGATTCGGCGCGAGTGGATCTCCAAATGCTCTCTAGGCATCTCTTGCGGCACTTCATCACTCTCAGCTCCTCAGAAAACCATAGAGCCAAGGTGGTTTGGCGCCGCGTGAGAGGCCGCAAGGGCGCGACCCGGTCCAGGGCCGCAGCAGCCACATTATTCCAAGCAGCCACTAGGTCCTCAGTCGAGTCGCTGGTCAGGGTCCTCAGTATTGGCCCAAGCTCCATCTGGAACCTCTCAGGGTCCATCAGGAGCCTGGGGCGGAACCATCTTGGTATTGCCGGTTCCGCCTCCCCGCGGTGGAGTGCGGCAGTTGGGAAGTCTAGTCGAAGGAGAGAGTGATCTGTCCATGACAGGGGTGTGATCGTTAAATTCCCTAATCCCAGATCACTTCTTCACTGGCCGGAGATAAAAACAAGGTCCAGCGTGTGGCCCCCGGTGTGAGTGGGACCATGAATTACTTGGGTCAGGTCCATGGCCGTCATGGAGGCCATGAACTCCCAAGCTATCTCAAAGTTTTCACCTACCAATGGCAGGTTAAAGTCCCCCATGACTAGTAGCCTGGGGGTCTCAACCGCCATCTCGGCTATCACCTCGAGGAGCTCGGGCAGGGCTGCTGAGACGTAGCGGGGAGCCAGGTACACAATCAGCAAGCCCAACTGCCTCCCAAGACCCCACTTCACACCCAGGGCCTCACAGCCAGCTGTCTGCGGCACAGTACTAGACATTCCTTTACAACAGGGGTGTCCAAACTTGGGAACTTTAAGACTTGTGGACTTCAACTCCCAGAATTCCCCAGCCAGCTATGCTGGCTGGGGAATTCTGGGAGTTGAAGTCCACAAGTCTTAAAGTTCCCAAGTTTGGACACCCCTGCTTTACAATAACCGCGACTCCTCCCCCGCTGCCTTGGGCTCGTGGCTGATGAAATGCCCGGTAGCCTGGTGGGCACATTTCGACGAGAGGCACTCCCCCCTCGTGGCCCAACCAGGTTTCCGTCACACCCACCAGGTCCAGCTCCCCCTCTAACACCAAATCCTGAATGAGGGGGGGTATTTTACAGTATCCTTCCACTGGAATGGGGAGAGAATGGAGATTATGCAGTATCCTTCCCCTGCCACACCCACTAAGTGACACCACGCCCACAGAAGTTGTAGTAAAACAAAATTGAATTTCACTCCTGAACTAAAGGCTTATTTTCCTTCTACACTCTTCCTCTATAAGTTATTTTTATTACTTAGGCGTCGATTTATTTTAATTTTGTTTTCTAAAGAGGCAAACACCTCCTGGATGGTACTGTATAAGGCAGGGGTCTGCAAAGTCGGCTTTTTTAAGACTGGTGGACTTCAACTCCCAGAGTTCCCCAGCCAGCATAGCTGGCTGGGGAATTCTGGGAGTTGAAGTCCACCAGTCTTAAAAGAGCCGACTTTGCAGACCCCTGGTATAAGGCAACATCTAAAATGACAGAATATTGTGTCAGCTAACCCTAAAAATAATTTCAGCATGCATAAACCAACCTCCCACACACCCCTTTTAATTCTTCCCTCAAACTTTGAAGCGGAATTTTGGAGGACAGCTACTCCAGCCACCACTCATGGAATAAAGATGTGGATGACTTACAACACCTAGAACATTATCTTCTGCTTTGAAATGACATGAAGTCTAAGAGAGAATGACACCTACAAGAAGACACCTACAAGTTTGTTCATCTCAGAACTGGAGCATATAAGAATTATGGGACACCTCCGTAATTCAACCCAACATTTCAGCAGGGCTACCTTAAAAATAACTTGTTGACCTGTCAACCATTTAC
Source organism: Rhabdophis nuchalis (assembly GCA_039707465.1). Taxonomy (NCBI): domain Eukaryota; kingdom Metazoa; phylum Chordata; class Lepidosauria; order Squamata; family Natricidae; genus Rhabdophis; species Rhabdophis nuchalis. The sequence goes on along the minus strand of CM077647.1, from coordinate 152,865,792 downwards.
AGTTGGTCCTCGACTTAGGACCACAACAGTCAAAATTTCCATTGCTAAGCAAAAGTTAAGTGAATTTTGCCCCATTTTTTTGCCACTTGTTAAGTGAATCATCTAGTCATTAAGCAAATCTCGCTTCCCCCGTTAAGTTTGCTTGTCAGAAGCCAGCTGGGAAGGTTGCAAATGATCATCACATACCCCAAGTTAGTGCAACTATCATAAATACATGAGCGCCCATATGTTGATCATGTGACATGAGGATGCTGCAACAGTCATGAAAACTGGTCATAACTGGTCATTGTTTAATAGTAGTTTTAAATTTTGTAGAATTTTTATTATTTGTATTGTTGGATTTTAAGTTCCTGTGCGCCGCCCTGAGTCCCTTTTTGGGAGATAGGGCGGGATAGAAATTTAATAAATATAAATATAAATTTAATAAATATAATATAAGTCACTTGTTTCAATGCCATTCAACTTCAGAATGGTTGTTAGTAAAGGGCTATCTGTACGCTTTCCAAAATGTGTTTGCCACGGCTTCCTTCTAACACATTATAGGAAATCAAATTGGTAGCTTGAAACCACTCACAGATGCATGGACATAAAGTAAACTTTACCTTGTAAAGTCACCCAATACAATAGCAAGAGTTGGAAGGGACCTTGGAGGTCTTATAGTCCAACCCCCTGCCTAGGCAGCAAACCATGTACTGTTTCAGACAAATGGCTATCCAACATCTTCTTAAAGACTTCCAGTGTTGAGGCATTCACAACTTCTGGAGGCAAGCTGTTCCACTGATTAATTGTTCTAACACCCAGGTCCATTGTACCCAAGTTCATTCATAATTCAGATTTGACGGTAACCACATTGTCCTGATTTAAGAGATTAAAGAACCGCAGCTCCAAGCACAAAGGATACATGTAGTGATCAATCAGAGGCACGGGTTGGAACATATTCCTGATAGACTTGTGTTAACTATTGCCTTTTTCAAACATGAAATGTTCTAAAATGCTGAAACACTCTAAAATGTTCACCCACTGTGCTGTTAGGTTTGCTTAACCAACTTTTATTGAGTCGACATAATTGGCTTGGTTGACATGCTAAATGCTGGAAAGGGAACAAACTGGCTGGATCTGGAGTTCGTCTGCCATCAGCCGCAACACCAAAGCTCCTGATCAGCTGTTGGGAAGTGATGCAGGATTCCTTTGTGTGGCATTTTATGGCAGTGATAGCTAACCTTTTTTGGCTCATGTGTCAAAAATGGGGGGAGCGCAGGGGGGTCGTGGGTGGGCGTGCCACACCTATAATGCTTAATCTTCCGAGTCCATCTACTGGTTTTAAATTGAATTAGATTTTATTGGGGTTTTAACTGGTTTTAGCACAGGTTGGGTTAATTTAATACGTTTTTAATATTTATGACATATTTATTATCGGTATTTATGTATATGCGTGGTTTTATTTTTCCTGTGCACCGCCCCAAGTCCCTTTTTGGGACTCAGGGCGGTGCATAGGAAAAATAAAACCACACATATACATAAATACCGATAATAAATATGTCATAAATATTACTTTTTGGGAGAGTGCTGCGGTATACAAATTTAATAAAATGAAAAATGAAATGTGCATGGCCCCCTGCTTTTGGCGTGCTTTTTTCACCCTTCCCAGGCTCCAGAGGCTTTCTAGGAGCCTGGGGAGGGTGAAAACAGTCTCCCCCCCCCACTTCCAGAGGCTTCAGGAGCTTCCCTGAAGCCTCCAGAAGGAATAAAACAGCCTCAAAAGAAGGCCTAAATCAGCTGGCCAGCGCACACAAGCGTGCTGGAGCTGACAGGGCAACGCCCTGCGTGCCCTAAGAAATGGTTCCGCGTGCCACCTGTGGCACCTGTGCCATAGGTTCGCCATCTCTGCTTTATGGTAAGAGGGGAGCGGTGGTGCTAATTTTTATTGGACCTGAAGTTCCACTGGATTGAGTGAGCTGGATTGCCCCAAAGCTCTGGCAAGCAAGCTGGCTAGGAAGTGCTTGGTTAAAACTGGACATTGGATAGGATTTTGGATTTTGGGGAGAGATGGTAGAAATCAGGGAGTTAACAGGACAACAGAATATCTGAGTTGGAAGGGACCTATACCAGTGATGGCTAACCTTTTTGCCATTGCATGCCAAAAACAAGGGGAGCGAGGGGGGTCGTGTGCATGTGTGCCCTCCCCACAGCATGCACGTGCAACACCGCCCTGCACGTGTGTGCGACACCCTGACCTCTGCCTCCCACCTTTGGTGTGTGATGGCACTGTGGACCTTTTTTTGCCCTCCCTGGGCTCCAGAGGCTTTCTAGGAGCCTGGGGAGGGAAAACACAGCCTCCCCCACACCCTGCAGGCAGTCTGGAGGTTAGAAATGGCCTAATTTCTGACTCCTGGGTTGCCCATAGGGCCTCTGGAGGGAGAAAAACACCCCCAACGCGCAAATTGGAAGTCTGTTCCTGAACTTCAGGTTTGTGCATTGGGTTGTTTTTCGTCCTCCAGAGGCTTCAGGGAAGACTCCGGAGGGCCAAAAATGAAGGCCGAAATCAGCTGGAGCTGACAGGGCAATGGCTCTGCATGCCGCCTGTGGCACACATGCTATGGGTTCACCATCACGGCCCTATTCCATTTCAGACAAATGGTTGTCCAATCTCTTTTTAAAAACCTCCAGCGTTGGAGCATCTGCAACTGTCAACTTCGAAATGGACCCAGCTGCTACAGCCATCTTTTCGTTTCTCAGCTTCACACATAGGATGGGGGAAAGGTCTGGAATGTCAGGTCAGGCAACAACAACAACTCATTGTCCGGTGGGAACCAAGGTCATCTCAACAGATGCTGGCCAGAAACTTGAAGGAGTTATCTGGGAGACGCCAGAACACCGACCATATTTTTTGGACCATAAGATTCTCCGGACTATAAAATGCACCTACTGTAGCTTTTGGGGAGGAAAAGAAGAAGAAAAAATCTGCCTCTGCCTCCCAGCATCCATCCGGTGTTCAACTGGCCCATTTGGCGTTGCACTAACCCCCCTCCCCCCCCCCCCCCGCCACAATATTCACTGTATAAGACACACAGGCATTCCCACTCACTTTGGGGGGGGGGGAGTGGTCTTATACTCCAAAAAATACAATAATTGGACAATGAGACTTGTGACAAGGAGAGAGGGGAATATCTACTCTAATTATACAAAAACCATGGGAAATAATTACGGGTTGGTTTTGCTTTTATGCGTGCCGAAGTGATGTACTCAATAAAACAGTTCTTAAAGAGATCTGATCATCTCAGAGTGCTGGCTTGGTTGGGTTCGTCAGTCGCAACCTTGACAACAACTTCTGAAAGCAAGCTATTCCACTGATTAATTGGTCTCACTGTCAGGAAATGTCTCCTTAGTTCTCAGTTGCTTCTCTCTGTGATTAGTTTCCATCTGTTGCTTCTTGTCCTGCCTTCAGATGCTTTGGAGAAGTTGGTTCGATGGGGTGAAAAAAGACGTGTGTGTGTGTGTGTGTATGTATGTTAGGTTTTTGAGCTGATCAATAAATAAATCAGGGCGACTAGGATAGATCTATTTCGAGCTTTTTAGCTCTCATCAGCTAGCCATACTCTTACTGGGATTTGAACCTGGGCTGTATTACATGTTAGGCAGAAGCCTTAGCCACTAAGCCACCAGGTTCTCTTCCTGATCAGCTGAGACAGGAGGATAAGTATATGGTTGTGTCACAACACCCTGTTAATCACCAATTAAGGGAGGAAGCATACTGCTTTCCTTTTCTGCCTTTCAGCTCATCACCAGAGACCATGCAGACAGAAAGCTATTAGTTTCGTTGTGTACTTTTTTTATATGTGTTACGTTTTTGAGCTGATCCATAAATAAATCAGGGAGACTAATATAGATCTATTTTGAGCTTTTTAGCTCTCATTAGCTAGCCATACCCTTACTGGGATTTGAACCGGGGCTGTATTGCATGCTAGGCAGGAGCCTTACCAATTAGGCCACCAGGTTCTCTTCCTGATCAGCTGAGACAGGAGGATTTCTTGATCAGCTCAAAAACGTAACACACATATAAAAAAAATTACACAACGGAACTCATAGCTTTCTGTTTAGATGGTCTCTGGTGATGAGTCGAAAGGCAGAAAAGGAGAGCAGTATGCTTCCTCCCTTAATTGGGGCTTAACAGGGTGTTGTGACACAAGTATATACTTATCCTCCTGTCTCAGCTGACCAGGAAGAGAACCTGGTGGCCTAATTGGTAAGGCTCCTGCCTAGCATGCAATACAGCCTCGGTTCAAATCCCAGTAAGGGTATGGCTAGCTGATGAGAGGTAAAAAGCTTGAAATAGATCTATACTAATCTCCCTGACTTATTTATTCATCAGCTCAAAAATGTAACATACATATAAAAAAAATTACACAACGGAACTCACAGCTTTCTGTCTAGATCAGGGATGTCCAAACTTGGGAACTTTAAGACTTGTGGACTTCAACTCCCAGAATTCCCCAGCCAGCTATGCTGGTCTAGATGGTCTCTGGTGATGAGTCGAAAGGCAGAAAAGGAGAGCAGTATGCTTCCTCCCTTAATTGGGGCTTAACAGGATGTTGTGACACAAGTATATATATATATATATATATATATATATATATATATATATATATATATATATATAGAGAGAGAGAGAGAGAGAGAGAGAGAAGAGAGGGAGAGAGAGAGAGAGAGCGCCACCCAATGAGAAGAGAGAATGCATTGGAAAAGAGCCAGGAGTGGAATCAAAATTTTTAGCATCCGCTTCTGTGCCCGGTTGCTGGGTGGGTGTGGTCATAGTGGGCGTGGCCTACTCAGCCGCCTGCACGGCATTTAAGTGGGCTTTTTCACCCTCCCCAGGCTTTGGAAGCTTTCCTAGAGCCTCCAGGAGAGCCAAAACGGCCTCTCTGGGCTCTGGAGTCCATTGTAGTTCACTTTCAGTGCCCTTGTAATTCCATATGGTCACTAAATGAATGGCTGTAAATTGATGCAATAAGGGCAACGTAACATAGTTATTCTTCTACTGTTATTAAGTCCACATATTGCCATCCTATGGCCCCGTTTAAGATAAATCAGTCTCTTTTAGGGAAAAGTGAGTCAGAAGTTCAGCTGAAGGGAGACAATGAGGATTGTTCATGGATCGCGTCACTCTGATTTGCTTTAATCGGGATTCTAGCTTTACGGGTCCTGTTATATTGGTTGAGGCACAAGCTGGTATTGTGCCTGGGAAGAATTTAAGCCTGTTAGTTTTGAGGAAGTGATTAAAAGGTTCTCAGATCTGTGAGTTTGGCCAGGAGTTCATCAGAGACATCTCCTTCTTGATTGAGATAGGCAGGTAGGAGTTGCCAGGTGGCTGGATTTAAACCATGCCCTGAGGGAGAGGTGGGTCTGCCAGCACTGGAGGAAGTAGTGTTAGACAATTTCTGACACCTTGGCTGTAGCCTCTGGAGAAAATTGATTATTTAAATCCCTTCCTGCTAGATTTCAAGCCTGGTACAGTACTGAGGCAACAGGGATCAGTCTTATGAGTGACCTATGGAAGGACCAAGATGGTGTATCAATCCTGCTCCTGCTTGGATTTACTTTACTGTCATTGTACAATAAATACAGTTTACACATACAATGAAATTCACATAACACCCAGAGACCAGGCCCAACACACATTTCTTGGAAACTTGAAAGCAGAGGTTTCACTTACTGTATTTTTCGGAGTATAAGATGCACCCAGGTTTTGAAGAGGCAATTTTTTTTAAAAAAAGTAGGTAGGTAGATAGAGGGATAAAAAGGGAGAGAAAGAGAGAGAATATAGTAGGTAGGGAGGGAAAGAGAGAGAGTAGTTAGGTAGTTAGGTAGGTAGATAAAGGAATAGAGAGAGAGAAATAGAGAGAAATACAGTAGATAGGTAGGTAGAGAGAGAGAGAATAGATAGGTAGGTAAGTAAAGAGATAGAGAGAGAAATAGAGAGAAAGAAATACAGTAGATAGGTAGGGGGAGAGAGAGAAAGAGAAGGTAGGTTGGTAGGTAGAGGGATAGAGAAAGAAAGAGAGAAATACAGTAGATAGGTAGGGGGAGAGAGTAGATAGGTAGGTATATAGGTAGATAGAGGGGGGAGAGAGAGAGGGTAGGTAGGTAGATAGGTAGTAGGTAGGTAGATATTTCCAGATGTATTTACCCATGTGCTGGAAAGGAAATCGCTGACAACCTGCAACACCTAAAACTGCTGGGACAGCACTTGATCAATGTAATTCTCATTAACCACTCTAACTAAACAGCTTTCACAAAGGGGAAAGAAAAAGTGTTTTCGCTCTGCAAACCTCCCCAAAATGGCCCTTTTTTCGTGAAAAAGGAAGAGTTCCTCCAAGGAACTCTTTTAAAGCCTCTATAAGGCTCTGCACAGCCATTTTGGTGAAGGGGACGGGGCTTCAGGAGGCAAAAAATGCTGTATTCGGTGCATAAGACACACCCAGATTTTCAGCCTCTTTTTAAGAGGAAAAAAGGTGCGTCTTATACTCCGAAAAATACGGTACCTTCTTTACCAGTTGGTGCTCGCTCATGAGAAGAGTCGCCTTCTGCACAAGCGCAGTCCTCATGCATGACGTCACGGTGGGTGTGAGCCACAGCTGCCACTACCGATTTGACCGAACTGGAGAGAACAGGCTGAATACCACCTCAGCTTCAAAGCCATCAAAGATGATCATCCTTCTGAATGACCTCAGAAAATTGGGAATGAGAGATGTGCGGCTGTGGTGATTCTCTTTTTAATCCAGGACCATTGCAGCTGTATTGATAGGGTGGAGAGAGAGAGAAAGATAGGTCTACTCTTTGACCTTTGCTCTATGGCAGCTGTCCCCAACTTTTCTGGCTTGGTGGACTGGCAGAGGGGAGGGGAAATGGGATAGTTCTGTGTGAGTGGCGGGTGTGTGAGAGAGTACAATTCCATTTGTGCCAGAAGTGGGTGTGCGCCTGTCACTTGTGCAAATGGTGCTTCACATGTGAGCACTTGCCGCTCACGTGGCCCAATTCCAAATGCGTCGCAGACTGGTAGTAGTCTGTTACTCAAGGGTTGGGGACCCCGGCTCTATGGGTTGCCTCAGGCTTTCTCTCTTTCTTTCTCTCTCTCACACATACAAACACCCCTTCATGAGGCCTCCAGATAAAGTCATCTGTTTACATAGGCTTAGGTAACATCTGCATGAGAGGAAAAGTGCCCCAAAGTGTTACCCTCTTAGAGGCATGAAATTTGATTTGGGAGCCACCCACCAGTTTGAAGGCCTCCCCGATGACTGTGTATTGTAGGATGTTGCCCAAGACGAGGGGAGCTGTGACTTGATACATCTGCGCAGGAGCAAAGAATTTTGCGCATCCTTTTGTGATCTGGTATTACATCTTCCAACATCTCAAGAGCTTTGGGATGGGAATCAATCCAGATTCAGTCTTCCAATAGGTCTGGGTAGAAAAATTCTGCCTGTTTTTGAATTCTCGGCTTTATGCTTTCTACCCCCCCACCCCTTGCATGCCCGCACACACACACATTGTCTGCCAGGCTTTTTCCAAAGCCCCAAGGATTGTGGCTGCTTCTCCATGTGGCTATTAGCTGTTTAGAATTCCATCACGCACTCACTCCCCGCCCCCCCCCCCCATCACGGCTAGGAAACCGGTGCCTTTACCGGCAACTTCAGACCTGCCAGGAACAGCTTAAAGCCCTGACTGCACATGATTAGCTCATAAACACCACCCAAGCCAGGAAGAGAAGCACAGCAGAGTGCCAGGATGCCTGGGTTCCTGGCCAGGAGGGATAGGAGAAAGCCAGTTTTCTTCCCGATGCCAAGGCCCGTTGAAGATTTCTGATGCATCAATAGTTTTTCGAAGTGGACATCTTGAATGAGTGAGCCTGGGCAGGACTCAGTATTAATAAAATCCAGACACTCTAACCTCTTCCAGCCCACCCCACCCGCTCTCCTCCTGTTTTCCTAATGGGCCACCCCCTCTCTCCTTTGCACATTCAGCTGCAGAGGCAGAGATATAAACACACTTCAGAGAAATAGTCGTGATTCTGCATTCAAAAGCATCACTCCATTGTTAAGGCCACGTGTTTCTTTAACTGCGCTAGAGACAACACGATATTCATCCACTAAGCTTCCCCTTCAGAGAAGCGTTTCAAAGAGAAGTTGGATTCTTTCGTCATTCAAAGTGCTTCACTAACAGGAATCAACAACGGTAATTTGATGCACACGTACTGCAAATGTGCCAATTCTCCACACAGATTCAGGTTCAACACTGTGCATTGTAGGACGTGAAAGCCAGTTTGGTGTAGTGGTTAAGACATCAGGCTTAGAAACTGGGAGGCTGGGAATTCTAGTCCCATCTTGGGCACAAAGCCAGGGTGACTTTGAGCCACTCACTTTTGCTCAGCCCTAAGAAGGAGGCAATGGCAAGCCACTTTTGAAAAACCTTGTGAAGAAAACTATAGGGCCGTGATGGGAAACCTAGGGCAGAGGGGACATGCAGAGCCCTCTCTGTGGTCACATATACTGTCACCAGCTGTGCTTCTGGTTTCTGGTAAGCTCGTCTTTGTGGACACCTGAAAGTAACCCCAAAACTGCCCCAAATACAGACAGTTTTTCAAACCATTTCCCGGACCATTTTTTGGGCTGTTTTTGGCCTGAAAAACAACCACAAACAGCCAAAAAGCAGGAAGCACGCCAACTGGTCTTTGGGGCTCTAGCACGCACACATACACACACATTCCAGTTTGGGCAAATGGTGCCGAAAAAGTTCGCCATCACTGCTATAGATAGGAACTTGTCCAGGCAGTCTCTAAGAATAGGACAGAACTGAAAGAAAATAACAACAAAAATTACACATAGATGCATTTACCTGTACCCTAACAAATATTTTTAGCTCACTAGAGCAGGGGTCCCCATGGCTGTGAACCAGTACCCGTCTGTGACCTGTTGGAAACTGGGCTGAGCAAGTGGTGGCTGAGTGTGCAAAGCTTCATTTGCACATGCGCACGAGCGAGGTTGTGCTTGTGAAACCATCCACTCCAACCTCCTCACCACTGCTGCTACTTACTTTCTGTGGAGCCAGAAAGGTTGGAGGTCACTTCATACTGTGGTATATCCTCTAATGCAGTGTTTCTCAACGGTGACTTTTCAGTCCTGTGGACTTCAACTCCCGGAATCCCCCAGCCTGCTGTGCTGGCTGGGGAATTCTGGGAGTTGAAGTCCACAGGACTTAAAGTCGCCAAGGTTGAGAAACACTCCTCTGATGGGACTGGCATAGGAGCATATTCCTCACAGTTCAGAAGTGGCAAGGAAAGTCAATTCAGGTCCAACTTCTGTGGATTACTTGATAACTAATATTATTGCATTAGTTTCTTCTAAGATGCTTTTTAAAACTTCCCAGTCTAGTAGGATGGTATGTTATGGGTACAAATACTAGCATGCTTTTTCTGCTGTGGGATTGATATAGTGGAGTCTTCTGCTCCTGGAGATGAGGTTGACTTCATCACTCCCAAACCACTGAAGGTCCCTCAAAACCTGGTTATGAGCTGTGGTGGCGCAGTGGTTAGAGTGGAGTACTGCAGGCTACTTCTGCTGACTGCCGGCTGCCTGCAATTTGGCAGGCTCACCAGGCTCAAGGTTGTCTCAGCCTTCTATCCTTCTCAGGTGGGTAAAATGAGGACCCAAATTGTTGGGGGCAATGGGCTGACTCTGCAAACCACTTAAGAGAGGGCTGTAAAGCACTGTAAAGCAATATACAAGTCTAAGTGGTATGCCAGCTGTCCTGGGAATCCCAGGGGATGGGAGAACTATTATTAACATCCATCTATTATTCTCTCTCCCTATTATAACTTTGCTTTTCTCATTTTTAATTTTTGAAAATAACATTATGTAATGATTTACACTAATGATTATCTTATTTATTTACTGTTTTTACTGGATTATAGTAAAATGTACTGTTGTACATAAAATGTTTACTGTTTTGTATTGAAAAAGTTTTATTGAGTTTTACAATTTTTCCAAGTAGGGTAAGGTAAGGTGTGAAAAAGAAATATTTTGAGAACTTTCACGTCGAGGTCGTAGGCCCCCTCCGGGGCTTCTTGACAAAACATAGATAATACATAGTTTCAATAGTACTACAAAGTGAAGAGAAGTGCATACATCATTGTAAATTCTGTGCTAGCAATCATATACAAACATCCAAACAAAAGTTATACTATATTAAAAAAGTCATTTTTTAGATCTAAGTCTCTTAGCAATTGTATCTTCTTGTTCTCCTCCCTGGCCCCCAGTGGGCGAGGCCGCGGCCCCCTGTGCTCTTCCATTTTCATCCTCCAGGATTGAGGAATATTTTTTAAGAAAGGCTTCCGCCTCAGCAACTGTTTTAATCCTTACTCTCCCTCCTTCCCAGAACACCAACATCCCTTCTGGCATCACCCACTTGAACCAAATCCCGTTTAAACCATTTTTTAGATAAGAAGGAGTATTTCCTCCTCACCTCTCTAATCTTTTTCGGGATCTGCTTCAAGATAGCGACTTCTTTTTGTTGGTAAATTAACGGACCCTCCCTCTGCGCCCTCAATATTCCCTCCCTAGTCGACCTTCTAACAAATTTAATATGTATCTCTCTGGGTACTTCATTTATCCTGGCATATGCTGAATTTATTCTATAAACCAGGTCAATGTCCCCCCTGATCTCTTCCTTAGGTTTGTGTAAATAGTCTGCTAAAATTGTGCTCATAAGATCAGGGAGGCATTCACCAGATTCTTCAGGAATATTCTGAAATCTTAAAAAATATGACATCCTTTCAAAATCCATCCTAGACATATGACCAGTTAAATCTCCAATTTCAGTATTAACATTTTTGAGCTCTCCCCTTGCCCCAGCCAGCCCCACTTCTAACTCTTCAGTCTTCTGTGTATTCTGCATTAATTTCTTCTGTGTCTCCAAAAGTTCTAATTTGGAACTGCAGTGATCTTTTCTAAGCTCTTTAATCTCCAATACCAAAGATTGTAATACTTCTTCCATAGCTGTTAATCTTGCATCCGTGTCTGGTTTTTCTGGCTGCTTTTTTGAAGCCATGGTGAGTGGTTTAGATCAGTGACAATAAAATGGTGTTTTTTGGGTGCGTCCGGTGAAGCAAGTCCAAAAACAAAGTCCAGTTCAAAGTTGTAGAATCCAGAGAGAAAGACAAATTTTTCACTCAATTATAAAGAGAAAGAAGGCACTCCAGGGAAGGAATCAACCAATCAATTATCACAAATCATCCATTAATAGAGAGAGGCAGTCCAGGTCACAAGGGAATGTCGGAAATTTTCCATGAAGAATAAGTCACTTAAGAACAAAGGAACACCATCTTCCCCCGCCCTATCTGGAAGCCAACGGGAGAGAGCAGCAAAGGAAATTGTTTCATTGTAGCAAGACTTCGATACTATGTATCTAGAAACAAACCGCAAAGACTTTCACTTCTTTAGCAAAGTTCGGATGAGAAATATCCGCTTCCTCAAATTTGAGGAGCCATTTCAGAACGCCGCTGCTGTTAAATCCGAGGGGGGGGTTTAACAAACTCCCCCCTCCATCGTTTCTTAAAGTCAAAGCTGCCAGCAGAAATAGACAAAGTCACTTACAATCCACATCGCAGCCAGAGTCCCGGAATTGCCATCCGACTCGAACGATCCAGCTCTCTCCAAATTAATTATCTGCTCCCGTCCTCCGTTGGCAAAGGGAACCAAGCCCCCCGCAGCATGTCTTCTCACTCCTAGGTCGAAAACAAGGACCCCCCCCGACCGCCGCTGGGCTAGGAAAGGTCCAGGCAAGCCGACCTTACGGGGGGGTTCCTTAAAAGGCACACCCCGCCCCGTTTGGGGCCGCGAAAACAACAACATGGCGGACGAGTCCTAGGACTCGACCGTCGCCGCCGGCAGACCGGAAGGAAGTCCCAAAATGTTTACTGTTATATGTCACCCAGACTGACTTTCTGTGACACAAGAAGCCATATAAGTTTGATAGACAGACAGATGGATGGATGGGCGGAGGGAGGGAGGGAGGGAAGGAGAGATATGGTGGGAGGGAGAGAGAGGTGATAGAGGAAGAAGCTGATAAGAGGTGAGTGGGTGGGTAGGTAGGTGGGTAGATGGATGGATGGATGGATGGATCCTTCATCCAAATGTTAATCTTGTCCAACTCCTCTGTTTTACCAAACTACACAAAGATGGCTAGGCATTGTTACCAAGTTGGGAAATTCATATGTCATATATAATTTATATCTATATGCTACATGGAAGTCCTTTCATGTACGTATCTCTTTGATATTCATACATAAATTGCATTATGTATTCAGAGTACACAAAGGCATATAGTATTACTCTGAACAAAACACATATTAACTTGGCTTTTCCCAGGCACACCTCTATATGTTTGCTATATTCATAATATATGTTTTCTACACCCATGAAAAAACTTATTGATATACAAAAGAAGTACAGGTAATCATCGACTTACAACCATTCATTTAGCAATCATTTGAAGTTACGACACTCAAAAAATGACTTATGACTGGTCCTCATGCTTAAGACCATTGCAACTTCCCCATGGTCATGTGATCAAAATTCAGGTGCTTGGCAACCATTTTAACAATGGCTGCAGCATCCCAGGTTCCTATGACCTTCTCAAATGGCTTCTAACAAGCAAAGTCATTAGGGGAGCCCAGATTTGCTTAATGACTACAGCATTCACTTAATAACTACAGTGATTCACTTAATACTGGTAAAAATGAACGTGACTCACTTAACAACTGTCTTGATCAGCAATGGGAATTCTTGTCAAAACTGGGTCGTATGCATAAGTACTGTGTTTCACCAAAAATAAGACAGGGTCTTATTTTCTTTTGACTCCCGAAATAAGCATTTGGCCTTATTTTCGGGGAGGTCTTGTTATTTTTGAGGTGCAGGAGGCGGCAAGTGTGGTCACCTCATGGCTGTTGCTGTGTTGCAATATTTTAGGCGAGGGTTTATTTTCAAGGGAGGGCTTATTTTAGTGCATGCGCTCAAAAGCCCAATTGGGCTTATTATCTGGGGAGGTCTTATTTTCAGGGAAACAGGTATGCTTTTCCTGGCAACAAGATTCTCCAAATAGGTACTGATTTGATTTTAGAAGGTGGTTTTTTTTTTAACATTTCAGTACAGCTTTTACAAGGATTTCTGTGGTTGTATCTTTGAGTCAGTCTTGACTTCTAGGGATTGCATAGAAGCATTAACAATACAGGTAGTCCTCAAATTACAACCATTTGTTTAGTGACCTTTTGAAATTGCAGCCCTGAAAAAAGTGACTTAAGATCAGTTTTTTATCCTTGCAACCATGGAAGCACCTATGGCCATGTGATCAAAATTTGGGCACTTGGCCACTGGCATGTATTCATGACGGTTGCAGTGTCCTGGGGTCATGTGACAACTTTTTGTGACTTTCTGATGAGCAAAGTCAATGGGGAAGCCAGGTTCACTTCACAATCGTGTTCCTAACTTGACAGCTGCAGTGATTCACTTAACAACTATGGCAAGGAAGGTTGTAAAAAGGGGGCAAAATCACTTAATAGCTGTCTTGTTTAGCAACAGAAATTCTGGGCTCAATTGTGATCGTAAGTTGAGGACCACTTGTATTTTGGGAAGTGGTTTGCCATTGTCTTTTCCCCCTCTGTGACGGAGAGAGAATGGCTGATCAAAATTCATGTACGGTAGTTCGTGCTCTCTCATGCCTAGATATGGCAAGACAGGAACTCAGCTCTCCCTGCTCCTAGTCCAGCCCCTCCTCCAAAGGGCACATTGGCTCTTCAAAACTAATGTGCAAGCTCATAATATAAAAGGGAAAATGTTTAGGCAGGCAATCACAATCTGTTCTCCATAGGTCTCAAAGTGCAGAAGTCTCCCTCCCCCACCCACCTTTTGCAGGAAAGTTGATTAGCCATCTGTTGAGCATGGGCAAAGCTTTTAATCCTGCAGCTACTCCAAAATATTCCCCCTATTTTGGATTTCTACGTTGTTTTTTTTTTGCTATTTTTAAAAGCTCCCGTTTGAGCATTGTCCTCTTCATTTTGCTTTAAGTGTGTAGATGCAACACTAACACACACACACACACACACACCTCCTATTCAGGTGCATTGATTTTAGCCTCTCTTTACTTTTCAAAGGGTCATCAGAGTGGACTGAAATAGCCTAAAGCCATAAAAAGAAGCTGGTGAACTCAGGAGTGAGTTTGCAAATTGTTTATTATGCTTTTCCCACCTGTCATTTTTCAAGCAATTCAAGCTGGGGTCTATCTTTACTTTTCACAGGATGGAAAGAGTGTGTGTGTGTATGTGTGTGTGTGACTCAGATCTCCCAAGATTTAGCCAAGCACTACACCAAGTTGTCAAGCTCTTACTGTGTGTCTACCCCTCTAAAGTCAAATATTTGAGTCAAATCTACACCCAGTTCTCTAGTTACCCTGTCACACTGCAAAGTAACAGTAATAATGGGAGTGATGGTAGTAATAATCAAAAACATTTGTATATGGTAGTTCTAGTAAATATTCAAAGCACTTCATGTTCAGTTTATTCTAACCCTTACAGCAGCTTCAGAGTAGAAAATCAATGTATTATCTCCATTATACATTGAGTATTACTATTCTTCTTCTTTTCCTTCTTAGTATCTGTCTCTTCCCACTTATGACTATTACCATGTTCCTTGTATCTTTCAATTTATATGTTTCCTGGTATGATTTGATAGCTTATTAGTAACCTTGACTATCACTAAGTGTTGTGTTTTATGATTCTTGATGAATATATATATATTCTTTTACGTACACTGAGAGCATTCTCTCGTTGTGTCCAACCACACTTGGCCAATAAAGAATTCTATTCTATTCTATATTCAAGATGGGGGAGACAAGCTTTGTCCAAAACCACATCCTGATTAGTTTGCACAACATGCTAGTGTAGTTTACAGGGATGGTCACCGGGTTGTGAACCAGGCGATTCCAGTAAATTGTAGCACAGGCTATGGCATAAAAACAACCCGGATTCAAGGTTTAGCTTAACGTGTTGTGTGACTCTGGCCCCGACACATCCTGCAAAAAGCGATCTTCCCTGCCCTTCAGTTGCGCAGCTGGGTCTTCAACAATGCCAAAAGCCACGGAGCTCCCTCCACGGAGAATCCAGGCATGCGAAGCGCTTCTTTCGTGCACCGATCCAACCTGCCCGCATTCACACCGTGCAAATGCGGGCCCAGGAAGGCCCGAGTCACACAAATGCACCGCATACACCCATGCGCCCAATACAGACCAAGGCAAACCCCCTCCCCTTTTGCTCGCCCGCCTCATCCCAGAGTCGGGGACTTAAAGAGTGAATGGGGTGGGGTGGGGGGTGGCGGGAAGGGAGAGGCAACTTGCCATTGGTCGCTTCCTCGACCTTTTTTACGCGCCCCCCCTCCTCCCTGCACCGAGAGGGTTAAAAAGGAAAGGTGTGCCGCTTCGGGCGAGCGGGGGATCTCCCTCCAAAGGCCCGATCACCTTACCCAACCCGTCTTCCACTGCAGAGATAGGCGGAGGCGGGAACCAACTCGCATTCCCCTCCTTCTTACCAACAGTCCCTCACACTTCCAGGAATCACCCAGAGGGGGGAAGGAAAAAAAAAAACCAGCAGCAGCAAAAGGGGGAGGGGGAGGGAGCGCGCGGGGTTGATACAGCCACTTCCTGCCAATCACAGCCCTGTCAGCCACTCCCCAGCGACCAATGAAAGGGGCGACCATTCATAAAAATAAATACTCGGCCACGCTCCCCCCTCCCTTCCCAAGCGCGCGCGCGCGCACACACACACACACAGGCTCGAGGCATCTAGCCTCTTTCCTCTCCGACAAATGTACATATGTTTTTCATACATATATGCATATACACACGCACACATATATAGATATATATACACATACACACACACACGCACACACAAAGAATATCTAATCGGAGGCGCCGAACGATTATTGCAAACTCTTAGGCACTTTCTCACTGCCCTTTAAGCTTCTCTCCCCCCCCCCCGCACCGAGATTGTATTCGAAGTCGTCGGACACCAGCCCGTCCCCCCCCCCCCCTTTCGCCTTCTCCGATTCCTCCGCTAACGGGAAAGGCGCTTCTCGCTTCAGAAACGCGCACGTACGTTCACACGCATTTCCAGGAAACCAGAGAGGGGCCGCGATTCTTTGGCCAAAGGAAATAGATTGGCGCTGTTCTTCCACCCCCCCCCTCCTCCTCCTCCTCCATTTCACTCCCCCCATCCACCCCACCCCCAGCCCCGTAAACTTCCACCTCTTTCTACTCTTCCCTGTCCGAGCTGGGGAGGCAAAAGCTCCGTCCGAGATCATCCCGAGTGCGCGCGGTGCGCCTTCGCCCACCACCTCCATCCTCCCGCCGCCGCTGCCGCCCGAAAGATGGGGAAAAGGGGAGATCGCACCGGACCCGCTTCCCGCAGCCCAGCCTGCAAAGCCGACTCCGTGTTTTAAATCGATTTGCTCGGCCCCTTTCGTTCCCCCGCTCCCCGGAGAAACCCAGGCACCGCTCGGCTTTCCTCGCCCACAAAGGTAAGTTTAGCCAAACTCTTCGGGCTTTCGGAGCAAGTGCGGCGGGACGTCGTTTCCCAAGCTGGGGTTGGGGGTTGCGGGGGCTGCGAAAGTTGGGAAGAAGAGAAAACCCCCTCCAGCCACTCTTAAGCAAGAGATCGGCCCCCTTACTCTCGGGGCTGGTAGCGGAAAACTCTTCCGACGCTGGTTTATGTGGAGGGTAAATCGAGGCGGGAAGCCCCAGTCTGGCTTTGGCGCTTAGTTTTTTTTTTGTTTTTTTTTAAGACGGGGGAGGCTGGAAGACCACCCTTAGGTTGCCGAATAAGAATAATAACTCGACAGTCAGATACAATATGAACTTGCAATCTGGCAAAATTCAAATTAACGTCCCAGCGATTAAATCCCACGAAGCTTAAGCTGTTTTATAAAAGATTAGGAATGTCACAATGCAAAATAGCCAACTTTTCGTATTTGACGCCCTCTCAACTTTTAAACTTAACCAGCATGCATGGCTAGGAACACCCCAGTATGTCTATGTGTCTTTCTCTGGGTGTAGTGAAAAATATCTGCATTTTACATAGATTTCATGCAAGTGGGTTTGCTTCCCACAGGAAACCTGTAATAAAGTTTTGTTTATCAGCCATGATTTTCCCATTTCTTTCATTTTTAATCTGTAACTGTTCTCTAGCAGCCTCCTCTTTCTTCATGCTATTTCTCATCTGCAGTTATGAGAAAAGAATAAACACCAACAACAAAAATCAAGCGATTCGTAGAACATCATTTAGCCTGGAGAATTACTTGGGTTTCCATCCCTTGCAGCTGCAGTTGTGGGAGACACTTTGTGGAGGAAGCTGCTGCTTGATTTTTGTGCAGATAAGCACAATTTAAAGTAGAGGATCCTTTAAAAGTGCCTAAAAACAGAAAATATTTCTTATGTAACTGGAAAATTAATCATGTTTAAGTATAAAGAAAATGAAAGCAAATTTAGTGATAGTCCTTGACTTAAGGACCACAGTTGAGCTCAAAATTTCCATTGCTAAGCAAGACAGTTGTTAAGTGAATTTTGCTCCATTTTATGACCTTTCTTACCACAGTTGTTAAGCGAACCATTGCAGTTGTTAAGTGAATAACATGGTTTTTAATTGAATCTGCCTTCCCCATTGTCTTTGTTTGTCAGAAGGCCACAAAAAGATGATCACAGGACCCCAGGACACTGCAACTGTTATAAATATGTGCCATGTCTCTGGATTTTAATCCCTTGGGGATGCAGCAAAGGTCATAATTATGAAAATTAAGTCACTTTTTTCAGTGGTGGTGTAATTTCAACCCATCAATAAATGAATGGTTGTAAATCGGAGATTACCTGTATGGGTTCAAAGAGCAGAGTGGCCCTTGGTCCAGAAAATGTGTGCAATTTTTGTTCACAAACCCAGTCCAAGCTAGTACAGTAAAGTTTAAAATAATCTAAGCAGACACTCAGAAGATGATTCCTATTGCATTCTTACTCTCTTGAAACATACAGGGTTTAAGAGTTCTTTCTCAGTGGATGGTGTTTTTATTTTATTTTTTGTCAAACCTTCTGTAATAACAAAAAATGTTCTTATCTCCATCATATAGAAGTTAGTTTGATTGTATACTATATATATTTATATTTATATCCTACCTTTATTACTTTTGCAAATAACAAGGTGATGAACACATCCAACACACCTTCCTCCTCCTATTTCCAACACACAACAACAACAACAAACAACAAACAACAACAATCCTGTGAGGTAGCTTAGGCTGAGGGAGAGTAACCCAGCTGGCTTTCATGGCTAAGAAGGGACTTGAACTCACGGTCTCCCGCTTTGTAGTCTAGTGCCATAATCACTAGAGTAGACCAAACTGGCTCCCAATGGTGGAAATTTCCTCTTAATACCCAAAATGTAAGATAAAGAAGGATGCAACTCCTAGAATTATTGGCAGATAAGAAGAGTGACTCACTCAGAGACTAAAGAGCCTCTTTTGAGGGGAGGTGTTTCAGGCTCTAGGAGCTGTCACTAGTTGCTTGTACATCAATACAAGCTATTGATTTATTTAGCCTGTTAATGTCAGTTCTTGCTCTCTACTACTTGCTACTCAGTCGGTTTCTAAATGGAGGTGACAAGGGCTGAACTAGGACCACCTCTATTAATGTACTTAGGCCCCCTTTCTCTGGTCTCCTTATTTTCTGTTGCACAACTGGACCATGTAGGGATGGTTGATTTATGTCCAGGATTTGCTTATCTGAGCAGACGATAATTCAGAGGATTTTTGGAATTGGGAGAGACTAGCCAAGAGTTCATATCCCAGAGTTCATATCCCATGTGTTGTATTTACAGAACTAGCCTCTTTAATTCTGCTGGCAGCTAAACAGATTCCTTCTAGGTCGGATGTAGATTGGGAATGACCTAAAGTTGACAAGTTTGGGTTCAGATGCTACTCCCCTTAAAATGGGGCACATTTTCCTGTGTGAGGCTACTTCAGGGCATGGTTGTTTTTTTTTAAACAAAAGACAAAGTCTCACATGGGATTGTATTTGCACAGAAGCTATAACTCACTTGGGTTTTGAACAGGATATTAGAATCTTACTGTTGTGAGATTGTAACTTTTCAACTGTACAAAATTTTCTCTCTTCCCAGTAAAACATTATTCACAGATTAGTTAAAAATAGTTTTATGTAAAGAGTACAGGTAGCCCTCAACTTAACAACGGTTAATTTAGTGACTATTCAAAGTTACAATGGCACTGAAAAATGTGACATGACCATTTTTCGTAGTCACGACCTTTGCATCATCTCCATAGCTACGTGATTAAAATTCAGATGTTTGGCAATTGGTTCATATTTATGACCGTTGCTGTGTCACAAGACCATGCAATCTACTTTTGCGACCTTCTGATCAGCAAAATCAATGGGGAACCCAGGTTTAATTAACAACTGGGTTCCTAACTTATCAATTGAAGTATTCACTTAACAACCGTGGCAAGAAAGATTGTAAAATGGGGCAAAACTCACTTAACAAATGTCTCACTTAACAACAGAAAGTTGGGGCTCAATTGAGGGTGTAAGTTGAGGACTACTTATAATGTCCTCTTCTCATTTTTTGTGGAGTGTTTTAAGGCACCAGGTTAGAAAACCGGAGACCGGGAATTCTAGTCTTGCCTGAGGCATGAATCCACCTGGTACATTTTGAGCCATTCTATCCCAGCCAAGAAGGAAGCAATATAATAGGAAACACTTCAAAGAAATGTGGCCAGGAAAACTGTTGTGACTTGTTTTGTTTCCTATGCGAAAAATATTGTGCCCTCAAGGTATCAGTATTGTACTTTAGGAAAAGAGACTCTAGATATATTTTTTAATATAACTTTATGAAATATTTTAAAAACAAGAGTAAAATTAGTGCAAACTAAAATAAAACATGAAAGAAAAACGAAGAAACAAAAGAGAAAACTAAAGTGCAAAAAAGGTAGAAGAAAAATAGAAGAGAAAGAAAAAAGATGAAGAAGTGGCTTCTAATCTTTATAGCAGTTGTAAGTACAATTGTAGATTTACTTCTTTCTCCAAAGACACAGGGAAATTTGCAGGGAAATAGACAAAGAATTTTAATACATCTTATATTCTTCCTGGCAAAGAATTATTTTTAAAAACCATGGCAAAAGTAGAATAATAGGCCTAATTCTTATTTCCCGGACTGGTTACATGAGATAATTTTGAAATGTGCTATAGATAAAGCCTTCTATCCAGAGATTCAAGAGGCAAAATTTAAGGTAGTATATATTATTTATTATAATAATTTATTAATTATATACCATTCTGGGATAAACCAAAAGCACGGATGATGTTGCTTGTTGGGGCAATGAAATGCGTGCAAGGAGAATGCCAAGATCAGAGTAGATTCTCCATTGTTGCAATTATTTTTATTAGTACGTTTAGAGCAGGGATGTCCAAACTTGGGAACTTTAAGACTTGTGGACTTCAACTCCCAGAATTCCCCAGCCAGCTATGCTCAATTTACCTCTATGCTATGCTGGCTGGGGAATTCTGGGAGTTGAAGTCCACAAGTCTTAAAGTTCCCAAGTTTGGACATCAATGGTTTAGAGGAAATAAGCTTAAAAACAAACAACATGACAAAATATTACCCAAGGCCAGACATTTTTTTTAGATTCTGAGCAGCTCCTGTTGATTTCATGGCCATTCAATTTTCTTGGCAACTACATAAATAGTGATTTTGGTCAATTTTTTCAGTTGTTGCTTTCACTTCCTGCTCTAGTTTCTAGCCATGAAATTCTCTGGAAAGTAATCATCAAAATCTCAACCAGGACCACCATGCTTAGCTTTGGAACCTATATAAACTTAACCAGGAACTCTCCCAGGATATTAAGATACTTCAATAGGAGGCATTTTATAGCAGGGGTCCCCAACCTTTTTGGCACCAGGGACCAGTTTCATGTTAAAAAAATTCCGTGGACCGGTGGCCATGGCTCGGCTGGTGTAGAGGGGGAGCAGGGGGGAGGGGGAACAGGCGGTGCATGCATGCGCGGGGGGGTGAGTCGGCTCACTCGCCCCTCTCGGGCCCTCAATCGTGCGAGCGGCCGCGCCTGCACTCTGCCCAGGGGGCTGCCCCCTCCTCCCTCCTCTCCGGCCCTTTCTAAGAGTTGCGCCGCTCACTGCGGCCCGGTTCCTATCAAGCCACGGACCGGCACCGGTCCGGGGGTTGGGGACCCCTGTTTTATAGGATCAGAATGAAGATTTAAGAGTAGGCTTCCTCAATCTGGTGGTCTCCAGATTCATTACAAGTCCTGTTATCGCCAGCTGACATGTAATAATGAGAAGTTGTGTCCAATGTATTTGAAGGGTCACCAGATAGAGAATGCCAAATGACTTATAGGTAATTTTCGACTTACAACCATTAGTTTAATGACGGCTCAGAGTTACAGTGGTGCTGAAAAAAAAAGGATTTATGACCAGTCCTGCAATAACAATTATCCCAAAATCCCTGCAGTCACTTGATCAAAATGAATACAACTCACTTAATGACCTCACTGTTTAGTGATGGAAGTTCTGGTCCCACCTGAGGACTAACTGTACTACTTACGAATCAGTAAGGGCAACAATTTGAGAGTAAGCAGACGTCGGTCAAACACACAATGTGTCATTCTAATTTTTGCTGCCTGAAGATATTTGGCAGGAATTCCAGTAGATTCTCTCAAAAGTACGTTTCATTGCAGGTGACCTTGGCTGATGTTGAAAAAAGTTAAGCAGGTTGGACCTGCTTAGTGTTCAGATGGATGACAGTTAGGAAATCATTCTGGCCATAGCTAGATGAGGAATTTCAGAAAGAAAATCATGGCAAACCAATTCTGTGTTCTTGTCAAGAAAGTGGACATGTTGGTTAGGCAGCCATTAGGCGTCATAATCAGTTGGGAAGCGTCTTTGTCAGGGGTGGGATTCAGCTGGTTCGGACGAACCGGATGTTAATTTTAATCTGGTTTGCCGGACTGGTAGTTACAAGAACCAGCTGACCCCTCCCTATCCAGGAGTGTCCACGTGGTCCATTCATCATGCCAGGTAAGTGCAGGGCCTGCACAGAGGCTCTGGGAGGGTGAAAAAAGGACCTACCGGAAGTCTGGAAACGGGTCTGTTTCCGGCCTCTGGGCTGGCTCCAGAGCCCCTGGAAGGCTTTTTTTACTGTCCCGGAGGCTCGAGAAAAGCCTCCAAAGCCTGGAGAGGGTAAAAAACTGGCTTACCAGAAGTCCCGAAACATTTCCGCTTCTGGCTTCAGGAGGTCCTCCGGAACCTGGGGGAGACCATTTTCGCCCTCTTGGAGGCTCTAAGAAAGCCAAAACTTCCCCTCCCGCCACCGTGATGCAGGAAGCCAACTAGGCCATGCCCCATGGCCACAACCACCCAGCAACCAGACAGAGAACTGGTTGCTAAATTGGTCTTTGTCTTTTCTTTCGCAAGCTGCAGGGCTAGTTTTCTTTGCTGATCCTGGCCTGGCTCCCTTCTCCAGTTCTGCCTTTCAGTGGTTGCTGAGCTAGACTTTTTTCTCCTTGAAGGACCAGCTAGTTCTTTCAACCAATAACAAGCCCTCCGATTATGAAACAGAATCCTGCTTTCTCTGGCCTAAACACGTTCTGAGTTAAGTAATAGTTTCAAAACCATCTTGTAACTGAGATCGACGGTGAGATTAAACACTTTTTAAAGAAGTTAAGTTGGTCAGAAAAGGAAGCTGCCATGGTTGGGCTGTTAGCAAGAGAAGCGTCCGGGTTCGATAGCAGAAAGAAGGAAAGGGGAAGCAATTGTTAGCAGTCTTAACACACAGCGAGTAGAAAAAGCCATTTCTGAGAGTCTTTTTAAAAACCGCCGTAAAATAAAAAAGGAGCAACCCAGACCAGAAGTTAGGAAGTTAGGATTCCTTTCCATGCTGTGCTTTCCAAATTTTATTCTGGGACATTTCAAACTGGCTCCGATGTCCATGTCCGATCTTCTAGTTAGAAGATCAATTGCAAACAAATCTGATCTCTTAAAACTGCTCTTTACAAGAGATTTGTCTTTGGGGAGAAAAACCTCCATCAATTGTGAGGGCTCCAACACTCGAAGTTTTCAAGAGACCAGACATCCAATTGTCCAGAACTGTATCAAGTCTCCTGCTTGAGCAGGGATTGGACTAGATGACCTCCACGGTCCCTTCCAGCTCTATGATTCTGTGTTCTAAAATGGAATCCTAGAACTAGAACAGATGTCAGACCTTGAAGCCATCTTTTACATTGGGTCTTCAGGCCTGCCACGTTTTCTTCTGCGGGGAAAATGGGAGGGGGGATTATAGGGAGTATGGGAGATACATAGTCAAAACAACATTCTTTCTCAGAGTCAAGGCCGCTTTGTCCCTGCAGCTGTGATGAGGTGAGTGGGAGGAATCTCCAGTTTTGGACCGTGCCTGATTGGATCCTGTGATGGACATGTGGATGCTGGGCAGGGACTTGAACTTTCACTCGGGTGGGGGAACCTGGAAACTTGCCACTCAAACTCTCCAGAATATCCTGGAAGCCATCTTCTTCTTTGGAGCTTCAGGGCTGCCAAAATTAGTGCCTGGAAAAACAGGAAGGGGGATTGCAAGGAGTCGGTGGAGAATTAGCCACAACAACATTCCTTTCTCTGGGAGTCAAGGGCATTTGGCCTGCGCCTGGATGGGATTGACTGGGCGTTGTCTCCAGTTGGGACGATGAAATGATTGGGCCATGTGATGGGCTTGTGGGTGCAGGGAATGGATCTTTGACTTTCTTTTGGGTGGGGGAAACCTGAAAAAACTCAGATTTGGATTTTCCCAGATGGGCCAATATGACATCTCTAATAAAATAGAACTTTGAGGAGACTAAAGCCTCGAAGCTTTCTTTTATTGGGTGGGGTTGGGGGGGGGTGTTACATGATTCCCTGACAACAGAGCTTCAAGGTTGCATGAAGCTTTCTTATATTTTTATATATGTATCATGTACTGTATGATCTGTGGGGGAGTGATGTGTTTAGCCACCCTTGCCTATTCCTCTGATCTTCCTCATAGCCACCCTCAAGGGAAACCTATTGGTTCTTCTGTCCGTCAATCAGTTTAAGAAGCAAACACTTTGGCTCATCTCTTCTTTGAATTTTGCAGGGCTGGCTAGTTTTCTTGCAGGAATGAATCTGCACCTTGAGAAGTTCTGGTTTCTTTGAGATAGATCTGTATGGGTAGCAGTTTAAAAATACATGAAATCCATACTAGTTGTTACAGGCAGTCCTCGACTTACAATAGTTCATTTAGTGACCAAAGTTACAACGGCCCTGAAAAATGTGACTTATGACCGTTTTTCACAGTTATGACCATTGCAGCATCTCCATGATCATGTGATCATAATTCAGGTGCTTGGCAACTGGTTCATATTTATGACCGTTGCTGTGTCATGAGATCTCCTTTTGCGACTACTGATAAGCAAAGTCAGCAGGGAAACCAGATTCACTTAACAACTGCGTTATTAACTTAACAACTGTAGTGACTCACTTAACAACTGTAGCCAGAAAGGTCGTAAAGTGGGGCAAAATTCACTTAACAAACATCTCACTTATTAACGGAAATTTCGGGCTACATTCTGGTCATAAATTGAGTATGACCTGTATTTAGAATTTTTGAGATTTGGGTACTTAGCAATTCTAGGCTATTTTCCCAAATATTTTCGCCAAATCTGTTGTGCTAGATAAAACTTTGGAAAAAATTTTGGAAGTAAACCTTAAAGTCAGTCAGTGAAGGATTTGAGACCAAGAGGAAAATCTAGTTTGGAATCTAAAACAAAAGGTTGGGTCAACAACAGATCAACTATAGCTTTGAAGCTGCATTCAGCTCTACACTTAGATGCTGCTTTAAAGTACCCCCAAATTCTAACTGCAAGCAGAATATTTCAGTTGTTATTCGTATGATTAAAAAAAAATCGTAAGTGTTTTCCTTCAAGTCTGCTTTTTTCATCCCTGCGGCCGATTCGCTCCCACAGAGAGGGACTTCTCCGGGTGCCGTCCACTAGGCTATGCCAGCGGGCGACACCCAGGGGAAGGGCCTTCTCTGTGGCGGGCCCAACCCTCTGGAACGACCTTCCCCCCGAAATTAGAACAACTACGGACCTCCGCTCCTTCCGGCAGAAACTAAAAACACACTTCTTCTGCTTGGCTGGCCTAGGGTAATTTAAATTGTTTTAAATTGTTTTAGGGGTTTTTAGGAATAGTTTTAGTTTTATATGGGTTTTTAGTGCAGGGTCAGTTTAATTCGTTTTTTAACTTTATATTCTGTTTGTGGTTTTAATTGTATTTTTTAATTCCCTGTGCCCTGCCTCGAGTCCCTTCGGGGAGAGAGAGCGGGTTATAAATCAAAATTATTATTATTATTATTATTATTATTATTATTATTATTATTATTATTATTATTATTATTATTATTATTATTATTAATCTCAAGTGAATATTAACATGGAAACATAGAAAACTGGTGGCAAAAAAAGGCCTAGGGGTCCATCAGGTCTGCCCTTGGGGGGGGGGGGTTATTTTGTATTCTTTTTAATTTATTATTTTAATTGTAGATTTAAAATTAATAGATTACCTCAACCAAGTTTAAACTCAAGTTACTTTCTAATTGACCAACTATTTCCGCTGGAAGTTGGTTCCAAGCTTCCATTATTTTTTCTGTGAAATACTACTTTTGAATATTGATCTATTGGTTGAGGCAGGAATTGGTTGAGTGGATTGTCGCTGAAGCCGGACGTCGTGAGTTGAGAGAGAGTGATTGGCCCAAAGTCACTTGGGTAGCTTTCCTACCAAGGCAGAACTAGAATTCACAGTGTCCTGGTTTCTAGCCTGATGTTTTAATGATTGGATCAAATTGGCTCTATTTATTTGATTTATATCTTATTTTTAATTAGGAGATTAAAGTTAGGTAAATAACACTCTTTTCTACTTTTTATTTCATAAGAAGACTTCATGAAGTAGACTTGATGACATATTGTTGTTTGCCGAAGGTCAACTAATGAGTTCCACAGATGAGTTTGAGCATGTGTGTGTGTTTGTGTGTGTGTATGCAGACAAACAAACACAAAACTATTTCTCTCTAAAAGGGGAACCTATGAAATGCATGGAAAAATGGGCTCACTGCACTTATTTTTTTCTTTCCCTCTGTGCCCATTTTTTCAATGTACAACCTCTTTCTGTTATTCAAATACAGATAATCCTTGACCTATGAACATAATTGAGCCCAACATTTCTGTTGTCCAGCAAGGCAATTAATAGCAATAGCTATTATATACTGGCTTCACAGTACTTTACAGCCCTCTCAAAGCGGTTTACAGAGTCAGCCTATTATCCCCAACAATCTGGGTCCTCATTTTACCCACCTCAGATGGATGGAAGGCTGAGTCCACCTTGAACTGGTGAGAATCGAACTGCCAAACTGCAGGCAGCTGGCAGTCAGCAGAATTAGCCTGCAATACTGCATTCTAACCACTGCACCACCACAACTCAATTAAGTTGCGGTGGGTTTTTTTTTGCCATAGTTCAGCAAACCACTACATTTTTTTTGTAAGTGAATAATAATAATAATAATAATAATAATTTTAATACTTATAAACCGCTCCCTCTCCCCATGGGCACTCGGGGCGGTGCACAGGCAGAGTAAAAACAGTAAAAAAATACAAACAGTTCTAAAACCAAATTAAACTTAACCTGTGCTAAAATTCCCATAAAACTAACTATGCTAAAACTACCCAATAAAACCCCAAGACAGGGAGACTATCCCAGGCCGGCCAGACAGAAAAAGTGAGTTTTTAATTTAAGTCGGAAGGAGTGGAGGTCCGTGGTCGTTTTAATATCGGGGGGAAGGTCGTTCCAGAGGGCCGGGCCCGCCACAGAGAGAGCCCTTCCCCTGGGCGTTGCCCGCTGACAAAGTCTAGTGGACGGCACCCGGAGAAGTCCCTCTCTGTGGGAGCGAATCGGCCGTGAGGATGTATGAGGCAGGATCCGATCCCGCAGATAGCTAGGTCCCGAGCCATGGAGCGCTTTAAAGATGATAATTAACACCTTGAAGCGCACCCGGAAGACGACAGGTAGCCAGTGCAGCTCGCGCAAGAGCGGTGTTAACATGGGTAGACCTTGCGGTCCCCATAATTGCTCGCGCGGCTGCATTCTGGACTAGCTGAAGTCTCCGGGTGCACCTCAAGGGAAGCCCCATGTAGAGAGAGTTACAATAGTCCAGTCGGGATGTCACGAGCGCATGAGTGACTGTGCGAAGGGCGTCCCGATCCAATAGGGGGCGCAATTGGCGAACCAGGCGAACCTGGTAAAACGCCCTCCTGGCCACGGCTGTCACTTGATCTTCCATGGACCGCCGGGAATCCAGGAGGACACCCAAATTGCGCGCCCCATCCACAGGGGCAAGATGTTCGTCCCCTATGGCCAGCGATGGAGTAAGCTGGTTGAATCGGGCAGCCGGAAACCACAGCCACTTGGTCTTGGTCGGGTTGAGCCCGAGTCCGTTACTTCCCATCCAGATCCGTACGGCTTCCAGGCACTGGCACATCACCGCTACGGCATCGTTGGGGTGGTTTGGAGTAGATATATACAACTGAGTATCATCAGCGTATAGATGGTACTCTACCCCAAAACCACAGATGATCTCACCCAGCGGCTTCATATATGTGTTAAACAGGAGGGGCGAGAGGACCGACCCCTGAGGCACCCCACATGTGAGGGGTCTCGTGGTCGACCTCTGCCCCCCTGCCAACACAAATTGCGATCGGCCAGAGATGTAGGAATCATCTGGTGTTAAGTGAATCTGGCTTCTTCCATTGACTTTGCTTGTCAGAAGCTCCCTAAGAAGCTTACAAATGACAATCTCAAGATTCTTGAGATGCTGAGACCTTTGTGAATACATGCTGGTTGCCAAACATCTGAACTTTGATCATGTGACTGAGGAAGCTGCAATGGTCGTTAAGTGTGAGCACTGATCCTAAGTTGCTTTTTTCAGTGCCATTGTCATTTTGAACAGCTGTTAAATGAATGTTGTAAGTTGAGGATTACCCATACCAAATATTTTGACTCGCCAGGCCAAGCTAGGTTAGCACCCTTGATGCGAGCGATATTCAGGTGCCTCTCTGTGAATTGATTTTATCTTCCTTTTCAGATGCAGCTCTGATAAATGATCAAGCTGTCCATTAGTCAATTGGTGGCGCAATGGTCCCCCTGTGCTGTTGCTGCCCGTCGGCATCTGCACCAGTCGTGGTGGCCATGACAGGCCCTGCCGTCCCTTCCTACCATTTCAAGAGTTTCTGTGGAGAGTTTGAGCGGGTGGAAAGTGCCTTGGAACGCTTGGAGGCCAGTGGCTTCTACTGGGGCAGCCTGTCAGGAGCTGAAGCCAAGAGGCTCTTGACCTCCCAGCCTCCTGGTGTCTTCCTGGTGAGAGATTCCTCCGACCATCATCACCTCTTCACCTTGAGTGTCCGCACCAGGACAGGCATCACCAACCTGCGTATTCAGCAGCAGGACTCCGCTTTCCACCTGGAGGCCTTGCCAGGGGCTGGCCACCCCCCAGCCTTCAGTTGCGTGGTCCAGTTAGTTGAGTATTATCTCTGCCTGGGGGCCGTGGAAGGGGGTCCCTGCTACTTGGAGAGCGAGGGTCAGCCTCCGGTGCCTCTGGCCCTCTCACAGCCACTCCGTTGCAAGGTGCCCACTTTGCAGGAGCTGTGTCAGCGGGCGGTAAGAGGCAGCGTGCGGGGCAGAGGTGACACCAGAGCTCAGCTGCAGAGGCTGCCAGTCCCCCAGGCATTGTTGAACTCAATCTGCAGCTAAAAGGAAGCACCAGTTTTGAGACCTATTAACGAATGCAGAGTTGGGGCCTTCCTTGTTAGAATGGATGAGCAGAGCTGGTTGTAGATAGTGTACTGCTGATGCACCACTGTTTTCTTGGAATAAACTAACCATTTCATTGTGGAGCTATTTATGAGCCTTCCAGAAGCTACTGAAAATTATCTGAAAAAAGGGATTGGCAGAGTAGGTTAGTCAACAATATAGATGCATATCCTATGTAATCCCCTTCCCCATTTTTGCAAGCTAGCCACTTCCACATTTCAAATGCTTCTTGTGCACAAGGTAGTATAGCAGAAAAATTTTACTCTATCCATAGGCATAGCTGCTCTAAGCACCTCCCAGCTGTTCTCTTTAGTTGAAAGTTGTTGAAAGGTGCACAGGTTTGTGTGAGAGTCCTGTGACAAATATCTCTAACTGTACAAGGGACACCTGTCATGTCTGCAGCAGCACTGCCCATTAGCTAAGGGCAGAATTGGTGTTTAGCTGCAACTATTGTGCATCTTTCTCTACTAACTCTCAGGCGGACAAGAAGATTGTACACCCAGTAACAAGAATGTTTGAATTGGCAACCAAGATCCTTCTCTGGTTTCTTTCTTTAGAATATAGATAACCCCCGAGGCCAGCCTGAAGGCAGATTTTGAGCAATAAGCCACTCTGCACCAAATCCACAGCAGTCCTCTCCATTTCCACTTTGACCCCTGCGTGATCCTAACCTCTCTCCTTCCCCCACTTCCAGTCACCGCCTTTAGTAAGGGTCATTACTGTAACTTGACAGCTTTCAAGAATGCTGACTCAGAAACCAGTTACGAGAAAGGAAAAAAGTTCAGTGACTTGAGTGTTTTTATAGGCAGCCAGCAGATATACCACTCAAGGGTGAGGAAGATACCAGTCTCTGAGGAAACAGACTTCATGGTAAAGGGACAATAGAAGAAAAACAAAATTCCAAATGTTGCAGCACAAAGGTTAGAAAATGTGATTGCAGATGGTAATTTTGTGCATTTCGTGCAAAACTTTCACTAAGGTAGCACAGTTAAATCATACTCCACTCTTAAGAACTATTCAATTTTTAATCCTAAATTTAATGTTTTTAAGCAACCTAAAAACTCCTCTTAAATAAATCTTGATCATCTGCAAACTGACTTGATTCTTTTGCTTTTGAATTCATTTTATTTCTTACTGGCAAGCCAGGCTCTTCCTGGATCCTACTGGGAAGCCCAGCGAATTCATCAACAATAGGTAAAAGTATGTTATCAGAGGCCGGTTTGCTTTCCTGCTTCCTGAATAAAAGTAACAGCTTGCAAGAGGTAAGTTAGCAGTGAAGGAATTTATCTCGAGGTCTGCCTTTGGGACAGAGCCTAGCTTATCTCCCCTACTTTTATTAATTATTCACCTTTGCACTATTTTTATCTGCAAGACCTTACCAATAAACTCTTAGAGGAAAAGAAGTACAGAGTATATGCGTGCACCCATTTTGGAAATAATTCTATTTGAGACAGTACAGCAAAATATAGAAATGATATTGAGGGTGCAGGGAACAATGACCAAAGCCCATGTCAGAAATGGCCCCTCTCCAGTTCAGTTTAAATTTGGCAAGAAAGGCAAAAGGCAAACATAAGGAAAGAATGAGGTGAAAGGGAAAAAGCCCTGAAATTATGGCTTGGGAGTATTGTTCAATTGGAGCTAAAATAGTGTAAAGGAAAGCATTGTGCTCATGTGGCATTCTCAAACAGCCAGGCCTGTCACTTCCTCTCTCCTCCCTTCTCATATTCCATTCCACTTTGTGCAAGAAGCAAACATCTTAATCTGGGAAGTGCTCACAGAGCTCACTGCTGGGTGATCAGAGGCAAGAAAGAACATGTTCATGTTACAACAGGTTTGTAATTCTCGACGCCATGGAACTACAGTATTTTATCCACAAATACTTTTTATTGGATGATGTTAGTAAGATAGGCTCAATGGCCCACTGGTTTATATGGCAGGAAAACCATATTCTACATTTTAATCTTCTTCTTCATCATCTCCTCCGCCAGCACCGCCCTGGCCCTTCTTGGCATTCTTCCTCTTGACACGGCCTGGTCGGCCACCACCATAAGGTGAACGAAGGGAGAAATCAATGTGCTTTTGGGAGTCCAGCCGGACAATGAAGGAAGGGATGTTCACCACTTGCTTCCTTACACTAAGAGGGAAAAAGAAAATGATTAGTGAATAAATAATCTCGTCTAGAACTCCTGGGAAATATTTGACAAAACAAACAAACTCTGCAAATATTTCCTGCGTTCACAGCCTACCCTCAACATTCAGAAGTCAAAGCCCCAATGGCCACCGGCTTCAGGGTTATGCGCAGTGACTGCAAAAGGCTTCTGGATCCATTTGGAACCTAAATTCACTCAGGGAATCTTTGTGCTCTCTGGCCTTGATTGTTTTCTTGGAGATATATCATTATCCAAGCTAGGTAACATCGCAAAGACCCCCTCATTTCAACCTTGAGCTATTCTCTATTGGAGTTTCAATTTTTAAAGGAGCAATCATTACTAACAATGATCTATAGAGCAATCAGAATAGTGTTATTGCTGACTGGACAGTAACCTATTCAGGCAAGAAACAATGACCAATTTTATGCTTTGTAATTTTAATCAGGTTTTATTCCCCCATCCAAACCATTTAAAATTGCTTTGCCAATGTAAGCAAGGGATGTATTCAGCATTGGGGTGGGTGGATGGGAAGCAAGGTAACAGTTGCAATTTGCAAGTAAATAATAGAACCTATTATGGACTTTATCTCATCAGAAATATACTGTAAATATTCAATACACGAGAATCCTGTACTGACTTACAAGATATGGAGCTACATTTCTGAAGTAGTCAATGTACCAGGGGTGGGCAAACTTTGCAACTTTAAGTCTGAAGGACTTCAGCTCCCAGACTTCTCCAGCCAGCAAAGCTGAAGAACTGAAGTCTGGCAGCTGAAGTCCTTCAGACTTAAAGTTGCAAAGTTTGCCCACCCCTGCAATGCACCATGGAAATTGTTTTATATGTGAATGTTGCTGTTACTGCCTACAATAGGTATAATCTACCTAATTTCAGCTGGTGGTAAAATATATGCTTAATTAAGGAACTGGAGTCCACTAGAAAGTCAAATTACAACTCTTGGCAATTTTTTTGCTGGGGTTGCTTACTGGAATTCAGCAACTGAAGGGAGTAAAATTTCCTCTAACCCGTTGCAAAACCCATCATTTTTCTTGTACAGAAGGATCATATCAGGTTACTGCTGTGCTTGCTAAGTAGGAGCAGTACTTGGTGTTACCTTGGCC
The DNA here is from genome assembly GCA_039707465.1 of Rhabdophis nuchalis. Classification (NCBI taxonomy): domain Eukaryota; kingdom Metazoa; phylum Chordata; class Lepidosauria; order Squamata; family Natricidae; genus Rhabdophis; species Rhabdophis nuchalis. The sequence continues at coordinate 152,833,490 of CM077647.1, read as the reverse complement.
ACCCATGTGGCAGACCTTCACAAGGTGTACGGCCAAGCCGCAGTGAACCTTGCCGAAATCTTTGAGAGTTGCTTTGACACTGCTAGTCTATTGAGCTATCCAAGGATTCGATCCACAAAAGGGTTTGGTGGTATATAAAGGCCCAAGCCAGGGCCAGAGTTATCGCCGCATAGGCTACACATAAAAGATATTGCAAATGTTATTTCAGAAGTACATGTTCTGATTCTGACACCCAATGTCAGCAGTTCATAGTTAATTTTACACTCCCCAAACTTTGGCTCTCAGCAGCATACCGGATGTGTCTCTGACGGATAAGTACACGAGCATGATGGATGGACTTAGCCAGGCCCAGTTTGAAGACTTGGGTTTGGAGACGACGCTCCAGGAAATCCTCAATTTTCAGACCCAAGATGTAATCCAATTTCATTTTGCCTTCATCCAGCACTCCAATTCTGACCAAACGCCGCAGCAAGGCATTGCCTGAGAGAAATTTAAGAGACATCAACAAACTGAACGGGTCTTTCTATGTTAAAAAAAACAATGTTCAAATTATGATATTTATGGGTACAAAATTGAAAAAGGTACAACTGTCTGTTAACTGACTATGCAAAAAAAAGAAATACAAATTAAGTAATCTCAGGATATAGAATTGGCATCAGATTGTAGAAAGTATTATCAATAACTGTTTCCAATTGAGTAGAGACCTTGAAATTAAAGTGCAAATCACACCTCAACATCAATGGCAGCCTTGTTTGCAGAACATATTTAGTTCAATCAGACTGTTGTCAATTCTCAACTGACTCAAAAATTGATACCGCAGAATCCCTACCCATTTATTTCAGAAAGAGCCCAGTATCTCAGCAAGCTCTTACACAAGGCAAGTAACAGCGATTTCACTAACCCCTTTCTCATTGCTCAGGCTGGCACAGTATTGGCTTGGCCACTGTATCCAATATCTGGCTGGTATTTTCTTACCTTTACGAACTTGGTAGTGAATTTCATAATAGACACGATTATTTTAAACTTTAAAAAAAATGCATGAAGCATACAAGCTATAAAGGGTATAGCTAAAGCTTGTCATAACTAGACATGTTTACAACTAAATTCCAACTATCAGTGGTAAACTGATTGGCTCAATTAATCCCTTTTTGGTATTTCCATCACACATTAAATCTCCTCCCTTGACCCCATTTAACATGCTGTGGAAACCAGGCCTTTGTATAATCTTATAACACATACCACCTATCTTATAATCAGATTAGTGACTTACAAGCTGGTATGAGGAAAAAAGTTAAATATATCAAGGTACTCAGCAGGCTTCAAGTGAGTCATAGGTCCCGAAAACAACAGTGCCACCAAAGCTCACCAAATATCTAATTTTGCCATGATATTACCTTCAAAAAGGCGTCGCTGATCTTTTTCATCCAAGGTAAGCAGCTCTCGGGCAGCTTTGCGGATCTTGGCCAAAGTGAACTTCACTCGCCATACTTCACGTTTGTTCCGCAGCCCATATTCACCTAGTAAAAGAATTCTGAAAGTTTAAATGCAGTTACTTTAAAGGTCACAGCAATCCAATCAAAGGCAGATTCTTTTCCCAACTTGTAAGGTCTTCTCAGGATTAGCCTCATTCCTCTGGAAAAACTTGCTCTTGATTAGCGTATCTCTTCCATTGTGGTATAAATTTTTTATTAAAGTTTTAAAACTAATATAAACTAATAGAGCAGAAATAATAAAAGAAAAAAGGGGGAAAGTGTGCAGAATCAGAAAGGAAAAAAAAAAAAAAAGGGAGCTTCCAATTTCCTTTGCATTGTATATCACAAAGCCAGTTTGGTGTAGTGGTTAAGGTGCTGGCCTACAAACCAGGAGGCTATGAGTTCTAATTCCACCCTAGGCATGAAAACCAGCTTGACAACCACGAGCCAGTCATCTCACTCCAGCTCATCTCACAGGGTTGTTATAGAGGAAAATAGGAGGAAGGAGTATCATTTGGTATGTTCAACATCTTTTAAGTTTTTTATATATTTGTATGTAGGCATGTATATTCATATACATACATACACATGCTTTCCTGGGGCTTTGCGCCCCCCCCCCCAAAAGCACCAGGTCTTATTTTCTAGGGAAGTCTTACTTGCGTACCATTGCAGCCAGGCCTCCCACGCCCAGACACCTGTCATGCCGCTGCTAAACTTTTCCTGGGGCTGCTTGCAGCCAGCCGCGGCATGAGTGGCTGTAGAATTCAGGCAGTGGCACAGCAGGTGTTGGGGAATGAGAGGTCTGGTTGCAGCAGTCCTAAGGTAAGCAGATGTGGGGCGCATGAGGCAACTCCACCCCCTCAACCCTGCCCAAGCTTGATTTTTATGCATGCGCCTTACACCATCTCGTCAGCCAGATGGAGGGGCAGAGCGGGGCTTATTTTTGGGGTAGAGTTTATATTAAGTGCAGGCATGAATTGTTTTTGGGGTGGTTTGCATTTTCAGGGAAACAAGATTTGTGTATACACTACACACACACATATAAATACACACACACATTTTCTATTGTTAGAAAAGCCCCTCACATTTCTATGTTTTCCCCCAAATCATCAAAATTACAAAGTATGTAAGGGGCTTCCAATTCTCCTTTATATTTTTCTTTTTAAAAATCCTATTCTCCTCTGGACAGAATTCAATCTGAATCTTTGTTGGTTAAGGCAAATACCACCCCTTTCAATTTATCCCATCAAAATTAGATCTTTTTTTTTGTTTTAATTTTTCAATTGGATAATTCAGTTCCCAACTAAATGTCTCAAACTTTGTGACATTATGGAAGATGAGAGAAACAGAAAACAGGCTTGGGACTTTTTTCATAGAATCATATGGCTGGAAGGTGCCTTGGAGGTCTTCAACCCCTTGCTCAAAGCAGGAATCCTTATACCGCCATGGACAAAAGGTTGTCCAACTTTTTAAAAAAACCTCCAGCAATAAAATACCCAAAACTCCAGGAGGCAAGCTGTTTTATTGATTATTTTCACTTGACAGCAGCTATGAATTTAAATAGTTTTGCTATTCATTCATTTAACAGACTGTTGCACAACTTGCCTAGAATCAATAGATAAATAAATGAATAAATCTTACCAATAAGTTTCAACTCTTGATCAAGACGTGATTTTTCAAAAGGCCGCCTGGGGGTGACATAAGTCTTCCGACATACCCAACTCCTGGCAACAGGCATTCTGGCCTAAAGAGATACAGGCCAAGCCTACGGACAAACAATATATTTTAAACAAATGCAAGTCATGTAACAGAATGAAGTCACTGGAGATATTACTATTGATATACCACTCAAATTTGTGGCAGACTCAACTCATAAAACAGCTTATGTTCTAAGTGGTAGTCGCCATGAATATCAATACCTAATTACCTGCATGACTATTTCATAAACCAAATTCATCTTTCAATTCATATTAATTCTTAATTGAGAATACCTTTTTATACAACAGAGAACTGCACCACCCTTTTATAGATCTGTCTCACCTCACCAATTTATTCTCCACTGCTTCAAGCCAGAAATTGTAAGTTTTCCCCTTTCTTTTTGACTAGCTAGACATTATTTCAGAGAAAGATGGGGAAAATATTTCCACACAAAACCAAAATGGATTTTTTTACATTTGGTACAGATGGTTCAGACATACACATAAAACAGCAATTGCTATAATTTTTTGATCAATATGGTGGTGTCCCATTTCCAAATTAGAGGATAGGATCTCAAAAGGATAGATAAGACCACACAGGACAGATGAAAGTTTTTAAAAAAGCAACAGCTTTCATGGTGTTTATGAAGCATTTTATAAAACTAATTTATTGGATTTATAGGAAGTAAAACTTCCTAGTGAAGGGAATGGAGTAATGTATATGCAGAGTTTACAAAGGAGCAGCCCAATCCCACCATTTTCATTCCTAGTTTTATTTCACACTACCTCAGTCCCATTTTTATTAAATTCAGTATACATTTAACCTGATCTGTACTTCTTAGATGTTCTTAAGTGAGGAAAACCATACTTCCATATATTAACACTTCAAAAGCCCACCAGTTTGCTCTGAAATTCCCTATACAGAATTATCAGCATTCAGCCACTCGCAAAGACAGCATCATGATCTTTTTATTTTTGAAATGCTTTTAGGTGGCCTTTTATGTCTTTATTGTATATTGCCCAGTCATTCATGTCAGAAGACGGGGCATATAAAGTTGATAATACAAAATAAGTGGATCTCCTACTTCCCCCAAATTTGAGTTTTATCTCAAAAACAGGGTTTATTTTCTCTTTTTCTAACTTGTTGCCCTTAGGTCAGATGGGGGTGGACACTTGAGGATACCTAACCTTTTTAATTCAATTTGAGAATCCATTCCCAAAATAAGGAGTTTCACATCTAGAAACCAAGTTATGCGTCAAAAGAGGAGTCACTAATTCCAGGGAAGAGCATCGATAAAGGTGCGTGAACGAATTGACCTGTAGACCATCTAGTAAAAAACTAGGCCCGAGAAAGGGGAACAGGCTGGTAACCTCTATAATCAATCCCTCATTCTCAGATTCAGCAAATCCTGAAGGGTTGGGCGGCCACGATGCCGGAGCGGGATATCCCTGCTGAGCTCGCAAAGGGAATGAATGCGCAGGGCTGCTTCAGAGGCCGGCGCACGTGCAAGAAGCGGGGGAACTGGTAGAAAATGGAGGCTCGAGCGCCAAGCTCCTCAAGCGCATGCGCTCCCCCGCTTGCCAGGCGTAGGCCGCGAGACTCTTTTCTTAACGAACTTTTTTCGATCGTTGGCCGCCGCCGCCGCTCCACCCTACTCCGCTTACCCGGTTCGACTCGGTAACGCGAGTCCTAGTCTGGCAAGATAAAGTTCCCTTACCTCCCACCTCAGACGACAAGGAGACCCAGGAAAAAAAAGGAAGATGGTCATCCGGAGAGTCTGCTTTTATAGGACTGTGAGCAGCTCCGCCTTCTCTCTCTACCAACCAGTAGAAAGACGACATTTTTCGCGCCTGGCCTATTGGCGGAGAGGAACTTCAAAGAATATTAGCCAATGAGCACTGGATTTTCGTGTGACAAAGAAACTGGCTAAAAAGCTAATGACGAAAGTACCACGCGGCGTTACGGCTCCTCCTCCTTTATAACTGCTGGATCTCTACTAAAGGAGATCTCGCGGTTAGAAGCGGTCCTTCTCGGGGAGGGGGGGTGACGTCATCTCCGAATAAGGATCGCATTCAACAAAGCGTGTTGTGCCTTCCGACAAAAGGATTTCCTCGTTTTTCTAGCCGACTTCTCAAAGCATCATCCCCCAAATGAACTGGGCTTCAGCTCCCATAATTCTCAGCCGGTGTCATTCTGGTGGAGGAATTACGCAAAGTGTTGTTTTGACAAGGCTACCTGTGCAGTTTCATCTAATCCACACGAGTCGGGACTCGCGAGTCTTTACTGGGTCACAATATCTGGACTTGTTTCCAATAACGCGCGGTTGCACACCACGGGCGATGTGTAAAATGTCCGTGTATTATGTGTATTATGCATATTGTGCCGAGTTACTCACTTTAAAAGATAAGGTTTATCGTGAATTTTCAGCGATGAAAATGCCTAAACATTTCTTGCATTGTTTCTTTTTACTTTCCTCCCCTTCATTTCACTCTCTCTTTTGAGACTTTTGGTTTTCTTTTGGCAATAGTAATGTATTATGACAGAATGCTTTTATACATCAACATCTTAATAGTTCCTGTATACTGTCAAAATGAAAGCTATATTTAATTAACAATGCAGGTAATGAATTGCGTTATTATTACACAATGAAAAGTACTTTTTAAGGAACGATGTTACACAAAACTTTGGTCCAGTTGCCCTAATTAACGTTTTAAGATTCTTTTGGCTTGGATAATTGAATCTTCATTTACATATCCTTTTCATTTGGGGGAGAAACTCCTGCAATCTGCATGGTATGAGTACTATCTGACTCTGCCTACCCAAATTTTCATTTTGACTGAAAAAGTTACTTGGATGAGTAACAAAATGTCTCGGTTTTAATAAACTTTGGACCAGTTATCATGGTTTAATCTTTTAAGATACTTTTGTGCTGGATGTCCCAAAGGAACTTTTTCAGGAGGAAACAACTTTCTTTAAAAAATGTAATGACATTTCACATCTTATTCAAGAAGCTCTGATTGGATGGTGGGGAATAGAAGGATTTATAGTCCTTGCAGACAGCTGGTCATTTGCATTCTTTTAGAGGGTTGTTGAAGCCACTTGGAGGTTTATCTGCGTCCTCAGGGTCACCTGAGTAGTGCAAAGGGGTACAGAGCTTTCTTGGTGGCAGGATCTTTTCTGCCCTGTGACCCTTCACTGTTGAAGACAGACACAGGCTGTTGTCTGTGTTGTGTGCATCTCAAATTGAAGTGCAAATGGTTCCTGTAAACTGCAGTTTTTCTGGAAATTTGTTCATACTCCCACATCATTCTAAGGGTGTTCCTTGCAAATTGCATAGCTAAAATATAAACCCTTCCATTCCCCACCATCCAGTCAGAGCTGAAGAAGCTTCTTGGATGTGAAGCAAAATGTCTTCAAAGTAAAAACAAAGTCCAGTTGCCTCCTGAAAAAGCCCCTTTAGGGCAACCATGACCTGGATGACTGAGAATCTCCATAGACCTGTGATGGCAAACCTATGGCATGTGTGGCACAGGTGGGACGCAGAGCCATTTCTTAGGGCACACAAAGTGTTGCCCTGTCAACTCCAGAGCACATGTGCACACTGGCCAACTGATTTCAGCCTCCATTTTCGGTTGATATACACTCCAGAGGCTTCCCTGAACATGCTAACCAGAAGTTCAGGAACAGACTTCCGGTTTGCGCATTGGGCCATTTTTCTAATTCAGGAGACTTCCCTGAAACCCTTTGGAGGGCGAAAAACAGTCCAACGCGGAGACCGGAAGTTGGAAGATGGGTCATTTCCAGCTTCCGGAGGGTTTCCTGGAGGGGGTGGAGGCTGTTTTCGCCCTCCCCAGGCTCCTAGAAAGCCTCTGGAGTCTGAGGAGGGTGAAAAGGGGGGAAGTGTCACACACGCATGCATGGTGGGAGGGCACATAGAATTATGTGTGTGGGCACATGCACACACACACTGCTCTCCCCGCTTTTGGCCGCAATGGCAAAAAGGTTAGCCATCACTAACCATATACTTTTGGCCTGGGTGATTGAATCTTCATTTACATCAAGAATGAGTGGGGGTTGAATGAATGTGGCTTGTGTACAAAATGAGCAATCAGTGTGGATAAAGTCAGATTGAGAGTGAAGGGAGAGAATATGGTATTTAAGAGTGAATAGTCAAGAGGAAGGGGAAAACTAAGAAAGTTGTAAGTAGATGAAGTTGGTGAGATCCTTAAAAGGACAGACAGCAAAAGGCAATGTATGGAGCAGTGTATGGGCATGATGAAAGCAAGAATGATTTGTAAGAATAGAAAGATATGGAGAGGTGTAGTGAATAGTACTAGTAAAAAATAAATTTAATTATATTTACTTTTCTCTGATGTCATAATATGCAGGTAGTCATTGAGATATGACTGGTCACATAATAAAGCTATACAGTATATGTCCTCTTTTCAAAGTCATTTGCCCTTATAACCATGACCACATGAATGCTGCAGTGCAGCGGAGGGTTCCGGCTTCTGTTACTGCCAGTTCGCTCAGGGACACACTTCTCTTGATGCATGCTATGCGCACATGCGCAATAGTAAAAAAAAAATGCTTCTGCGCATGCACAGAAGCAAAAAAAAAACAAACCTGGTTCGGGGTGTGTGTGGCCAGCTGAGTCACTACTAACTTGGCTGAACCGGTAGGAACCCACCTCTGCTGCAGTGCCTCGATCCATCCCCTCCCATTCCATCCTTCTGGGACCCTGCAAGCGCTTGTTCCCCATATGCCCATCACTGATACCACACCTTCTGAAGATCTCCAAACCTGTTGCAGAAGAAGAGTATGGCAGCAACGCAGAAGCAGCTGCCATTTTGTCCTGCCCGCTTGGGGGCAGGGGGCGGAGGGAAGAACAAAATGGCAGGCACAGAACAAGCTGCTCCGTTTTGCTGCCTTAATGCAGTCTGCACAGTGCTACAGAAGCTTTCTGCAGCTTTCAGAAGCTTTCTGTTACTGTTGTGCAGATCTTATTAAGGCAGCAAAATGGAGTGGTTTGTTCCTGGGCCACATGGCAGCAACCCAAAAGCAAGTGCCATTTTGTCCTGTCTGTTGCGGGGGGGGGGGGGGGGAGGACAAAATGATGGCCATGGGACAAACCTCTCTATTTTGTTGCTTTACCCAGTTATGCAGAAAGATTGTGAAAGCTGCAGAAAGCTTCTGGAACACTGTGCATATTGCAATAAGACAGCAAAACGGAGCAGGTTGTCCCTTGACTGCAGGGTGCATTTCAAAAGTGGCTGTCATACCAGAATGCAATTGAACTGCTGGAAAGATGGGGTCCATTTCCAGAATCGCACCATGGGGCTAAGGAACAAAGTGAGCCATTCTGCTTCATTAATGCAGTCTGCACAGCCTTTCAGAAATCTTTGAGGCCCAATCCATTCCAGGGATCACTTTCAGCAGTCTGAAAGGCCCCTGAAGTCTTCAGAAAGTAAGTCATGAGAAAGGTGTTTGGCTTGATGGGTACCCAGTCAGGCTTAAGGCCCGAGAAGCTTGATATGGGTGGGGAAAAGCACCCAAGGGTTTGGAAATGGAGTACAGGGATGGGTGGGGGAGGCCTTCAGAGGGCTGGGGCAGATGGACCTAGGCCTTTGCTAGGTTTACGCTAACCCTGAGGTACCCTGTGCTCCACTTAATGATCTATCTGCATGTTTGTTTAACAACTGCATTCAGGATAGCTGGGATGGAAGATGTTAAAAATGAAATGCTTCACTTAATAGCCATCGCAAAATGCAACTATAATAATGAAATAATCAATTTCATTGTAATTTTAATACAATGACAATAAAGATTATTATTATTATTATAATGGGCAGGTTCCATTACGGCCATATCTGTATTTGGCTTACTATTTACCATCCCATTCAAAAGGCATATTCAATGTTGCTTACCTCCCAAAGGGAATAGCATCATGGAAGGACAAGCTGTATACAAAGAGAACATCAACTTGAACTCCTTGGGATATTTTGGGAAATTGGGCAACTGTTTGTCTGAAATGATATGGGGTTTCTTGCTTGAGCAGGGGGTTTGACTAGAAGACCTCAAAAGTCCCTTTCAACTCTATTATTCTGTTATTTAAGTAACAAATGAATTAAATGGTTTATAAATGCTCATAAAGTTTTCTTCACTGAACATTGGAGAAACTGACCTGTTACTACTACAGCATGAAACATCTGCTCACCAGCATTGTGTAAGTTAATTGTTGCATATCAGAAACAAGCAACTTTTCTGATATTAGAAGCAGTTATTTTGACTCTGCTTCTGGTTTCTGAAGGTGACAGACGTGCTTTGTGCTTCGTCCGCCGCTTGCTGTACCGGTGGGCTTCGGAAGCACAGAAGACCCGGGGGGGGGGCTTCTGCCATAGGAGTGGCTCACTGGGAACCCCCAGCCTGGTGGCAGCCGGTGGTGTACCCCCAACCTCGCTCTAGGAGCTGGCGAGCAAAAAGGGGGGGCAAACTTTTGCCTCTTTGCCGGATGGAACTCGGGAGCAATGAGCAGAATAAGAAGAGTAGCTGAAATGCCGGAGGTGAAAGACGCTCCCTAATCTCTTGAATTGCAGATGAAGGATAAGCGATAAATCACTGTAAGTGCTAGTTCAATCAACTTAGAATGGAGATTGGAGTGGGGAGTTTTCAACCCCCCCTCGGACGAAGCAGCAACTAAGCGATTCCTCTCCTTTGAAAGGGAGAGAGGAAGGATTAACTTGCTATTTGAAAAAACTATGGGAAAGAATTGTATCGTATCGCATTTGCATCAGTCTTTCACGGAGCTCTTTAAAAAAAAAAAAGTAAATGGAACTTTCACTTTTCTTCCTGTCAGAAGGCGGGGCAAGATGGCTTCTCTTTGTTCTCCGCTTATAACTCCTCTACAGTGGTGAAGCTTTTCCCTCCATAATTACCAAAGAAGGATTATAAACTTTTTACTTCAGACACTCCTCCCAGAGGCTCCCAAGTCTCTCCCAACATGTGGACTCCTGGTTTTGGACTGTAAGATTTCCTTTTTCTAAAGTGAATTCTTAAGACTCTTAAGACTGAACTCTCACTCGGACTCTCTGATATCTCGGACTGTCTTGGTGGTTCATTTCTCCAGCGCCATTTCTTTGTCAACCAAGAAACTAGAACTGACACAATGGCTTTTAGAAAACCACCAACGAGAAAGTCAGCTTCTGCCCCATCCTCTGCTGTCTCCAGCCCGACTACACAGTCGAAGATTTCTACACTTTTACAGAAAGAACCTGCTGGAGGCTCAAAGGATCCGTTGGTTGTAGAAATGTTTCGGGAAATAATGAAAAATATGAACAGCATGAATGAAAATATGAATGAAATGCGGAAAGAAATGTCAGAATTAACATTAGAGCTTAGGGAAACACAACGGAAAATAAACAAAAAATTGAGAAGCTAGAGAAGGGGGCGGCTGAGATAGGGGAAGAGGTGAAAGGGATTCGGAGGGAGGGTTTAGAATTAGGAGCAAGCATGACTAAAATTGAATTTGAAAGAATGTCCTTTTTCCTCAGGTTCCAGAATATACCAGAGTTAGAAAATGAAGATCTTAAAGATCTTATGAGTACAATATTAGCAGAATATCTTAAAAGAGAGAAAGATCAACTCTGGTGGGATATGGACCTGGTTTATAGAATTAATTCAACTTATGCCAGGATAAATAATGTACCAAGAGAAGTTCATGTTAAATTTCTTAGGAGATCCACAAGGGATGAGATATTGAGGGCTCAACGGGATGGAATTAAAAAAAAAGCAGGATAAAGAAATAATCATTTTGAAACAGATTCCGAAAAAAATTAGAGAAATAAGGAGGAAGTATTCCTTCTTGTCTAAGAAATTATATAAAAAGGGAATATGGTTCAAGTGGTTATTACCAGAGGGAATGCTGATCTTCTGGGAGGGGGCTGAGTAAAAATCAAAACATTAAGTGAGGCGGAGGCTTTTATTAAAAAACATTCAATAATTGTGCTACTGCTGCTTGATTTACGAATTCACCAAGTGCCATAATAACAGGGGCTTCTTCACACATTATTTTAACTAGTCGGAGGGGGGGAGAAAAGTATTGATGTACACATAACTACACTGTAGCTGCAAAAAACCTGCTGACAAAGGACCTCAGGATGTTCCTGACTGTCTTTTCTGCTGCGAATGTTAAATACATTGATATTGATATAAATCTCCCCCGCCAGAGAGAGGGTGTAGTTTTACACGTGGAGCTCTCAGAGCTTCACTGCAACAACTAGCGACAACAACCACCAACAAACAGCAAACAGCAAACTTCTTGACTGTCGGAGAAGGGAAAGAACCCTCGACTTTCCAATCGCTACACCCCACCGCGGGGAGGCGGAACCAGATCCCTAGATAGTTCCGCCCCAGGCGCCTGATGGACCCTGAGAGGTTCCAGATGGAGCTTGGGCCACTACCTGTGATCCTGACCTGCGCCCTGACTGAGGACCTGGTGGCAGCATGGAGTGCTGCAACCGCCGGGGCCTTGGATCGGGTCGCGCCTTTGCGGCCTCTCTTACGGCGTCGAGCCTCCCGGGCTCCTTGGTTCACTGAGGAGCTGGGGGGGGGATGAAACGCCTCAAGAGACGCCTAGAGAGGAGATGGAGATCCACACGCTCTGAATCTGACCGAACACAGGTGAGAGCCCATTTGAGGATTTATCTTGTGGTGATAAAAGTGGCCAAACGGTCTTATTGTGCCACCCTTATCACGTCTGCAGATAACTGCCCTGCTGCCCTGTTTGGGGTGACCCGCTCCCTCCTTCAACAGAGGCCGCAGGAAACCCCTTTGCAGGGCAGAGCAGAGGAATTTGGAGAATATCTGCAGGATAAAATCACTCAGATTCGAAGCGAGTTGGCCTCCACCGAAAGTAGTCTGGAGGGAAGGTCCGAGGCACGTCTTGAGACAGTTTTGTGGGAGAAGTTTGACTCTGTTACTTCTGAAGATATGGACAGGTTATGTGGGCGACTGAGAGCCACCACATGTTTATTGGACCCGTGTCCCTCCTGGCTTGTACTGGCATCCTGGGAGGTTACACGAGGCTGGCTCCAGGAAGTAGTGAATGCTTTCTTGAGTGAGGGGATCTTGCCTACCGTCTTGAAAGAGGCGGTGGTGAGACCTCTCCTCAAGAAGCCTTCCCTGGACCCAGCATTGTTGGTAAATTACCGTCCGGTCTCCAACCTTCATTTTTTGGCGAAGGTTGTAGAGAGTGTGGTGGCACAACAGTTCCCCCATTACCTGGAGGAGATTGATTATCTGGACCCGCGCCAATCCGGCTTTCGGCCCGGACACAGCACTGAGACAGCATTGGTCGCGTTGGTTGATGATCTCTGGAGGGCCAGAGATGGGGGCTGTTCCTCCATCCTGGTCCTATTAGACCTCTCGGCGGCTTTTGATACCATCGACCATGGTATCCTATTGCATCGACTGGAGGGGTTGGGGGTGGGAGGCACTGTTTTACGGTGGTTCTCCTCCTACCTCTCCAGTCGATCGCAATTTGTGTTGGCAGGAGGGCAGAGGTCGACCTCGAGGCCTCTCACTTGTGGGGTGCCTCAGGGGTCGGTCCTCTCGCCGCTCCTGTTTAACACATATATGAAGCCGCAGGGTGAGATCATCCGTGGTTTTGGGGTAGAGTACCATCTCTACGCTGACGATACGCAGCTGTATATATCTACCCTGAACCACCCCAATGATGCCGTCGAAGTGATGTCCCGGTGCCTGGAAGCCGTACGGGTCTGGATGGGAAGGAACAGACTCAGACTCAACCCGTCCAAGACCGAGTGGCTGTGGCTTCCGGCATCCCGGTACAACCATCACTGGCCATAGGGGGTGAACATCTAGCCCCTGTGGATGGGGCACGCAACTTGGGCATCCTCCTGGATACCCGGCTGTCCATGGAAGATCAAGTGACGGCCGTGGCCAGGGGGGCATTCTACCAGGTTCGCCTGGTACGCCAGTTGCGTCCCCTATTGGACCGGGATGCCCTCATGACATCCCGTCTAGACTACTGCAATGCTCTCTACATGGGGCTTCCCTTGAGGTGCACCCGAAGACTGCAGCTAGTTCAAAATGCGTCCGCGCGGGCAATTCTGGGAGCCCCCAGGCACTCTCACGTAACACCGCTCCTGCGCGAGCTGCATGGGCTGCCTGTGGTCTTTCGGATGCGCTTCAAGGTGTTGATCACCATCTTCAAAGCACTCCATGGCACGGGATCTAGCTATCTGCGAGATCGCATCCTGCCCCATACATCCCTTCGACCGATTCGATCGCACAAAGAGGGACTTCTCCGGGTGCAGTCCACTAGGCAATGCCAGCGGGCGACACCCAGGGGAAGGGCCTTCTCTGTCGCAGGCCCTATCCTATGGAACGACCGACCCCCCGACCTCAGAACAACTCCGGACCTCCACTCCTTCCGCCGAAAGCTCAAAACCTATTTCTTCCAGCAGGCCGGCCTGGCCTAATCTATCTTTCCTGCCTCCAGTTTGTATATTTAAATTTTTAATTGGGTTTTTAGGGGTTTTTAGTGTTTTAGGATTTTAGGTTTTAGCACAGGGTTATAGTAGTTTAATCTGATTTTAGATATTTATATTGTTTTATGTTTGTATGTTTTATAATCCCCTGTGCACCGCCCCGAGTCCCTTCGGGGAGAGGGAGCGGTATACAAATAAAATTTCATTCATTCATTCATTCATGATTATATGGACATTACTTTGGGACATTATTTCGTGAAGTGGAGGAAGAAAGACGCGTCGGAAGGGGAGAGCGTCCATGCATAGTGGAGACCATAGCTGAGACCAAGTCGGGACCCAGGAGACGCTAGTAAATGCCGGGAGATGCCGGGAGACACCGGCTAAGCTGGAACCAAGCGAGCGACCAAGCCGGCCCAGCTGAAACTACCAAGCTGGGAGCCTGGAGACGTTGAAGTGAGACCAAGCCGGGAGCCGGGAGTCGGGAGTTGCCGTTGGAAAGAGTGGGGGAAGCGGGGGAAGACGCAGTGTGAGTAGGAGTAGAAGGCCTGACCCCGATTTTTCATCGGCCTTCCACCCAATCCATTCGATTAGCCGCCCTGCCTCTTACCTGGGCGGTTTTTGCCGGCAGGACTCCTTGTAGCTCTGGCTGTTCCTTCTCCGGCTCCTTTTCCTTTTCCTTTTCAGTTTTTCTCCTGGTTGTGGGGCTGCTGCCCAGTCTTTTGTTTTTGCTTGAGACTGGGCAGCTTCCCCCCTTCCTTCCCACCCTCGGGGGTCTTGGCAGAGCCTCTTCCTCCCTCCCCCCACGGCCTGTGGACTGCTGGACGTGGAGGATGGGCCGAGAGCCTCCACGTGTGGACGAGACACGTGGGCTTGGTGTTTTGCACGTTTGGCACTCTGGGACTGGGACTGGGACTGGGAGAGGCCACACAAGGAAGGGCAGGTGGCGTATGAACGAGCTGTGCCATCCCCCACTCGCAGGAAGGGGGTGTGGCGATAGCAGTAGCGCAGACAGGCCCGATGAGGTGAAGGGGGCAAATGAGGTGCACTGCGGCCGACCCCCCTGGTCGTGGGGGACGCGCATCATTATCATCACCTCTATCCGCATCAACACCACCCTCACCACCGCGCTCCCCTTGCGCAGAAGGTAGGACGACGTTGAATATATCAACAAGGAACTTAGTGACTTGGCCCGTGGCCTACCAGCCCAATGCTCTGCAGGCCCTATTGGAGTGGACATGGTTTATCGGTAAACCTCAATCATGGCTTCTAATGACAGTTTATATCAAGGCGGTGTTTTTCTTGCTGACAATTCATCTCCTCACAGACTATTATTAACATACTCAACGGCTGACCTCCGTGCCCTACGGGAGTCCCCCCTCTCGCAGGTTTGGCCCTCAGCTCTAACGATGGCCCACCTTGATGAGGGGTTTGTTAACCAGGAGAGGTGGTCAAAGCGGAAACTAAGGTTTTTTAAATTAGATTCTTAATTCATGTTTTAAGGGGCTCCAGGGAGGGGGTGGGCAAATTGAGACTAGGGTGGTGGGTAAGGGGGAAAACCCACTGGGGAGTGTCTCCAGGCCGGCTAATGGCCCTGACGGGGAGGGCGTAGTGTCCAGAATTGGGGAGGGAGTGAGGGTCTGTTCAACAGAGGGCCACTCTATCAGGACTGTGTGTGGGAGGGGCAGGTATGGCAGGAGCCAAGGGCCATATCACTTAAGGGGAGGGCGCACCCACTGCTTGCGACCCAGGGAGTTCAGAATCTCAGGGCCTGGGCCTTCGGCTGATGTTGTGTGGTTAATAAAGCCCCCATCATTTATTATTATTATTATTATTATTATTATTATTATTATTATTATTATTATTATTATTATTATTATTATTATTATATTCGATTTATATACTGCTCCTTTCTCCATTGAGATGGACTCAGGGCGGTGCACAGGAGATTAAAAATCACCAATAAATAACAATAAATACAATAATAATATTTAAAATGAGTTAAATTAAGAACCTGTGCTAAAAATATTCTCATTAAGATTCTAAAATCCATTTACTAGTTCTCTAAGATTATGTCGCGTCTGAGCTCTAAGCTCTAAGCTAGACCAGCTTGGTGGAAAAGGTACGTCTTGAGTGAGCAGCGAAAGAGGGGAAGGTCCGTGATAGTACTAAGTTCGGGGGGTAGATCATTCCAGAAGGATGACCCTGCCACAGAGAAGGCCCTTCCCCTAGGCATCACCAGCCGGCACTGACCAGCGGTTGGCACCCTGAGGAGGCCCTCCCTATGGGAGCGGATCGGTCGGTGGGAGGTGTGCGGCAGGAGACGGTCGCGCAAATAACTAGACCCCGTGCCATGGAGCGATTTAAAGATGGTAACAAGCACCTTGAAGTGCACCCGGAAGGCCACCGGGTTAGCCAGTGCAGCTTGCTCCCAGAATCCCCCGCGCGGCCGCATTCTGCACTAACTGGAGCCTCCAGATGCATCTCAAGAGGAGCCCCATGTATTACAATAGTCTAGGCGGGACGTGACGAGCGCTTGAGTGACAGTGCGGAGGGCGCCCGGTCAAGAAAGGGGCACAACTGGCGTACCAGGTGTACCTGGTAAAAAGCCCCCCTGGTCACGGACGTCACATGGTCATCCAAGGATAGCCGTGAATCCAGGAGGACGCCTAAGTTGCGAGCCCTTTCCACGGTGGCCAGTGACTCGCTCCCGATGACCAATGATGGAATCAGCTTGTTGTGCCGGGACACCGAGAACCACAGACACTCGGTCTTGGACGGGTTGAGCCGAAGTTTGTTACCTCCCATCCAGACCCGCACGGCTTCCAGACACCAGGACATTACTTCGACGGCATCGTTGGGGTGATTCGGGGGTAGATATGTACAGCTGAGTATCATCAGTGTACTGATGGTACTCTACCCCACAACCACGGATGATCTCACCCAGTGGCTTCATATAGGTGTTGAACAGGAGGGGCGAAAGACCGACCCCTGAGGCACCCCACACGTTAGGAGCCTCGACGTCAACCTCTGCCCTCCTGTCAACACGAATTGCAACCGACCGGAGAGGTAGGAGGAAAACCACTGTAATACAGTGCCTCCCAATCCCAACCTCCCCAGTCGATGCAATAGGATACCATGGTCGATGATATCAAAAGTGATCTGGTTTTGGATGGGGGGGTGGACCTGGTGGGTATTACAGAGACCTGGTTGGGCCAAGAGGGGGAGGTGCCCCTCGTTGAAATGTGCCCACCGGGTTACCGCGCATTTCACCAGCCAAGAGCCCAGGATCGGGGTGGGAAGGTGGCGGTTATTATAAAGGAGGGCCTGGATCCAAGGGAGACCACTGTTCCGCAGACAGCCGACTGTGAGTCTCTATGTGTGAAGTGGGGTCATGGGAGGCAGCTGGGCTTGCTGATTGTGTACCTGGCTCCCCGCTACGTATCAGCAGCCCTACCCGAGCTTCTCAATGTGATAGCCGAGATGGCAGTTGATACCCCCCAGACTGTTAGTTATGGGGGATTTCAACCTGCCATCAATAGGCGAAGCATCTGAGACGGCACGGGAGTTCATGGTCTCCATGACGGCCTCCTGACCCAGTTAATTCATGATCCCACCCACACTGGAGGACACACGCGGGACTTGGTTTTTGCCTTCGGCTAGTGGTTGAGTGATCTTGATTTAGGGGAAATAGTTGTTGAACCCCTGTCATCGTCAAATCACTCTCTCCTTCGGCTGAGCTTTCCAACCACTGCATCCCACCGCGGGGAGGCGGAACTGGAAGCAACGAGATGATTCCAGATGGAGGTTCCAGATGGAGCTTGGGCCAATACCTGAGACCCTGACCCGCGATTCGACTGAGGACCTAGTGGCCACTTGGAATAGTGCGGCCATGGGGGCCCTGGACCAGGTCGTGCCATTGCGGCCTCTCACCCGGCGCCGAACCACCTTGGCTCCCTGGTTTTCCGAGGAGCTGAGGGTGATGAAGCATCAGAAGAGACGCCTAGAGAGCGGTTGGAGGGCCATCCGCTCCGAGTCTGACCGGACACTGGTAAGGTCTCATTTGAAGACCTACCTAGTGGCGATAGAAGCGGCGAAGCGTAACTACTTCTCCACTCTTATCGCATCTGCAGATAACCGGCCTGCCGCCCTGTTTAGGGTGACCCGCTCCTTTATCAGAGGGCGCGGGATGCCCCCTTGCAGGGTCGTGCGGAGGAATTTGGGTGTTATCTGCATGATAAAATCGATCAGATCCGGGACGGTCTGGCCTCCGACTGGTGTAGTTCAGACGGGTTGATGGAGGCAGGTCTTGAGTCTGTTATCTGGGAAGAGTTCGATCCTGTGACTCTTGAGGACATGGACAGGATGCTGGGGCGGCTGAATGCCACCACATGTTTACTGGACCCGTGTCCCTCCTGGTTGATACTGGCCTCCCGGGAGGTGACGTGAGGCTGGCTCCAGGGAATTGTCAACGCTTCTTTGAGTGAGGGGTTTCTGCCGACCGCCTTGAAAGAGGCGGTGGTGAGGCCCCTCCTCAAGAAGCCCTCCCTGGATGCGGCTGTGTTGGCCAACTACCATCCTGTCTCCAACCTTCGATTTCTTGCGAAGGTTGTTGAGAGTGTGGTGGCGCGGCAGCTCTCTCAGCATCTGGAGGAAACTGTCTGGACTCGCGCCAGTCCGGCTTCTGGCCTGGGTACAGCACAGAGATGGCATTGGTCGCGTTGGTGGATGATCTCTGGAGGGCTCGGGTTCCTCTATCCTGGTCCTGTTAGATCTCTCAGCGGCTTTCGATACCATCGACCATGGTATCATGTTGCGCCGGCTGGAGGGGCTGAGGGTGGGGGGCACCGTCTTACGGTGGTTCTCCTCCTATCTCTCTGACCGGTCGCAATTTGTGTTGGCAGGAGGGCAGAGGTCAACGTCGAGGTGCCTCACTTGTGGGGTGCCACAGGGGTTGGTCCTCTCACCTCTCCTGTTCAACATCTATATGAAGCCGTTGGGTGAGATCATCCGTAGTGTCGGGGTAGAGTTCCATCAGTACGCTGATGATACTCAGCTGTACATCTCTACCCCGGGCCATCCCAACGATGCTATGGAAGTGATGTCCCGGTGTCTGGAGGTCGTGCGAATCTGGATGATACATACATACATACATAAACACATAAACAAACAAACAAACAAACAAACAAATTTTCCCCAGTTGGAAGGTGAAGACAGGGGAACGGAGAAAGCAACGCCCCTGCCCGGGGACAGGGAAGAGGTGTCAATTGCAAAAATTGACTCAGCGGCTTTGAGCTCCTGGTGTCATAGCAGACTTTTCCATCAAAAACTCGCTCTGAACCTACTGTGAATTATAGAGAAACAAACATATCAACTGGTTGTGACACATCAGTTAAAGAAAAAAAAAAGGATTACTCGGATTTATTAGGACAAGTAAGAAAAACAAGTTTCAGGCAGAGAAATCCTCAAGAAGAAGCCTAGATCTGGGTAGTGGAGAATTTTTAAAACCCATGTTGTATCGTAAACAAAGCCTTGATGAAACAATGATCGCAGATTCTTCACGAAGTATATGTTCTATAATGGTGGCACCATCATTATCCCTTGGGAGTATACAAGGGGCAACTGCAAGAATTGAAATGAAGAAGCGGAGAGCACCACCCAGACCAGTAATTCCATCCTTTTCTGTTGGGAAAGCTGAGAGAGAAGGGGGGGGGGGGAAATGCCAAGTGCAATTCCTCAAAGTTCTTTGCAACAAGAAATAAAAAAGAAAAAGAGACGTGCTCCTCTTCCACCAAGTCCTAAAATGCCAAACAGATTTGAATTTTACACACATAATGACTGATGTACTGACAGTGGGGTTGCTTATACACACTGTCCTGCAGACGTGGGGTTCTTAACTGTCATTTGTCGGCCATTTTGTTTGCCTCGAGAGATTCCTGTTATGGCTGTCATTGCTGTCTGTATTCCACCTGATGCAAATGTTGGCCCAACGCTCGAACCAATTTCATTGTAATTTTATTACAATCTTATTACAATGACAATAAAGATTATTATTATTATTATTATTATTATTATTATTATTATTATTATTATTATTATTATTATTATTATTATTATTATCATCATTATTATTTATCCTTTACTTTTAAAACTGTACATTTATGAAGTTTTGGGAGGGCCAACACCAACGGCAGGGAAGCTACCAAAATGTTACCTTTACCCTATACCTTTTCCCTTGTAAAAATTTTGAAAACCAATAAAATACTTTTCAAAAACAAAAAGAAGCAGTTATTTTTTAAGTGAATTGCATGCCTCTTTTTAGTTTGCAAAGGCATATATATACCTGGGTGAGGAGTGTTGCAAAAGTCAAGCAGCTTGCCTTTTTTTAAATGTCCCATACAGATGTCCATGCTCTTAGCCTATCTCAGGGGTGTCAACCTCAAGGCCTGTGGGCTGGATCCAGCCTGCAGAGTGCTTAAAGCCAGCCCACGGGGCTGGGCTGGAAATATCAATGGACCAGCCCGTGGTGTCTCTGTCCACCTGTTTTCAGCCAGCAGAGTGCTGCAGGAGGCCATGGAGGGCGAAAATAAAGTGTGGTGGAGCCCCACATGCCCTTTTGGCCGGTAAAATGCTACAGGAGGCCAATAAGGCTGAAAATGGATTAGAGGGGACCGCAGCCCCCCCTCCACATATTTTGATCGGCAGGGTTTGCCAGGAGGTGTCCGTCCTGTCTCCCCCACCCCCGCCACCCCCCTCCCCCTGCTGGCCCATGAAGGAGAACTACAATGCTGATCCGGCCATTGAAGAAATCCAGTTTGACAACCCTGGCCTATCTGAAACCTTAATGTAAAATTTTATTTATTTGAAAGAATATTGCTAAATCATGCCTCTGCCCAGGGAATTTGCTTTCAGTGGCATAGTTTCCAGAGTATCTGGAAGATTATTGAAAAATGGTTCAGAAGATATAGAGGTTAGAGGGTAGGCTCTCCCAATTAAAAATCTGATTATTCCAGAGGATGATTTCAGGAAAGACTAGGTCTAACATACAGGTAGTCCTTATTTAGGAACTCCCTTGTACAGCAATCACCTGCAATTACAATGGTGATTAAAAATTTACGGCCAATCCTCACATTCACAACCTTCACTGATCTCTAAAGCAATGGAAAACTCAAGTAAGATCATAAGCACAGTTATGGTTTTATATAGCAAATGTTTCACTTAATAACTGAGTTACTGGTTCCAGTTTCAACACTGACTAAATATACACAGACCGCAAATATCCAGATGAGCACTAGGTGGCAGTGAGTAGTATGATTTTTCTGCATCTCATCGTTGCCATCCATTGGTCATCTGAATTTTAACATGGCTTTCTTGTAGCTCTGCAACGGATGCCCCTGACCCAGCTGAAAGGCAGTATAATCAAACTGTTCTTGCCATTAATTGTTAAGTTTGCAGTTTTAAAAGAGATTTTCAAAAAGAATTGTACCACACATATTTTTAGGGAAGACTCCTTACTGGTCATTGGCTGAATCCCTTGCTAGATTGTTTCTAAAAATAGCTGGAGACCTTTATGTGTGCAATTAAAAAAAGATGCAGCTGGCAACAATCTTAAATTTGGTCTCATGGCTGCCTTCGTTGGGAAAAAAATATATTTTGAAAAGCCCTTAATGTAGCTGGGGGGGGGGGTTATTTATGTTATATTTGTAAATTTCTTCAATCATCCTGGACTAGAATGAGAGTACCATGAATTTCAATTTGTTTATACTGTGTTTGATCATTTTTTTCCCTTTAAATCCTCTTCATTATACAAAGATCAGCAGGCTCTAATCAAAACCTAGCTAGCAAAAGGGTAACCTAATGACGCAATGTATGCTACTAAAAGAAGAATTTCTGGATAAATATTTTTAGGCTGAGCAATACAGCTATACAGATATGTACATTTTATTATGCACATTGTTTAGAAATGGAATACTCATTTTAAAATAAAATCATCTTGTATTTTGGTTAGAATAGAATAGAATAGAATAGAATAGAATAGAATAGAATAGTTGGAAGGGAACTTGGAAAATTTCTGCAGAAGCCACTAACCTTTTCTTCCATGGTCCCTAGAGGCCCCTGTCCATGTTTTTCAGAAAAATCAACAGCACCAATACATATTTTGGGCGAGTTCTACCAGGCTACAGATCTGGTAGTTTTAAAACTACAGGTACATTTTAAAATATGTTCTTCCATTTTTGAATAAAAGACCACAAGCCCCTGTAGACCCGAATGTAATAGGTCAAGGATGTCAAACTTGTGTTGTCACATCAACACAAGATGTATCGAGACTTTACTCCCCTTTGCTAAAATGGGGGTGGGCATG
The DNA here is from genome assembly GCA_039707465.1 of Rhabdophis nuchalis. NCBI lineage: Eukaryota > Metazoa > Chordata > Lepidosauria > Squamata > Natricidae > Rhabdophis > Rhabdophis nuchalis. The sequence continues at coordinate 152,811,450 of CM077647.1, read as the reverse complement.
GTCAGCGCATGGTGAATCTGGCCCATGGGCTGCAAGTTTGACACCCCTATAGTAGATCAGATATATGGGTCTTAGAGTGTCCAATCATGTAGTGAGAAATGAGCCTTTGTTTTACTCTGTTCCAGCCAATCAAATCACAATTATGATAGCCAATTGTGAAAGATGTTAGTCATACAGGTTGGGACAGAGAAAATGTCTGGCCCATTTTCCTACCAGTTTTTACACCACCCTCTAAAAACAGATTATTGCTCAGAGAAATCCAGAATTTTATTGTCTTGGGAGCAGAAGATTGTGATCTTGCCAGGAGATATGTTATTTAATATAGACTTTCAACCATAAACTACCACTGAATTGTAATCTGTAAAAATTCAACTTGCTAATGTAAAAAATAATAATAACATTTTCCCATATTACATAGAAAGTTTAGAATAATGGAGTGCGATTTTATGGTGGGTCTGATGACTGCTGTAAAATGATGTATTCTGGTCACATTCTGTATACTCCTTATATAGAAAAGCTAAAGAAAATAGATTAGGAAATAGTATATTTACTAATATTTTCTGTTTAAATTATACATAAAATGGTAGACATGTTCTATATTTGGAAAAACATCCAATCAAGAATAAATTAACATGTGAAAGCATGGGAAAATCTGTCTCGGTACTTCAAAGAAGTATCAAACTGGTGATTATAATAGTTCTTCAAATTCAGAAAATGAGACTGAATAGAGAAATTTTATGGGGCAAAAATGAATATTTTGAGTCCTTCCCCCCTCCTCCCCCCAAAAAGGTGCTTTCTGCGTTTGCCCCAGTAGAGGACATAGACCAGAATTAAAAATGACATTTTTTGTAGTTTAATTTATAAAAATACTTTTTCACTGTATAATTTCACCTTCTTCTTTCAAAGAAACAAAAATGAGGTCACATGCCTTAATGTTCAATAACCTTTAGGGTAGCTCCATTGCAACAAAAATAAGTATTAGATTCAATCAATAAATGCATAATGTATATTATTGGAGTATGTATATTTCTTAATTTTATACAGTAGATGTGCTGTTATACATACATCATTTATAAGGCCATAATATTTCTTCGTTTGCTCTCAAAATAATTGAATTTATTTCAATGATGCTTAAATTATTATTATTATTTTTTTAGCCCCCAGTTTTCTGATGTTGTGTATCTTTAGTAAAGGTGAAATTTAGGTCATGATTTACTTATTATCCCCTGAGATGAAATAACTTGGGAAGTCCTGGATGTTCCTTGAGCTTGGTAGTTTTCTAGGGGTCTCCAACCTTTGCAACTTTAAGTCTGAAGGACTTCAGCTCCCAGAATTCTCTAGCCAGCTTTGCTGGCTGGAGAATTCTGGGAGCTGAAGTCCTTCAGACTTAAAGTTGCAAAGGTTGGAGACCCCTGTAATCTAGCAGACATTTCATTAGCTGACTAGGTACCTTTTAGTTCATAACTGAGCTACACATATTGTCTTTCATGAAATTCCTTGGAATTTCATGGGGATTTGTATAGCTGTCTTGGTGAGATTGCCATCCAGTATTTTATTCTTACAATAGATGGAACAATCTATTTATTTATTTAGCTTATGGCATACTGTACATGGACTAGCAATATAAATTAATACTTCAGATAGATTAGCAGAACCCAATAAAATATAAATGTCAAAATATCTATGTTCAAATATTAACATCTAGGCCAACTAACCACTGAAGTGCAGCATTGTTTAAATTTAAAAAAATCAGTTATTAGACTTGTATATGCCTTCACCAGGTTCACCTTGTGATCTACAGTTTGATGTGAGACCCCACAGTCATACTGAAAGGAGGATACTATGCCCCATTTTTATAGAGAGTCCCGATAGACGCCATATTAGGTACAATTGTCCATTACTGGTTTGGTAGTTCAGTACCAAACTTTTTTGATTCTTTTTTGTGGGGTCATTTATATGTTTTCCTATAACTGGACTTCCAGCAATCTATTTGGCTTTCCATTAGGAATTGATGTTAAAGTTATTGGGCAGATGTTGTGTAAGTACCAGTGGCATTGGATGTGAGTCTTCCTGCTGATAAATGAGGAAGGCCACCATGCACCGGTAGGAGTGAGTTGTTCATAAGATGGAGAAATATGAATGGTGCAAACACAAACCAATTTGAATGTATTTATGATTTGAATGTACTTCACTTATGATCACAATTGGGACCAGAATTTCTGTTGTTAAGCAAAGCTGCTGTTAAGTGAGTCATATGCAATTTTACAACCTTTTTTGCCATAGTTGTTAAGTGAATCACTGTGATTGTTAATTTTGATTATCGGAAGCCAGTTGAGAAGATTGGGAATGGTGATCGCATGACTCCAGGATGTTGTATCTGTTGTAAATATATGCTGTTGCCAAATGCCTGAATTTTGATCAAGTAACCATGGGAATGCTGCAGTGGCGGGCTCCTACTGGTTCGGACGGGTTCAGCTGAACCGGTAGTGGTTTAATGGCCTGGGTCGCTGGAACCAGCAGTGACCCAGGCCTGCCACACCTCCAAACCGAGTCTCCAAGTGGCACCGTAGGTGCTGCCATCTTGTTCTTTGTTTCTGCGCATGCGCAGAACAATTTTTATTGTGGAGCGCGCATCAAGCACGCACTGTGTGCAACATGCCCACGCAGTAGTGACTGTCGGAACCCACCCCTGGATTGTTGCAATGGTCATAAGTGAAAAGACTGCTTGTAAGTCACTTTTTCAGTGCTGTTGTAATTTCAAATGGTTGCTCAATGAATGGTTGTAAGTTGAAGACTACCTATAACGCACATAGCCATTAACTGGGTTGGATCAGTTTAGTATTTGAAAAGAAGCCTCAGGGCTGTTTGTTAGGCCAGGAAGCTGAACAGCATCGTGGAAGAAAGCATTGACAGAACTCTTCCGTTTCTGCTGCCAAGAATTAACAATATTTATATAGTTACCAGAAGCTGAATTCAGCTAGTGTCTGTCTTTTTATTTTTATTTTTCAGTCCCAGATCTAGATCTAAGAGTGATCCATAAATTATAGTGCAAAAGACTTAGATTTGCTATTAGGTGCTCAAGCATTTTGGCTGGGTTCATACCTGATGTTAATGTGTAAGGTATTTCTTTTATTTGTAACTAGCTATACCCGGCCACGCGTTGCTGTGGCCCAGTCTGGTTAAATGGCCAACCAATCTGTGTGTATATCTACACCTGCACACATACACACAACCACTGTATAACCCCCAACCTACCTACCTATTGTATTTCTCCCTATCTGCCCCTCTACCTACCTACCTATTGTATTTCTCCCTATCTATCCCTCTATCTACCTACCTACTGTGTTTCTCTCTATCTATCTATCCCCCTACCTACCTATTGTATTTCTCCCTATCTATCCCTGTACCTGCCTACCTATCTACCTACTGTATTTCTTACTCTCTATCTATCCCTTTATTTATCTAACTACCTACTGTATTTCTCCCTCTATCTATCCCTCTACCTACCTACCTACCTACCTACCTACCTACCTACCTACCTACCTACCTACCTACTGTATTTCTCCCTCTCTATCTATCCCTGTACTTACCTACCTACCTACTGTATTTCTCCCACTATCTTTTTTAATTTATTTATTTATTTATTTATTTTTATTTTATTAAATTTATACCCCGCCCTTCTCCAAACGGACCCAGGGCGGCGCACAGGAATACTAAAATACACACAAAAAAATATAAAAATTTTTAAAAACTTATTTAAATAACATCCTGCGCTAAAAACCAAATTAAAATTCCCAAGTTTAAAACTATCTAAAAGTCAATGATGGAGGTTACGCTAGATGGAACAAATGTGTCTTTAGACACTTGCGGAAGAGGCGGAGGTCGGAGATGGTGCGAAGTTCAGGAGGGAGGTCGTTCCAAAGGTCTGGGCCCGCCACAGAGAAGGCTCTTCCCCTGGGTGTCGCCAGTCGGCACTGTCCAGCCGACGGCACCCTGAGGAGGCCCTCTCTGTGGGAGCGTATCGGTCTGAGGGATGTATGGGGCAGGAGGCGGTCTCGCATATAACTAGGCCCCGAGCCATGGAGCGCTTTAAAGATGGTCGTCAGAACCTTGAAGCGCACCCGAAAGACCACAGGAAGCCAGTGTAGCTCGCGCAGGATTGGTGTTATGTGGGAGTGTCTGGGCGCTCCCGTAATCACCCGCGCGGCCGCATTCTGGACTAACTGCAGCTTTCGAGTGCACCTCAAGGGAAGCCCCATGTAGAGAGCATTACAGTAGTCAAGTCGAGAGGTGACGAGTGCTTGAGTGACTGTGCGTAAGGCATCCCGGTCCAGTAAGGGGCACAATTGGCGCATCAGGCGTACCTGATGGAATGCCCCCCTGGCCACGGCTGCCACATGGTCCTCCATAGACAGCCGGGAGTCCAGGAGGACACCCAAATTGCGCACCCTCTCCACGGGGGCCGGTGTTTCGCCCCCAATGGCCAGAGTTGGAATAATCTGGCTGAACCGGGGTGCCGGAAGCCACAGCCACTCAGTCTTGGATGGGTTGAGCTTGAGTTTGTTACTACCCATCCAGATCTGTACGGCCTCCAAGCACCGGGACATAACCTCGACGGCATCGTTGGGGTGGTCTGGGGTGGATATGTACAGCTGAGTACCATCAGCGTACAGATGATATCCCACCCCAAAACCACGGATGATCTCACCCAGCGGCTTCATATATGTATTGAACAATAGGGGCGAGAGGACCGACCCCTGAGGAACCCCACATATGAGGGGCCTCGAGGCCGACCTCTGCCCCCCTGCCAACACATATTGCGACCGACCAGAGAGGTAGGACGAGAACCACCGCAAAACGGTGCCTCCTAGCCCCAACCCCCCCAGTCGGCGCAATAGGATACCATGGTCGATGGTATCAAAAGCCGCTGAGAGGTCTAATAGGACTAGGATAGAGGAATATCCTCTATCCCGCGCCCTCCAGAAATCATCAACCAACGCGACCAATGCCGTCTCGGTGCTGTGCCCGGGTCGGAAGCCGGACTGGCACGGGTCTAGATAATCAACTTCCTCTAAGTGTCGCGGAAACTGTTGAGCCACCACACTCTCTACAACCTTCACTAAAAAGTGAAGGTTGGAGACTGGACGATAGTTCTCTAATAATGCTGGATCCAGGGACGGCTTCTTGAGGAGGGGCCTTACTACCGCCTCTTTCAAGGCGGCAGGCAAGGACCCCTCACTCAAAGATGCATTGACAATGCCCTGGAGCCAGCCTCGTGTCGTCTCCCAGGATGCCAGTACAAGCCAGGAGGGACACAAGTCCAATAAACATGTGGTAGCCCTAAGTCTCTTTGACAACTTGTCCATATCCTCGGTAGTAACAAAATCAAACTCCTCCCAAGATGGTGTCTCAAGAGCAGCCTCGGACCGCTCGACTGGATCACTGTCGATGGAGGGTAGCTCGCTCCGAATCCGAGTGATTTTCTCCTGCAGATAAATCCCAAATTCCTCTGCTCGACCCTGTAAAGGGGCTTCCCGCGGCCTCTGTTGAAGGAGGGAGCAGGTCACCCCAAACAGGGTGGCAGGACGGTTATCTGTGGATGCAATAAGAGTGGCACAATATTCACGTTTGGCCACTCTTATCGCCACTAAGTAAGTCCTAATATGGGTTCTCACTACTGTTCGGTCGGCTTCGGAGCGCGAGGATCTCCATCTGCTCTCTAGGCGTCTCTTGTGGTGCTTCATCTCCCTAAGCTCCTCGGTGAACCAAGGAGCCCAGGAGGTTCGTCGCTGCAAGAGAGGCCGCAAGGGTGCGACTCGGTCCAAGGCCCCCATGGCCGCACTTAACCATGCGGCCACTAGGTCCTCAGTCGAGTCGCGGGGCAAGTCCACAGGAATTGGCCCAAGCTCCCTTTGGAACCTTACCGGGTCCATCAGGAGCCTGGGGCGGAACCATATGGGAATGTCCGGTTCCGCCTCCCCGCGGTGAGGTGCGGTGATCGGAAAGTCGAGCCGAAGGAGAGCGTGATCTGTCCATGACAGGGGTGTGATGACTAAATCCCCTATTCCCAGATCACTACTCCACTGTCCCGAGATGAAGATCAAATCCAGGGTGTGTCCACCCTCGTGAGTAGGGCCTAAAACTACTTGGGTCAGGTCCATGGCTGTCATGGAAGCCATGAACTCCCGAGCTGCACCAGAGGTTTCGCCTGCTGACGGCAGGTTAAAGTCCCCCATGACCAAAAGTCTGGGGGTCTCAACCGCCGCCGTGGCTATCACCTCTAGGAGCTCGTGCAGGGCTGTTGTTGCATAGCGAGGAGCCAGGTATACAACTAACACGCCCAACTGCCTCCCTAGGCCCCACTTCACAAGGAGGGACTCGCACCCAGTCATCTGAGGGATCGTGGTCTCCTTCGGTTCAAGACCTTCCCTAACCATAATCGCCACCCCCCCACCCCTCCCTAGGGCCCTAGGCTGATGGAAGGCTCGGTAGCCTGGTGGGCACATTTCCACGAGGGGATGTTCTCCCTCGTGGCCCAACCAGGTTTCCGTAATGCCCACCAGGTCCGGGTCCCCCTCTGACGCAAGGTCATGGATGAGGGGGGCTTTTTGTACCACAGACCTGGCGTTGCATAGCATCAGCCTAGGGCCCCGGGTCTGTGGTTCCTGCCCACCTAGTCTGCAATGGGAGTATGGGAGGTCGGAGCGCGTGACCGCCTGTAACCAGCGGCCACGATCCTCCAACCGGTGTCCATCCCGTCTCCCACCGCCCCTGCCCCTCCCCAAGACCGAATTGATGGAAAATACCTCAGTGGAAGCGACCCCCCCTTTCCCCTCCTCCGTTGCTCTACTTCCGCCGGCCGGCCTTATAATTTGGCATCCCCCCAGCTGACTATCCCCTCCCTCCTCCCTGGAACCCCCTAAAAGTCAAATTAAAAAGTTAAAAAGGAACCCCCTAAGTTTGTGCTTCGCCCACCTCTCAGGAGCAATCAGTCCATCCTCGAGGTGGGCCCGTGTTAGACTAGGGGGCCAGGCCTGTGAGAGCGGAGACTCCCGCAGGCAAAGGAGATCACGCCTAGAATACATACTAAAAACACAGAGGTCGACCATACCTAGGGGACAAAGTGCAAGTCTGAAATAGATCTAAAACAGAGTCTAGGGTAAAAAGTGACAAGTGCAAAGTGTATATAATCCATTTAGGGCAGAGGGGAGAAGACAGTCAGACTGATGATCTTATGGATGGGGGGAACACAGTTCAGTCTCGTCCTAACCCCCTCCACTTGTCTTCCTCGGTCACATAAATCTCAATCTACGTTTAGTGCCGCATGACTAGATGGTCCATCGTGCGGCCTGATGTAAAACGGAGGGATGTGTGACACGGCTTACCACCTCCAAGCCCAGCACTCACTTCGAGGTCTTCCTGGGTCCTCTTCGGTCACGATCCACCATATCACGATCTGGCTGCGTGGCTTCTTCATCCATTCCTCCATCTCCATCTCCATCTCCTTCTCCAACTCCCTTTCCAATCCGTCCAATCCATCTCCTTCTCCGACTCCTACTCCACCTCCTTCTCATTCTCCTTCTTCCATCCTTCTCCTTCTTCCATCATCTTCCATCATCCTCCATTCCTCTTTCCACTTCACCTCACTCCACATCTCCTCTCTCCATACTCTCACTTCCTCTCGCCATCCAACTCCTCCAATTCCAACTCCGTCCACTCACAGCCTCCAGCCTTCTCCTCACTCCTCTCTCTGACGACATCCTCTCACCTTCTTTCTGCCACTCTCACCATTCCAGCTGCTCAGCCTCCAGCCACAGCTCGGATGGGATCAGCTGTAAAAACACTCGGGTCGGGATCGGGGTAAGGCCGCACGATCCGACATAGACCGTGCGGCCCGATGGCAGTCCTCCCGACCCGACCCGATCCGGCCGGTAGAAGTCTTCTGCGTCCCGGCTTTGCGGCCTACCTCCCTGCTTACAGCCACGCCGGGACGCTCCAGGCCGCAGAAGGCCGAATTGGACCCTGCCTTGCTCCTCCTCACTCAGCCGTCACTCCCTGGGCTCGTCCCTCACATCCGGGCGGCCCGGGGCGGCGGCTGGCATGTCGTCTTGCTGGGCCAGCCCTCAGAGATGATCGGCGAGGGCTGGCAGCGTCCTCCGAGGCAAAAACGGCCCCTGGGATCTCTGTAGCATTTTTAGAGCGCGACCTCCATTATCGCGCATGCGCAAACAAATCTATCACTCTACCTACCTACCTACTGTATTTCTCCCCTCTATCCCTCTACCTACCTACCTACCATATTTCCCCCCCTCTCTGTATCCACCTACCTACATACCTACCTACTGTATTCTTCCCTCTCTCCCTCTACCTACCTACCGTATTTCTCACTATCTATCTATACACCTACCTACCTACGGTATTTCTCCCTGTCTATCCCTCTACTTATCTACCTATTGTATTTCTTGCTTTCTCCCTCTACCTACCTACCTACCTACTGTATTTCTCCCTCTCTATCTATCCCCCTATCCATTTACCTGCCTACCTACTGTATTTCTCCCTCTCTGTCTATCCCTCTACCTACCTATCTACTGTATTTCTCCCTATCTATCTATCCATCCCCCTACCTACCTACCTACCTACCTACCTACTATATTTCTTCCTTTCTCCCTCTACCTACCTACCTACCTACCTACCTACCTACCTACCTACCTACCGTCTCTTTCTTTCTTTCTTTCTTTCTTTCTTTCTTTCTTTCTTTCTTTCTTTCTTTCTTTCTTTCTTTGTATCTATCTATCTATCTATCTATCTATCTATCTATCTATCTATCTATCTATCATCTATCTGGCTACGGGCGGTCACGTGCTCCAACCCCCCATGCTCCCATCGCAGACTAGGTGGACAAGAACCACAGACCTGGGGCCCTAGGCTGATGCTGTGCAATGCCAGGTCCGTGGTACAAAAAGCCCCCCTCATCCATGGCCTTGTGTCAGAGGGGGACCCGGACCTGGTAGGTATCACAGAAACCTGGTTGGGCCACGAGGGAGGACATCTCCTAGAAATGTGCCCACCAGGATACCGAGCCTTTCATCAGCCTAGGGCCCTAGGGAGGGGTGGGGTGGCGGCGATTATGATTAGGGAAGGTCTTGAGCCAAAGGAGACCACGATCCCTCAGACGACCGGGTGCGAGTCCCTCCTTGTGGAGTGGGGCCTAGGAGTTGGGCGTGTTAGTTGTATACCTGGCTCCTCGCTATACAACAACAGCCCTGCCCGAGCTCCTAGAGGTGATAGCCGAGGCGGCGGTTGAGACCCCCAGACTGTTAGTCATGGGGGACTTTAACCTGCCGTCAGTAGGCGAAACCTCTAGGGTAGCTCGGGAGGTCATGGCTTCCATGACAGCCATGGACCTGACCCAAGTAGTTGTAGGCCCTACCCACGAGGGCGGACACACCCTGGATCTAATCTTCGTCTCGGGACAGTGGAGTAGTGATCTGGGAAAGATATGGAAGGATATCAGAAGAAATTGGATAAATTTTGTAATGGTGGGAAAAGACCTAGATTATTGAAGAAAATGTGGTATCAAAATCAAAAGGAAGGTGGATTGGGAATTCCCAATCTACTTAATTATTATCGGGCCTATGGTATTCGAACTGTGGTAAAGATACTTAAAGGTGGAGATGGTCATTGGGGAGATTTAGAGTTAAAAGATATTAAGAGATTTGGCCCTACATGGTTTTTAGATAAAGCAAAAACAAAAAGGGTAATTAACAGTTATTGGTTAAAGCGATTGAGTAAAATTTGGAATAAATTTGTTAAAATTTTAATTCCGGATATAACCTTTTTGGGGAAGACAACTGGAAATTGGCCGATTAAAACCAACATAAGTCGTGATAAAGTAATTGAAGATGAAAACATAGAAATTATAATAGATTGGTTAAAAGCTTTAGGAAATGAAAGAAGGAAAAATGAAATAATTGTAAAATTGGGGCTAAACTGGTTTGAAAAAATACAGATAGAAAAATGGACCATGAAGGTAAGGGGAAATTGTAAGACAAGTAGAAACAAAACTGAATTTGAAAACCTAGTATCTCAAATTATCAAAGACGAAATTGGGTTAAAGGGACTCGTTAGTAAGATATATAAGATTATAAATTTTGATGGAAAACCACAAATGACGATGAAGATGAATTGGGAGGAAGAATTCAATATTAAAATATCAGATTTGGACTGGAATGTGAATTGGAAGAGTCGAATTATCTTATCAGCAAGGATCAAAGAACACAATTTTAAGGTTGTTTGGAAATGGTATTTGACTCCATTAAGATTATCGTTGATGGATAAAAAAATCAGTAATAAATGTTGGAGATGTAACATGGAATTGGGGACATGAACATATGTGGTATAAATGTGGAAAAGTTAAAAAGTTTTGGCAGCAATTGGAGAAAACGATATTTGAAATGATGAAGAAAAAAATAATATTGAGATCAGAAACTATATTATTGTTGTTAATTAAGGAATCAGAATTAACAAAATATGAGAAAGAATTGATTAGAATTATAATTATAATGGGAAGAATTATAATAGCTAGATATTGGAAATTAGAGGTGAATTTTAGAATAGAAGAGTGGTACTGTGAAATGTGGAAACTAGCTTTAAATGATAAAATGACATGTGATATTAAATTTAGGAAGGGTGTTTATAAAAGAGACACTTTTTGGAAAACTTGGGAGCCATTTGTGGACTATGCGATTGGAAATTTGGATGCTTCGACACCTGTACCCAGAGAACGTGGATTTTGGAGATCGTGAAGATATATCCGAAGAACGAAATCTTCCTTTCCTATGTATAGCACAGGGTGAAATATTGTATTGTAAGGTGTATGTAGTTTTTGTTGTAGTGTTTTAAAATTAATAAAATTTAAAAAAAAAAGAAGAAGCGGTAGTAAGGCCCCTCCTCAAGAAGCCGTCCCTGGACCCAGCATTATTAGAGAACTATCGTCCCGTCTCCAACCTCCACTTTTTAGTGAAGGTTGTTGAGAGTGTGGGGGCTCAACAGTTTCCGCGACACTTGGAGGAAGTTGATTATCTAGACCCGCACCAGTCCGGCTTCCGACCCGGGCACAGCACCGAGACGGCATTGGTCGCGTTGGTTGATGATCTCTGGAGGGCGCGGGATAGAGGATATTCCTCTATCCTAGTCCTATTAGACCTCTCAGCGGCTTTTGATACCATCGACCATGGTATCCTATTGCGCCGACTGGGGGGGTTGGGGCTGGGAGGCACCGTTTTGCTGTGGTTCTCGTCCTACCTCTCTGGTCGGTCGCAATATGTGTTGGCAGGGGGGCAGAGGTCGGCCTCGAGGCCCCTCATATGTGGGGTTCCTCAGGGGTCGGTCCTCTCGCCCCTATTGTTCAACACATATATGAAGCCGCTGGGTGAGATCATCCGTGGTTTTGGGGTGGGATATCATCTGTACGCTGATGACACTCAGTTGTACATATCCACCCCAGACCACCCCAACGATGCCGTCGAGGTTATGTCCCGGTGCTTGGAGGCCGTACGGATCTGGATGGGTGGTAACAAACTCAAGCTCAACCCGTCCAAGACTGAGTGGCTGTGGCTTCCGGCGCCCTGGTTCAGCCAGATTATTCCAACTCTGGCCATTGGAGGCGAAACACCGGCCCCCGTGGAGAGGGCGCACAATTTGGGTGTCCTCCTGGATTCCCGGCTGTCTATGGAAGATCATGTGGCAGCCGTGGCCAGGGGGGCGTTTCATCAGGTACGCCTGATGCGCCAATTGCGCCCCTTACTGGACCGGGGTGCCTTACGCACAGTCACTCAAGCACTCGTCACCTCTCGACTCGACTACTGTAATGCTCTCTACATGGGGCTCCCCTTGAGGTGCACCCGAAAGCTGCAGCTAGTCCAGAACGCAGCCGTGCAGGTGATTACGGGAGCGCCTAGACACTCCCACATAACACCTATCCTGCGCGAGCTGCACTGGCTTCCTGTGGTCTTTCGGGTGCGCTTTAAGGTCTTGACAACCATCTTTAAAGTGCTCCATGGCTCGGGACCTAGTTATATGCGAGACCGCCTCCTGCCCCATACATCCCTCAGACCGATACGCTCCCACAGAGAGGGCCTCCTCAGGGTGCCGTCAGCTGGACAATGCCGACTGGCGACACCCAGGGGAAGAGCCTTCTCTGTGGCGGGGCCAGCCCTCTGGAACGACTTACCCCCTGAACTCCGCACCATCTCCGACCTCCGCCTCTTCCGCAAGTGTCTGAAGACACTTTTATTCCATCTAGCTGGCCTAGCGTAACCTCCATCATTGACTATTAGACAGTTTTAAATTTGAGACTTTTAATTCGGTTTTTAGCGCAGGGTTTCTAGAATAAGTTTTTTTAAATTTTATATGTCTTGTATGTGTTTTAACATTCCTGTGCACCACCCTGGGTCCGTTTGGAGAAGGGTGGGGTATAAATTTAATAAAATAAAATAAAATAAAAAAAATATCTATCTATCTATCTATCTATCTATCTATCTATCTATCTATCTATCTATCTATCTATCTGTCTATCCATCCATCCATCCATCCATCCATCCATCAATCCATCCATCCCTCTTCTTTGACTCCCTCTTCTTTGGGGCAACCCCTGAGATATCGGAAGGCTGCTATCATGTCTCCCCTAGTCCCTCTTTTATTAAACTGTATTTTCTGTCAGATGGGTGATTCTTTGTTACAGTTTGGTTCAGTTCGTATTCAACAGTTTAAAGCAGCTGCCTGTCTCCATGTTTTTACTTCAGAGAACAGTCTTGAGCAATATTTCTCCCCCCCCCTCTCTCTGGGCCACCTGGGAGTTTGCTATCCCAGTGCCTTTTTGGCCCCAAGAGGCTGCCATATGAGGCCTCTTCCAACACTGACAGTTGAAAAGCAGCCTGATGGGCGTGGCTACACATTTCAGTGGGTACATTTTTTTGTGTGTAATTTGCACATGACACACGCATGCTAGGCACAAAATGAGTAGCTATTCTATTATCAGAAGTCCTTGGCTACATTGTGTGAAAGTTTGGTGTAAATCAGCCCAGTAATGTTTGAGATTAGTGGATTCGTACAAACTATTTTACATTTTTATTTATATAGATAACTCACTTATTTTGATATTTGGACCACAGTTCGCAACATAACTTTCTTTCTCTGACCTTAAGCCACCTGGGGCTCCTCCCTCTCTTGTCTAATAGTTTCCTAGGTGTCATCTCACCTAGGAAATGACACTTCACTGCCTCATTTGAATATTTCATGACATTGTTAAGGTTTCCCCGATTAAGGGTATGCTATCTTCAGATTTCCTTCCGGCTTTACTATTTTCAATGATGGCCCCACCTTGAGAACAACTTACCCTAAGACCGTGATGGCGAATCTATGGCATGCATGCCACAGGTGGCATACGGAGCCATGCCCTGTCAGCTCCAGTGCGCATGCTGACCAGCTGATTTTGGCCTTCATTTTTGACCATTTTTCTCCCTCCAGAAGCTTCAGGGAAGCCTTCTGAAGCCTCCAGAGGAAGAAAAACAGCCCTACTGGCAAAATAGAAGTCAAAAACAGGCTGTTTCCGGGGGGCGGGGGGTGGGAGAGGCCATTTTAGCCCTTCCCAGGCTCCTAGAAAGCCTCTGGAGACTGGGGAAGGCGTGAAATGGGTCCACCATGCCATTGCGCGCCTTGAATTCCATTACCATATTTTCTGGCATATGAGATGACTTTTTAACCCAAAAAAATTATTTCAAAAATCGGGGGTTGGCTTATACGCCGGGTATAAAAAAGGCCATACCAAAAAAAACAAAAGAAAAGAAAAAGCAATGCCGCCAAGCAAAAAGCCGCACCTCCACCAGCACAGCCTTTCAAATGATAACCTGGGCACGTGGATGGATGAGCACTGGGATGGCTTAGTAAGGTCTGACTGGCAGTTGGGAGGAGGAAGGCGCTGAGCTCAAACTACTGAGGCCTGGCAGCGTGGAGGCCTTCAGACGGCTTGCGAGTGCCTGAAAGTAGGGGGTTGCCTTATACGCCCAGTTGCCTTCTACGCCAGAAAATACGGTAAGTCTTATCTGCCCACCAACTCGCTTTGACTGTTAGTAATTCAGATTTTTGTAAAGAGCTTTAGTCAGTGGTGGGATTCAGCCAGTTCACACCACTTCAGAAAAACCGGTTGTTAACTTTCTGAACAGTTTGGTGAACTGTTTGTTGGAAGAAATCATTAAGTATAATCTTTATTGTCATTGTACTTAAATATAATGAAACTGGTTAGAAATTGATTGGGGCAGAGAACCAGTTGCTAAATTATTTGAATGCTACTACTGGTTTTAATATATAATAAACCTATGTGTATTCACTTGAACTGCCTGGAATTTTGATTTCCTGCACTTAATGATAGTTCTTAAGAAGGGAATTTAGGTGCAAGTAAGGTTGTGCTACCCTAAACAGTGATTCATGGACTGGTTGGTTTTCATTGCATTAACTGATTTTTGTTTTTAATCTTTTCTTTTCAGGAGCAATTCACAATCTTCAGAAGTAATAAAGTCACAAGTAGGAAGAAATAAACAAATAAAATCTGATTCTGGGAAAAGATAATTTCCTGTATGTTTGTTGAAAAAACATTACTGCGGGCTGAGTTCCATAACCCAAGCCATCAAGTAAACAAACCGCATTACGGCTAGCTTTAACACAATGTGTCAACCCAAGTTTGGTATAACACTCTTCTTTTTGTATGAAATTTCTACACATGAAAGAAGACACCCTTGTCATGGACAGACCACTCACTTCTCCGGCTCGACTTTCCGACCGCTGCTCCCCTCCGCGGGGAGGCGGGACCTGAGTTACCAATCTGGTTCCGCCCCAGGCGCCTGATGGACCCGGATGGGTTCCAAACGGCGCTTGGGCCAGTTCCTGTACCCCTGACCCGCGCCCCGATGGAGGACCTCCTGGCCGCATGGAATAGTGCGACCACGGGAGCCTTGGATCGGGTCGCGCCCTTGCGGCCTCTCTTGCGGCGGCGGAACACCCTGGCTCCTTGGTTTACCGAGGAGCTGGGGGTGATGAAACGCCGCAAGAGATGCCTAGAGAGTAGATGGAGGTCTTCTCGTTCTGAATCTGACCGGACACAGGTAAGAGCCCATTTACGGACTTACATTGTGGCGCTGAGAGTAGCCAAACGTCATCATTGCGCTACTCTCATAGCATCCGCAGAAAACCGCCCTGCCGCCCTGTTTAGGGTGACCCGCTCCCTCCTTCAACAGAGGGTGCGGGAAGCCCCGCTACAGGGTAGAGCAGAGGAATTTGTGATTTTTCTGCAGGAGAAAATCGCTCAGATACAGAACGAGTTAGCCCCCATTCATGGCCCAGTGGGATGCCACGAGAGAGATCTTGTTTGGGAGGAATTTGACTCCGTTACTTCCGAGGATATGGACAGGTTACGTGGGCGACTGCGAGCCACCTCATGTTTATTGGACCCGTGTCCCTCCTGGCTTGTACTGGCATCCTGGGAGGTGACACGAGGCTGGCTCCAGGAGGTGGTCAACGCTTCCTTGAGTGAGGGTGCCTTGCCTGCTTCCCTAAAAGAAGCGATGGTGAGGCCCCTCCTTAAGAAGCCCTCCTTGGATCCAGCTTCTTTGAACAACTATCGTCCCATCTCCAACCTTCCCTTTTTGGCGAAGGTTGTCGAGAGTGTGGTGGCACAACAGTTTCCCCGTCACCTGGAGGAAGTAGACTATCTAGATCCGCGCCAGTCCGGTTTCCGGCCCGGGCATAGCACCGAGACGGCATTGGTCGCGTTGGTTGATGATCTCTGGAGGGCCAGAGATGGGGGTTGTTCCTCCATCCTGGTCCTATTAGACCTCTCGGCGGCTTTCGATACCATCGACCATGGTATCCTATTGCATCGGCTGGGGGGGTTGGGGGTGGGAGGCACCGTTTTACGGTGGTTCTCCTCCTACCTCTCTGGCCGATCGCAATTTGTGTTGACAGGGGGGCAGAGGTCGACCGCGAGACCCCTCACATGTGGGGTGCCTCAGGGGTCGGTCCTCTCGCCCCTCCTGTTCAACACATACATGAAGCCGCTGGGTGAGATCATCCGTGGTTTTGGGGTAGAATACCATCTGTACGCTGATGACACCCAGCTGTACATTTCTACCCCAAACCACCCCAACGATGCCGTAGCGGTGATGTGCCAGTGCCTGGAAGCTGTACGGATCTGGATGGGAAGTAACGGACTCAGGCTCAACCCGACCAAGACCGAGTGGCTGTGGTTTCCGGCTGCCCGATTCAACCAGCTTACTCCATCGCTGGCCATAGGGGGCGAACATCTTGCCCCTGTGGATGGGGTGCGCAATTTGGGTGTCCTCCTGGATGCCCGGCTGTCCATGGAAGATCAGGTGACAGCCGTGGCCAGGAGGGCGTTTTACCAGGTTCGCCTGGTTCGCCAATTGCGCCCCCTATTGGATCGGGACGCCCTTCGCACAGTCACTCATGCTCTCGTGACATCCCGACTGGACTATTGTAACTCTCTCTACATGGGGCTGCCCCTGAGGTGCACCCGGAGGCTTCAGCTAGTCCAGAATGCAGCCGCGCGAGCAATTATGGGGACCGCAAGGTCTACCCATGTAACACCGCTCTTGCGCGAGCTGCACTGGCTGCCTGTCGTCTTCCGGGTGCGCTTCAAGGTGCTAATCATCATCTTTAAAGCGCTCCATGGCTCGGGACCTAGCTATCTGCAGGATCGGATCCTGCCTCATACGTCCTCACGGCCGATCCGCTCCCACAGAGAGGGGCTTCTCCGGGTGCCGTCCACTAGACTGTGTCAGCGGGCGACACCCAGGGGAAGGGCGCTCTCTGTGGCGGGCCCGGCCCTCTGGAACGACCTTCCCCCCGACATTAGGACAACTACGGACCTCCGCTCCTTCCGTCTTAAATTAAAAACTTACTTTTTCCGTCTGGCCGGCCTGGGATAGCCTCCTTGACTTGGGATTTTATAGAATAGGTTTTAGTGTAATTGGGATTTTAGCACAGGGTTTATTTAATTGGTTTTTAAATTTTGTTGTTATATTTATTGTTGTTGTTTATATATTGCTTTTATGCTACCTGTGCACCGCCCCGAGTCCCCATGGGGAGAGGGGGCGGTCTAGAAATAATAAATTATTATTATTATTATTATTATTATTAAGATGAAATTGTTTAAACTATTGTCGGTTTAAACCAAAGACTAATTTCCTTAGAACAGTATTTCTCAAATTTGGCAACTTTTAAGTTGCATGGATTTCAGCTTCCAGAATTCCTCAGTTCAGTATACTGGCTAAAGAATTCTGGAAGTTTAAGTCCACACATCTTAAAAGTTGTCAAACTTGAGAAACACTGCCTTAGCAAAAAATTTATGAGGCACTCATACAGGGATGAAGGCAGCAACGTGCTTCAGCATCTGTAATTCCAGAAAACCACATTGGTGGCGTGAACATCTTTCTCATATATGTTTCTAACTCAGCTGTTCTAGGTAACTATACCCAACATTTTGCATCAATAAAATCCCATGCAGGTTTGAGTTGGGTGTTTGGTGTCATATGTTGCATTTTTAACAATATAGGTTGTCCTCAACTTACAACCATTCATTTAGTGACCATTTAAAATTACAGTGCCACTAAATACTTATGACAGTTTTTTGAACTCAGTTGCAGCATCCCCATAGTTAAATTATCAAAATGCAGATGTTTGGCTGGTTCATCGTTATGACGGTTGCAATGTCCCAGGGTCAGGGATGGGTTGCTCCTGGTTCGGATCGGATCAGCCAAACTGGTAGTGGCAGCGGCAGGAGGCTCTGCCCACCTGTCTGGGTGCTTCTGCTCAAGCACAAGCAAACCGGTAGTGCTGGGATTTGAATCCCAGCTCTGCCCAGGGTCATATGATCACCCTTTGCAACCTCCTGACAAGCAAAGTCAATGGGGAAGCTAGATTCATTTAAAAATCATGCTACTAACTTAACAACTGGAGTAATTCACTTAACAACTGTGCAAGAAAGATCGCAAAATGGGGCAAAACTCACTTAACAACTATTTCACTTAGCAATATAAATTTTTGACTCAGTTGTGCCCATAATTCAAGGACTACCTGTACTGTATGAAATGGACTACGTAATATATTTATCTACCCCATGTCTGTTTTCTAAATGGAGGTATGCAAAATGTCACCACTTTGCATTCATTTATTCATCACTTTTATATTCCCTACCCCCACCCTGGCTCTCCGTGAGTTTAGGCATCTGTTGCCATCCCATTTTATCTTGAGAAAATCTGTATGGAGTAACTGTATGGAGTAATTATTCAAGAAACACACAATGGAGATTAACTCTGAAATTCCCCTGAATATGTATAGTGTGATTTTTTAAAAAAATATTGTTATTTAGATATTTGGTGTTAATATATCAGGGTGCATCCCCTTTCACAGTCATCCCATAGAATGAAATTCTGCAGGGAACATGAAATTCTACCCCCAATTCACCAATTGGCACCTTTTAAAATTTCTCATCCAAAGCTAGCACTCTGTTATGTGTGAAGACGGGGAAGTCACTGGACTCACACATTGCAGTGAGGGTAAAGATTATTTGTGTTCTATGAATCCAACCATTATTATCAAGCTCCCATAAATAGGCAGCATTGGCTCTGTGCCACCAGACGTGTCAAATTCATGTTGCCTCTGGCTACTAGCTGGTCCTTTTCAGGGGTGGCCTCTCAGTTGCAGAGTTTTCCCCTGTCCCTTCTTTGATTTTCCTTACACCATTTTCTCTCACATCCAGATAATCCTATTTTACCATATTGGGCTACTTCTGAAAAGTATTACCATCTCATTTTGAAGCCGTGGCATGATCCCATTGGCTGTTTTCCATTTTCATGGTGTTGGTTTTAAATGAATTGTTGTTTTAACTAGCATCTTAGCATTAATTTAAAATGTGATCGTCATGTGCTGTAAATAAATAAGTGTGAGAGACTATTTCTACGGGCATGAAGAAGTATTGTGCATGACCTATTCTAAATGGGTGCATGAGTGTATGAGAGGAAAGGTTTGCTTTCTACACTGGTGCTTATGGATTGGTGAGATGGAGGATGTATCCCAGTCTGTACTGAAGCACCCATCCTGTCTCTGCTGATTGTTGCCCTGAGACCCTTTTTCATCACTTTCTCACTCCTGCACTGCCCAGTGTTGCTGCTGCTACCCAGGAACAGATCTCCATGGCGACAACACCCCCCTCCCTCCATTCCTGCATCCTCCTCCCTTTAGCGTATAAGTGACACGCCCGCCGTCCAATCAACAACCTCAGCTGGTTGGGAGGGCTTTTTTCTCCATCAATTTCTCTGCTAGTGCAACCCAGAGAGCTGGATCTGAGAGGGAGGGGGGGAGGAAAACACCCAGCTGCCTTCCCCCTCATTTCTCTCTTCCCCCTTTTTTTCTCTCTTTCCTCCCTTTATCCCTTCAGTTGTCTTTTTTAGGTTTCCTCCTTTGCCTCTTCCCCCACCCCTCCCTCTTCCCCACACATTTGCTTCCCCTCCTGTTTCCCATGTGAGATCACCTATTGTTACAATTCCCCTCCCCTCCCAAAAAAAAAAATCCCTTTCATTCGTTTCACCTTTGATATCCTTTGCCACCCTCCCCGTTTATTTTCCACCCCTCCTTTTCCTCTGCGGGCAGCGAAGGGAGAAAATCCATGAGAATGAAAGGCGGGTAGCGGGCGAGCCAAGCGGTAACACATCAACTTAAGGATGCGGGCAACACAGCCTCTTGGGCGCTGCGACCATTGTTCCTGCTGCCTCCTGCTCCATTCCATCAGTTCTGATGTCTGAAGCCCATCGTGCCTGTTCTCCCCCTGCTTTGCTGGGGCAGCCAATTTCTCTCCCCGTCCCCCTGCACCTGCGTCTTGAGACCCCTCCCCGCCTCCCTTCCCCTCCTTCCTGATCCATGATTCCAGACTATCCCTAAGATGCTAAGGCAAGGCCCTTTCCTTCTGCTGGCTGCGTCCATGTCGTATTTCAACCCAGAGAAAGCTTTGGCAGCGCCTTCGGAAAATGGTGAGTTTGGGCAGGGGCAAGGGTTCCCTGGGCATCATTGCCGGCAGCCACCCCCTAACCCGATTTGCTCTCGCTTGCTGTTGCCTCTCGCCCAGCCATCTGTGGCCACCTGTTTGTGCAGCTAGGTAGCTGCCTGGTGGACCTGATCCCCACCCCCTTCAGGGTGCCTAGTAGGGACAAGACTTGGACCAGGGGGTTCTCTCCAGACTAGATGGGGAGGGGGCACCTGGGTTATAAATGCCCTTCTCCAGAGACAGCTGGGATTCCTATACAGAGCAAATAAATCAGCCCTGGGATTTTGCCAAATGCCTTAAAGCAGCGGTGGTGTTTCTTATCATCTTCTCCTGATCCTCGCCTATTCCTAATGATAATTGGCACTGGAGAAAATTGAAGCCACCCCTTAAGGCAATCAAGAGAAGGCAGAAGTTACCTGGAAAAAAGAGATATATTTTTGTACGTGATCCCCTGAAGAGGGTCCAGAGTCATTCCACAGTAAGGGAGACCTAGGATGAATATTTGCTTGCAAAGAAAACAATGTGATGGAGGGAGGAACGTCTGAGAGGTGGGTGTGAGATTTATGCCTGACAGGTCAGTGACATCCAGAAATGCCATCTGTGTTTGGTCTGACAGTCATCCATGGAAAGTGGGAGACTCAGTTGGGATGCATTCTTGACATTGGTGAAAAGGTATTATGTGGGGCTCACCGAGGGCTTTGTGTAAGGACGGAGTAAGGCTGAGATAGAGAAGATGGTGAAAGACTTCATGACTGGAAGAAGAGAAGAAGGAATGCATAAATACTATTTTGAAGAAGGACCAAATAGAAGATTAGGTGCAGAGATAAATGGGTAGCTATGGGCTGGTGGGAGGTTAGAGAAACCATGAGTTCACTGGACATGGTATTCAATGAGACTTTGGCAGACCTATGTTCAACCCACAAATCCACCATAAACTTGGATGATACTTTTGTGGTATCACCACATTCTCAGACTGTGTAAAATAGGTGCAACGAAGACTTACCTTGATAGGGTGATATACACATATAATAATTAGAAGTAAGGAGTACTGGTGAGAAACATCTATCTGGCCACTATCCTGAAAAATATGGTCCACTTGATAGATTTTTTAATCTGACCCACTGGTCCCTTACCTCCTCTGATACAGAAATCAACTCAAATATTAATGCCCAGCAACAATCGTTTTCAAATATTGGTACGCAAATCATTGCCAAATATTGGTAATCTAATCATGCCTCAAAAACACCAGAATGTTGAGGTATGATTGGATTATTAAAGGATTGTGACATTGCCAGTTGCTTCATTCTAAGAGATTGCAGCATGTTTACTGTTGGAACAAGCTGCAAAGGTGTTCTTCCCCCCTATAATTTATAATAAAAGCTATCTCCACTCCCCTTTCTTGTGTTCAGTCTACTCTGATGTATTATCCTTCTACTTCCTCATCTCTATCTTGTCTTTCTTTCTTTACTGTCATAATGCAGGCTGGAAGTCCAGAAAATGTCACCCTAGTTGCCAATGGCTTACTTGCTCTGATGTCAGAAAGGGCAGGCAGTTATGGGCCAAGAATTAAGGATGGCATAGTAGGTTGTGCCTCTGATGTTGTCTTCAAGCAATATCAGCAAAGGCTGATGATTCCCCCAGGACATGAAAAGCTTGCTTGTCAAATCTTAGCAAATTACAGTCACTTAGAAGAAACTGAGGCTATATGAACCTTCCCCAATCTGATACCTTCTATTACCCCTGATTTTCAATCAGCAGACCATTTGAGAGTTGAAGCCCACGTGCCTGTCCCATGACTGAATGACACGGTGGGATAGATGACAGCTCTGCTTTATTAGCAAATATTTCTTGGGACTAACTGCCAAACCTTCACATAAGCAATAATAGGAGACCTGTAGCTTGTTACATACATTGTCCTACAGGAACAAGGTGAATTTTCATTTCTGGCATAACTTTATCCACGCCTAATGGAAAATCTAGTGTAAGCAGCCGGACATCTCTGGTAATAGTATTAGAATACTAATTTTAATATAATCAATAAAAAATAAGTAACATGCTTTAGGACCAAATCCCAGCATGGAAGATGGTCTCTAGAAATGTAAATGTGTGCCTAATTTTAGTACCATCTGATTAAATTGTCTTTTCTGTTTCCAAATATATCTCAGCTTCCTGGAAGAAAGAGGATGACATTTCCAGAGGGGGAAAAAAATAGAATTCTATAGATTCCTTCAGGGCGAAGGCAGGATAATGAAACAGTTTCTAATGTTTTCGTAATGCTATAGCAAAATTTGAAAATCTCATATACGTAACTTGAAGTTTGTGTTTTCTGTTTGCGTCATTTGACAGAGGAATGGTGAGTGGTTAAAACAGGGTGGGTAGAGCAAAGGGTGGAAGAGATCATAAAGAGAGCAGAGCACATGAAGACTGTCTGGTGAGAAAACTGTCTGCATGATGGAGCAAAGGTTGTCATCTACCTGGCTACAAGATCCAACCTTTAAACTGATTCTGGATTTTAAGAGATGTCTTACTGTGATATAATAAGAATATGTAGCACAGGGTCTACCATCTTTATTATTTCAGAATGTCTCAAGTGTGGATATGAACTTCTGGGAAAATAAAGATGTTGATGGGTCCTATAGCCACCCAGACCAATGCTTCTCTGCTACTCTAAGCATCTCCCTCTGCTGTGTACCATTGGCTGGTACATTTCCATGAAGAAGTAGGGACAAAGTTGAGGCATTCTGCTTGGCACTCAGGAGTAAAGCAATGAGTGAAATACAGGAAGTCCTCGACTTACAGCAGTTCATTTAGTGACCATTCAAAGTTACAACATCATTGGGGGGGAGGAAAGGACTTATGACCGTTTTTCACACCACATTTTCAGCATCCCCATGGCCACATGATCAAAATTCAAGTAACAAAATTCAAATGATAACGGACTCATGTTTATTGCAGTATCCTGGGGGTTACGTGATCATCTTTTGTGATCTTCTGACAAGCAAAGTCAATGGGGAAGCCAGATTCACTTAAGAACCATGTTACTAACTTAACCGCTGCAGTGATTCATTTAACAACTGTGGAAAGAAAGGTTGTAAAATGGAGCAACACTCACTTAACAAATGTCTATTTAGCAATAGAGATTTTGGGCTCAATTGTGGTCCTAAATCGAGAACTACCTGTAACTGCATCAACTACCACCAACTTTCATTGGTGAGATAGAGAACAGCATGTTCAAGGTCCTTAAAACTTACTGTTCCTCTTATATTGGCAGCTGGAAGAATATAAGGCAATATACAGTAGGCTTAATCCAAGACATTTTGTTTCCTGTAATGAAGGATAAAATAGCACCCCACATTCAATGATTTATTTGTCTTAATTACTCCACTCCAAATGGCTCTGAATGGCACACAACAGAACCAGAGATGAAAAAGAACAGAACAAAAATAAAACATAATATAAACCATAATGTTGTATTCCAACAGAGGCAGGCACTAAATGTAATATCCCCTCTCCAATGCTCTCTCTCAGAGCCAGGTTTCACTACTTTACAAAAGCTTATCAGGGAAGTAAAAGGTAAAGGTAAAAGTTCCACTCACACATGTGTGCTAGTCGTTCCTGACTCTAGGGGGCGGTGCTCATATCCGTTTCAAAGCCAAAGAGCCAGCGCTGTCCGAAGACCTCTCTGTGGTCATGTGACCGGCATGACTAAACGCCGAAGGCAAACGAAACACTGTTCAGAGAAGTAGCAGGCTATAAATATTGGGGCAAGTTATTTCACAGTCCTGCTAAGAATTATCTCCTGAGGAGGAGATCCTCACTGAGGAGGGCCATCCACACTGCCTCTCTCCCAGGTTTTGGGGAATGGAAAGTCATCACAGCAGTAGATAATATTTGGGCCTATAATGGCAATCAACATCATTTTCGATGCTGCGATGACTGCCCATAGCATAGTAAATTAAGGAAAGCAGAACTAGGAATTTAAGTCTCCAGATCTCTGTCTTCTGATAACAGGTGCTTTCCTGGCTTTTGCTGCCTGAGAAAATCTCACATTGTCTAACAACAGGGTGTGTATGTGTGTGTGGCTAAAACAGAAAATAAGAAAAAATGGGTTTTTTTAAGGGGGCGTGCATAAGCGCCCCAGCATGCCTACCGTCCCTGTCTTATTGTCCCATTTATATGTACTCTTTTTATGTGTTTATGGTTGTGTTATGCTTATTTATATCCATTTATTTGTGCCATGTTTTCATGTGCTTTCATACGTGTTTCCTTGTACTTGGTGACAAATAAAGCAAACAAACAAACAAATCAGTGGTGGGTTCTGGATCCCGTTCCAACCGGTACAGTTGGAATGGGCCCGGTGGCATTTCTTATGGATGCGCACAGTGCGCAGATGCGTCTTAGCGCCTCCGGGACGTTCCAGCTGCTCAGCGGAGCGTTGCACAAGCACTGTATGTGCTGTGCACGTGTGCGGAAGCGCCGAAGACTTAAAAGACCAGTATGGAGCTTGGGCGGGTGGGTGGGCCCTCCGGAGCACCATACCGGAACGATATCCGGTGGTCAGGGCAGGCTCTGGTACGCCCGTACCAGGGCATACGGCCTGCAACCTACTACTGAAACAAATAAATAAATGTTGGTCAGAATATAAATACTAGCACTTTGTGTAAAGGAAGGAAAGAAATATTTGTGGCAATTCTTGGAAGTATGAAGTTAGGACAAGATTTAACATCATTATCATTTTACTAGTCCAGTACAATACCACAATCGAGCCCACAATTTATGTTGCTAAGTGAGAAATTTATTAAGTGAGTTTTGTCCCAATTTACAACTTCCCTTGCCACATTTGTTTGTTAAGTTAATCATTGTGGTTTTTAAATTAGTAACATAGTTGTTAAGTGAATCTGGCTTCCCCATTGACTTTGCTTGTCAGAAGGTTGCAAAAGATAATGACATAACTCTGGTGCCTTGCAACCGGCATAAATATGAACCAGCTGTCAAGCATACGAATGTAAATCATGTGGCCATGGGGGGATGCTACAACTGTCACAAATGTGAAAAATGGTCATAAATCACTTTTTTCAGTGCCATTGTAATTTCAAACAGTCACGAAAAAACTATTGTAAGGCGAGGACTACCTGCATATCTTCCTTTTCTGCCTTTCTGCAAGATAATAAAAACATGGAACCATAATCTTTGAAAAATAATTCATAGGACAAAAAAACCCCACTGTTCTTCCTTAACATTTATCCTCCATCCTTTCATCAATTTGTATCTCAGCTTCTAATTCTGAAAGACATGCAAGTTCACTTATTAGTTCAGAAGTTTAATAAGTTTTTAAATTTTATATTTGTTTTTGTATGTATTTTAAATTCCTGTGCGCCGCCCTGGGTCCTCTCTGGAGAAGGGCGGGATATAAATCTAATAAAATAAAATAAAAATAAAAAAGAACATTTTAGATCAGGGGTAGTCAACATTTTTATACCTACCGCCCACTTTTGTATCTCTGTTAGTAGTAAAATTTTCTAACCGCCCACCGTTCCACAGTAATGGTGATTTATAAAGTAGGGAAGTCAATTAAATTAAAAAAAGGAAAGTGCTTCAGTATCGGACAAAACCCCTACCGCCCACCATGAAAAATAGAACGCCCACTAGTGGGCGGTAGGGACCAGGTTGACTACCACTGTTTTAGATGGTCCTCAAAGTACCCTTCTCTCCCCCCAGGCAAATAGCTGCCTCTAAATGCTGTTTTAATAGGTGTGTCCTGTCTTGCTGTTTGTATATCCTCTTCAGATGGATTATCTCAGGGCCGGGCTGCCCTGGCTCCTCCTTATGCTGTGGTTCTGATCTCCTGCTCAGGCTTGTTGGCCTTTATCTTCCTCCTCCTCACCTGCCTGTGCTGCAAGAGAGGTGATGTGGGTTTCAAGGTGAGTCAGATGGTGGGGACCAGAGGTGGGCATGATGTGTTTTTGAAAAGAAAGGTCTTTTTTTTTTTAAGTCTTTGTCTACTTGATAGGAATTTGAGAACCCTGATGGAGAAGAGTATTCTGGAGAATATACACCACCTGCAGAGGAGACATCTTCCTCCCAATCCATCCCAGATGTCTACATTCTGCCTCTTTCTGAGGTTTCACTCCCATCTTCCAATCAACAGATGCCCAAAACAGGTATATTTCCTGAGGGAACGGGGTCCTATTATTGTCCTCTTCTTCATTTCTGATATCTTTCATATTGCCATTGTTGTTTAGAGCAGGGGTCCCCAACCTTTGCAACTTTAAGTCTGAAGGAATTCAGCTCCCAGAATTCTGGGAGCTGAAGTCCTTCAGACTTAAAGTTGCAAAGGTTGGAGACATCTGGTTTAGAGAACACAAAAGGTTAGAAGTATTGGCAACACTTGCTACAGTTCATTGGGAAAATATACTAGTGCAGTTCTATGCTAGCCATCTCTAACCTGATGTCCATTAGATATGTTTCCACTATCTGAATCTTGAAATGATGGGAGCACCAAGTTGGGGAAGGCTGCTGTAGACCTTGGCACCTACATAATGAAAATTATATGAACTTTGCATAAAAATAGCAGAAGAGTAGAAATCCAAGGTTTGTTTGTCTATAGAATGGGAATATCTCTAGTGATTTATCAGTTGAGCATTTACTATGTCCCAACCTAGTTGACTAGATTTTACCCTGCCTTTCTATTTTGGGCATTCCCTATTACTTTTGCATTTTCTTCCTGTTGTGACACCTGCTGTTTCTTCTGTGTAACCTCCCTCGTGTTGTCTGTCTGTCATCTTTCTCTCCTGTCTTTCCGATCTCATCTACATGTACAGTGTCGACTTTCATGACCCACTGCCTTATGCAGAGATCCATCCTGATCTCTAGATCTCCCTCAACTTCAACTCACTTTCATTTTTGGAAGGACCAGGAACTCTGTCCCCACTTTACTTTTGCTTTAATTGAGACCATCTTGTCCTTTTTCATCCCATGAACACTTTCCTACCACCATTTCCACATACAGGTAGTCCTCAACTTACAACCAAAATTGAGCCCAACCTTTTTGTTGCTCAGCAAGACAGTTGTTCAGTGAGTTTTGCCCCATTTTGCAACCTTTCTTGCTACAGGTTATCAACTGAATGGCTACAGTTGTTAAGTTAGTAACATGGCTATTGAGTAGATCTGGCTTTCCTATTGACTTTACTTGTTAGAAGATTGCAAAAAGAGAATCACATGACCCTGGGACACTGCAACCGTCATAGATATGAGCAAGTTGCCAAGCATCAAAATTTTGACCACGTGTCTATAGGGATCCTGCAATGGTATTTAAAGTATGAAGGAGCATTAGCGCTGTTGCAACTTCAAATAAAAGGATATAAATGTGATACCAAAAAAAAAAAGTCATTAAAGAAATTGTTGTATGTCAAGGACCATCTGTAGTCTGTCAGCAATGGCTTCTCGTAGACATACTGTCTGAAGGACACCATAGTATGGAAGACTTTTCTAGTTCATCTTACAGCACCATATTTTGGGGGCTAATAGCTTTGTGGCATGGGGAGAGTCAAAATGGAGCTAACTCTTAGCCTGCATCCTCTGTGCAGCATTGACTCCCATTATTTTGAACACCATATTCCTCTTTCAGATTTAGTGAAACACTTGGGTCTCAGTAGACAACACCTCAGTTATCTGCAGGAGATTGGAAATGGCTGGTTTGGAAAAGTAAGTAAGGAAAATTCAGGTTTTTTGTAGAATATGATTTAAGAATGAAATTCAGGCAATTGCTTTCATGCCTTCCAGCAAGAGTTGACTTGAATCCTACAAATGGAATAGCAATGGGCAAGTCACTGACTATATAATGCAAATTATTCCTTTATTATGATTAGTTATAAACAACTTTATAAAGATATCCTTTATGAGAGGATAAAAAGGATATATTTGCAACAAAAGAACAAGATTGCAAGGACCTTTTACACATTTGCGAAGTAACATTCTAACAATGTTAAAAAAAACCAGCAGCCAAATAAGCAGATCAACAAAAAAAGTCATTAATTGCAAATTGCAAAATTAATTAAATACGAGGTTACAGAAAATAGCCTACAGACAGCAAGAATTTATTTTCCTGTTAGTGAGAGTACTAAGCAACTTTTCTTTTTTGATAAACAACGAACCATAATTTCAATGACTATGTGCCCAGCCTTTACTTGGCAAGGCTTCTCCCAGTACACCCAGTGACGTGTTTGAGAATATAAATGGAGATTGCGGGTTGGAAGATGAGCCTTCCAAAGTTGATCACACAGTTTTTGCCTGATTTGAACAGTCAAAGGAGAAGAGAAGGGAAATAAAAATTCACGGTTCCCACCTTATTAAAGCTATCATCCATTGATTTTAATATAGAGCCATTTTACTTTCTAAGAACTAGAAAAAGCCTACTTTCCCAATTTTTTATTTTATTTATTCAATTTCTATAGCCACCCATCTCAATCAATGACTCCGAAGAGGTTACAATTCCAAAAGTATAAAAACAATCCAAATAAGAAAAAAAAAACATTTTAAAAACAGCGAAAACATTCATATGGCTCAGAAAAAAAGGGGGAAACCCCCATTCAAAAACATGTTCAATCTGAATACTTTCAGGCACTCTTGAGCTATTTCTCCTTTGCCTTCTTGTGTCTTCCTTTGTTGCATCCCTTGCGATAAAAGTAATTTTTCAGCCGCCCAGGAACCAAGCTGTTTAGGGTTGTATAGATAATTAAATTGTACCTGGAAATCAATTGGCCATCAGTGAGTTCATTCAGGACTTTAATGACTAATGAGATATGATCTACATAGCCAGTTCAAATTATTAACCAGGTGCCAGCATTTCATGGTGGCTTCTTTCTTTTTCTTTCTTTCTTTTTTCCCCCCTTTTCTGTCTCATAGGTTATTCTGGGTGAAATATTCTCAGATTTCACCCCGGCACAGGTGGTGGTGAAGGAGCTGCGTGTAAGTGCTGGACCACTGGAGCAGAGGAAGTTTTTGTCAGAGGCTCAGCCTTATCGGTAAGAACCAGAAGAAACTGATATGTGGGTGAAAAATGGGGTAAGGAATCTTCATACAAAATACAGGCACTCCTCAACTTATGACTACAGTTGAGTCCCAAATTTCTGTTGCTACCAAATGAGACATTGGTTAAGTGAGTTGTTCTAGCCACAGATGCTAAGTGAGTCACTGCAGTTGTTAAGTTAGTAACATGGTTGTTAAGTGAATCCCTACTGACTGCTTGTCAGAAGGCCATAAAAGATGATGACATGACCCAGAGACGTTGTAATTAAAAATGAGTCATCATCATCATCATCATCAAATTTAATTTGTAGACCGCTCCCTCTCCCCACAAGGACTCGGGGCGGTGCGCAGGGAAAGTAAAAACAATAAATATACAAATATAAATACATAATATAAAAACAAATTAAATCTATTCCTGTGCTAAAACCCGTTAAACTAAAATACCCAGCAGCTATAAATAAGTTTAAAACCCCATAGAAAGAGAGACTAGCCTAGGCCGGCCAAGCGGAAAAAGTGTGTTTTTAATTTCAGACGGAAGGAGCGGAGGTCCGTAGTCGTTCTAATATCGGGGAGAAGGTCGTTCTAGAGGGCTGGGCCCGCCACAGAGAGAGCCCTTCCCCTGGGTGTCGCCCGCTGACACAGTCTAGTGGACGGCACCCGGAGAAGTCCCTCTCTGTGGGAGCGAATCGGCCGTGAGGATGTATGAGGCAGGATCCGATCCCGCAGGTAGCTAGGTCCCGAGCCATGGAGCGCTTTAAAGATGATGACTAACACCTTGAAGCGCACCCGGAAGACGACAGGCAGCCAGTGTCAGCTCGCGCAAGAGCAGTGTAACGTGGGCAAACCTAACGGTTCCCATAATTGCTCGCGCGGCTGCATTCTGGACCAACTGAAGTCTCCGGGTGCACCTCAAGGGGAGCCCCATGTAGAGAGAGTTACAATAGTCCAGTCGGGATGTCACGAGAGCATGACACGAGTCAGTTGCCAAGCATTTGAATTTTGATCACATGACCATGGGAATGCTACAATGGTCATAAGTGTGAAAAGCAGCCGAAAGCCCCTTTTTTCCAGTGCCATTGGAACTTCCAATGGTCATAACATGAACTATTGTAAGTCAAGGACTGCCTGTATTTGTCTTTATGTCCATGATGCTGTAATTGTGTCAAGGATAGGCCCCTAATGATACATGACCTTTTTGAAAATCTCTACTGCATTATTCCCAATTATCTTTCTCTTTGTTGTAACATTATGGAGACTGAGTGCAGTCATGCTGCTGGGCAAGATGTTCTCAGCTGAGGAATACCTATTTTTATACAGGATAATAGTATAATAGATCATAATAGTAACATCCTCAAACCCCCACAGCTGTCTACCGTGGACCTCACCCCATTCCTAAGAGGTCCGTAAAGGGGATGTACATAAGCACACCAGTGTGCCTACCGTCCCTCTCCTACTGTCTCCATTTATTTGTACTCATTTCTTTTGTTCATGTCCATGTTTATACTTATACCTGTTATCTTGCAGATGTTTGACAAAATAAATAAGTACATAAATAAATAAATAAAACAAGAGTTTTATATGCAGAAAGGTGGAAAGGCTTAAAAATACCTACAATGGAAGAATGGATGGTGAAACTGGTGGAACTGGCAGAGATGGCAAAGTTGGCAGCCTTGATGAAAGAAAAGACTTTGACAAATGTTATTTCTACTTGTAAACCATTTTGGAGCTTTTTGCAAGAAACTGAAAGACATGAAAGATTGATTTGAGGATTTGAGGATTAGAATTATATGGGGTTATGGAAATAATGTAGACTAATGTTTATCTTAGAGTAACAATCTATCTGGTAAACTTAGCCAAGGAATCACTAATGAAGCAGTATGCAATTCCCAACCTGTTAATCAGTCTAGGAAAACCAAATTCAGGGATAGACCCATAAATGTTCCTACTTCTCTAAGCAGAGCTCCGTCACAGCTCAGAAATCTCCTTACTGGCTATTATAGAGGTGTTGGAGTTTGGAGATGCTCCAATGAACTGCTACCAAATTGAGGTTATAGCAGAGAACACAGAGGAACTGTCCAAAAATAGAAGTAGGGATTTCCCTATGTATGTTATGACTCACTGAAATTCTTGTCCGGTCATCCAGAAATACTTTTTTTTCCTCCTTCTTTTTTTGTGTCCCTCCCCGTGTCTCTACCTTGCCTTCAAGAAGCCTCCAGCACCCAAACATATTACAGTGCCTCGGTTTATGCACAGAAACGATACCTTTCCTCCTGATCATGGAATTCTGCCAACTGGTAAGTCAACTGAAGCACAACTGAAAATCAGATTTGAGAGTTGCTAAGGTCCAAATCCTATTGTCATGAAGCTGGAATGCCCAGGGCACCGGTGCTCTGAATCTGGAGTAACCACAATATCAATAGTCACTCTAGAACCGTGATGGCAAACCTATGGCACGCATGCCAGAGATGGCATGCAGCAGTGGTGGGTTCCGGATTTCGTTCCTAATGGTACAGTTGGAACGGGCCTGGCGTCATCCACATGGGCACGTACTGTGTGCATGCACACGCGTGCAGCGCACACATGCGTTGTACCTACCTGCGACACCTCCGCTAGTCTCCACGACGCTTCATCTGCTCACCAGAGTGTTGCGTAGGCGCTGTACGCGCCATACATGTGCATGGAAGCATCAAAAGCTTAAGGCAGTGGTAAAGAGCAAGGGCGGGCGGGCCCTCCGTAGCACCATACCGGAATGATATCCGGTACTCCGGGCAGGCTCCAGTTCACCCATACCGAGGTGTACCGCCTGCAACCCACCACTGGCATGCAGACCCCTCTCTGCTGACATGCGTGCCATCGTCCCAGATCAGATCTCCATGGCAGTTTTTTCATGAGCTTCTATTTACCTGCAAATGATGAAAAAGAAGCTCACGAAAGAAAAATATCTTACCTCTTGCTGCGCTGCCGATGTTGGGATGCCCTGCCTCCCACTGGCCAGCTGGTCTTTGGTTCTCTGCTGTGCATGCACACATGTCTGTGCATGTGCATGTCCATACATGAGCATGTTTGTGCAAATCCGTGCAATCGCACACACCTTTAGTTTGGGCATGCGCGTGCGTGCAGTTTGGGCACTCAGTCTTTAAAAGTTTTGCCATCACTGCTCTAGAATAATGTCTGTCCCCTTGCCAATGTGGCCCTAATGACAACATTAATTTCCATAGCCATTCATTCAAAATTGCTTTGCCCAAGTAGATATAAGTAGGGAACCTGACTTTCCTCGTAGGAGGCAGTTGTGTAGAATATTAACCTCATATTTTTCTTTAATTACATCTTACTTTTAAAACAGTGAGGAGCCTGCAACAATTGGGAAAATCACATCCTACACCACCATTGAAATACCTTGTGTGACTTTATTAATTTGAATAATGTAGTTCTGAGTGAGCCCAGTGCTTGCTACTTCACGTCCAAATAAGCTTTGTGATGTTATCACCTAATTCAAATTTACCTGGCACTTTTGTTAAGTCAGTTTAGAATGAGGGCACAATATATAATATGGATAATGTGATCTTTGAATAAGAATAAGGGCATTTTGGATTCTTCAAAAATGCCTGGATAATTTTCTTGGATCCCAGACAAAGTTACTAAATTTGCAAACTTGGTCACTTTTTTCTTCTCTCTTGATTCCCCCACGCCACCCCCACCCCAGGGAGATCTGAAACGTTACTTGCGAGCTCAACGCAAAGCAGATGGAATGACTCCCGATTTACTGACACGCGACCTCAGCACATTGCAGCGCATGGCATATGAAATCACGCTGGGAGTGCTACACTTGCATAAAAACAATTACATTCACAGGTAGGGATGATGGCTGGAAATCTGAATTTTGCAGCTTGGGGAAGAGAGTGTGAACCAGGATGCGAAAAAGAGTGAGGAGAGTGTGAGATTTCAAATTGTATCCTAATGGAAGTCACAGTGATGGGTTAAAATGGAGGTTGAAAGACTTGGTGACTTCCAAGGGCAACTGCACCTGACGATGGCCTGATCTTGATAAAGGATGATGAAGTGAAGTGAAGTGAGATGTGACCTTCCCTATAATGTCCCTACTGGGACATTATCATGTTATGTCATTATGGCTCTGTCTAAAATATATAACAGAAAAGGGATGGGATGGGGTTAGGATAATTAAAGCATTGATCAATTTTTTAAAAATCAGAAATCAGGACCAAAAATCAGCCAAATGTTGTAGCAAAAATATTTTGTAGTTTAAATAAATTATTTGTTTGCCTGTGTATGGCCACTGCCCCCAAAGTTTAAATAATATAGTGAGGTTTCTCCCCCCCCCCAGGGGGGGGAACCTTCTTGTGATGTAAGATATATCACAAATATCATTTAAAAATACTATAGAATTTCCTATACAAAGTTCCAGCTAAAAAAATCACGTGTAGTCAGGTCTGTATGTGAATATATTATATTAAGCAAAATAGCTTGCCTGGATAGCCATTAACTGCTAAACTGGATTCTGAAATTTTTTGACTAAGAGTAAATAGGTTGTTATGCCATGGCACTACTTCCCCCCCCCCTCCTCCTCCTCTTTTTCTCAAACTTGCCAACTCTAAAATACGTGGGCTTCAACTCCCAAGATTCCCCAATCACCTTGGAGTTAAAGTCCACAGTTCTTATAGTTGCCAAGATTGAGAAACATTGTTCTAGTGGATGATCAGCTTTACAACTCAGATTTTTTAATATATTGCTCAAATCCAGTATTCTGCCTTGTTCATTTTGCAAGCAAGAATTTGTATACCAAAGACAGATTTTCATTTACAAATCTTATCTGTAATGAATACACCAGAGGTGGAATTCAGCTGATTCTCACCAGTTCTGGAAAACCGGTAGCGGAAATTTTGAGTAGTTCGGAGAACCGGTAAATACCACCTCTGGCTGGCCCCGCCCCCATCTATTTTCTGCCTCCTGAGTCCCAGCTAATCAGGAGAGAATGGGGATTTTGCAGCGTCCTTCCCCTGGAGTGGGGAGGGAATGGAGATTTTTATAGTATCCTTCCCTTGTCACACCCACCAAGCCACGCCCACCATACTGGTAGTAAAAAATTTTGAATCCCACCACCAGAATACATCAAGCAAAGAAATGGGATTTGAGTGACCCCTTAAACAAAACACCCCTGCTTTATTTAGTCCAGGCCTTATGGTATTATTGGAAATAATATCTCCCAACATCTATCATCACATGATAGCTGAGTTAACTGGAACCTCTATTTTAACAATAAAAGGAAGGCCGAGGTTCTGTTTAGAGAACCAGTTTGGTGTAGTGGCTAAGACATCAGGCTAGGAACAAGAGGAATGTGAGTTCTGGGCCTGCTTTGGATATAATGCTAGTTGGGTCACTCTCTCTCAGCTCTAGAAAAAAAGGCAAACCACTACTGCAATTTTGCCAAAACATATCTAGAGGGATTAATCCAGGGGTCAATAAAGGCATCAAAATAAATAATCAATTTCTGGTCAGTCAGTCAAAGACCTAAGAAGAGTTAAAAAAATGAACAGATCACATAGCAAAATTCTAGGCAACCCCAAAAGTTTTAACCCTTTTAAGTTATTGTGAGGATAAAAATATGTCCTCTGAATTTTTGAAGGCAACATGGGTTACCCTTAACCCCCCCCCCACACACACAAAAAACCCTCCCATGTAACAAAAATATATATTTTATCCTCTGTATATATATTGGGAAAGCTTAATGCAGGGGTGTCCAAACTTGGGAACTTTTTGTGGACTTCAGCTCCCAGAATTCCCCACCCAGTCATGCTGGCTGGGGAATTCTAGGAGTTGAAGTCCACAAGTTTTAAAGTTCCCAGGTTTGGACACCCCTGGCTTAATGTGAGAAAGGGTGGAAAATGAGAGTCTGCCTTCTTACTTGACTGAAAATCCTGTTGTCCTCCACAGTGACCTGGCACTTCGGAACTGCTTGCTGACCTCAGATCTCACAGTGAGGGTTGGGGATTATGGTCTGTCACATAACAACTACAAGGTATGAGGTGAAAGTATCTCAAAGAATCTAAGATGGGTCTCAAGCAATGAGTAGATGTGGCAATTTGTTATTTGCAGAACATGTCTGATCCATTATGAGATTACACCCCCTGTTCTTTTTTAAAGGAAATTATTATGAGCAGTTTAATTTAGAGCCAACTACTACATCATATTGCATGGACATATAGAGGGAACTCTATAATGGGTGTTAGTTGAGAAGAAGAGCATCCAGGGCCCATGAAATGTTGGGAGGTTGAGATGTCTATAACTCTGCTTCTATTCTGTACCGTTTCTCATTTCTATTTCATAGGAAGATTATTACATCACTCCAGATAGGCTCTGGATCCCTTTGCGTTGGGTTGCCCCAGAATTATTGGATGAGATGCATGGAAATCTCATTGTTGTGGATCAGACCAAGGAGAGCAATGTTTGGTGAGTTCTAAGAGTGTCCCTTGGACTGAGGAAATTTAATTTGTATTCTTAAGCAAGGCTACCCAATCCATCTGGGTTAAAGCTGAAACAAACATTTCCAAGTCGATAAGGAAATGCTCCCAGTGTAAAACACTCTAAACACTTTTTCTATGTAAAACACAATGATGCCACAATGTTAACACATGGCACATTGATGTCAATTTGGAATCCTTGGCAGATTCACTAGCATACAAATGGATTGAATAGATGAACAATAGTGCAATAGTTTTGAAAAGACAAAGCTTGATTTACAACCATTCATTTAGCAATGATTCAAAGTTGCAATGACACTGAAAAAAGTGACTTACAACCAATCCTCATACTTAAGACCATTGCAACCCCACAGTTAAATTGTCAAAGTTTGGGTGAATAGAATAGAATAGAATAGAATAGCAGAGTTGGAAGGGACCTTGGAGGTCTTCTGGTCCAACCCCCTGCTTAGGCAGGAAACCCTACACCACTTGGCAAATGGCATGTATTTACAACAGTTGCAGTGTCCCTGGATCTCCATTTGTGACCTTCCCAGACCCTTTCTGACAAACAAAGCCAATGGGTGAAGCTTAAGGATCACATGATTTATTCAACAAATGCAGTGATTTGCTTAATACCTGTGGCAAAAAAAAAATGCAAAATGGACATGACTCACTTAGCAACTGCCTTGCTTAGCAATGGAAATTCTGAAAGCCCCGATTGTGGTCGTAAGTCGAGGGCTATCTGTATACTAACGCAAATATGTAAGTGATAGCATTTGTACCATTATACAGTTTTTTTCATCATTTATCATTTGTCTCCCCCTGCAGAAATCCATGCACTGAACTAGTTATTTTGAGCCACTCGTTACAACCCCCTTGGTGACTAATGCGCTTTTATTTAAGCAAATGCTTTTTCACCTTCCCCTTTCTTTTCCAGTTCAGTCATAAACAAAAAGAAAACAGAGTTTAGCAAAGACCACCTTGTAAGCGCTTTGACTGCCATGTTCTTTTACTCTAAAGAAGTCTGCTCCCATGTTTCTAGCCAAATGGATATGTTTGAAATTATACTATGGCTGCTACCCAGTGATGGCTGGGGGGGAATGTAGTTGTCTATTTACCAGATGGCTGGCTTACCTGCCAATCTTCTCAGTCTCAAACCCCAAGCTCCGGACTGTCCATAATCACAACGGTCCCTTTTCTGAGGAGATGGCATTGGTCCAAAACAAAGGACTGTGTAGCGTTGCTAATCAAGATTATGGGGCCCTGTGGGAGTCCAGAGAGAGCCCTGGAAATGAAGATGATGTTGGAGGCTGGTGCTTTGCTTTGCAGCATGCCAATTTTCTATTTTTTAATTAAAGCTGTTACTTTAATGTAACCACCCGGGAGAGAAATTTTGCCAAAAGATGTGTGTGTGGACATACTGATGCCCTGAGGTACCAGGAGTTCTAAGGCCTGGTGCACATAAGATTTATTTTAGGGTTCTTCCTCATTACACATTCCTGCTGTCCTTTACCAGACACCAGAAAAATATGCTGTTGTCAATTATGCTACTCCCACAGCTTAAATGTGCCTCAGCAACTAGGCTGGGGAGTAATGCTGTTCTTATAAATATAGAGCAGAAGAGTTTCAAGGCAGTGATGGGTAGATTTCCCTCCCTTCTCACCTGGCAGTGCGAAAATCAGCCACCAACTGAGTTCATAATGTGTGGCTGGAAGAGGATGGGACTCTGGAAATGTCTGGTAATGGTGGCTTAGCTGGGATGTGGAAAAAGCTTATCTTCCACAAGGATGTTAGATATTTCTAATATATAAAGGTAAAGATAAAGGTTCCCCTCGTATATAGGTGCTAGTTGTTCTTGACTTTAGGGGCAGTGCTCATCTCTGTTTCAAAGCCAAAGAGCCAGCGCTATCTGAAGACGTCTCAGTGGTCATGTGACCGGCATGACTAAACGCCAAAGGCACACGGAAGGCTGTTACCTTCCCATAAAGCTGGTCCCTACTTTTCTACTTGCATTTTTACATGCTTTTGAACTGCTAGGTTGGCAGAAACTGGGACAAGTAACGGGAGCTCACTTTGATATGTGGCACTAGTGATTTGAACCGTCAAACTGCCTACCTTTCTGATCGACAAACTCAGCATCTTAGCCACTGAGCCATCGCGTCCTAATATATACAAAAACATATACTGCAGATGGACATTTACGATATATCTTGAACTTGTACTCATAGTCTTTGACCTACAACCAATCATTCTAAGTTACTACAGCTGAGTTACGACCAATCCTCGCACTTATGACCATTACAGCATCTCCATGGTCACATAATAAAAAAGCCAACCTGCATGTATTTACAGGGATTGCTGTGCCCTATGGTCATGGGATCACCCATTTGTGACCTTCCCAGAAGGTTTCAACAAGCAAAGTCAATGAGGCAAGCTGGATTTGTTTAATGACCATGTGATTCATTTAATAATTGAGATGATTCACTGTAGCAAAAAGGATCATAATATTGGGTGTGACTCATTTGACAACCGCCTTGCTTAACAATGGAAATTCTGGTTCCAATTGTTGTCATAATTTGAGACAACAATCCTGCAAATACTGCAGGATCAATACAGTGCTGAAAACAGTTGGCATGACTCAAAGCACCCAGAAATTGTCTACATAGTGCACAAAATAGCTGCCCCTTTCAAATTAATCAAAGCAGTGAAAATTGTGGTCACACAAAAATACTTGACTGCAAAAGAAACTGAATTGATCTATATTGTGCTCTCCTTTCAGTCCTAAACTGCTGGCAGGATTTGATTCTTATTCCCAGTTTAAATTGATTGGATTGTTCCTGTACTTTTTAAAAGAGAGATATACAGCTTTTTCCCAAGACTGTTAAACACGTATTTGAGAAAGAGGTGTATTGCTCTTCCCGAAGAGTGGGAATCCATGGAAATGAGAGTCTCAGCATTTCCCAGACCATATTTAAGGCATTCGGGAGACATATTTTAACTTCGATAACTGCCCATCTCAGTCAATGACTCTGAGGAGCTTACATTCCCAAAAAAGTATATTACAATTAGGGCATGCCCACAACCGCCTCCAACAGCCGATAGGAGCTGAGGTAATCCCAGCCCCTGAATCATTATTGCCAACATTATAATTGAGGCATTGTAAGCAAAGAGGATTTTCCCTTCCGTCTTGATCTCCCTGTGTTCTTTGCAGGTCAATGGGGGTGACCATCTGGGAACTGTTTGAATTCGGCTCCCAGCCTTACCGGCATCTTTCCGACGAGGAGGTGCTGACTTTTGTCATCAAGGAACAGCAGATGAAACTGGCCAAACCTCGCCTTAAGCTTCCTTATTCAGACTATTGGTAAGTTCTTCTTCCTTAGGCCAACAAATCCATCACCCACCAACTGGAATGCCATCAGCCCAGGCCCCTTCCAGAGACATCCAGTAGAAGCCACATGTTCTGACCCATCTCCCTGAACACAACAAACCCTCTATAATGAAATCAATGATTCCTTTATTAGGAGCTCCAGCAGCCGTGGCAAAAAGGTCCGCAGGCTAACAGGTCTGTCCAGGAGAGAGATGAATAGCTGTCTGCCACATCTATTCATCTCCGCCCCCTGCCTTTTATCCCCAGTTAGGGTGGGGCTTCCCTAGCAGCAGTGGCTCTTCCTTCCCGAGGATCGGCCCATGTATTTCCACTGCTCTCCTCTCCTCTCCCTTTTGTTCATCTGTGTCAGGCACTGGACCCAGCTGTTCCTCCTCTTCCTCATCAGCCACCTCCAGACCTGGGCGCTGTTGAATCTCCATCTGAGGGCTGATGGACTCCACCTCCGTCTCTCTCTAACAGCTCCATTCCCTCTTCCCCCTCAAAGTTCTCAGGTAGCCTTGATGCTGACCCTGACTGCCTCGCCGCCTCCTCGTCTGATTTGGCTGCTGGAGGGGCTGGCGGCTGTCAGGCCACAACACCACAATGACATCACAAGAGCTATTACGCTATTGCGCAAATGATGTGCATACAGGTAGTCCTTGAGGTGCAACTGGTCATTTATATGAATGTTTGAAGTTATGAGGGACCTTATCAAAAGGTACTTTGAACCCAGTTCCAAAGCTCTCCCCAGGGTCATGTGACTGTATTTCGGGCGCTTAGCAACCATTCATATTTACAGCTGTTTGTAGTATTCCTTAGTGAAATGGCAATGATTTACAGTGGTTTTTGCCAAAAATTGGTGTTTACTTCCAATTTCCAGCAAAAACACCCCACAGAGATCAATAGGTTTTCTTGATGACCACAGCACTTGCTCAACAACTGCAGATTCACTTAATGACTGCCTAAAGAAAAGGTCATAAAAATGGGCCAGTCACTTGGTGAACCATTTTACGACTGTCGTGACATGACTGTAATGGAGAGGGTCCATTATGGCTGTAATTCAAGGATTACACATCCCAAAGGGGTTTTTTCAAAAGGCAAACTGGATTTTGTTTTTCCTTGACGATGTTTCGCTTCTCATCCAAGAACTGAGAACTGAATGATGAGATGAGAAGCAAAATGTTGGATGAGAAGCAAAATGTCTTCCAGGAAACAAAGTCCAGTTGCCTTTTGAAAAAACCCCTTTGGGACAACCATGACCTAGATAACTAAGAATTGCCATAGACGTCAAAGACTACCTGTATACATAATTTGCATCATTAGTTTCAAGATACCTTGGCATACATGGCTTCATTTGCCACCCCATCCCATCTTCCCACCTGCAGATGTCCCCATCCCCTTCATCCTTGACAGACTCTATTGAGGTTTCATGGACAGTTTGTGATCTGGGATGTTATTCCTAAACTTTATGATGCTCGCCTTAGCATTCTTATTTCTCCTAATGTTCTTCCATTCTCCCTTCTCTGTATTCCTCTGGCTCTTCCTCTATCCACCCATTTCTCTCTCTGCACTATCAGTCTGGCCAGGCTTTCTTCAGCTATGACCTCTCTTTCCATTTTTTTCCTTTCCCTGTCCTTCCTGGCTCATGTTAGCTAATCCAGGGGTCCCCAACCCCAGGTCTGTGGACCGGCACCAGGCTATGGCCTCCCATGCAAACTGGGCCACACAAACAAACAAAGCCCCATCCATGCCACGCAGGCCGCACATGAAGCCACGCCCCTTCCTGTCCGTGGAAAAACCTTTCCCCGTGGAACCAGTCCCAGGTGCCCAAAAGGTTGGGGGCCTCTGAGCTAATTGATTGTCTGCAGCTTTCTATTTCTGTCAGTAATTGTCTAAGATGCTTTCCAGTTTAACATTTTTATTGAGTTATAAAATATTGTAAAATACAAAATTAAATAGAAAAGCAGTGAGGAGGAAAAGGGGGAAGAGAGGCGAGGGAGGATAAGAAAAGAAAAAGGAGCATTGACTTCTGACTCACTGTTGCAGTAACATAAGGCATTAACATCAAGTCACAATTTTTTGCTTTTTCTTAATGATACGAACAAGCCATTTCTGTAAAGATCTATCAGTCTACTCAGTAAAACCCAAAATCAAAGTTTTATTCTTTTCCGCTTCAAGTACGAAGTTCAGGAGAGGTCTCCAGGTGGAAATAAAAGTACTTATGTTCTTTTCTTTAATCAGAGTAGCGAATTTCTATTTAAGTCAGTAATTGTCTAAGATGCTAATCTGGGCTGAGAAGTTCCTTTCCGGTATTTTAAATATTTTTCTAGTAGTAGTATTATCATTTTTAATATCTCATCATAATGTATTGTGCAATCCTATTAAAAAATAGGAAAAGAAGAAGGCAAAGAAACAGTATAAAAAGAAGATTTTTTTAACAAAAGGTCATTCTTTCTGTTGGAAATATTTTTTTACCCAGAAGCAAATCAATCTTTTTTTGTGACACAGAGACCTACCCCGTTTCTCCGAAAATAAGACTTCCCTGGATAATAAGCCCAATCAGGCTTTTGAGCGCATGCGCTCACATAAGCCCTACCCCCAAAAATAAGACCTCCCAGAAAACATTACAATACAGCAGCAGCCATGAGGTGACCACACTCGCTGCTTCCTGCACCTCAAAAATAATAAGACCTCCCCAAAAATAAGACCAAGTGCTTATTTCAGGGGTCAAAAGAAAGTAAGACCCTGTCTTATTTTCAGGGAAACACAGGATTTTGATACAGATGGCATGCAAACGTGCAGTGTTTGTGAAGAACCCCCTAATCAGAATCTGGTATCTAAATTTAGAGGACTTATAGACTATTGTAATCAACCATATCTGAGTACCATGTAACTCCCCAAATTTGAAATTTGACTTGAAATAAAAACACATAATAATTACACATTAAAGGCAAGATTGTTCATTATAAAACCGCCATATACACTGGGGGTCAAACATTCCAAAACATTATTAAAACATCTTTATTCAGCCAGAGAGATAGTCATAGCTGAAGGTCACTGAAATTTTAAGCCATGCCCTTCATTTTAAAATTAAAACTTTAAATGGGTAAAAAGCGACAGGAGAAGTAGTGTGGTCTATGCAATTGCAGATTGGACTACAATTGGACTGGGTTCAAGGCCATACAAAGTGCTTGGATGATTTTGCATTAATCACTTTCTCTCAACAAAATCTGTCTCACAATGTTGTTGTGGGGGGGGAAATGGAGGATGGGGTGTGATGTACATAGTACCTTGAATTCCTGGATGAAAAATCCTGGGATATAAATTAGACAAATTAAACAAAAGTGTGGTGCTTTCCATAAAAAGAACTAAGTAGCTTCTTAGCCTTTTCCCTTGTAAAAAGTCCATCCTGGTTGAATGCTGAAAAAATTATCAAAAATATCTGATGCATTCTCCTTTTCTTATAATGCAAGTCAATAAATAATTATAAACTTTCCAATCTACATAAAATAAAAATATTATGTTTTATAAAAGGAGTCTCTGATGTGTAAACCTATTTATCTATCAATTCAATTGACCTAGCACCTATATAAAAAAAAGCAGTCAACAGGTAATCCCAAATGTAAAACTAATTTTCAAAGCCAGTGGAGTGCACCTTTTTATCGGCCATCTTCTCTCAAAGGATTAATTTGATGTCCACCTTTAACATTGCTATGGAATATGTTCTATGCTTATGTTTTTTTCTGGTGATGTCCAGAGGACAGGGCCTTGTGACGTCATGATACACATGCCACCATTTTGCATCCTGGCATCAACTGTTGCAGAAGTGAGCCTGTAAAGGCAGCATTTGCCTGGTGGTGTCATTTGGGTCCTCAGAATTTGCTGTGGACACTGCTGG
Organism: Rhabdophis nuchalis; assembly: GCA_039707465.1. Classification (NCBI taxonomy): domain Eukaryota; kingdom Metazoa; phylum Chordata; class Lepidosauria; order Squamata; family Natricidae; genus Rhabdophis; species Rhabdophis nuchalis. Next base: position 152,768,569 of record CM077647.1, on the reverse strand, counting down.
TGTTGCTACCCTAAACAAAATCCTTCTGGATGAGTAACTGAGCCTTTGCTTTCCATTAGGAAGTTTAGGCCCTGCCATCTGTAAGGAGGACTCCTGTCAGAAACCCTGAAGAGATGCTGTGAGACTTCACAACAGGTTTAACTAGGTCAATAAAAGATAGAAAAATGTTTGTACCACACACTAAGCTTCATTACAAATAACCTTGTCTAGGTTCTTTTTATTTTAAGAGCTTAACACGTTATGTGATCACTGCCCATTTAGATGGTTTATGATTCGGTGTCTTTTCAATAGATTTATGATTTAGGGCACTCCACATAAGGCTACCCTTGAAGAGCATCTGGTGCAGAATACAGCTGCAAGGGCAATTCTGGGTGTCCCAAGGACTGTGATTGTCACACCTCTGCTGTGTGAGCTGTATTGGGTGCCAGTTTACTTCCAAGTCCAGGTCAATGGGTTGGTTATCACTTTTAAAGCCCTTCATAGCATGGGGCCAGGTTACCTGAGGAACCATTTTGTCCCACTCACATTGTCCTGTCCCACCCAGTCAGGCATGGAGGTTATGTTATGGATCCTGTCAATTAAAGATCTCCAGCTGACGGGGTTTAGGAAGAAAGACTTTCTGCTGTTACCCCTGCCCTATGGAATATCCTCCTCCCAAAAGTGAAGCTGGCCTCCATTTTTTCTGGCATTTCAAAAGAGTATGAAGACCTGGCACTGCCAACTCACATGGTGTGATGGAAGCAACAGCTGAAGGAAAGGAGGCCTCGATTGGAGTGGGGGTGGGTTAAAAGACATTCCAGCTTAGAGCCCACAGGAAGAAGAAATATTTGAAGTCAATATTTCTGCCATTTCCGGACTGGTGAATTTTTTTAAAACTGGTGATCATTGACCCATCCTTGGAACATTTCCAGTCCTTTGTACCTGACACATGGGGATTCAAGAGCATACTTGCAACCTTGGTGATGGTTGGTGCCTCAAGAGCACCCCTTCTACCTTTTAACTTATCTTTTATCTTTGCTTTTACTTGTTTCTCATCCCGTTTTAATTCTATTTTCATTGTTATCTTTTTATAACTTAGAATATATCATCATATATCAAAGTTTTATTATTTTTACCTGTCAGCTGCCCAGAATCCCTTAGATCAGGGGTCTGCAAAGTTGGCTCTTTTAAGACGGGTGGACTTCAACTCCCAGAATCCTGGGAGTTGAAGTCCACCCGTCTTTAAAGAGCCAACTTTGCAGACCCCTGCCTTAGATAGTGAACTGGGCAGTGCCTAAATTTGATAGACAGACAGACAGACAGACAGACGGAGTGAGTCAATCCAGAAAAAAATGATTCAGTAAATAAGTAGTGCATTGTGTGAATGCAATCCATGTGCAACACCTAAAAACATTGAATTACAATATTCATCTTCTTGTGATTTAGGGGAGATGGACCATACTTCTGTAGATACCAGTTGGAATTCTAGAAACATTGAGTACAAGAGGGGAAAGGGAACTTGAAGAACTGGTTCAACCATGTGCCTGGTGTGGGAATCCACCATAACAGTTAGTGTTTCTGTGAGGTTGGCAAAGGACTAGGGCTGCCCATAGAATATACTGAGATGCAGCTATGATGTTTACTTCACTCTAATCTTCCTGCTCCTTCTTCCCTTCCCCCCCTCCTCAAGGTTTGCTATTGACTTCTGCATTTCCACCAGATGCCCATTTGCTCTCTCTTTAGGCTAGGTCATGCTCCTCTTAATAAGATTAGATGGGCCAATGATTTAATGCCATATACTGTATAGTAGCTCTCCTATGTTAGAACAGTTCTCCAAGATATATAAATGATTTACATTTCTAGCTGTTCTACGCCTCATCCATTTTGCTCTCCTGATGTCACAGCCATTCTCCTTTCATTCTTGGGACTGGTTTTCCCCATCTTCTTGTACTCCTGAATGACTTCAGAATGGTATTTTTATATGCTCTGCTTCACTTTTTACTGGTTGACTCTTCCTCCCTACTTTCTATTGCTGTAATAGTCAAGCTCTTTCTAATTTTGCATATCTGTTTCTACCTTTGCTTTTCCTTTTGCTACTCCGTAGGGTGTCTAATTCTTCTTCTTTTTCCAACTGTTCTTTTGCAACACTTTTTTTGCTTCGTTTTAAATGTTCCCAATCCCTGCTGCCCACCTTTAGCTGTCCTTTCAGGCTATCTTCCCACAACTGTGTTTTTTCCACCCTATTTCTGCCTGTTTTTCCGACTGTTCCTCTATCCTCCCTCTAACCCTGCCCCACTGCAGGTATGAGGTGATGCAATCATGCTGGCTACCAGCTTTTCATCGCCCAACTATGGAAGAGCTGCACTTGCAGGTGAGCTACCTGTTGAATGAGCGCTCCAATGCTCAGGCAGAGGAGAGTTTTGAGTGGCGCTGGAGTGCCCTGAAACCTATGCGTTCCTCTTCCCCACCACCGGCCTCCTCTTCTTCAGCACGTCATCACTGCCCATCAGAAGAGATCTCAGCCTACCCACTCCTGGATGGATTCCATGGTGGAGACATGGATGACATCCTGACTGTGACTGAAAGCAGTGGAGGGCTGAACTTTGAGTATATGTGGGAGAAGGCCCGACTGGGGCGATGGAAGGGCCCTGCCTCAGCACCACCCGAATACCCCTCCAGTAATGGTGGGCTAGCTGTGCCTGGCAGCAACCCTTTCTATGAACAGGCAGTGCACCGTGGGCACAGTCTGGAGACACCCAGCGTTGTGCCTGTAATCAGTGCCCGCAGCCCTTCCGTCAGCAGTGAATATTACATTCGCCTGGAGGACCACGGTAGTGGCGAAGGGCCAGTCTGTGCCCCCAGCCCTGGTTCGGCATCACAGCCCCTCTTCCCTTCCGATTGGGATTGCCACAGTGCCCCTCTTCGTCCGCCCGAGCAGTCCAATACTAACCCTTTCTTGATTGGGGGCAGCGGTGAAAGCAATCCTTTCCGTGTCGATGGTGAAATCCAAGAGACGTCGCTGACAGAGACACCAACCGCAGAAAGTGAAGCGTTCCTTGCAGAATCCTTGCTTACTGTGTACCGTGAATTAGAGGATCAGCAGCGTAGCTGGGATGCTGAGATGATGGAAGAACGAGGAGCAGGGGAGACGCTTGCTGGGGACCCCTCAGAGTTCCAGGGGTCACCTTCCTGGGAGCAGGAACCTTCTCTGATGGAGGACCACAGTTCTGGAAGCAGCACTGATGATGGTGGAAGCAGCATTGGAGGAGGGCGGCGCAAACTTCTGCCCTGTCCCCTGTGCACTCGGGCCCGTTGCACATGTGCCATCCCTCGAGGGGATGTGGTAAGCAGTTGGAGCAACCATGGCCCACCTTTGAGGCGCCCTCACCGGGATAGCTACGGCACTGAGGATGACTCCTCACTCAAAGTGGAGCGTGGCTCCCTATCTGACTGTTCTATAGTGCCCCCTAGAGACTGTGATGGAGATGCTGAGGAGCACAGTGAATTTTATGACCCACTAATGGGCACAGCTGTGAAGACCTATGAACTTCAAGATTACCCAAAGCAGAGAGGTGGGGGAAACATCCGTCCTCCTGGGTCGCCCTTTCCAACTATGTCGTCCGGATGCTGCAATGTGATTGTCCCTGTAGAGATACCACCATTATCTACTCTAGCTGAGACTAATGATGAGGAGACTATTGCAATTCTCCCAGAAGCTGTTGATGGATTTTCAGCTGGCCCTGTGACCCTGAGCCTCTCCCCAGCAGCACCTGATCGGCAAAGAGGAACTCTAGACTCTGTAGATTCCTTGGACATTCCTTCTAATACAAGTTCCTCCGATGTCTGCAGCCCAGCCTCCCACTATTCTTCTCCAGGACAAAAATTTGGGGACAGTGGTTATGAAACAGAGAGCACTTTTTCACCTGAGTTTATATTTAAAGAGGAATCCCCTCCCTCACCTTCTGGAGAAGAGGAAGAAATAGAAGCAGAAGATGACCCTGGCAAACTGCCAGCAACGCCCATCTCTCAGTCCACTAGTGACCTTACACTCTCAGTGAGTGAAGAAGGGACTGAAATTGAAGAAGAGGTAGTAGGCCGGAGCTTGGGCCTTACAACCCCTCATCGTGATTCTGCTTACTTCTCTGATGGGGAGACCGAATCCTCTGAGGCACCAGTTGTAACCAGAACTGTGGAAGAAAAGCCTTCAGAGAAGACAATAGTAGAGGGAGGCTTTGTGGTTCAGGTGTGCAAAGAACAGTTGTTGGTCACACTGCAAGAGAATGTCACACGGAATCTACTTTGCAGCCAGAAGGTGCCAAAATTGGGCTTTTCACCAATTGCCTCCTTAAAAGATCAGGCCATTGTCAAGCTTTGGAGCCTGGAGCCAGAAGAGACACAGAAAACTGGGGGAGTGGAAGAGAAGGAAAAGGAAAGAGGGGGAGAAGAAAAAGAAGAAAGAAAAAGAGAGGAAGAAAAGAATGAGGGGGAAAGCCACCTTGAGGAAACAGTGCATTTCCAGTGGTCAGAAAGTGTGGAAGATAAAGCAGAAAAAGAAGAAGATGAGGAGGAGAAAGAGAAGCAGCAGCAGAAGGAAGGAACTGGAGAATCTGAAGAGAAGCAGCTTGAATTGAAAGAAGAAGAAAAGAAGGAAAGAGAGAAAGCTATCCACACTGAGATCCAAAGTGAACCCATGGAACAATCACAAGATCCTCAGGAAGACCCTTATGTAGCAAATGTCCAGCTTAAAAAGGAGCAAGAGCTTGGGGTCCCTGTGAATCAAGCCAGTGAAGATATCAAAGGTAAAAATTCTACAATCTGCCATTCAGGGTGACAGAAACAGGTGTTCGCGTGACAAATGGGATGGAAAAAACATACACAGGGCTTAAAATTACAGAGGCTGAGAACCACTGATTTAATGGGAAAGTGGTAGAGGCCAAGCACGTGGTGGTGGAAAAAGTGGTAGGGAGAATTGAAGAGGATGGTTTAAGTCACACTATTAAATCCCCGACACTTTAATGTGCAGTTCGTATTAAAAGGGGCAGAGCTTTGATGACACCATTGCAACTCCCATTATGTCTTACTTTACTGCTTCCCATCGATGTCCCTGGCAGTGGGTCTCTGGAGTAGGATCAGTATCCCATTGAATGCTCTCCTAAGCTTCAAAATAAAATATTAAATGAAGGGAAGAGTTAATAAAGCATTTCTCCAACTTATGAGTATCCTGGGGACACCAAATAAGATTTGTTATTTCTATTTTTTAAAAAAAAATAATTTATTATTATTTTATTTTATATTTTATTTATTTTATCTTTATTTATTCAATTTCTATAGCTGCCTAACCCAACCAAGTGACTCTGGGTGACTTACAATTTGATCCAATGGTCCAGTTTCATTTTACTACTACTACTACTACTACTACTACTACTACTACTACTACTACTATTTCTTCTTCTTCTTCTTCCTCTTCCTCCTCCTCCTCCTCCTCCTCCTCCTCCTCCTCCTCCTCCTCCTTCTTTGCTATAAAACTTTGCTCTCCTATAGACTCTCAGACGCAATCCACAGCCTTGCAAACAACTTTTTTGTGTGTGGAGGAGTGTTCTGCTAATCAATGTATTTTTTTTTACAAAAAAAATATCTAATTTTGAAGAGGGTAGATTTATAGGCAATGTCACAAACTGTAAAAAAAATACCATTTTGGGGGTCTAGATTCTTTTAGCTCCTTTATTAATCCAACCGTGATCAACATAGTTTGAGCCATAGTGTTAGATGGAAAATGGTAATTAATTACAGAAATGATCACAAATGTGTTCTGCTGTCAACTTTTCCATGTTTAGTAGTTATTTGCAGGCCAGGATAGTTTTAGTAATCAGAGTAAACTATTCATTCATTTCGAATTGATACATGTGGCAGGTCATATCAGGTTATATGTGGGCAAAAATACAAAAAATGTACTTTTAGTGAAATAATACATTCTCTTCCTCCCTTTCTCCTTCTCTCTGTGTCTCCTTTTCTCTCTCTCTTTCTCTGTCTCTCTCTTTCATCCCAACTCTTTTATTCTTGACTGGTTTCCATTTTATTTTCCTTCTTGACCTTGGACCATTGGCTCTTCCATCACTTTCCTTTCTTCTGGCAATCCTCACTTTTGACTTCTAACCTTTGCCTCCAGCCAAGCTATCCCGTTTGTCTCTGTCACTGCCACCACTGGCTTTGCAGACGTTTCCCCCGCCTGGCGGAGCAAGGAAAGGACCATTTTGGGAAGGAACCGCTTTGGGGGAGGGTCCGGCTCTGGGAGGGAGAGAGGCTTCCCTAGGAGCAGAAGAGGAAGAGGAAGAGGATGCTGAAGAAGATGAGGAAGGAGGCTTGGCTGGAAGCGGAGGGAGGGGCGTGCCCATTGTGGTGAGTGAAAGCGATGATGCCTGCAACTTGCGTGGTCTTCTCAAGTCACCCCGCTCAGCAGAAGAGGCAGCGGCTGAGTTTGACCGCAAGCGGAAGATGGTCTCCTTCTTTGATGATGTCACCGTCTACCTCTTTGATCAGGTGAGTTACGAGGAGGTGAAGAATGGAGAGGATGAAAGTTGATTCACAGTAATGTGAAGAAGGACTTTAATAGTCCATTTAGAGACATTGTCTCTTCTTTCATGGATCCCGGGTCTCATCTTTCTCTTATCTTCGGATCTCTGCAGTGGTGGGATTCAAATAATTTAACAACTGGTTCTCTGCTCTAATGATTTCTTCCAACAACCAGTTTGGCAAACTGCTCAGTAAGTTAACAACCGGTTCTCCTGAAGTGGTGCGAACTGGCTGAATCCCACCACTGGATCTCTGAGTTTATTTCTCCCCACCCAGTTGCTCATGCTTTAAATTCTCTGCCAATGCAGACAACACAAATTTCCTTTTGGGTCTGGCTTAATCCCAGCCATGTCCTTTCATGCCTCCTTATAGAAACGACCAATGATCTGTGGATAATAGGTTTTCTCCCCAGCAGTTGGATGCCTTTGATCTATTCTAATAGTTGAAAGGATTCATGCATATTTGCATAATGATGACATGCAATATGAAGGCTCTTTTCTCTCTTGTAGTTTACATCAATGGCCGAAGGCCTTGAAAACCCCAGAGTTTCTTCCAGTCCACACCCTGCTAGTCTTATGTCTCTTCCCACCCCATGATTTAAACAGTCGATTGCTAAACCTTTGCATTCTGATAAATGATTTTCCTTTCTTACTTATTTGATTGAATTCAGTGCCTCAGTCCAAAGGGATAATTGAAAGAAACTTTAATTCCTGTCCATGTTTACATATATAGGAGACACCAACCAATGAACTGAGTTCGCAAGGAGCCCCCGATGGTGATGCCCCTTCTCCTGGCTCAGCAGCCGAACCGGGACTTGATGCTTTCCCACCAGCTGATGGCTTCAGTGAGTACTGGAACAAATCAGAAATATCTCCTCTCTCTGGCAGCCTTAAATGTATGGGTGGGCTGCTACAGGTTCGCCCAAGTTCAGGAGAACCCATAGCTAATGTTACGTCCAGTTCGGAGAACTTCCAAATCCCACCCCTGGCTGTCCTCGCCCACCCCACCCCATCCTGCCTGTCCCAGGTGTCCCCACACGGCCCGTTTTGGATGCAAGGTAAGTGCAGGACCCACGTGGAAACTCAGGGAGGGGGGGAATGGAAGTTCCAGAAGGCCAGAAACAGGCCCGTTTCCGGTCTCCAGAGGGCCTCCAGAGCATGGGAGAAGTAGTTTTCACCCTCACAGAGGCTCAAGGAAAGCCTCCAGAGCTCGGGGAAGGTGAAAACAGCCCACCACCCATGGTGCAGGAGGCCAAGTAGGCCATGCCCACCATGGTCACGCCCACCCAGCAACCGGGCAGAGAACCCATTGCTGAAATTTTTGAAGTCCACCCCTGCTTAAATGTCAAATAGGAGATGGGCCGATCCAGCTACACAGTCAGAGTGGAAGAATTTAATTTAATTTTAATTTATTCGAATTTATAACCCGCACCTTCTCCTAAAAAAGGACCCAGAGCGGCGCACAGGAAAATTTAAAAACAATACAAATATACCAAAATACCATTTTAAAAAACTATTAAACCCGTACCCTGTGCTAAAATAGTGTAAAATCCCCCTAATTAAAATCTAGCTAATAACAGTCAGGAACGGGAGGTTATGCTAGGCCGGCTTGTTGGAATAGGTGCGTTTTAAGACGCTGGCGGAAAAGGCGGAGGTCTGAGATGGTGCGTAGTTCGAGGGGCAGGTCGTTCCAGAGGGTAGGGCCCGCCACAGAGAAGGCCCTTTCCCTGGGTGCCGCCAACCGGCATTGCACGGCCGACGGCACCCTGAGAAGGCCCTCTCTGTGGCAGCGGATCGGTCGAAGGGATGTATGGGGCAGGAGACGGTCTCGCATATAGCTAGGCCCCGAGCCATGGAGCGCTTTGAAGATGGTCGTCAACACCTTGAAGTGCACCCGAAAGGCCACAGGTAGCCAGTGCAGCTCGTGCAGGAGAGGTGTTATATGGGAATGCCTAGAGGCTCCCATGATCACCCGCACGGCTGCATTCTGGACTAACTGTAACCTTCAAGCGCACCTCAAGGGGAGCCCCATGTAGAGAGCGTTACAGTAGTCAAGCCGGGACGTCACGAGTGCTTGAGTGACTGTGCGGAGGGCAGCCCGGTCCAGTAAGGGGCGCAATTGGCGTATCAAGCGTACCTGATAAAATGCCCCCCTGGCCACGGCTGTCACATGATCCTCCATGGACAGCCGGGAGTCCAGGAGGACACCCAAATTGCGTTCCCTCTCCACGGGGGCCAGTATTTCACCCCCAATGGCCAGTGTTGGACTTACCTGGCTGAACCAGGGTGCCGGAAACCACAGCCACTCAGTCTTGGACGGGTTGAGCTTGAGTTTGTTACTACCCATCCAAACACCGGGACAGCACCTCGGCGGCATCGTTGGGGTGGTCTGGGGTGGATATGTACAACTGAGTATCATCAGCGTACAGATGGTATCCCACCCCAAAACCACGGATGATCTCACCCTGCGGCTTCATATAGGTGTTGAACAGGAGAGGCGAGAGGACCGATCCCTGAGGAACCCCACATAACCCTAGCTACCTGCGGGATCGGATCCTGCCTCATACATCCTCACGGCCGATTCGCTCCCACAGAGAGGGACTTCTCCGGATGCCGTCCACTAGACTTTGTCAACTGGCGACGCCCAGGGGAAGGGCTCTCTCTGTGGCGGGCCCGGCCCTCTGGAACGACCTTCCCCCCGATATTAGGACGACCACGGACCTCCGCTCCTTCCGTCTTAAATTATAAACTCATCTTTTCTGTCTGGCCGGCCTGGGATAGTTTCTCTGTCTCAGGGGTTTTATTGGGTAGTTTTTAGTATAGCTTAGTTTTAATGGGGAATTTTAGCGCAGGTTAGGTTTAATTTGTTTTTAAGAAATGTCTGTATATTTTTATTGTTTTTATTCTGCCTGTGCACCGCCCCGAGTCCCTATGGGGAGAGGGAGCGGTTATTCAAATATTAAATTATTATTATTATTATTATAAGAGGGACCTCGAGGCCGACCTCTGCCCCCCTGCCAACACACATTGCGACCGACCAGAGAGGCAGGATGAGAACCACCGTAATACGGTGCCTCTCACCCCCAATTCCCCCAGTCGGTGCAATAGGATACCATGGTATGCAATAGGATACCATGGAAGAAGGCTGAGCTATCCAGGTTCTTTTGATAAGAAAGTGGTATGCGAAATAAGTTGGAGTAAAGGATCAGGTTTTAGGAAGGAACAGGTTTGTGGTCAAGCTGATTGTCAGATATAGGAAGAGTAGACTGATGAAGACTGGATAAAGTCCAAAAGAGGTTGTTTGATTTTGAAGGAAGCCTTTTGAAAGGGACCAAGGATAGTTGTAGAACTCAGCTTGGCTGAGACAATTTCAAGAAGAAGTAAACTAAGGTCCACCTTTAAACTTAATCAATGGACAGTGTGTCAGGGTTCTGACTAATGAACACAACCAATTTAGCACTCCGAGACTTTAAACTTTCTCAAAGAACTGTTTTATTGAGTACATCATTTCAGCACAGATGAAAACAAAACCAGACCTAACTATTCCCCGCCTTTTCAAAGGACCATCCCCTTCCTTATTGTCACAGGTCACATTGTCCAATTAGGTGTTCTGGCATCTCACTGGGAACTCCTCCTACTCTCTGGCCAGCATCTGTTGTGATGACCTTGGTTCAACACAGCTAAAATGATGCTTCTCAGGGCAATCTTTCTCAAGTTGGCAACTTCCAGATACAGTGGAAATACCTCTGTTTGGATTCCAAGCTATCCAATTTGTACAACACCAGGGTGACAGTGCAGCCTAAAATATATTCAGCCTCCTGGGTAGGTAGAAGAAAAAGTACAGGATCCTGATGACAAGAATCTTGATTTGAGACTCCCCTTATCCTTGGCTTACCTGTAGTTATCAAAACTCTGAAGTTGTTGATTGAATATGGAGCATCTAGAACAGGGGTCCCCAACCTCCGGGCCGTGGACCGGTGCCGGTCCGTGGCTTGGTAGGAGCCGGGTCGCAGGGCTGGAGAGGAGGAGGAGGGGGCAGGACCCCGGGGCAGAGCGCACGGGAGAGCGCAGGCGAGGCTGTTCACGGCTCTTCCTCCACTCTCATCGACGGTGGGACTCCTGGGCGCCGCCGCAGCAGCCCTCCCTACCGGTCGCCGATTCCCTTCCTCCTTCCCCCCGCGGAGCCTCCACAGCTGGCATGCTGGCCATTCGTCGTCTTCCAGGGGCTGCCGTTCTTCCCCCCCCCACACACACACACGGAGGCTTCTCAGCTCCTGGAAGGAGCCTGAGCGAGCGAACGAGCGACCAAGCATGGCGGGCAGGCGGGGCAGGCTAAGGCGAGTGAGTGCGGCGAGTCGGGCTGAGGAGGCTCCACGGGGGGAAGGAGGAAGGGAATCGGCGGCCGGTAGGAGGACTGCTGCGGTGGGGACGACAACAGGCAGACAGAGAGAGGCACAGACGCAGAGAGAGACAGGGAGGGAAAGGGGAATCAGAGAGTGATAGACAGAGAGAGAGAGGGAGGGAGGGAGAGAAAGAGAGAGACACAGAATGAGTGATTAAGTGCGTGAATGCGAGACAGACAGACAGACACACACACACACATAGAGTGACAGATGGGCGGACGAAGGAGAGAGAGACAGAGATAGAGAGAAAGAAAGAAAAAGAAAGAAAGAAAAAAGTGGGAGAGAGAGAGAAAGAGAGAGAGAAAGAGAAAGAAAGACACACAGAGAGAAAGAGAGAAAGAAAGAGAGACAGAAAGGAAAGAAAAAGAGAAAAAGAGAGAAAGAAAAAGAGAGAGAAAGAGAGAAAGAAAAAGAGACAGAAAGAGAGAAAGAGAGAGAAAGAAAGAGAAAGAAAGAAAGAGAGAGAAAGAGAAAGAAAGAGAGAAAGAAAGAGGGAAAGAAAGCAAAAGAGAGAGAGAGAGAGAGGGAGAGAAAGAGAGAAAGAAAAAGAGAAAGAAAGAAAGAGAAAGAAAGAAAGAAAGAGAGAGAGAAAGAGGGAAAAAAGGAGACAGAAAGAAAGAACATGACCACAATTGAGCCCAAAAGTTTGGTTGTTAACCAAGACCATTGTTAAGTGAGTTTCACATTTTCCAAGTTGGCCACGCTCACCCAGTCACATGACTGCTGAGCCACTCAGCCAGTCCACAAAACTTTCTTGAAAATGAAACCGATCCCTGGTGCAAAAAAGGTTGGGGACCCCTGATCTAGAACAGTGTTTCTCAACCTTGCCATTTTAAGATATGTAGGCTTCAACTCCCAGAATTCCTCAGGGTGGCTGGGGGATATCTTAAAATTGCTAAGGTTGAGAAACACTGATCTAGAATATTTGCTACTAATCTATCTCCCATCTTCATCGCTAAATGTTCAGCTTTATTCATTGATGGTTCCACCATCTCTCTGTGTGTATTTTTAATGCTGCAAATCATTTGGATGTTTTACCTGAGGTGGAAAAATGGCATTGGTGAATTTACCCTTGAAAATGGGGTCAGATTTCCAGGTATAAAATGGTGGCCAGGTGAGATATAGTTCCATTTTATTTCCTATTGGTCAGATCATATCTCAATGGTTGTGGGTACCATACTTTAAAAAAAATGTTTCATAAAAGGGCAATGAAGAAGACTGAAGGGCAAGAAACCAAGCTGAAAAGAATTTAAGGAAGCAGAAAGCTCTAAAAAGAGAAAATAAAAGGCAGATGATTGTGGTAAAGATAAAATAAGAGAACATGCACTATTTGAAAGAGAATCACACTGTAGAAAAGGATGAAGGATTATCTGTAATTCCAGAATGCAAAACTGGGAATAATGGAGTTGAGTTACAGAAAGATTGAGAGTGGATGAATATTGGAAAGATACCAGAGACATGATTTCCTCTTGGATGTGATCAAGTGGAAATTGGACAACTTTCTCTGTCAGGAAGTGGTTTTCAAAATCAGTTTGCTAGGGCACTTTTGTTGCTGTTAAACAGTAAGAACTGAGGAGAGACACTAAGATATGTCTTTGTGACCCACTAGCAGTATTTTAATTAACTCTTTTACAATATCAGAAATAGTAGTTTGATTTCAATGCAATTTAAAGCAGGGCTGGGCAACCTGTGTGGCCTCAACTTTCTTTTTTGCAGAAAGTTATTTCTGCAATGGCTAAAACTGGGCCACAGTTTCTCAACATTTGTTGAAGCACATATGAAAGTGCTAATGTAAACCTTCAAATAAGGAGGTTTTTTTAAATAAGGAAAACATGCAACTAGTATGGCCCAGTAATCTTCAAAAGATTTTGTCTAGATTTAAGTGCATTCATACAGATAACATTTTCCTCGCAGTTTTTGCTTGGATGGGTAACATTTTTCTGTATCTTTCCTGGGTATGATGGTTGGGATCATTTGGTTGTCTCCAATTGCCAATCCTCAGGTGAGCTTCACTTTTATTATAGAATAATAACTATTCCAGGACTTTTCAATATTGATGGATTTTAAAGTTCTTAGCTGCTTTAACACGTATTTTGAATAGAAGGCAAAATGCTTCGTAAACTTGCCCTATCTCTGCTTATTTCATCATTCACAATCCTGAGTTTGATTTTTTTTTAAAGCCTAATTCTTCTTAAACTGATTGTGGGTGTGATCTCAGTCATTTATTTGAATGGGTCTTATGAAAGTTTTTGGCATACCATTTGCATTGATTTCTTTTCATATTTTTAATGTGGGTGTTTAGACCCAATAATAAAACCGAAGCCTTGGTTTGTCTTTTTCTGTGGAGACTCCTGCAGTAAATACAGGTGATCCTCTCTGAAGATAAACACTATTCTGTTAAACCCATTTCATGTGTGAGTGGAAATAAATAAAGCTTTATTTTCTTAAAATAAAAATGTGCTTCAGTTAGCAGAAATTTATGAGACATTGCATAATAATTATGCTGACGCTGGCTGATCCTTTTTAAAAATAATAATCTCCACATAGTTTATTTTTAGAATATAATTTTTATTGCCTTCATGAAAGCTCAGAATCTAAAATTGTCATATTAAGGCAGATGGTGGTACACATTCTCCCTTACTCAGAAACTAATGTGCTTTGTGCTGTGGTAAGGGCCTGATGATGGAAGTATATCCAATTTTAAAAACTATTTCCTATGTAAAGAAGTATAACTCCCCCTATAGGCCTCAAGATACAATAAACTTAAAAATGAAACAAAAGCAATTAAAAGGACAATAGATCACTAAAACAGCAGCCAAGAAGAATGTAAATTAATAGTCACTGTTGGAAAAATTGTGTCACAAGAGATGAAAGTTAGGTAGATTGAAGGCACAGATTATATCTTACTTTCTCCTTTCCAAAACACAGTATTGGCTTAAGGTTCTTTGAAGAAGACGTACCCAGTGTTTGGATATGATTCTTAGAAGTCCATCTTCTGTAGCTGTCAAGCATATCAACAAAACTTGATAGAACATAAAGTGCAACGAAGTTGAACTGTCAATTGATTAACATGAGAAGAAATAGTTATTCCGATCAGGTTCCTAATGTTTAGGAACATTTCATTGATTAATTGATTGATTGGCATCAAGTCAGTGCAGATTATTTTCTCCTTGGCGATCTGTCCCTAACTGGATCTTTCTGGTCTTTCAGTAGAGTGCACCTGAGTATATCCACTTTCTATTGGTTGCCCTCTTTCATTCCGTTCACTTTGCCCAACATCAGGGAGCTAAGTCTTCACATAATGTGTCAGAAGTAGGAACCTGGTCATTTGTGCCTTGACTAAAGGACAATTGATTTATCCAAAAACAAATTGGAGGTCACCAGAATATGTATCGGACCACTCTGGATTTACGCCTTCTGGAATTTCCAAACATAATTCAAAATAAGTCCCATGTAAAACAAAGCATAGTGGTCAACTTTAAATGTAAGCAGATGTGAGTGGCAATTCTAGGAGTTGAAGTCCATCCTTCTTAATGTTGCCAATTTAGAAATATTAATGTAGTACCAATAAAACAGAATATTTGTAGCCCAGGGTTAAACCATGCGTTCCTTGTTTTTCTCTGAGCTTGGTGATTTTCTTGAAGATATTTCAAGATATTATCAAACTACGTACTTCTGATGATGTTACCTACTTTGGTAATGAAGCGTTGTAAGAAAACCACCAACAATAACCCCTCAGTGATGTAGTAGTTTCAGTAGTTGCAGCACAACACACTGACCTCAGCTCATTTTATCCTTCTGTTATTGTTATTGTTACTGTTATTGCTGTTCTTGGAGATCTGCTAAATTAACCTAGGCAGCCTTTCATATGTTCATCACCTTGAGTTATAAATAAACAAATAGGATCATAAATTGTGCTAAGTTCCTTAAATGGAGTTGGCTCCCTTCTAGTGCTCTCCATGACTTAACAGTACCTTTCCAAGCACTGAGAAGCGTTTCCCAGAGATTTATTCAATGATTCAGAGAGAGAGGCAAAGGATTTATGGAACTTCCTATATTCAGAATATACTTTGGCCTCTGTCTTCACTGTCTGACAAGTTGTTTTGGGCAGCCAGGCTTTAATCCTGCTTAGTTTAAGATATGCTTTAGGAAGCCTAAATAGCCCTGAGGTGACCTCCTTTGGCCTATAAGATCAAATACAGGGATCTGGAACTCCCATTCATTTTGACAGAGGCTGCACAGCAAATCAATGGACTGAGAGGGAAGGAGCAGTCATGATTTTCCAGTACAAGTCCTCAAATTTTCTCCTAGCATAATGGAACAAGATGAAGGCAGAACTTGCAGAATGATAGGAAGTTGTACAAAGCAGGCCAGTAAAGTTTAGTTGCAGATAAAATTTCCTCACGATTTATTTATTTTATTTTATTCAATTTATATCCCGCCCTTCTCCAAAAGGAACCAGGGCGGCGGCGATTAAATTACATGTTCTGTCAGGGTGTAATTAGCCAGGTATTTGTGAAATGCATGTATGTCTGTGAAAAAGACTAGTTGATCTAAAGAACTAAAAGTGATTATGCTTCCATAGTGAAATTAACTTGTCAAATGGGAGATGCAGAGCAGAGGGACATGAGATGGAGTTGAGCAAATTGGAAGAATTAGCAAACACTGACATTGAGAAAAATTTACTCGTTGCTATGTTCTTCCTACTTATGCATCTAAGCACTACAAAAGAAATATTTCTGCAGCTGTCTAATTCTTGTACTATCTTCTACTCAACAGTAACCAAAAGATTGGGTTCATATGAAATATGGGACTTAAACCTGGGTAAACAAAACGTAAAAGCAACATGCTGTGCCCTAACAAATCACCCAGATAATGGTTTAATACAGTAGTTCTTAACCTTTTATTCACCATGGGCTCCCTTTATACCTATTGTGGCCACAGACCATAGTCATGGACCCACAAGATTTAAATCATAACAATTCTTCAAGGCTTCACGGAGCCTTGTGATGATATCGTGTATGTTGCCCTCCCCCCCAAGGGATCCATGGACAACAGGTTGAGAACCACCGATCTAATATAATGGCCCGGTCATACAACATATCCTTTTAGTCTACTTTAGCATGTTGTGTGAACTCAGACAGATTAAGATTTAAATATATCATGTCAGAGCTACTGATTATATTTGTATCTTCTTTACTCTGGGGTTGGCACCAATCTAATCTCCTTCCTACTTTCCCACTTCTTCCTTCTCAATTAAGGTGGCAGTTTTGAGTGGGATGATGATTTTCCCCTCATGGCTCAGAACCCTTCCTATGTCTCCATGGTGTCGGACCCCAGCACAGCCCAGTCACACCCAGTCCTTTCTTCACCGGTGCCCATGACACCTGCCTTGCTGCCATCGGCCAAGCGGGCTGAGTCCAGCCTCGTGGACACCCTGAGATTCTCTCGCTTCACCGTTTCTCCTGCCCTAGAGCCACATCGGCCTCCATCCTGTGATACTGAATTGGGGCCCACAGCTGGTAAGGGCCATAGAGGCATGCCATTCTTTTCCTTTTCCTATCCATTATCCTATATAGGGGAGGTTTATTATGGGACGTAGTAAGGAAGGAAAATTCCAGGTGGGGTTTTGTGGAGCTTGGGCTCCAGTTACAGACAGAAGTGGGTGGTAGAGGAATGGTTCTTCATATCTGAATGAACCTCCTCAAATTTCATCTATGACATTGAATTTTCACTCCCATAATTCCAAGCCAGAAAATTGCCCAGGACTTCAGTAAAACCTAAACTAAAGAAAGCTACTCTAAGCTAATCAAACCTTTTGATTGTATGGATGCTATTGAGTAATGGAGTTTCAGAGTAAACATGCATAGAAGTGTAGCTTGAGTTTCCCGAGCCCATAAAATTATTGCAGTTGGCAAATCTTGCCCAAAGGATGAAAGGTTCTGCGTGTGATTGAATAGATGATTGGTGGAGATTATGTGGGCATCTTTTATTCCCTAGCACAGGGGTCTGCAAAGTCGGCTCTTTTAAGACTGGTGGACTTCAACTCCCAGAATTCCCCAGCCAGCTGGCTGGGGAACTCTGGGAGTTGAAGTCCACCAGTCTTAAAAGAGCCAACTTTGCAGACCCCTGCCTTAGCACAACTGATAAAAAAAGTGTCAAATAGCTATTCTGTCTTCTTCTCCTGAATAAATTGGGGAAGGAGATGTTTTAAAAAATGGACTGGAGAAAAAGGGTAAGGTTACTTTAGAAAGCTAAGATAAAATCTTGATTCTACACATCAGTCCCCAAGTCCTTGGCCAAGGTATGATAATTGTACAATAAAATCTGCCCCACCAGCTCCCACTCTTTGATCTTGAAAAAAGTCTGTCCATTGAGATGGAAGAAGTCTGGAGAATTGTGGAGTTTTGGAAAGCTATCTTCACAATAAAAGGCGGACATTTACAAAGCTCCTTGGTCATTTTGTTAATACAGGAAGTGATGTCCTTCTCTAGGGGCCAGGAAGATAAAAACCAACCCCAATTCCTCATCCAATTGGAATTATGTATATTTGGCTGAAAAAGAGAGAATTGTTCCATTTAGCAGTCTTTTAAAATTATTGTTATAGATCAAAGAAGTATAACCTGATGTGCTTATGACATTCTAGAATGCACTCTCTAAAATGACATTCAAAGGCCAAATACAACCCTCAGCCCCCCCAAAAACAACTACTACTACTACTACTACTACTACTACTACTTCTTCTTCTTCCTCCCCCTCCTCCTCCCCCCTCCCCCTCCCCCCCTCTTCCCCCTCCCCTCCTCCTTAACAAGAAGTTTCTTTTTCTCTCCACCTTCCAGATGCAATTGAAAACTGAGAATTAATGGAAATTGGACAACCCTGCCACCTGTCATCTCAACATTCAGGGACAGCACCCAGTCATCCAGTTGACCTGCTGATACCAAGCTACCACACATCTGTTTTCTGCAGTGGATAGACTGACAGATGTGTGTGCGTGTGCGCGCGTGTGTGCGTGTGTTTGTGCACGTGTGTATCTGCGTGCACAGCATGGGGCCATTATTGCTAACTAGAACCTGACATATGTGGACTTCTGCTCTCCTTCTGCTCACTGACACATCCCTGCCTGGGGAGGCAGAGAAGCAGAACTTTTTGTACAAACAGTCTCAGGCCTCCATGTGATGAGGAAGGTATCTCCTCAATGCTTGAGGCCCCTGCTCCGCACTGGCTTTTGAATGTATATCCCCTGTCCCCTTCCAACCTCCCTTCCACTCTTTGATATGTTCCTTCTAAGGACCCTCTGTGCCAAATTGAGAGGGTTGGGGGTGGGAGGGGAGGAACCAATCTTCAGGAAGTTGCCTATAACTGCTCATGAGCCCTTCTGCATTTCATCACCTGCAGTCTTGTAATATGGAACATGGCTACCAATTTAAAAGTCCTTTTGTACCAAATGGAACTGAATAGGGCTGGTGACCATCTCCATTTAACCAGCATTACATATATATAGAAAAGACCACTCTGTTGAACCTCGGAAAAGAATTATACTGGCAAGATGGAATAATCAAATGCTGTAAAGTTACAGGGACCTTGGGTAGTGAGAGTTGATTGGGTGAGTATCCTTTGTTCACCATTCATTCATTTCTGAAGTGATAAGGAAAAACAGTAAATTGGTCACATCATTCGTTTGTAGTGACCAGATAAATGATAGCCATTGATTCATTGTGGGAATTCCCTTCATATTGTCTTGACAACTCAGTGCGTGTATTGGACTGGGAAGATCATTCATAATTCATAATCCGTGTTGGAGATGGTTGGGTTTTATTGGGAGTGGCTGGTTCTGACTTTCTCAGTTCCCCACTAGTTTATTTTAGAGATTAATAAATGTCGTTTGGGACCTGTTGGGATATAGTTGAAATGACAAGGACTTTCAAAGAGTGGAAAAGTCATCTCTTGTGCCAAAAACCACAGTGTGGGGGAGGAAATGGGTTGGACTGAAAAAGCTGAAGCAATTCTATTGAGATACCTACTCTGTGGGCATTTTGAGGGGAAACACCTCTCTCTTTATCTGCAGAACATTGTGGCCAGATGGCAGATTAGAAGCAGCAATGAAGAGCAGCAATGAATAACCCTGATGAAGGAACAGGAGGAATGGAAGATTAGGTTTAAGCACCCAATTCTACTGTGATTTAACTGAGTGTCTTCCACAGGTGCGTTCAATACATCTGGAAGACACCAGTCTTAAAACTAATGCCTGTTTTGTCATCCTAATATATCTGGAGTGCTTCTTGGTGGGAAAGATGTTTTTGACCATTCTTCAACCTGCAAATGGTATATTATAGGTTGGTTTTCAGCCTCTGTTAGAAGCAGCCAGGATGGACCAAGTTGAACGAGCCCTTAATGCAGTGTTTCTCAACCTTGTTGACTTGAAGATGTCTGGACTTCAACTCCCAGAATTCCCCAGCCAGCGAATGCAAATGCTGCCTTGGGAATTCTGGGAGTTGAAGTCCAGACATCTTCAAGTCGACAAGGTTGAGAAACACTGCCTTAATGATTCTAAACCTTAATTAACCTCAAGGCAATAGTTTCACTTTTGATTTAGTTTATAACAGAGAAATGTGAGTTTCCATAATTGCTCCCCTTGTTTTAGCCATGATTAGTTGGAAAAATGGTGACGAAAGAGGGGAGTTGATAAATGCCTAGGGAAAAATGCAACAAGAACCAAGATGTGGGAGAGACATCTGCAATCTGGACATGACTTGATTTATGAGGATGGCAATTGCTGATGTCTTTTCTGATTTGTGTTGAAATAATAGCTGCAGTATTCTCCTTCTGTTCGTAGCGTAGCAGGAAAACAACTATTAGCTGGTTCCTTTGGCAAACTGACAAGAACAAATTCTTTTAGTGGAATCTCCAAGCTGTGGACTCTGGGTATTTTACATCAACTGTATCTTTCTTTAAGATCTTAAGGCTAGCTATCTACAGAATATTTCACCATACTGTATGGTTTTCAGAGAATTATATATTTTACTAAGGAAGTCCAGAACTATTAACTAAATCAGGCTTTTCCAACCTTGGGAATTTCCAGGACTGTGGACTTCCAACTCTCAGCATTCCAGACAGAGCCAATATGACCATTGTTGAGAATTCTGGAGGTTGAAGTCCATATTCCTGGAAATTCCAAGGTTGGGAAACACTGAATTAAAAAGATAAATTTGGAAGCAAACTGTTTATATCATCTATCTCCCAAATGGCAATTTCCAGCACTGGCAATGCTAAGCAAACTATAAGTTTTTCAAATCATCATTCTATTTACTAGTCTCTAAAAGTTTTATGGACACTATCTATGCCTACATCAGATGATATCCTTTGTGAGAGATTTAAGGCAGCTTGCCTGACTTAATGCTTTCCAGATGTGTTAGAACTGCAACTCTTAGCCAGTACAGCCTGGAAATTCTGGGAACTGCAGCTCCATTACATCTGGTAGTAGTCCCAATTAGGGGATGATGTCAAGAAAGGTTTTTCTTTCAGATGTTTTTCTCCTCCTCTAAAGGAGAAGGTACCCAGATTCAATTGCTTTTGGAATTTTTAGAAGCAGTGGCCATAAAGTAGGAAAGGTGTTGTAGGGTTACACACCAGTTTACAATGTGTTATGCAGATACTTGTTCCTCTTAACTTGCAAATTGGAAGGAAGAGTGGGCTTACTGGATTTGACTGTGTTTTACTACTATGCTCTTTTCAAAAATGCTGGGTTTTTCAATAACTTCATTACAAAATTAGAACCCTAAGCCTGCTGCAGGGTGTAGCAGGGGTGCACCCAGCAGGTGGCAAGATCCTTTGTCCACAAATGTTCTTTAAGTGCCTGTCAAATGCTTGAGCAGCATCTGTATTATCTCAAGAACATCAAGACTGGAAACTGGCTGGTTTTGCATGGCATCAGGCCTCCGCATTCTGCCTCTTGGTGGTGGGCAGTGTGAACATTTTGATTATCTAGCTTCTATTCTTTCCATGATAGAAACATTCTCTCTGTGATCATGGCTTCCACCTTGGTACCATATATTCCATTTTTATAGATTCTGAGGGAAACAGAAGTTTGGGTACGATATCAATAACCCCCGTTCCTGTTGCCATTTGTAGCACAGAATAAAGAAAAAAAGGGGCGATCATCTTTATCGAATGCTCTGTTAAAATGGAAGTCTTCTTTTTTGGGGTGGGTGGGTGTTTTGTTTATAAAGAAAGTGGTATTCTTTAAAGACTGGTGGGAGGAATGGAAGAATAAATACACCTATGACCATTTGTCTTGTATATCCATGATTCCTCTGGGGATTGATACTGAATTAATGGTGGGTCAAGCAGTGAAATAATAATCTGAATATTTAAGGAATGGATGATTTACTGAGGTACAAAAGGGTGACCTCTGGAGAACCTGTGTTGCAGAAATAGATGGATAAATGTTTAACAGTGGTATTTCATTAGTGGGAACATTCATTCCAAGAATATATAGGGATAGAGAAATATTTAAATATCAGAATTTTAATAGCATCATATTTTGTTTCACATAAAAGTTACACAGAGATTTATACAATCTCTACAGATTGTATAAATGGGAATGCAGGTGGGGATACAAGCTAATTGATGAGTAGTGAAGGGAGCTTTTGAACCAATTTGAAAACATCAGACAAAGAGTTGGTAAAGCTGTAATTTGTAGAGAAAACATTACGATGGTAGGAAAACTGGTGAAGTCTGTTTTCTTCATTCCAAAACTAAAGTTCTTGTATAATTTTCTTTCAAGGTACCAAGAAAACATAGAAAGGCACACATTTATATTAAACTTTATTAATTTTAAATTTAGGACATAGCTAATGAGACCTCAACATCTGCACAGCTGGTAATGTTTGTCCCAATGCAACGATACATTCCCCATCCCCCTCTCTTTCATTTATGCGCTCGCAGAGACCGATAACAAATGGAAACTCATTATTCTTTATATATTATGTCCAAGTTACACCAAACATCTAAAGCGTAGAGTTGTACAGTTTTTTTTTTAGTAAAACATAAAAATTATTTACCAATGGGTAAGAAACCATGGCATACATGCAATCACTTGATAAACCAGTTATCTCACATAGCCCAACTGAAGATAAAAATATAGTTATTCCATTATTTTCCAGCTTTCTAATATGGTACAGGATGATAAAGTTTCTTTACAATCAGCTTACGATGCTATCAAAAACATAGCATGGCAACTTCACATATGATAAATGCTATCCAGCATTCATTTTTTTGCTTTTGTTTTTTGAATGGATCCCATACAAGCTGTTTCTTTTTATTTGAAAGCCATTTTGATTTTGTTTTGATATGTTCCTCTCTCCTCTGTACTCTCAAAGCAGTGTGTCTCAGTGTCAAAACTTTCCATCATTCCAATTTTCACATATCAATTGCAGGATCTGTAAACTCTGGTCTTAGATATGAACAATCTGAAACTTGAATTTCATTCTTCAGGCTTTTGAGTAAAAGAGAATCAAAATTTTCCAGATGTATTTCAACTGAAACT
This sequence comes from Rhabdophis nuchalis, assembly GCA_039707465.1. Classification (NCBI taxonomy): domain Eukaryota; kingdom Metazoa; phylum Chordata; class Lepidosauria; order Squamata; family Natricidae; genus Rhabdophis; species Rhabdophis nuchalis. The sequence goes on along the minus strand of CM077647.1, from coordinate 152,746,070 downwards.
CATATGTGTACACACACACACACACACACACACACACACACACACGGCAACAATCATGAGATGACTGGAGCTATTTCTAAGAAAAAGCAGGAAATGCAAAGATAAATGTATACATTTTAGCCCTATGTAAGATAAAATGAGCTGTTAATAAGACACAAGGTTCCCAAGCTTCAGAGATCCAGGATATGTGTTTGTGTGTATCTGAATACAGATACAGAAACACACACACATGCACACACACACGCACATTTGGCAACCATATTGTTATGCAGAGAATTCTGTGCTACTGTGCAAATCTATTTCTAAGCTGATCTTTCATTTTCAACATTTCTTTCTCTTGTCATTTCATATTTGGCTCTCCAGAATTCAATAATAAAACTGTTTTAGAAAATAGCTTGATTTGATGGGTAATAAAAACAGGCAAAATAGATCCGTATTTCATGCTTTTGAAACAGCATGCCAAATGGGAACCAGTGTATATACCCTGTCCATAACTACGTGCCTGTTTTTGCCTCTTGAACACATACATTCTGAGCAGAGGAAATAAGTGATTTCCAGTTATAGAGATTATACTGTAAACATAAATGGAGGCTATAACTAAAAAAAAACCTTTTCTTTGAAGCCATCTTACATTGAAATGTGAACAAATATATGCAATGTTCACACCTTTTGCAACTTATAGTAAAATGTTGGATTTTGGAAATACAGAGTAGAGATTCAAGTCACCAACTGTTGCGCTGATCTTGTTCTTTTAGTATGCCGCTCAATTCTAATATCACTAAGTTTGAATACTGTCAACTACGGCTAGCTGGAAAAGGGGGAACAACAATTCTGATGTGAAAGGAGCCTAAATACAGGTAGTTCTTGACTAACAAGTGTTCATTTAGTGGCTGTTTAAAGCTATAATAGCATGAAAAAAAGAGATTTATGACCATTTTCCCAGTTACAACCTTTGTAGCATTCCCATGTTTATGTGATCAAAATTCAGATGTTTGAAAATTGGTTCATACTTATGGTCATTGCTGTGTCCCAAAGTCATGTGATCACCTTTTGAGAAGCAAAGTCAATGGGAAATCCAGATTCACTTAACAACTGGCTTGCTCACTTATCTACTGCAGTGATTCGCTCAACAACTGTGGCAAGAGAGATCACAGAATGGGGCAAAATTCACTTAAGAAATGTCTCACTTAACAACAGAGGCTCAATTGTGGTTGTAAGTCGACGATTTCCTGTACTACAAAGTAAAGCAAATGTTCGTAAACAGGAGTATAGAAGAAAACCAAATGATTTGATTCTGAACTCATATAAGGATCGCTCCTAGCATTAACAATTCAAAACCTGTCATCTAGCTAATCTGTCTTTCCGTCTTCCTTTTATTTTTATTTTTTTTACAAATTAGAAAAAAACTCAGGTGAACTACAAGTGGGAGGTAGCTGTATAAAACTCTATAAACCTTGCACCTCCAAAACCTGAAATTATTATTTCTTTGTGTCTGTGGAGTTTCTTAGTCATCCAGGTCATAGTTGTCTCTAAGGTGGTTTTTTAAAACTTGACTGTTTTTTCTTTGAGGAAAAAGAAGAAAACATTTTTATTTCTTCCTCAAGAAAACATCTTCTTTTTCCTCAAAACACACACACACAAAAAAAACCAATCCAGTTGCCTTTTGAAAAAGCACCTTTGAATATTCTTTCATTGGTAAAATATCAGTCTTGTTTTCTTTCCAATAACAAAGGTATTCTGATATTTTTCAGCCGTGACAGTTGTTCCAAAGCCACAGTTTCATTATATAGTTTGTTAGTTTCATCAAAGGTGGACATCTTGTGCATTTATTTAGCTTATCCCAAAAGGGCTGTGTTGTTGCTTATTTATTTAACCGCATTCAAGATTAAATCAGGATCAGTAAGCATGTTACTCAAATCTGTCCAGGATTCTGTAATAGCACAGCTAAACCTGCAAGGGGGCATACTTGGATTTTAAATGACTGGGTTCTTTGTCATTTGGAGAAGAATGTGAGGGGCAAAAGAAAAGCGAGATGGCATTTCCTTTCCTCACTGGGAAAATATTTCTTTCTTCAGACAATATAGTTGAATTTACTCTATTTTGGCTTTGACCAAAATGCCTGCAGTTTAGTCTGCCAGGACCAGAATACTTCTGAATAACTGTGTTTATTATACATTCTGGCAACTGAAATTAAATAAACACTTTAAAAAAAAATAATAAATCAGCAACTGCTTTGCTTTAATCTACTTCCTCCTTCCACACACAGAAGCCCTGACTTCTGGCATTTCTATTTCTCTCTCATGTTTCCTTACGAGCAGGGGGAAATCTCTCTATATTTTTTGACCATTGCATATTATAATAAGATAAATCTCTAGTTAAATCTACAGAAAACAATTAAATTACAAAATAAGTGATCTATGTTTAATGGTAACCTTTTCATAATACAGATATGCTTCCACCTCTCCCACCCCGTGAAAATATCTCAACAATTGTTTGAAGAGGAATCAAAACCTACTAGCAGCATGGATCACTTCATGGACCGCAGACCCGATTCAGAGAATCCAGTAATCATAGATCCTGGCTCCTTTTCAATCCACAACCCATGCCTTGTTAAGACACTTAAGATAGGCCTACAATCGTGCAATGAATATAGAGACAGCACATCAATTATCAAGAGCAATTTTTTTTTGCAAAACTTACAACCTTCTACTTCAGTGTTTCTCACCTTAGCAACTCTTAAGAAATGTGGACTTCAACTCCCAGAATCCCCCAGCCAGCCTTCCTGGCCAGAGAATTCTAGAAATTGAAGCCCACATGTCTTAAGAGTTGCTAAGAGAAACACTGCTTTACTTCTTCAATGGAACGGTTCACACATTCACCTTCCCTCCAAGCTATTTCACATTTTTGTATGTTTATCACACGATAACAGCACTATACAAACGGGTGATTTTCAGGCCTTAAGAGGCCAGTAAAAAAATAACACCACTATAAGACCTTTCATACTTATTGAAATCTGACACCTTTCAATACAATCAATTCATAATCACTCCCAAGTGATTTCTAAGTAAGATGGGCCTGTAGCTGAATAACTCAATGACAAAAGACCAAAGTATCTTATAAGTATGAATTGGCTTTGAATGTGATTTTCCTTGATTTAACCATTTCTGCCACCACTTCTCTCTTAGTCTCCTAAACCAGTTTTCCCTGTCCTTTCTGTTCTCAAATCAACATCTCTCACTGCTACACAATTGAAAAGATTAGTGTGGACTTTCTATTGGAAGTCCACAGGCAATATGTTTATTTATGACATGTAATGATAAGCGTACAAGTTTATTGAGGAATGGAAAGTTCACATGACCCAAGTGGTGTATGATAAGTGCAGTCATTCAATTACTCAACCGACTTAGCAGAACTGACTCTAAAAAGAGGTACATTTAAGACTTGCTCAATTAAAAAAAAAAAAACAGAACAAAACCTTCATTCGGTTTCAAAATATGGGTAGTCCTCGATTTACAATAGCTTGTTTAGTGACCATTCAAAATTACAATGGCACTGAAAAAATGACTTAGGATCTTTTTTTCACACTTTCGACCATTGTAGAATCCCCATGGTCATGTGATGAAAATTTGGATGTTTGGCCACCCACTCATATTTATGACGGTTACACTGTTCTGGGGTCAGGGGTCACCTTTTGTGACCTTATTACAAGTGAAGTCAATGGGGAAGCCAAATTCATTTAACAATCCTGTTACTATCTTAAGAACTGCAGTGATTCACTTAACCACGACGGCACAAAAAATCGAAAAATGGGGCGAAACTCAATTGACAAATGTTTCATTTAGCAACAAAACTTTTGGGCTCAGCTGCGGTCGTAAGTCGAGGACTACCTGTACCTTCTTTCTGAGCATATGCCACCAACTCAGTGGCATTTTAGTCAAAGTGGGTAAGAAAACGCAAACGGATTCTGATCAGTGGAAACTTTGAGTTGCAAGAAACATGAATCCCTTTCAGAGACCCACATTCGCTGAATTTATCTTCAATTTGAATATTCTGTAACATGCCATCCATAGCTCTCTTCTATCTCCCTTTTCCTTTCATCTGACCTCTTTCCACCTGTCCCCACATCCTTCACCCTTCTCCTGCCTGTTTATCCAACTGTTACATCTCTGTCTCCATTACTTGCATCCAAATTCTGTCTCCTCTCCGGCTGTTACTGTCCTCCTGCCGTTAGCTTGCCTTCTCAGCTACCACCAATGAAGCCTTTTTGTTGTTTGCCTTCTCAGCTACCACCCGTAGCCTTTTTGTTGTGCGTCGAGTCTGTGGATCTTTCCTGTGCCATTAAGGGAGAGCGGCACGCCTGGACCAGCCTGGCCTGCGAAACCTACTATGAGCCAGAAGCAGCGTGTTAGGGGGGGAAGGCCACATGGTGAGGGAAAGAGGGGGAAGCAGGGTAGTGGTCTATCTCCACTTAACATTGCACGTTTCACTGGATGAGTGGGGCCGAGCGGTCATTGGTCACCGTACGTTTCAGCTTAACATGAGCAAAGGGGTTGACCCTGCAAGGGGAAAAGAGAGGCAGTGTGAGATGTGTAGGCCCAGGTTTCAGGGAGCTTTTTGAAGCTGCAAAAAAAAAACAGTTACCTTCCCCAAACTAGTGGCTTCCAGTCTGATTAAATTCTAGACAGACAGACAGACAGACACACACACACACACACAATTCCTAACCAGCAGGTGTTGGGAACTGACAATGCATCTTGGAAAGGCTGCTGCAGATGGAGATTAAAGCAACAAAGCTGACGGGGCAAAATAGCCTGTATCGTTATCAGACAATGCGCTGGATTTCTGTAAAGCTTCGCACATTTTATCTGTTTATTTATTTACATCCTCTCTCTTCAATTCACCAGCAGAACTGTTGCATAGCATAGATTTTAAAGAATGAATGTCTTAAATATAAAACACGACACAGTTTGGTGGTGAAAAGACAAATAAAATTTAAAATGGCCTGCAGCCGTGGTTCTCAACCTGTGGTTCGCAGACCCCCTGAGGGAGGGGCCATGTTGTTGTTACAGGGGGTCCACAAAGACTTGAAGAAACATTATGATTTAAATTTTGAGTTAAGTCTTGGGGTTCCGTGGCCACAAAGGGTATTTAAAGAGCTCCATGATGAAGAAAAAATTGAGAACTACTGGCTTGAATCATAAAGCCTCTGTTTAATGTCTATACCTGTTGTCCCCAATCCCTGGGCCGTGGCCCATTACCAGTCCATGGTCCCATGCATACATGTGTAGCTCACATGTGCGTGCCTACCACTCACACCGAACCATCCCCTCTCCCCCTGCCAGCGTGCCAGGCCTACAAGCCAGAAAGTTTGGGGACCGCTGTTCTGAACAGTGGAGAAAAAATGATTGCCGGGAGAACCTCTGTCAGACAGCATTTGCCTGGCTGGGCCCTTTCCTGAAAAACCCTTTGCTTTTATAGCAGAGGTGGGGAATGATGGCTCCTTTATAATTTGAGGCCTTCAATGCATGAATTCCGGGAGTTGAAGGCTTCACGTCATAAAGGAGCCATCATTCCCCACCTCTGCTTTATGAATTCATGAATTCTGGGAGTTCACAAGTCATAAAAGGGGCATCATTCCCCACCCTTGCTTTATATAGGCTAAAATGAACACTTTGAAGCAGAGGTGGGTTTCAAATTTTTTTAGAACCTCTTCTGTAGGTGTGGCCTGCTTTGTGGGAGTGGCTTGCCAGCCATGTGACCGGGTGGGAGTGGCTTGGCAGTCATGTAACTGGGTGGGTGTGGCCAACTTGTAAAATGTGGTGAAACTCACTTAACAACACTCTTGCTTAGCAACCACAACGTTGGCTCAGAAACTCTGGCATTTGAAGCACGCAAGTCTTTAAGCTGTCAAGTTATAAGACCCTTGCGCCCCTAACCTTTTAGGAAAAAAACCCCCAAGGGTGTTCAAACTTGACAGCTTTAAGACTTGTGGACTTCAACTCCCAGAATTCCTCCTCTCGCTCTCCATCTTGATGATGTGCGGACGGGCGAGGGGAGGGAGATGGAACCGGTTCTAAACAGCACTGTAGATTTGTGGAACCGCTTCTATCGAAGAGGTTAGAACTGGCAGGAACCCACCCCTGCTTTAAAGTGAAGTGACCAAAGTGCAACTGATGCTAGAAGTCCTTCGCTTACAATCATTTGTTTAACAACTGTTCAAAGTTATAACAGGGTTTTTAAAAAGTGACTCGCCACCAGTACTTGCATATATGACCACTTCAGCATCTCTATAGTCCCATGATCTAAATGTTGATTACCAGTATGTATTTACAATGATTGAAGCATCCTAGAATGATGTGACTTCCATCTGTGACCTTCCTGGCCATTTTCCAACAAGCAAAATCATTGGGGGAAGCCAAGTTCGCTTAATGACCACTATATGAATGACCCACCTGATTCATGTAATCAGAGTAACAATTTGCTTAACAACCATGGCAAAAAAAGGTTGTAAAATTGGGAGAGACTCACTTAACAACTGCCTTGCTTAACAAAGGAAATTCAGATCCTACTTGTGATCGTATGACAAGGGCTGCCAGTATTACAAAAAATGGATTATGTGTTCTAGCATAATTTTCTCTCACTATAAAACCTCTCAGTGTTTATAATAAAAACTGCTAAAAAACAATCTGTAGCTACAATATAAAATCAGCATATTCAGCACAAAAGGTTTTAAACTGGCCTTAGAGCTGTAGTGCTGGTTTATTATTTAGAAGTTTCACATTATTTTTTTTGGCCTATGAAACACACTTCAACCAATAAAACCAGAATTACAGAGCTAATATCCAACCATATGAGGTGAATTCTGTGTTCTAAAAGCCCAGACCCACAAGATAATGCCAGAACAAGGCACCGAAGAGATTCCACAGAATGAAAACAAGAGATGACAGGAGGTTCCTCACCTTGAAGGAGAGGCAGATGGACTTCCAAACTCATTTGACAACTGGAAAGTAAAAGAAAAGAAAAATGCATTCAGAAGTTAAGGGATCCTCTCTGTTCATGCCCCAAATCTAGGTCCTTATACAACGGACACCACCTACAGATGGCAATGGGCAAATATAGGTCCTTCCTTTCCTCCCTCCTTTTCTTATATTTCTCCCGTCCTTCCATTTTCCCTTTCCTTCCTTTCACTCTCATCTTCCTTCCCTGCTATCTCCTTCCTTCCTTCCCTCCCTCCCTCCCTTCCCCCATGAAACTCACCTGGGACAGGTCAGGATTTAACATGCTGTAAGGTCGTCGAGATGCACAGATACGGGCTGTAGGGCCAAACTTTAAGTCATCTTCCCCGTCAGGGCCAGCAGGAGGAGATCCAGATCGATCCAAATTTCCTGCACTGCTACTGTTCATCTTGCTAAGAGGGAAGCCACTAGTGACAGACAAAGGTCAGGTGAGGTTTTATGGTGAGGATTTGAGACAACACACTGCTTCCTGAAGGAGTCTAAAGACTAGTTCCAAGCCTTCCAGATATATTCCATTAATCCAACTCTTTTTGTCAGGGGATCATGAATGTACTACTTTTATCTTAAGGGGAGGGGGGCTGGCACAAAGAAGAGCGGGGGCAACCTATTCTCCAAAGCAGTTGAAGGCAGGACAAGAAGAAGCAATGGATAGAAACTAATGAAGGAGAGAAACAACCTAGAAATAAGGAGAATTTCCTGACAGTGAGAACAATTAATCAGTGGAACAACTTGCCTTCAGAAGTTGTAAATTCTCCAACTCTGGAGGTTTTGAAGAAGAGATTGGAAAACAATTTGCCTCAAATAGGGCAGTGATGGCTAACCTTTTTGTTGTTGTGTGTCAAAAGCATGCGCACATGCCAACAGCACATTTGTGCATGCCCACACCCATAATGCAATGTGTTCATGACACCAATCCCATGTGCCCCGCACCCCTGTACAACATGTGTGCGCAAACTCCCTGTGTCTCCCCGTCCCCCTGCGCATGCGCATGTGACCCCTCCTGCGCCCCGTTTTGGACCTAGGAGGCCTCTCTGCAGCCTCCTGGCACCAAAAATGGGCCGCAAGGGGGGGGTGGCACATGCACAGTGGAGCTGAGATGGGGCAACAGCCCACATGCCCGCAGACAGGGCTCTATGTTCCACGTGTAACAGGCATGCCATAGGTTCACCATCATGGGTATAGGGTTTCTTGCCTGAGCAGGCAGTTGGATGAGAAGACCTCCAAGATCTCTTCTAACTCTGTTATTCTGTTAATGTGGAAAGGGAAAGGGGCTTTTGCATCTTCTGGATCAACCCTTACAGCAGGTACTGATTGATCCTGTAACTAATGGGAGAGCCATGTGGATTGCAGAAGCAATGGGATGGAGGTATCCTGTATCTGTCAGGATTCCAAGTCATAGACCCATAGCAAGCAAAATTCCTTGCTGTGGGTCAGATGAATTCCTCAAAGAATAGCTTTATTGGATATATCATATTGGCACGAAAATGGTGAAAACAGACTCTGAGGTTTCCCACGGTTTTCACATAAACAAAAGTAAAAAAATTTCCCTCAACCCCAAACAACCAGTCACATGGTCCATGCAAGGTGCTATCTGGTGGCTGGGTGATATCACTCCTCCTTCCTCCAGCCAGGAATGTCTTTGATTCCGAAGAGAAAGTATTTTATTTTGACTACACAACCCCAGCTATCTCTAATCCCCCCTCCCTAACCCTTAGCTCCAGTGTGGCATGACTGAAGCTCTAAGACGGCTTCGGCCAGGCCACCTTCAGGGTTGACAGTATCCTTGTGATATATTGCCTCTGAAATTACAGGTTACACCTTGGAGTTAAAATCATTATGCAGCCTCCCCATCACAGTCGTTAACTCATGATGGTCCTAAAACAGGTCGGTCATGTGACTGACCTGATTTTGTGACCTTTTCTGTGGCAGTTGCTAAACAAATTAGCGTGGTTGCAAATCCATGGTCATTAATCAAGCCTATGGTTCACTGTGGGTGAGGTTTTGTTAAAAACAGGAAGCAAAAAGCAGTGATGTGATTGTGGTACATCTGCAAATGGCAGCAAACATGGCCCAGTTGCTGATCACCCAGCACGGCCACAAGATAAGTAACCCCAGGTACATCTGTTGGAACTTTGGTTGCTAAGTAATCAGTCATAAGTCAAGGACAACAATTAGTTTTCTTTCTAAATTGCAAGACTGAGATGCCAGGACTTACCTGCTGGATAGTTTGTTAGCTCCTTCAGCTGAAGGAAAGGGTCGTGTGTAGGAAAACGGAAACCAACCTTTCCTGAAAGTGTGAGGCACAGATATTTAAGACAGAAAGAAGAACACAAAACCTCTTTTATATTTTCTATCCCCTTCTGAAGGAAGGGAGGCGACAAACATTGTTAAAAAAAAAGACGGAATAAAGTAATGAAAAGAGGAAAGCTAGAATTCAGGAGGTCTTTGTAAACTCTTACCCCCACTCTGCCTGAATTTTTATGGAGGGGAAATCAACTATTATAGTGGTTTGAATCTTCGACTAGGAACAAAGAGAACTAGATTCAAATCCCTGCTCCAACACAGACTAATAATAATAATAATAATTTAATTTTATATCCCGCTCTCTCTCCCCGAGGGGACTCGAGGCGGGGCACAGGCAATTAAAAATACAAATAAAACCACAGACAAATACAAAATACAAAGTTAAAAATAAATTAAATTGATCCTGTGCTAAAACCCATAAACTAAACTAAAAATTACCCCTAAAAACCCCTAACCTAAAAAGAGACTACCCAAGGCCGGCCAGACGAAAAAAGTGCGTCTTTAATTTTAAGCGGAAGGAGCGGAGGTCCGTGGTTGTCCTGATATCGGGGGGAAGGTCATTCCAGAGGGCTGGGCCCGCCACAGAGAAGGCCCTTCCCCTGGGCGCTGCCCGCTGACAAAGTCTAGTGGACGGCACCCGGAGAAGTCCCTCTCTGTGGGAGCGAATCGGCCGTGAGGATGTATGGGGCAGGATCCGATCCCGCAGGTAGCTAGGTCCCGAGCCATGGAGCGCTTTGAAGATGGTAATTAACACCTTGAAGCGCACCCGGAAGACGACAGGTAGCCAGTGCAGCTCGCGCAAGAGCGGTGTTACGTGGGCAAACCTAGACGTGCCCATAATTGCTCGCGCGGCTGCATTCTGGACCAACTGAAGCCTCCGGGTACACCTCAAGGGGAGCCCCATGTAGAGAGAGTTGCAATAATCCAGTCGGGATGTCACGAGAGCATGAGTGACTGTGCGAAGGGCGTCCCGTCCTGTTCACAAAGCAAGTTGGGACCAACTGCTATTTTTCAACTTGAACTATCTCAGAGGAGGTTGTCAAAAATAAATGGGCTTGGGATGATTGGATTTATGGGTAGGTTAATGTCAAATCACAAGCCATGATTTAGAAACTATAACAGGCTGGCTCAATCACAAATGGCTCAGCCAAAACCAAAGCATATTCTGGCTTAAAGCAATGTCAGTTTGCAGTCACTTACCCATATTTTTGGACTATAAGACGCACAAAGATTTTGAAGAGGTAAATTTTAAAAAAAAATTGCACTCTGCAGGCCTCCCAAACCCTCTGCACTCTCCATTTTTTGTGAAAAACAGGGCATGCAGAGAGTTTGAGAGGCCTGAAAAATGCTCCTTGGGGCAAAACAAGCAAAAAAGGCCCGTTTTTCACTAAATGGGCCTGGGTTTTTTTGCAAAAAACAGGGCATGCATAGGCTTTGGGAAGCTTATAGAGTGCTCCTGGGGGCTGGGGGCTAAAAACGAGCAAACAATGGCCAATATTTTGTTTGTTTTTGCCCTCCCCAGCCCCCAGAAGCACTTTGCAGGATTCCCAAACCCTCTGGGCGTCCATTTTTGCGGGGTTGGTTTTTGGGAGGCAAAAATCGTTGTATTCAGTGTATAAGATGCTCCCAGATTTTCACCCTCTTTTGGGGGGGGGGGGGAAGATGTGTCTTATACTCCAAAAAATACAGTACATCCACTCAAACCATCGGGGAGGTCGGGAATATTGTGGGTCTCCTCTCCTGAAGAGGTACAACTGGCTGGATCCAGAATGAGGGCCTTCTCTGTGATGGCCCCATCCCTTTGGGACATCCTCCCTATGGAGATTAGACTGGCCCCCACTTTAATACTCTTTCTCAAGGCCCTAGAAACCTGGTTTTGCCAATGGGCCTGTGGAACCCAGAGCAGCATGGAGCCCATCTAGTGGGGGAGGGATATTGTTTTTTACATTTTTATATTGGATTTTAATTTTTTAAGCTGCCTAAAAGAGTCACTGAAAGATAGTGGACCGCCATATAAATTCTCTAAATAAATAAATATGACCTTTTGATTTGCTTCAGTCAGGACTGCCCACTGTGATTGGCGCTCTATCTGGAATCTCTTAGCCAGAGAGCTACGCCTCTTCTCCAACTCGATGGGATCCTCTCTTTTAATAGGGAAACCTTTTTATTTAAATGTCAGGAACCTCATATTTGAGTTGCCTACTGCAGGGGTCTCCAACCTTTGCAACTTTAAGTCTGAAGGACTTCAGCTCCCAGAATTCTCCAGACAGCTTTGCAGGTTGGAGACCCCTGGCCTACTGCATCCTTGTAAAGACAGAAAAACTGACTGGAGGCATCCAGTCTACCCATGGGAAAGAGAATATAAGTAGTGCTCAAGTTACAACCGTAAATAATGGAGCCTGCCCACTATGATCATAAGTCATAACGGTTGTAAAAAAAACCACAATTTTTTGACTTATTTTGCGGTGGTTGTTAAGCAAATCACCATGGTCATTAAGTGAATTGCAGTGGTGGTCATTAAACCAATCGTTCGCTATGGGTGTGGTTTTGCCAAAAACTGGAAGTATGTACCATACCAAGTTTCAGCAAAACTATTGTAAAATGCGGTCAAGTGACCACGGGACACCCCAAATGACCACCTGGGAGTGGGGCTAACCCTTGAAACTTCAGATCCAGGTCGCAAGTCGTGGGCCCCCCGCTCCCCCTGCTTTTTTTTCTGAGTCTGTCACAATTTCAGTCTGTTGCTAAGTGGCCAGTCGTAAGTGGAGAACTACCTGTAGTAATCTAGCTTTTCTAGGGCAAAAGGAGTAGAGGGGTTTTCACTCACATTCTGGTTGTCTCGTTTTCCCCATAATGCCAGCCATCCTTTGCCTCAGTCACCAATAAAAGGATGATGTCTCCCTCTTGGAAGTTGAGAAGTGTGGTGTTCTCTCCTGCCGCGTGGGAGAAGATTGCCTGGACTCTCGGACGCTCGGAACGTGGAGGCAGGATTGAAAGAGGATTAATGCGGGGCAGGGTCTTGTTCTCTACTGCGAGAAAGGGTGGGGAGGATAGGTGGAAGTTAATGGCATTCCTGTAAGGTCGGTTATATTTTCCCCCGTTTTTTTTCTCCTTAGGCAAAGTAAGCCCTCAAGCAATGTTTCTCAGCCCTCACAATTTGGAAGATGGGTGGACTTCAACTCCCAGAATTCCCTGGCTAGTAGCGTGGCTGGTGGAGGAAGTCTAGGAGTTGGAAGTCCACAAGTCAAGTTTGGAGACCTCTGTATTAGGGAAGGGACACCAGGTTGCAATTCCATGTAAGAGTAACCCCATAAGGGGACTTGTGTTTCCCATCACGGAAAATGCTGGACTTCTCTTGACATTTCTGCATCTTTCAACCAGTGTCCTCAGTTCCAAAATAATGAAAAAGATATTTTATTCATCTTGCAAAGATTAGCATTTATATTCTTCCAACACTCCAGATCAGTATTTAGGGAGAACAGGAAGGATCCAATCAGTGGTGGGCTCCAGATTATGTTCCAACCGGTACGCTTGGAACAGCCCCGGCGTCAGCCACATGGACATGCGCAAGCACGCGCATGCATCATACTTAACCTGCGACACTTCCACAAGCCTCCACGACACTCCAGCTGCTTGCTGGAGTGTCGCACGGGCACTGTATGCGCTGCGTGTGTGTGCGAAAGCGCTGAAGACTTAAAAGTACAGTAAGGAGCGAGTATCCGGTGCTCTGGGCTGGCTCCGGGGCGTACTTCCGGAAACCCACCCCTGGATCCAATGCCAAAAATCCTGGAACTATAGATAGTCCTCAACTTACAACAGTTCATTTAGTGACCATTCAAAGTTACTACAGCACTGTAAAAAGAGACTTGGGACCGTTTTTACACAACGTTGCATGGTCATGAGATCAATGTTTGGGTGCTTGGCAACTGCTTCATATTTATATTTGACATACATACATACATGTCCTGGGGTCATGTGATCCCCCTTTTCAAACTTTGGACAAGCAAAATCAATGGGGAAGCCAGATTCATTTAACCACCTTGCTACTAACTCAACAACTGCAATGATTCGCTTCACAACTGTGGCAAGAAAGGTCGTAAAATGGGATAAAACTCATTTAACAAATGTCTCACTTAGCAACATAATTTTGGGGCTCATTTGTGGTCGTTAGTCAAGGACTGCCTATATTGCCAAAGGATATATTGGCTGAAAGAAGATAGACTCACAATTGGATGCAAAACGAATAGAATGAATGCATAACACTCACCTACAGTTGCCAGGCGAGTTTCCATGGACATCTTGCGTGGTATTGGCAGAGTGCAAGAATAGCTTTCAGCAACCTTGATTTGTGAAGGGGTCTGAATGGCCTGGATGGGGATCAGACCTGAGGTGGTGGTGGTGAGGGGCTCGCTGATTGACAGGTGATTGAAGTTACGGGATCCCCGCCCACGGTGCAAACCCCCATTGGGCAGCAGTGTTCCTTCCTGGATTGAAGTCCGCTGTGGGAGATAAGTTAGGAATGAATAAACGCAGGGTGCTGATGAGATCTCATACAGGTTTTAAGAAGCATCCCATCTTCTTTCCCCCCCCCCCCTCCTGTAGAAGAAATGCATCTTCTTCCATGATCTAAAGGCCAGGAAAAACCCTCCCCATTCCTGCTCCAGGCCATATCGGAAGCTGCAATTTGGAGACCTCCATGGTTTTTGGAAATTCAAACCCAAACAGTGGAGGCAAAAGGAAAAGCTAACATCCTGTTTATTGGCCCTTGTTTTTTTATTGTCCGGTAGAATAGAATAGAATAAATCTTTATTAACGGTCAAAGACCAGCAATACACGTTACATTTAACCATATGTTAAAAAGTACTAACTTTAAGATATAATTTTAAAAATGTCAGCATTATAAGTGGAAAGTAGCATACATGTTCTCACTTTGTTCAGGTCATTTGCTAGTTTACCTAGGTGCAAAAGCATTAAGTATGTATGTAAAAACCATGGTCCAGAAATTGTTAGAGTTATGTCCAAATGATTGGTACAAGATCACAACTATACTTCTATAACCAATTTTTTCTTTAAGGACATTGCGGAAGCACAGAATTTTGCCACTGTATGCCTAGTAGCCGGGTTCGTGTCCTGGAGGAGAAAGTCTAGATAAAAATTGTCTGCCCTCGCTGGTAATCTCTCTAATAAGGGGAGAATATTTATTGGCCCTGACCCACAAACACTCACGCGATTTTGTCCCAATTCTGAAGGCTCTTCCAGGGTCTTAGTGGCAAGGAGTGGATCCATGCCAGCTGTGGTGTTGTTGGCAGTGAGGTTCACCAGAGCCAATGCCCGCTCAGGTAAACGAGTAGGTTGGGTGCACGATGTTTGCCAAATGGGCAGTCTGCCTGACAACAGCTCCCGCACCTGTTGCAAATGAGATGATGGTAGTTTGATCATCCTTTTTTAGCTAGCCACGTTATACCTTTTCTGAAGAGTTTCTGATGCTCCCGAAGCTTGCTTACAGCCGTGGTGGCACAATGGTTAGAATGTAGTACTGCAGGTTGTTTTTGCTGACTACTGGCTGCCAGCAGTTTGGCAGTTTGAATCTCACCAGGCTCAAGGTTGACTCAGCCTTCCATCCTTCTGAAGTTGGTAAAACGGGGACCCAGATTGTAGAAGCAGTATATAATTATATAAGTATATAAGTCTAAGTGCTATTGCTATTGGTTGTTTTCTTGCAGATAATAATCAGACAACAATCAAGAAGTGCACAATACCCCAATCAAAGAACTGCCAAACAACCCAACCATTAAACAACCCAACCAAAAACCCACCAAGATCGCTTTCACCAAGAGAGCAAATCACTGAAATATAAAAAGAGAGCAAACCCCACTTCCTACTAGCACTGATGATGTTACCTAGTTTGGATGATGAAACATCTGCAAGAAAACAACCAAGCTCAGAGAGCACCAAGGATCCCTCATTTCAACCCTGACCTACAAACATTCTCCTTTATCTATACCCTTTCTCTCTAAAACTTGCCAACAGTAGAAAAGCCACTGAACTGTATTAACAATTGCTTTCTAGTTTGAGGAAGGAAAATGTTGCCTTGGACTCTGCTTGCCTTTGATTCCAAGCGTTGACAGGAAGTTTAATTGCAAAGATTAAATCTGATGCAGTCTCAGTAAACTATTGCCACCCTGGCATAAAGTCTCTGTGCCATTCACATTGAATAAACAGATGTCCTTATCACCACTTCTATTTTTTTCTTCTTTACTTTAGAGAAAGTCTTTATTTATTTCCCATTGTTCCCCCTAGAAGTTCAAACAGGAATATGTATTTTTGGGGTTTCCCTCTGGGAATCAAGAAGACATCTTGGGAATCTCATGTTGCCTTCCCCATTATTTGATTCTATAAGTAGTCCTTGACTTACAATCACAATTGCAATCAAAATTTCGGTTGTTAAGCAAGGGAGTTATTAAGTGAGTTATGCCCCATTTTAGAATCTATTTTAACAACCTCTGTTAAATGATTCACTGCTGTTGTTATGTGAATCAGGCAGTCATTAAGTGAACCCAGCTTCTTCCACTGTCTTTGCTTGCCAGAACCTGTCTGGAAAGATCGCACATGGTGATCATGTGGGATGCTGCAACCATAATAAATATATACAGGTTGCCAAGCTCAAATTTTATCACCGTGACCAGGGAAAGCTGCAATGGTCGCAAGTGCGAGGATCAGTTATAAGTCATTTTTTTCAATGCTGCTGTAACTTTGAACAGAATGGTTGTAAGTCAAGGACTATCTGTAGTTAAGCAGGGGGAATGCTACAGTTCCACATTGCAAGAAGTAACCACAAGGACAATGTCAAAAACGGCAGGGTAGTGATCTCAACTGATTTTTTTCTAACAACTCTCTTGCAAATATAGAACCACAACGCACATAGGAATCCTTGTTTCCAAATTTTGCTGGAGGGATGTCTAGGGAGAATTTGAACCCCAAGCATATGCTGGGAGAGGGGAGTGGAGGAGGCAAAAGAGAAGCAGCTCACCTTGCTGTGATAATTGTTGAAGTGCTTGGAAACAGCACACTGGCGATCCACCAGGAATGAATACCGGCGCCGTTCCTCTGTCAGGGCTGCTTTGTAGCCTTCCGCCACAAACCGATCCAGGTCGCTCTGCTTGGTGCTCATGATTTCCACATACTAAGATACAGAGAGAGAGAGAGAGCAGACACCTCCCAATTGATCCAGAGATAGGACAACGGCCATCTTGTTTAATCGAGAGCAACACAGATAGTGTCCTCATGCAAGTCTTGATCAGTGTTTCCCAATGGTAGCCATTTTAAGAAGTCTGGAGTTCAATTCCCAAAATACTCCAGCCAGCAATGGGAATTGAAGTCCAGACATCTTTAAATGGCTACCATTGGGAACACTGGTCTAGATCACTGGTCACCAACCTTTTGGACTTCAGGGACCACTACATTCATAATTTTAAACCCTGTGGACCACTAAAATGGATTTAAAAAAAAAAGATAAATAGTATTTAGTGCAATATAAAAAACACGCTAATATTTTTCTGCAAACCACCAAAAGATTTTCAGGGACCACCAGTTGGTGACCACTGGACTAGATGCTACCCACAATGGTGCAATCAAAACTCACCCTGTTTTTTAATTGGATTGGACCTTAAATTAATCATTTAATCCAATATCCTGGCTTTCTTGACCATATTTTGAAGACACCCCACCCCTCATTATTCAGAATCCGAATACCACAAACATTGTGCAATCAGAAGCCTTCCATCAGTGTGGAGACTACAGCTCCGAGAATCCCTAGGATTGATTGATTTCCAAACTCTTCTCAAAAAATTCTGCATAGTTTTAAGAAGCCACCATGAGCTGATCCTAACATAAAGGCATCTTTACATTGGCATATCTAAATAATTTGTGTATTTTATTCAGCAGTCTTAAGAACTTTTGCTATTACTGTATCTTTTGTCAGGGCTCTTGAAAAACGCAGCAGGTTAAAATGTGCCCAGTATAAGTACAGTAGAATGTACTTATTATTGTTGCGGTTATCATATTATTATTTCATATCCACTTTGATGTTCTATTACAGTCTTTCCCACAACCCAACCACCTTATCTGCTATATTTTGTTGATAGGTTATTTCAACTCCTTCAATTTGTACTAAAGAACAAAGCCAAAACATTACACTTTGTATTCAGGTTTTAACATTTACCAGACATAATTTCTCCCTATTTTTCTGCTCAAGCCTCCACTGGATCCTAACCATATTACATGAGTCACACATATTATTATCGCTAGCATATGGTTAAAGGAACAGCAGTCTGTCATTTTACAGGTACATTAGATTTTCCCACAATCTACGGCTGCTTTGTGCACAGATGATGCACAGATGATAACTGTGGCCCAAAACCCAGAAGGGTGCAAGACTCCCCTGGTTTGTGACACCCTCCTTAAATGAGGGGCGCTCTATGCTCTCTGAGCTTGTTTTCTTGCAGATGTTTATTACCCAAACTAGATAACATCATCAGTGCACTCTGGAGCATCAAGAGCACATATTTAGACACCTCCTTTATTGGTATCATCCTTAAATGTTTTTAAAGGGATTCTTGGAAGAGACACCCTAAAAGTTTTCATGGAACTTTGTATCATCACAATCACACAAAAAAGAAAGAAAATGCTCAGATTTGTAAGCGCTGGATACTCCATTATTGTCACTAAGTGCTCGATTTTCCATTATTGGCATCTTAGGCTAACAGTGGCCAATATCAGAAGATACGGGCAATAAAGGGTTATCCTGTGCCCCTTCCTTATTGCCCCCCCCCCCAGCTGCAGCAGGCCTTGATCCTGAAGTAATGGTTACTGTGGCAACAAGGTTGACAAAAGGAGTCCAAAGCTTGTTGTGGGGATTCCCAGGATGGGGAGGGGAGGAAGGAAGATAAATAGGGGATGCAGGGCACTAGCCCAGAGTGAGTCAGGGAGCCAGGAGGAAGCAGTGTGAATGCAGGATGAATTGTGTCAGCTTGCCAGCCTGGGCACACCCGGCAGATACAAGACCACACTGGTGAGTGGCCTACTTTCTAGTGCAATACTATACAATAAAGTAGATTTCTGTCTTGCTTTTTGGGTTTTTTCCCTTTAGGGCTGCATCTATTCCCTTTAAGGCTCAAAGGGGAACAGTTGAGGAGTTATTGGGCATGAGAAAAAGTGATGCAAAAGGAACACTATAGATACTTACAGGATTCCAGCAAGGCAGATACATGTAGAAATAGGCTTCTATAAATGTTGTCTATAAGAACAGGGCCCATGAGTGTTCTGCATGAGAACAGAGCCTGCAAATGTTTTGCACAAGAACAGTGTCTGGGTTTTGCACAAGAACAGGGCCTGTTCATGGACATCATACTGTGTGTGCATTTGTGGGCAGGTGTATAAAACAATCTGTGCATCAGGGTGATCCCCCCCTTTCCCCCCCCACAGGTAGCCCCTCCACAGAACGTATCTCTTTAAGCTCCAAATGGCCACAGAATATTAAACCTTTTCAAGACCTCACCTTCTTAGTGACCCCAATCTCAACACCAGACAGCAACCCAAGGAGAAGGGAGTGACCCAGACACACATGGGAAGGGAAGGGGGCAACAGCTGCCAGGTTTCATTTTTGCACTCTAGAAGACAGCAACTCTTAATGCACAACTGAGAGTAAAGGCTGCTCTCTGAAGGACTGCAGAAACCCAATCTTCCAAGCATTTTCCCTCTATACCATTTTTTGCATCCAGATTGCATCAATTTGCGTTCTAAGTGCCACAAAACAACGCAGGCCTCAAATTTTGTCAGATTTTAGAAATGCAGCAAACCCTTGTAAGATGTCTTAACTAGATACAAGATACAGAAAACCGATATTCTTTGTACTAGCCGAATTACTAAAAGTATATTTTTGGAGGAAATGTGCTTATGCGCTGCCTGGGTTTTAGCATCTAATGACTAAATTTATTTAGCATCTGTGGTTATTCAACTCTCTCTGCCAATTTATTTTCAGAGTCAACCCACTTTCTCTTGTAAGTTGTTAGTGTAATCATGTACACCTAAGCTATTCCTATAAGTAGAACTGTAAAGGCCACTGTAAACCACCGTCTTCTATACATGCCATTTGTAGAATTGCTTAGTGTATTGCAGTCTGATGCTCTCCAGATGTGCTGGACACATCTTGTAGTTGTTAAGCAGCATGGCCTTGTTGGATGATGGTTATGAGGATTGAAAGCAACACATCTGTTGATTGACAGGTTGAACTAGGTGTAGCTTTATGCTACTATGTCATGCATTTCCTCACTGCTGATCCACATGAATGGCTGCTCTGGTGTTGTGCAGGGAAATATATGTTAAGCGCATGATGCATAAAGGAAGTGAGCTTACCTATACAAAGGAAAATGGTATGGAATAAATAAAACCAGGCTGGAGTCTGCCGCAATAACAATTATGGATCAAAAACAGTGCTTTCAGTTGGTCTGATTCACATAAACCTCACTGCACCACAAATGTGTTTGGGTTGGATTTGGTCCAGTGTATTCTATGAATGCAGCCATTTGTGACTGTAAATCGGTGTTTCTCAACCTCAGCCACTTATTAAGACATGTGGACTTAAATTCCCAGAACTCCCCAGCTAGCCATCCCAATCTCGGGGCTGCAGTCAACTAGCAGGCCTTGAGCTGTTCAGAACTGTGCCAGAAATACAACGAAACAAAACAAATCCAGTAACAAACCTGCTTAAAGAAAAATTAATACAGAAGCTTTTGTAAAGAGAAAAACCCCATGAAATTAGTTTGAGGAGTCAGTTCTGTTCAAAGTTGATAAACTCTATTGTGAACTTGCTCCATGTCCCCTGGGTTGGATGACCTCCATGTTTTTAGAAGTGTATTCTAGGTGTGATCTCCTTTGCCTGAGGGAGGCCCCCCTCTCGCAGGCCTGGCCCCCCTGTTTAACACGGGCCCACCTCGAGGATGGACTGATAGCTCCTGAGAGGTGGGCGAAGCACAAATTAAGGGGGTTTTTATTTAAATTTTTAATTCGGATTTTAGGGGGTTCCAGGGTGGGGGGGGGGGAAATAGTCCTGGGAGGGAACGACAAACGAGTGGGCCGGCCGGCGGAAGAAGGGTAACGGAGGGAGGGGAAGGGAGGGGCGTTTCCACTGAGGTGTTTTCCATCGATCTGGTCTTAGGGAGGGGCAGGGGCGGTGGGAGGCGGAATAGGTGTCATCGGTTGGAAGACCATGGCCGCTGGACACAGGCGGTCACGCGCTCCAACTCTCCGTCCTGCCATCGCAGACTAGGTGGGCAGGAATCACAGATCCGGGGCCCTAGGCTGATGCTGTGCAACGCCAGGTCCGTGGTTCAGAAAGCCCCCCTCATCCATGACCTGGTGTCAGAGGGGGACCCGGACCTGGTGGGTATAACGGAAACCTGATTGGGCCACGAAGGGGGTCTACCCCTCGTGGACATGTGCCCACCAGGTTACCGTGCCTTCCATCAGCCTAGGGCCCTAGGGAGGGGTGGGGGAGTGGCGATCATGGTTAAGGAAGGTCTTGAGCCGAGGGAGACCACAGTCCCTCAGACAACCGGGTGTGAATCTCTCTGCGTGAGATGGGGCCTAGGGAGGCAGTTGGGCGTGTTAGTTGTATACCTGGCTCCTCGTTATACAACAACAGCCCTGCCCGAGCTCCTAGAGGTGATAGCCGAGGCGGCAGTTGAGACCCCCAGACTGGTAGTCATGGGGGACTTTAACTTGCCGTCGGCGGGCGAAGCCTCTGGAGCAGCTCGGGAGTTCATGGCCTCCATGACGGCCATGGACCTGACCCAGGTAGTTTTAGGCCCCACTCACGAGGGAGAAACACGCTGGATATGATCTTTGTCTCAGGACAGTGGAGTTGTGATCTGGGAATAGGGGATTTAGTCATCACTCCCTTGTCATTGACAGATCACGCTCTCCTCCGGCTGGACTTTCCAATCGCTTCACCTCACCGCGGGGAGGTGGAACTGGATACTCCTATATGGTTCCACCCCAGGCTTCTAATGGACCTGGAAAGGTTCCAGAGGGAGCTTGGGCCAATTCCTGTGACTCTGCCCCGCGACTCGACTGAGGACCTAGTGGCCGCATGGTTAAGTGCGGCCGCGGGGGCCTTGGACCGAGTCGCGCCCTTGCGGCCTCTCTTGCGGCGACGAATCACCCAGGCTCCTTGGTTTACTGAGGAGCTCCGGGGGATGAAACGCCACAAGAGACGCCTAGAGAGCAGATGGAGATCCTCTCGCTCCGAAGCCGACCGAACACTAGTGAGAACCCATATTAGGGCTTACTTAGTGGCAATAAGGGTGGCCAAACGTGAGTATTGTGCCACCCTAATTGCATCTGCAGATAACCGCCCTGCCGCCCTGTTTGGGGTGACCCGCTCCATCCTTCACCAGAGGCCGCGGGAAGCCCCTCTACAAGGGCGAGCAGAGGAATTTGGGATTTATCTGCAGAAGAAAATCACTCGGATTCGGAATGAGCTACCCTCCATCGACAGTGGTCTTGTGGGACTGTCCGAGACTAGTCTTGAGGTTCCATCCTGGGAGGAGTTTGATTTTGTTACCACCGAGGATATGGACAGGCTGTCAAGGAAACTTAGGGCGACCACATGTTTATTGGACCCGTGTCCCTCCTGGCTTGTACTGGCATCCTGGGAGACGACACGAGGCGGGCTCCAGGGCATTGTCAACGCATCTTTGAGTGAGGGGTCCTTACCTTCCATCTTGAAAGAGGCGGTAGTGAGGCCCCTCCTCAAGAAGCCGTCCCTGGACCCAGCTTTATTAGAGAACTATCGTCCGGTCTCCAACCTTCACTTTCTGGTGAAGGTTGTTGAGAGTGTGGTAGCCCAACAGTTCCCGCGACACCTGGAGGAAGTTGATTATCTAGACCCGCGCCAGTCCGGCTTCCGACCCGGTCACAGTACCGAGACGGCATTGGTCGCGTTGGTTGATGATCTCTGGAGGGCGCGGGATAGAAGTTATTCCTCTATCCTAGTCCTGTTAGACCTCTCAGCGGCTTTTGATACCATCGACCATGGTATCCTATTGCACCGACTGGGGGGGTTGGGGCTGGGAGGCACCGTTTTGCGGTGGTTTTCGTCCTACCTCTCTGGTCGGTCGCAATATGTGTTGACGGGAGGGCAGAGGTCGACCTCGAGGCCCCTCCTATGTGGGGTTCCTCAGGGGTCGGTCCTCTCGCCCCTCCTTTTCAACACATATATGAAGCCGCTGGGTGAGATCATCCGTGGTTTTGGGGTGGAGTACCATCTGTATGCTGATGACACTCAGTTGTACATATCCACCCCAGACCACCCCAACGATGCCGTCGAAGTGCTGTCCCGGTGTTTGGAGGCCGTACGGATCTGGATGGGTGGTAACAAACTCAAGCTCAACCCTGCCAAGACTGAGTGGCTGTGGTTTCCGGCACCACGGTTCAGCCAGATTACTCCAACTCTGGCCATTGGGGGCGAAACACTGGCCCCCGTGGAGAGGGTGCGCAATTTGGGTGTCCTCCTGGATTCCCGGCTGTCCTTGGAGGACCATGTTGCAGCCGTGGCCAGGGGGGCGTTTCATCAGGTACGCCTGATGCGCCAATTGCGCCCCTTACTGGACCGGGCTGCCCTTCGCACAGTCACTCAAGCTCTCGTGACGTCCCGTCTCGACTACTGTAATGCTCTCTACATGGGGCTTCCCTTGAGGTGCACTTGAAAGCTACAGCTAGTCCAAAACGCAGCCGCGCGGGTAATTACGGGAGCTACCAGAAGCTCCCATATAACACCAATCCTGCGCGAGCTGCATTGGCTTCCTGTGGTCTTTCGGATGCGCTTCAAGGTCTTTAAAGCGCTCCATGGCTCGGGGCCTAGTTATATGCGAGACCGTCTCGTGCCCCATACATCCCTTAGACCGATACGCTCCCACAGAGAGGGCCTTCTCAGGGTGCCGTTGGCCGGACAATGCCGACTGGCGACACCCAGGGGAAGAGCCTTCTCTGTGGCGGGCCTTGACCTTTGGAACGACCTACCCCCTGAACTCCGGACCATCACTGACCTCCGCCTCTTCCGCCAATGTCTAAAGACATACTTTTTTCATCAAGCCGGCCTAGCCTAACCTCCCATGGGGACTTTTAGAAAAGTTTTAAATTGGGTTTTTAATGAATAATTGGTTTTAGCACAGGTTTGGGATCTAATATATATTTTAAATTATTTATCTATGTTCTATTTTTGTATGTTTTTTAAATCTCCTGTGCGCCGCCCTGGGTCCTCCGCGGAGAAGGGCGGGATATAAATGTAATAAAATAAATAAATAAATAAATAAATAAATAAATAAATAAATAAATAAATAAATAAATAAATAAATAAATAAATAAATAAATCTGCCTGGTTGGATAGATCATTTGTTAAATTCAGCAGAAGGGAGTTTGGCCTGTAATCTTTTATGTACAGCTTATATATAAACATGTCCATTTAATTGGTGAAGTCTGGCTGATTTATCAATGGCCTGAATCCCACAGGATATGACCTTGATCTCCTCCAGAAGTTCTCAATGTTCTCATTGTTTTCTTAATATTTCCTCTTGCAATGTCATTCTCCCTTCCCTTCTCCATCAAACCTACCTGCACTTCACGATCCCCATACTTCATTGGGTTTTTGCTATTCTGGCATTTCTTGCGCAGTTTCTTCAACTCAGTCTGACACTTTTCAATTGATTCAGCTTTGGCACGATGTTCTGCTTGGTACTTTTTCAGGGTTGCCTATATGTTGGAAAACAGGAGTAAACAAAGCACTATGACCAGATCTGCTTTGAAGCTGGAGGAAACTCCACAATTTTCATATCAAAGCCCAGATCTTTCCTAAATTGCTGTCAAATCCTGAATCCTTTTCAGCCAAAAACAGGTGGCCCTACAGATAGTCCTCACCTACTGTCTGATTTGTTTAGTGACTGTTCAAAGTTATAATGCTGAAAGAAAAAAGCAATGAGATCAATTCTCACGTTTATGACATGCAGCATCCTGCGGTCACATGATTGTCATTTGTGACATGGAGAGTTTCTTAGAGAATGAGAAAATAAAATCCTAAGTGATGCTTTGCCAGTCTTAATAGTAGCCACTAAGCGAGGACTATCTGAATGTTGAGAAAAAGGAAAGTTGTATCAAACATGATGGGGAATCAAAATTTATGCCAAATCGAGATACTAGATTTCACAACTTGGTGTCCTCCAGATGGATCAGACTTTTAATTCACAGGAAGATTCTGGGAATTGAAATCCAATATATGTGTTGGTCATTAGATTTGGAAAACTGGGTTCCCTGAGGAATGCTGCCTGACCTAACTGTCAGGCACAAAGAATCAGGACCCTTTGTAAGGTTGCAGAACAGATTTATTGAAGCCTACATACAAAAATGTGGTCAACTAAAGTTCAACACAGCATTGGTGCCAGATAAGGGTCAATGGAATTCAAGAGAGGTTGGACTTGGGGAATGATTATGGGAATGCAACAACCCAAACTGATGACATGCTTAACTCCACCCTCCAGCCCTACCTGCTCTTCTGCTACACTAAGTAAGAAACCCCAAACTTAAAAGCTGAGCTCTCTTTAAACCATATTTAGTTTCGGCTTACCACATTATGTCAACATGGTTTATGACAGCATGCTATGTGAATGCAGCCATTATGGAGTGGATAGATATATAATAATGAGGAGGAGGTGATGGTCAGCCACAGAGAGATAAATCTGAAATCGTGGACCAAAGAGATGTAGATGAATATTTTTACTTACCATCAGATATTTGATATCCAGTTCCAGTTTGTGCTCCAGCTGAGTTAGCATCTCAGAGTGGAAAAACTTCAGCTAAGAACAAGGAAAACAGAGAAGGACAGATGACAATTGGGCAAAGGGAGATCAGTCCTTCTCCCTCCCTCTCCTCTCTTTTGAGTCCCAGAAATGGCTGTGACACATTGACATGGTATTGGAAAAAATGGGCCTACAGATCCAATCTAGGACAGAAGAACATGGCGCCAAAATAATCAGATTATTAATTTAATAGGGGTAGATCTGGGGCTGGGGTAATATCACATACGGATACTCACCGTCTCCTCCAACTGTACTTGCATCTGCCTGTGGACTTCAGCCATCTGGAACAAGGTATCACCTGAAGACCAAGACAACTGAAGGGTTAATGCACCCAAGGCAGTCCCTCCACATTTAAATATCTTTGTGTACCCTGCTTGCTTTCTCTGTCTCAGGGTAATCTCCTTTGGAATTAATTCCATTCTCAGATGTTATCCAAAGAAACAGCTTTCAACTGAAACTAGCAAAGCAAGGCCTTTCATGCTCCAGAGAAGGGTTTCTCAATCTCAACAACTTTAATGCTGGCTGGGGAATTCTGGGAGTTGAAATCCACACAGCTTAAAGTTGCCAAGGTTGAGAAATGCTGCTCTAAAGAGCTTTGGAGACAGCTGTGTACGTTCTGCCTTGAGTCAGCAACCCGTCATCTATATACTTTAGCTACGGTACATTTTAAATTTAAAGAGATTACATGTATGTAATACAAGGGTCCCAACCCCCGGGATGCAGCACACTGGGCAAGAGTGTGCATGTGAAGCTCCAGCTGTGTGAATGGAGGGCGCCTGCGCTGCTGCGTGGAGCTCCATTCGTGTAAGTGCTCTCCGCTCACACAAATGAAGCTTTGCGTGTGAGCACAAGTGCCCTCTGCCCTTGCGACTGAAACTTCGCATGTGAGCGTAAGTGCCTGCTGCTCGTGCAAGTGGAGCTTTGCAAAGAACATAAGCTCCATTTGTGGGAGAGGAGGGTGCACATGCACATTGCACATACAAATGCAGATGTGCAAGCATGTGCCTGCCACTCCCCACTCCCCTCTACCACGCTAGGCTGGGCTGCCAGGCTGGAAAGATTGGGGACCGCTGATGTTTTATACAGGTAATTCTCAATTTACGGCCATTTGTTTAATAACTGTACAACGTTGTGATGGTGCTGAAAAAAGTGACATACGGACAGCCTTCACATTTATGATCATCGCAGCTTTCTTGGTCACTTGATTGCAATCTGGGCACTTGGCAACCATCTCGCATTTATATTTGAAGGATCCCGAAGCCACAAGGTTGCTATTTTGCTAATTGCAACCTTCCCAAAGTCCATGGGGAAAATAGCAGGGAAGGTTGCAAATCATTGTCATGTGTTGCCTTGCTTAACAACTGCGGCAAAAAGGTCATACAATCAGGTGCACTTATGTGATAACAACCATACCACTTAACATCACATTTTCCAGTCCCAATTGTGGTCGTAAATTGAGGATTAACTATATAGGTAGTCTTCAATTTACACTAGATTAGAGCCCAACATTTCTGTTGCTAAGTGAGACATTTGTTAAGTGAGTTTCCCCCCATTTTATGACCGTTCTTGCCACAATTTTTAAGGGAAGTACAGCAGTTGTTAAGTGAATCTGGCTTCCCCATTGACTTTGCTTGTCAGAAGGTCGCAAAAGGAGATCACATGACCCCGGGACACTGTAACCATCATAAATATGATGGTATAAATTTAATAAAATAAATAAATAAATAAATATGAAACAGTTGCCAAATGTTTAAATTTTGATCACATGATTATAGGGATGCCACTACGGTCGTAAGTATGAAAAATGGTCATAACTCATTCTTTTCAGTGCCATTGTAACTTCAAATGGTCACTAAGTGAACTGTTGTAAGCCGAGAACCATCTGTATATCATGAGTGTAGACAGGCATATCCCCCACATTAAAAAAAATAATACAAGTAGTTAGGAATAATTTAAGAGAGATGTAAAAATCTATTGATGTATAAAAGCCTTTTGCAACTAGTCCCCTTTAACCATGCTGGATATTTATAAGTCCCATCATCCACAGCCAAAGAGCATCGAGTCTAATGTTGTCCTTGCCTACACTTAATTTCATTTACAAAATATGTTTTAATTAATGAGTGATAATGTCCACAAAATGTTTGCTACAAACGTAATCTGCATTCCAACAACTCCTGTGGTCCTCAAGAAAACTCTGGAGGAATTCATAGAAAATAAAATGCTAAAAATCCCAAAGCCCCCAAAATAACTTAAAGTAGCTTACGGACAGTTATATAATTAACTGCATCAGCAGTAAGCTTTGTTCTTGGGCTGCACCATACTTATTGATGTCCCAAAGGTGCTTTTTCAAGAGGCAACTGGACTTTCTTGTTTTTCTTTGAAGATGTTTCACTCCTCATCCAACAAGCTTCTTCAACTATGACTGGGTGGTGGGGAATGGAAGGATTTAATATTCCTTGCAGATTGTCAAGGACAGTGAAAAGAAAGTCATTTGCATTCTTTTACAGTGTCCTTGAGGCCATCTGGAAGTTTGTTTGTGTGCTCAGGGTCATCTGAATGGTGCAAATGAGTGTGGAGCCTTCTTAGAACTGCTGAAAGGACGGTGTTGTAGACTGGAGATAGATGATGTCATATCCCCCCCCCCCTCTGTTGAGAGAGGGCTGTTCGATTTTGACAGAGATGGCCTCTTTGATCCCTCTTTCAAACTAGCGGTCCTCTCTGTCCAAAATGTGGACTTTGCTGTCTTCAAACAGTGTCCTTTATCATTTAAATGCAGATGGATTGCTGAACCTTGTTTGGATGGGTTTGTTCTCCTATATTGTGCCATGTGTTTATGAAATGGTTGTTTTGTTTCCCCAATGTACAGGTCTGCATTTCTCCCACTGCCTTGTACTGCACATTGGATGAGAAGCGAAACGTCTTCAAAGAAAAACAAGAAAGTCCAGTTGCCTCTTGAAAAAGCACCTTTGGGACAACCATGACCTGGATCAGGTGTCTCCAACCTTTGCAACTTTAAGTCTGAAGGACTTCAGCTCCCAGAATTCTGAGAGCTGAAGTCCTTCAGACTTAAAGTTGCAAAGGTTGGAGACCCCTGACCTGGATGACTGAGAATCTCCATAGACATACTTACTGATATTTGGGGGTCGGTGGCTTCTGACAATAATTAAATATTGGGGGGGGGGGTGTCCCTATTTTCTCTCAGCTGCAAATGACATGTTTGACAATTCTTCCTTAATACAAAACTGTGCAGCAGAAGCAAAATTTCCCAGCTGATTCTGCTGAACATATAACTAAGTTTTTCATTTCAGTTTACCTTAAATGAATGGAGTTGCTTCTCTCTGGGGGTGGTTTCCAGCATAATTTGGTTGCCAAATTATAAAGGTACCTGATCACATAATATATACAGTATATGCAAACCAGAAAGGGGGGAAATGAACAAATCACAATGCCAATCTTCATAATGTAAGCCAGACTTTCTCAACTTTGGCAACTTTAAGACATCTGAACTTCAACTCCCAGAATTCCCCAGCCAACAATAGTCAGGCCACTATAGCTGAAAAAATCCAGACTGCAGTTAGATGGCCACCCACCCATGCAGAAAACACTATATGTAATGGTCAACTTACGACTACAATTCAGCCCCAAAGTTTCATTGTTAACCAAGGCAGTTGTTAAACAAGTTGTGCCCCATTTTACGACCATTTTTGCCACAGTTAAGTGAATCACTGTAGTTATTAAGTGAATCGTATGGCCATTAAGCAAATCTGGCTCTCCCTCCCCCATTGATTTTGCTTCTTGGAAGATGGCTGGGAAGATTACAAACAGTGATGAGATAACCCCAGGACAATGCAACTGTCATAAATACACGCCAGTTGCCAAGAGCCTGAGTTCTGATCATGTGACCCTGGTCGTAAGTATGAAAAATGGTCATGTCACTTTTCAGTGAAATTGTAACTTCAAATGGCCACTAAACAAATGCTTGACGTGGAGGGCTATCTTTATTTCTTCCCACATTGCCTGCTTGGGATTTTGTAGCCTAGATTTGTAGCATGATTGACCAACTCTGTCCAAAGCTGTTTTTAAAAAAAACCACCCCCACCACCCAATACATTGCCAGTGCCTTTTCTTTGTCAATACCAGCTAAGAATTCTGGGAGTTGAAGCCCCAGATAAGGCACTTTAGATTAGGGAAGGTTATTTGCGTTGTACTTTGTGACACTCCTACAGAAAAATAAATTTAGAATTTAGGGGTAAAAGGAAACTCGGCCAACAAAGGAAAACAGCAGCTGGACACTATCAAAGCTGACACCAGCCAGAACAAAGAAATAGCGCAAGATCGGATGTTGTGGTGAGATCTGGCCCAAAGAATCTCCAAGCGTGGGACTCGACTGAACAGAGAACATCATAGAAAACCTAAATTCTCCTGTTCTTCTCTTGCTAGAACAGGGATGTCCAAACTTGGGAACTTTAAGACTTGTGGACTTCAACTCCCAGAATTCCCCAGCCAGCATAGCTGGCTGGGGAATTCTGGGAGTTGAAGTCCACAAGTCTTAAAGTTCCCAAGTTTGGACATCCCTGTGCTAGAACATTGGCAAAGCCATAAAGAGTTCTCCACAGGAAGTGTGCCGCAAGAGGTAACATGGTTTGTTGGTTTCAGAAGAGACAAAATAGATCGATCAGGAAACCTACCCAGCTCTTTGGATCCTTGGCTGTCGCTGGCCAACTCACCAAGTTTCACCAAGGCATCAAAGTAGCCCTTGGCAGCAACAGAAACCCCTGTAAAGGTGGACAGTGGGAGAGAACAGAGATCAAATAATGAAATCTGAATACAGATGTTTTTCCTTCAAAGAACCAATGCTGACCTGATTCAACGTCAGTGAGTTGGAATGGGGTGTTCCCTTACCTGACAGGGCTTTTTGATAACTTTTCCCCATGGTAACAAAATTCCTTAAACTTGGATTGAACTGGTCCAGAATCACCTTTTCAGAATAGGGAAGAAAATAAAACATAAAAATATTCTAGCCTGATACAAAACTAAGTACCTCCACAATCTCCAGAGAAAATCTGAAATGTATTCTCCCAAAGGTCCTTTTTCAAAAGGCAACTGGACTTTCTTTGTTTTTCCTTGAAGACATTTCACTTCTCATCCAAGAAGCTTCTTCAGTTCTGGCCGAATGGTAGAGAATGGAAGAATTTACATTCCTTGACTGCAAGGAATATAAATAAAAATCCTTCCATTCTCCACTATTCAGTTAGTACTGAAGAAGCTTCTTGGATGAGGAGCAAAGCATCTTCAAGGAAGAACAGAGAAAGTCCAGTTGCCTTTTGAAAAAGCACTTTTGGGACAACCATGACCTGGATGACTGAGAATCTCTATAGATCTAAGGTGTGTTTTTACTTTCCCAATATAATCTAACAGGAATTTAAAAGTACATAAACTTTGGCAAGATCACCTTTAGCAACCTCTGAGCTTGAAAGTGGATGTAGCTTTTTAGAAAAAAGATCCAAGATATGTACAACCACTGTGTTTTGTTTCAAACAATAAAGGATAAACTTGAAAAAGTGATATATCTTAAAGAGGTTCATAATGACAAAAATGCTATTGTTTATGTTTTTTTTTGCTTTACAAATGAAAATTTAAGAGTAAAACCAAGAAAAACTTTACAAAGAGCATGTATTGTAGTATCTAAAATCAAACTGTATGTGCATTTATTTTGTAAATACAGTTTAATTTCCCTATTTTTCACATGAATGTGAAATATTTGATTGTTACTATTTGTATGATAAAAGTTAAATAATCCAAATAAAGGACAAAGGTGAGTTTTGGGAAAGTAAATCTAAAGGCAGCTTTCTAGGGAAAAAGAACTCTTCTGTACTCACTGTAAATATACGTGAAAGGGGGGAAAAAGGGTTATATGGGGAGAAATACATTGATCAGAAGTATGGAAAAGATGCAGAAGTGATGAGAATATGATTTTGTGTGTCTGTGCATGATTGTGTGTGAACCCATTTCACATAGCAAACTTCAAAAACAGACAAAGATTTGAATAAGAGGCTACAGCAGTTCTCAGTTGGCATATTTGCTCTTCATACTACAGTGAGTTTCCAGGCATATTCAAACACATCTTGTGTTTCAACTTTCTAATTGGGTCCTAAGCAGTACTATTAACAGAGCTAATAATATATTGGGTTATGTATTATAATACTACAGTACAGTACAGATAGTACTTGACTTACAACCACAACTGAGTCCAGCATTTCTGTTGCAAACTGAGACATTTGTTAAGTGAAGTTTGCCTCATTTTACAACCTTTCCTGCCACAGTTGTTAAACCCTGCAGTTCGTAAGTTAATAACCCAGTTAAGTGAACCCAGCTTCCCCATTAACTTTGTGTCATTCCTGGGAACCATCTTTTATCTTTGGGACTTCAGGCCTGCCATATATTCTACTGTAGGAAACAGGGAGTGGGGTTATACAGAGTTGTGGGTAATATGTAGTCAAAACAACATTTTTTTCTCAGAAAGTCAAGGTTGCTCTGTCCCTGCAGCTGCGATGAGGTAACTGGGAGGCATCTCCAGTTTTGGACCGTGCCTGATTGGATCCTGTGATGGACATGTGGATGCTGGGCAGGGACTTGAACTTTCACTTGGGAGGGGGAACCTGGAAACTTGCCACTCAAACCCTCAAGAATATCCTAGAAGCTATCTTCTTCTTTGGAGCTTCAGGGCTGCCAAAATTAGTGCCTGGAAAAACAGGAAGGGGGATTGCAAGGAGTCGGTGGAGAATTAGCCACAACAACATTCCTTACTCTGGGAGTCAAGGGCATTTGGCCTGCGCCTGGATGGGAGTGACTGGGGGTTGTCTCCAGTTGGGATGATGAAATGATTGGGCCATCTTTTACTTTTGCGGCTTCAGGCCTGCCACGTTTTCTACTGTAGGAAACAGGGAGTGGGGTTATACAGAGTTGTGGGTGATATATAGTCAAAACAAAATTTTTTGTCAGAAAGTCAAGGTCGCTTTGTCCCTGCAGCTGCAATGAGGTAACTGGGAGGCATCTCCAGTTTTGGACCGTGCCTGATTGGATCCTGTGATGGACATGTGGGTGCTGGGCAGGGACTTGAACTTTCACTTGGGAGGGGAAAACTTGGAAACCAAATTCTCAAGAATAATATCCTGTCAGCCCTGTCAGCCATCTTTTTCTTTGGAAGTTCAGGGCTGCCACAATTAGTGGCTGGAAAAACGGGAAGGGGGAATTGGAGGAGTTTATTTATTTATTTATTTTATTTTATTAAATTTATACCCCGCCCTTCTCCAAACGGACCCAGGGCGGCGCACAGGGATGTTAAAACACATATAAAACATATAAAATTTTAAAAAACTTATTCTAATAGACCCTGCGCTAAAAACCGAATTTAAAAAACCCAAATTTAAAACTATCTAAGAGTCAGTAATGGGGGTTATGCTAGGCCGGCTAGATGGAATAGGTGTGTCTTCAGACACTTGTGGAAGAGGCGGAGGTCAGAGATGGTGCGGAGTTCAGGGGGTAGGTCGTTCCAAAGGGCAGGGCCCGCCACAGAGAAGGCTCTTCCCCTCGGTGTCGCCAGTCGGCATTGTCCAACCGACGGCACCCTGAGGAGGCCCTCTCTGTGGGAGCGTATCGGTCTGAGGGATGTATGGGGCAGGAGGCGGTCTCGCATATAACTAGGCCCCGAGCCATGGAGCGCTTTAAAGATGGTCGTTAAAACCTTGAAGCACACCCGAAAGACCACAGGGAGCCAGTGCAGCTCGCGCAGGATAGGTGTTATGTGGGAGTGTCTAGGCGCTCCTGTAATCACCCGCGCGGCTGCGTTCTGGACTAGCTGCAGCTTTCGGGTGCACCTCAAGGGGAGCCCCATGTAGAGAGCATTACAGTAGTCAAGTCGAGAAGTGACGAGTGCTTGAGTGACTGTGCGTAAGGCACCCCGGTCCAGTAAGGGGCGCAATTGGCGCATCAGGCGTACCTGATGGAATGCCCCCCTGGCCACGGCTGCCATATGATCTTCCATAGACAGCCGGGAATCCAGGAGGACATCCAAATTGCGCGCCCTCTCCACGGGGGCCGGTGTTTCGCCCCCAATGGCCAGAGTTGGAATAATCTGGCTGAACCGGGGCGCCGGAAGCCACAGCCACTCAGTCTTGGACGGGTTGAGCCTGAGTTTGTTACCACCCATCCAGATCTGTACGGCCTCCAAACACCGGGACATAACCTCGACGGCATCGTTGGGGTGGTCTGGGGTGGATATGTACAACTGAGTATCATCAGCGTACAGATGATATCCCACCCCAAAACCACGGATGATCTCACCCAGCGGCTTCATATATGTGTTGAACAGTAAGGGCGAGAGGACCGACCCCTGAGGAACCCCACATATGAGGGACCTCGAGGCCGACCTCTGCCCCCCTGCCAACACATATTGCAACCGACCAGAGAGGTAGGATGAGAACCACCGCAGAACGGTGCCTCCCAACCCCAACCTCCCCAGTCGGTGCAATAGGATACCATGGTCGATGGTATCAAAAGCCGCTGAGAGGTCTAATAGGACTAGGATAGAGGAATATCCTCTATCCCGCGCCCTCCAGAGATCATCAACCAACGCGACCAATGCCGTCTCGGTGCTGTGCCCGGGTCGGAAGCCGGACTGGCGCGGGTCTAGATAATCAACTTCCTCCAAGTGTCGCGGAAACTGTTGGGCCACCACACTCTCAACAACCTTCACTAAAAAGTGGAGGTTGGAGACGGGACGATAGTTCTCTAATAATGCTGGATCCAGGGACGGCTTCTTGAGGAGGGGCCTCACCACCGCCTCTTTCAGGACGGCAGGCAAGGACCCCTCACTCAAAGATGCGTTGACAATGCCCTGGAGCCAGCCTCGTGTCATCTCCCAGGATGCCAGTACAAGCCAGGAGGGACACGGGTCCAATAAACATGTGGTAGCCCTAAGTCTCTTTGACAGCTTGTCCATATCCTCGGTGGTAACAAAATCAAACTCCTCCCAGGATGGTGTCACAAGAACAGTTGGTGGAGAATTAGCCATAACAACATTCCTTTCTCTGAGAGTCAAGGGCATTCGGCCTGTGCCTGGATGGGGGCCGTCTCCAGTTGGGACGATGAAATGATTGGGCTATGTGGTGTACTTTGAATGGTCACTAAATGAACTGTTGTAAGTCAAGGACTAGCTGTGTTATAAAGGGGAGGCTAAGGGTGCAAATCCTCTCAACTCCTTTTTATTCTACTTCAGAAGTGGACAACCTTCTTGAAAGCAAAGCTTAAATATTTGGCCTGGGGAGAGAAGGGCAATCAAGGGTTATAATAGGAGCCTTGGGTCTTATAGGAACATATCACCATCCATTAAAGCCCCATAAAAGGTGAAAGACACTGAAAGTGAAAAGAGTGCTTAACAGTTGCAAAAAGGGTATATTGGGGTCCACTCAAAGCCATAGATCAGGGATGTCCAAACTTGGGAACTTTAAGACTTGTGGACTTCAACTCCCAGAATTCCCCAGCCAACATAGCTGGCTGGGGAATTCTGGGAGTTGAAGTCCACAAGTCTTAAAGTTCCCAAGTTTGGACATCCCTGCCATAGATAGTTCACCTCTTTCTCATTTACCTCAGATCATTCAAGTGGTGGATTGATGCTTAGCAGGAGCCAAAAAATGAAGATGATACCCACAATTGTCAATCAAACCCTTGCCCTTTTTAATGCGTTTGACCCCTTCCCTTCAGACATCCCTAATGCCTGGAGCCATGATGGTGAACCTATGGCACGCGTGCCACAGGTGGCACGTGGAGCCATTTGTCATGGCACGTAAGGCTTGCCCTGTTAGCTGGCCAGCGCGCATGCGCGCGCTGACCAGCTGACGTCAGCCTTCTTTTGAGGCCATTTTTCACCCTCCTGAGGCTTCAGGGGCTTCCCTGAAGCCTCTGGAGTGCGAAAAAACGCCCCTACGGACAAACCAGAAGTTCAAGAACAGACTTCCAGTTTGCTCATAGGGCTGGTTTTAGCCCTCCAGAGCATTCAGGAGCCCTCAGGAGGCTTCCCTGAAAGATCCGGAGAGTAAAAAATGACACTACGAGCAAACCAGAAATGAGAAACGAGCACCAAAAGCGAGGAGCGCTGGCTGTGCGCACATGCACATGCTGGGGCACGCGCGCATAGTATTTTGGGTCTGGCACGCCAACGCACAACCCCCCTGCATTCCCTCTGGTTTTGGCACATGAGCCACAAAAGATTCGCCATCACTGGCCTAGAGAGAAAAGGGAGCATTACAGTGGAGTACATGTGGATAGATGAAAACAGCAACTGGGTAGGAACAAGAATGGATGAGGTGCAACTGGGGCAACCACACTTGTGGTTGAGTTTGGCTAAATGGTTTGTTGTAGTGCCAGCAAAAAACCTACCATTTATGGTGGGTAAAAAAATTCCAGATGTTGACTGTGTCGTGTGATGAACTCACAGCCCCACCTCTTTTTATACCTGTCCATCACAAAGACCCAGCTATCATTTTGACTTTTCCAAACTCTATCCCCTCTTGAACAGGCCTGCCCACCTATAAACTTGAAATTGCATCAACAATGAGTCACAGGAATCTTCATGAGATAAGAGTGCATCTGTTCAAATCCCTGGCATACGTGCCTGGATACCATTGAAATGCTCTTCACAGGGGAACATTTCCTACACGCAAAAAATCCAGCCCTGCAGAGACGTTGTAGGTTCTTCTAGACCAGGGGTCTCCAACCTTTGCAACTTTAAGTTTGAAGGACTTCAGCTCTCAGAATTCTTCAGCCAGCTTTGCTGGCTGGAGAATTCTGGGAGCTGAAGTCCTTCAGACTTAAAGTTGCAAAGGTTGGAGACCCCTGTTCTAGACTAGAGATGTTAATCTGTCCTTGTGGAGATGCTTTTTAAAAAATTAATGCAGAGAAATGGCATCCCCTCTTGAACTCAGAAATAATACAAGAGTCAGTCAGTTCATTCCCTCCACATGTCACTGCATGTGTAATGCAGCCATGTGTCATCACCTAGAGCAGGAGTCTCCAACCTTGGCAACTTTAAGGCATGTGGACTTCAACTCCCAGAGTTCCTCAGCCAGCTGGCTGAGGAACTCTGGGAATTGAAGTTCACATGCTTTAAAGTTGTCAAGATTGGAGACCCCTGACCTAGAGGGCATGTTCCTGCCTGGCACTAAAAAGAGGCATCAGGTCAAATATAAGTCTTTGTTGGCTTCCTTTCTAGGCATCTCCTTCTTGTCAAAGTCAACAAAACCAACAGCCAAACCATAAACAGTAATTAATATGAATGAAGGCAAATATACAGTACGTGTCCCAGCATAACGTTGCAAGATGCAAGCTGGGTTAGTCACTGGGACCAGAGATTTTGTCTTCCAAGCTATTGGATTCGTGCTTGAGCCCATCCTCAGGGAATTTCTCTCTACCAGAATGTGCGCAAGTCCGAAAGCTCGTAAGACTAAACCTCTGGTCCCAGTGGCCCACCTGGATTGGATCCTGAAACAGTAATTATTATTTTTAGAAGCATGTATCCACTACTCATTGTGAAACAGGGTTAGAGTGCAGATTCGATCCAGGAAGATCAGGATGAACATTTGTCATTCAACCAATGGGTCTAATATAAAGTCTCCATCTCATTCTGTTCTACCCTATAGGCTTGTTGTAGGTCCCATATCCTTGGCCTTCCTGCAGAGACCGGCAAACAATGTTCCCATTATTTAAGAAATACTGTTGAGTATCCACCATTATAGATTTATTGTAGGCCCTGTATCCAGTCTTGACCTTCCCACAGAGACTGGCATACAATATTCCCATCATTTAAGTAATATTGGCGAGCATCAACAACGTAGTCCAGCTTCCCACAGGCATTACTATCCTCATGATCCCCATTCTGCAGACCTTCAAGAAGCTTTTCTCCGCACCCCCCCCCCCCAAGAGGATGGTTCGTCCCATGTCATGCCAGACATGGCTTCCCTGAGTTATGGCAGCAACAAGCAAGGAGCACAGGAACCCCTGGCTGATGCGTGTTTCCTTTACAGATAAGGAAATAACCCGTTCCCTCGCCATCAAGATAATTAGACAAGGAGAACCAAATGTTTCGAAGGAGGGGGAGTAGCAAATGGGTTAAGTTTCGTTTTTTCATCCCCAGCCAAGCTGGGGGTGGTGGTGGTGGTATGGTGTGTGATTTGGCATGACATTTCCCTCGTTTCCATTGGTTGGAGGAGAACCCCACTACCAAACTCTTACATCTTCACCAGAACCTAACCTGCCAAGTTCCCTGCCTTCTTGTATTGATTTATTTTCTTATTATTATTATTGAATTTATACTCTGCGTTTTTCCCTCCACGTGCGATCTCCAGGAAACTTTCCTAGAGACTCTGCCGGTGAATTTCATAGAAGGAACCGAGTTTTTTTTTTTTTTTTTAATCTTTGACGAAGTTTTCCCAAATTGTTCCAGCCGCACACCCCAAATTCACGGCGGTTCGGACTCCAAACCACGAAGCCGAAGCAAAAGCAAAAAGCTTTCAATCGCCATTCGACGCAATGGGCATCCCAACCGCTTCAAACCGTTAAATGTGTCCGCTAATAGTCATAATTC
Source organism: Rhabdophis nuchalis (assembly GCA_039707465.1). NCBI lineage: Eukaryota > Metazoa > Chordata > Lepidosauria > Squamata > Natricidae > Rhabdophis > Rhabdophis nuchalis. Next base: position 152,708,202 of record CM077647.1, on the reverse strand, counting down.
GCATCAAACTTCCCCCCACCCACCCACCCAACCTACCTCTGCAAATTTCTCCGTTTGGTTTTAGTAATCAGGCAGTGGATTTTTAACAGAAAGAAAGAGAAAACTTATTAACTCCTGGTATTAATTTTGCCTTGGGAGTCTGGCATTTTTTCTGCATCCAAAAGATTGGGGGGGGGGGACGCAGAGGTGGGAGGGGGCTTCTGGAACATTATGTCCCATTCCTCTTTCCACGCACCTCCTGTAGCTTCTACGCCCCCCCACTCCCACCCTCCGATTTTTAGGAAGCGAACAAAAGGCTGCGAAGACCGACCAGAAAGCCAAAATGTATGATCCAGCGAAGAACCAAGGCGGAAAGGAAAAATGGAAAGACAAACTTGGATAACGAATTGAGTCTGGGGAGCAGGAAAGGGGTATATGCTATGCCGGGTGGGGGGGAGAGAAAGAGGAGGGGGCGAGGCTGGGAGGGATCGATCGATGGACCAGCTAATTTGCGGAGGTGGAATAAACAGGAGAAGAGAAAGACGGAGGGAGTCACGGAAGGAAATCCAAGGAAACGGAAAAGAAGAAGAAGAAGAAGAAAAAGAGACGGGAGGGAAAGGGAGGCATAAATAAGTTTTGGAGAAGAACCTGTAGTAAAAGTATACGGAGTGCGGCTCACCCGATAGACGTTTTCGGTCAGCCGGTTCACCTCCTCCGAGCGGGACATGATGCCTGGCGGTCAGGGAGCACCAGGGGCCTGGACAGGCGCGCTGGAAAGGAGGTGGGGCGGGGTGAGAGCAAGGGGAGGGTCTTAAAGTGGGGGGCGTAAAGGAAGGGGAGAAGCAGCCGGATCCACCAGGGAGCAAAAAGTCAAAAGCGGCGCCGATCAAGCAGAGGTTTAGGACTGCAGACTTGGCCTGCAAACATACGGATGGCCACTAGTGGCGCTCCAGATGTTTGCAGGCCGGATCTGAGAACCTTAACGTGTCTTGCTCCAATGAAGTGGGGGAAAGCGGATCAACCACTCCCCGAATCTATAAAGCGGGGCAACGTGTATGCGCCAGCCTATACATACTTCATAATAAGTTTCCTGGCTATGCTGGAAGTCTGTAGTGCCTACCTTGGCAGCTTGAAGATGTGTGGGTGGGGAATTCTGGGAGTTGAAGTCCAGGCATCTCCAAACTGCCAAGGTTGAGCAACGGTAAAGGTTCCCCTCCCACATAGGTGCTAGTTGTTCCCGACTCTAGGGGTGGTGCTCATCTCCATTTCAAAGCCAAAGAGCCAGCGCTGTCCAAGTCTCCGTGGTCATGTGGCCAGCATGACTAAACGCTGAAGGCACATGGAGCATTGCTACCTTCCTGCCAAAGGTAGTTCCTATTTTTCTACTTGCATTTTTCACCTGCTTTCAAACTGCTAGGTTGGCAGAAGCTGGGATGGCACTAGAGATTTGAACCACTGAACTGCCAATCTTCTGATCAACAAGCTCTGCGTCTTAGCCACTGGGCCACCACATCCCTAGTTGAGCAATGGTGCTGTAGAGCAAAATCGACTTTCTCTGAGAGAACTTACATGCTTACAAAAAGTTGCTAATGGCTACAGGTGATGGTTCATCATCACCATCATTCCGGCCATTGTCTATTCACTGTAGGATGAAGGCTTCTTCTGCAAGTTTCCAACCAATATATTCTTGAGCTTTTCTTTGCCTGTTGGGCCCACAATACTTGCTGATATCGTTCCTCTGTCTTGTTTTAGGTCTCTTTCATGGATGCTTTTTATCATGTGGGATCCCTTCTATGACTGCCTTGATCCACCTGCCATCCATTCTTCTTGTTAAATGATCAGCCTATTTCCACTTCAATTCTTTTACTCTTTTGATGGCATCTTATGTTTTTATTATAGGATAATGAAAAGATAGTGGTTATCCACCTATATAGAAAGGGTTTCAACCTTTTCCCAAAAGAACAAGCAAACTATGCAAATCCAGAATCTCACATGTCACTATTGTGGCAGATATAGGCTGATTTTTTAAAAGAGGAGTTTGTAAATCACTCCCATCATCTGGAGAGGTCAACATCCTCTCTGATGGGTCAGGCACAAGAAGTGTGATTGGGTCATACCTGGGCTACATAGGGATTGGCTTGCGGTTCCCCATAAACCAGGGGTCTCCAACCTTTGCAACTTTAAGTCTGAAGGACTTCAGCTCCCAGAATTCTCCAGCTGAATTCTCCAATTCTGGGAGCTGAAGTCCTTCAGACTTAAAGTTGCAAAGGTTGGGGACCCCTGCCATAAACAATATCAGATTATCAAATTAACGAAATAAAATGCACACCTGTGCTGTAATATAAAGGACAGCCCTTTATTTCAAAAAGCTGTCCTTTGGGTTTCTTTTGGTCCTTTAATTTTTCCATATGAATATTACCAGGTTATGCATAGCCTTTCACAATCATGTGAAAAAATGCGGACACTGAATTGTGTGTTTAAAATAATTTTACCTGTACTTGTTTGACTTTAGAATTTATTTATTTGTATGTATCCTACCTTTATTAGTTTTACAAAACACTCAAGGTGGCAGACATACCTAATACTACTTTCTCTGCCTATTTTCACCAACAGCTAACAAAAAATAGGAAGAGAAAGCGTTGTTGTTGTTGTTGTTGTTGTTGTTATTCCCTTTTATTCATTAAACATAAAACTCAATCAACTGAGCATTTACAAATGTGTCACAAATACCATTGACTGGCGCTAATGGTTGATACGGGTTGCTGCCAGGGTCCTATGTATCAACCTAGTATCATCTTAAAATATAGGATGTTCCGAGTAGCAGTTTTTTGCAGTTCTGCTGCTGTTATTGAAGGAAGCTGCAATTTTTGTTGTGTTTTGTAAAATTCTTGGACATGGTGCCAAGTGCCCTGATGACAATGGGTATCACTGTTACATGCTTCATCCATAGGAGTGTAGTTTCGATGGTCAGGTCGCAATATTTCATAATTTGTTTCCAGTTCTTTTTCTTCAACTTCAACAGGCTTCAACTTCAACTTCAACAGGCTTCCCTTGAGGTGCACCTGGAGGCTCCAGTTAGTCCAGAATGCGGCCGCGCGGGGGATTCTGGGAGTTTCAAGATACTCCCACGTAACACCTCTCCTGCGCAAGCTGCACTGGCTGCCTGTGGCCTTCCTGGTGCGTTTCAAGGTCTTAGTGACCATCTTTAAAGCGCTCCATGGCATGGGACCTGGCTACTTACAGGACCGCCTCCTACCACATACCTCCACCCGACCAGTCCGCTCCCACAGGGAGGGCCTCCTTAGGGTGCCGTCTGTTGGGCAATGCCAGCTGGCGACCCTCAGAGGAAGAGTCTTCTCTGTGCAGGCCCCGCCCTCTGGAACGACCTGCCTCCCGACCTCCGCACAATCACAGACCTTCGCCTCTTCCGCCGGGCATTAAAAACATATTTCTTTCGTGCGGCCGGCCTGGCATAGCTGATGTAGCTATGTTACTATTTTAACTGGGTTTTTAAATCATGCTTTTAGCACGGGTTAACCTTATTTAATACTAGTTTTAATTCTTGGATTGTTGCATTTTTATATTTTATAATTCCTGTGCACCGCCCCGAGTCCCATGTTTGGGGGAGGGGGCGGTATATAAAACTAATAAATAAATAAATAAAAACTCTGGCATCTCCTGGTACAACAATATCAATCAGTGGCGTAGCGTGGGTTGTCAGCACCCGGGGCAAGGCAAGTCATTTGCGCCCCCTAACCCTCCCCCAGATAGTCCCTTGCTCCGCTTTCAAACCACAATAAAAGTGGGAAGAGACGGAAAAGTGCGTGCATCGGGGGCGGGGGGGGAGCGGGAGGGGACGCCCTGCGCGGGGAGGGGACGCCCTGCACGGGGAGGGGGCGCGGCGCTGGGGGGTCCCGGGGGAAAAGGGTGGGGGCGGAGGGGGATGAGGAGCGGAAGGGGGTGTCTGGCGGGGGGGCGTTCCTCCTTCCCCCCTCCTCCTGCTCGGCCGGGGTGTCAATTTGCAGCGGGAGCTCCTCCTCTGCCTCCTCCTCCTTCCCGGCCCCTCGCTCGCATTCTCGACCCTCCCCGGGTGGGCTGAGCAGGGGACCCCTCCGGCCGCCGGAGCGAGCGACTTCCACCCGGGCTCTCTCCGCCGCCTCCGCCCAGACTTCCCCGTTCGGCACCGCCTGGCCTTTTCCCGCCTCTCCACGCTCCCTCGACGCCGCAGGAGGGGAAGCTCGGTGGCGCCTCCGCCTCCCTTCCCGCGAGTGTCAAAACTTTGTCGGGGCGGTGGCGGCGGGACGGGGCTGAGGCGGGAGGCCGGCCTGAGGCAGGCGGGGTGCGCGGTGCGAGCGCGCCCCCCCCAGATTTTGCGCCCAGTGCGGCCGGCCCCCCCTGCACCCCCCACACTACGCCTCTGATATCAATGAACTGTACGCTTCGGCCCTCGACAACCGTGATATCTGACTTGTGTTCCAAATGACGATCTGTCTGTATTTGAAAGTCCCACCAGACTTTCCTCATTCCATTTTCGATGACTTTTTCCACTTTGTGCTACTATGACTTATTATTATTGTTGTTGTTGCTGCTGCTGTTTTTATACAATTTTGCTCTAAAATGCTCCTTCGTAAAGCAAAATAATAAACATTAACCATTTTCCCTTATCCTCATGAACTCTTTTTCAGGCTTCCCCTTTACTTTTCCCCAGAAAATATGGTCACCGTAAATAGCCACCACCATTGAAAAGCACCGAGTATAAATCACTAAATGTGTTGACTAAAACAAGCAAAGGAAATTGACCTCCATGCTTGCCTCTTTCCCCCAGTCTCCTTGCCCAGCTGGAGAGCCTTGGGAAAAGAGACTCCTCTAGTGGTTTACTTATCACCTACAATATTTTCTGTGCTAGCAAATGGCCTTGGGGAGAGGCCCACAATGTAAACCATGAATTCCTACTGTTTTGCCACTCCCCCCACCTCCAGCCAAGTGGTGGGTGCACTGCTGGAGAGAGAAATGAAGGAGGAGGACCTCCTACTTGCATTACCACCACAGTAGAAATGATGGGGAGGGTAGTACGTCCTAGTGGAGGACACTGAACTGTGTGTTTAAAATAATTTTACCTCTATTCGTTCGATTTTAGATTTTGTTTCTTTTCTTTTGTATCCTACCTTTATTATTTTTACAAATCACTCAAGGTGGCAAACATACCTAATGCTCCTGCCTATTTTCACCAACAACTAACGATAAATAGGAAGATAATGTGTTGTTATTATTATTAGAATAGGTGTTTTTATGTGGTTTGGCTCTAAAATGCTCCTTCATAAAGCAAAGTAATAAACATTTGTGATTTTTCTTGGTTAGTGGAAGACCGCTGGGTGTCTGTAAGAAGTGGTAAATCATGCTTGGGATTAAATAAAGAAATATTGGGCTCACTCACATCCATGTTATAATGCAGCAGATTCTTAAAATTAACCTAAAATTGAAACCTGAAAATTCTCTTTTAGGGTTATTGGGAGAACTTTGTCATTGTACATGTTGACTGTAGGAAGAATTCTACAGGAACAAAAATGGAAAGATCGCCAATCCCCACAACAGAGGAATGGATGGAAAAAGGGATGGAGCTAGCAGAGATGGCAAAATTGACTGTTTTAATTAGAGAAAAGAAGATACCCGGTTTTGTTTCTACTTGGAAACCATTTCTGGACTTTGTGCTTGAGGAAGAAAAAAAACATAAACTCTTGATTTTGGGTTTTGCTGATTAATCTACAGGTAGCCCTCAACTTATGACCACAACTGAGCCCAATTTTTTTTGTTGCTAAGCAAGACAATTGTTAAGTCAGTTTGGTCCCATTTTACAACCTTATTAGCCACAATTACTAGGAGAATCATTGCAGCTGTTAAGTGAATAATGTGGACGTTATGCAAATCTAGCTTCCCACATTGACTTTGCTTATTGGAAAGCAGCTGGGAAGGTTACAAATGGAGATCACATGACCTCAGAATGTGTGAATATATGCCAGTTGCCAAGCGCCTGAAATTCGATCAGGTGACCATAAGGATGCTGCAACGGTCGTAAGTGTGAAAAACAGTCATGTCACTTTTTCAGTGCTGTTGTAACTTTGAACAATCACTAAACCAATGGTTGTAAAGTCAAGGACTACTTGTAGTTTGTAACAGAAATGACTAGTACCTGTTAAGTTGCTAAAGTAAAAAATTGAGGCCGTCATTTCATTTTGCATTTTGCTATGCATTTTGCTGTGCTGAAAAATGTTGGAAGTCAGTCCTTTTCTTTCTTTCTCCCTTTGCCTTACACACCTTTCTTTCTCCTTTTTTCCCCTTCCTCATTTTCCTATTATTGTTATTTAATTTTTTTTTTAGCACAGTAATCTTAATAAACTTCTTGAAAAAAGGAAAGGGAGGTAAAAGAAGAACGGGTAAACATTAAGAAGAGGTTATGAATTTTCCATATTGACTACCAGGCAGAAAAACTTACTAAATTTTCAGCATCAGTTTTATGTACCAAAAAACCTTAGCTGGCTTATGCACTATACTCAATGACTTTGAGAGGTCATTATTTTTTATTTTGTCTCAGGCCGAAGACAATTTGAGCTGGCCCAAAAGAATAGTGTGGCTAAGGATGGCACACTTGTGCTATTTTTGTAAATAACCACTCGTGTGTTTCCCCTGCGGGGAAGCGGGGCAGTCAAATATCTCCAATTCTCAACCTCTTTCTCTCATCAAATAATTCTCCAGTCACAAATTTCCACCGCAAAGTTACAGTTAGTTAAATGCAATTGAGACCACTTTCCTGAATTGTCTGCAGTAATGTGTAGTTTGGCCTCTGTGATCTGGGTAGATGAAATTCAGGTTGTTTCTCCTAAAGGGGGTTTACCAGTGTAATTAATTTACTGAAGGAATGATTGAAAAACAGACCGTTGCTTTATAATTTTGCAATTATTAAGAAGGTGGATTTAGTTGCTAGATATTTTCTGGTTTTCTTGATGGAGCAAAGCACCAGCCATCTTTGGTTCTGATATATTTTTTACAAAATGCAAAATAAATGCTCAGTGCCTGCAACACAAGGGAAAGAAGGAACAAGAACTTCCAAGCACAAAATCTAAAATATTTCTCTCCCACCATCTTCAGTGGTGTGCCTTAATCCAAGTTTTCTTTCTAGGCAGTAATAAATAACTAATTTGACTGGGCTGATTCTCTTGATTTTATTGGAATTCTTGGCGTGCAAATGTTTTTCATGTGTTTTCAGATTTGGCTTCCTTGGCTTAAGAAGGATTTTCTCATATCCCCATGTGCAAAACAGCATGCTCACCCAGTTACACCTTGTAATTCCAGATTAGCCCAAGATTTGTGAAACTACATTTCTGGGGTTGGTCAGGAAGATCCAAAGTATTTTTCTTTCTCTTTTTCTAGAACTGGACTGAAGTAGTAGTTTTGGCTTTCTAAAGGTGGAGACTTCTGTGTGGCTAGAGAAGTTGATGGCAGCTTGTCATAATATCATGCATGTAGTCTCTGACCTATGACCATTTATTTAGCTGTAATTCAAAATTGCAATGATGCTGAAAAATATGACCATTTCTTACACTTATGACCACTCCAGTCCCAATTGTGGTTATAAGTCAAGGACAACCTGGCGTGGGAAGCTTTTGGAAGGTTTAAAATGACCCCTTATCTGTCTGAAAACATCTATGAAGGCAGCTTAGCTCAGCTTTTCCTTGAGCTCTGATTTGCTCAAGTAGTTGTAGATAAGCCACAAAGTCACAATTTCTCCTCTGATTTTCCATGCCTAGATAACTATGTCAGAGATGGTTGGTTGCAAAGAAAATTGAGGTGTTTGAAATTAGCTCCGTGATCAAAACAACAGTAATAAAAATCAGCTTTATCGAGTTATAAATAAACAATATTTTTAAATATATAATTTGGTCTAGTGGTTAAGGCAGCAGGCTAGATTGTTGTGTTGGAAGAAATGTCCTTCTGGGTTCAGCTCCAAGTGGGGGAAAAGACACTGTAAACATGGAGACTGCTTGGAATGATGGTTTAATGGTGGACAGGAACACATGGCTTGAGATCCTGAACAGAAAAGGGTGGTGGTCACATGCTTCCAGATGTTGGGTAAAGAAGAAAAGAGAGAGAAGCTGAAAGTTCCTGGCTTTATGCCCCACCTTTCTGTTTCCTGTTTCTGTGTAAGAAATGTATTCTGATTGGTTGTCACTCGCATGGGGCCATGCAGGGGCAACTCTTTAGGTTGTGCTTTGAGTCCAAGTTTGGTTGAGCATTGCTTCTTCCCAAGTGCCCAGTGGTGAGATGGATAAAGAGCTGATACTATCTTGCCTTAATCCCATCACCCTGGATCTGAAGGGGGAGGGATCTTTGTTATGTAGAGTAGACTAGCCCAGGCTTTAATGATTGAGAAAGTGGGGGACTATTAAGTGTGAGTCTGTTTCCTGCCTAAAAACATGTTTCTCCATTTCTGATCTGGCTTTATTTCCCAGGATATTTCATTTTCCTAGGAGAGGGGTGGGTGCTAATTTCCTACAGTTGTGAGGAAAATAGGAAGGAGTATTTAATCTTGAGTTACTTATAAAAACAAAGGTAGGATAAACAAACAAGATGGTTACACTTGCTTTCTCAGCTCAATTTACCTCACAGAGTGTTGTGAGGAAATACTGCAAGAAAGGAATCTATGTTATCCACCTTGAGTTACTTATAAAGGTGGGATTAAAAAAAAGTGTGTGTCTCTCTGTGTGTGTGTGTGTTTTAATATTACTTCAGTAATGGCTGAAGGATGTTGTTATAAAGATACTCAACGATAAGTTTCTAGTGAAAAAAATGTCCTTTGTCAATACTTTTTATTCATTATATTCTGCTTTGAGGGTACACCGTTCCTCCAGGAAGACATAGTACTTCTTTCTTTTACCTCCTAACTCAGGGGTGCCCAACCTTTGCAACTTTAAGTCTGAAGGACTTCAGTTCCCAGACTTCTGCAAAGCTGGCTGGAGAATTCTGTGAGCTGAAGTCCTTCAGACTTAAAGTTGCAAAGGTTGGGGACCCCTGTCCTAACAACAATCTCTTAAGACAGGGATGTCCAAACTTGGGAACTTTAAGACTTGTGGACTTCAACTCCCAGAATTCCCCAGCCAGCTATGCTCAATTTACCTCTATGCTATGCTGGCTGGGGAATTCTGAGAGTTGAAGTCCACAAGTCTTAAAGTTCCCAAGTTTGGACATCCCTGTCTTAAGAGATCTGCTATCTCTTAAATTACCTACCCTGTGAGGTAGGTAATTTAAGAGATAGCAACTGGACAAAGTTATGGGTAAGCGCTGAGAAAGAAAGCTGCCTTTGAACAAGAATCCCCTAATCTTACATACGACACTGTTTTCGCCATCATTGTAAACCACTTTAAGATTTGTACAATGAGAAATGTACAAATATATAAGTAATTCCTCCCTCCAAAAGACCCATTTATTTCGTGCGGCCGGCCTGGCGTAGCTTTTAATTGGTTTTAGAGAGGGTTTTAGATAGGGCTTTTATCAAAATCAGGCGTACTATTTAACAGATTTTTAATTGTATTTTAATTGTTTTATATTAGTGATTTTATACTAGTTGATTTTTATTGAGGCCTGTACACCGCCCTGAGTCCCGCTGGGAGAAGGTGCGGTATAAAAATTCAAAAATAAAATAAATAAATAAATAAATAATAAATAAATAAATAAATAAATAAATAAATAAATAAATAAATAAATAAATAAATAAATAAATAAATAAATAAATAAATAAATAAATAAATAAATAAAAATCAAGCATTCTAGTTGCATAACGTCCTACTCTGTTCTAGATGTAGATTTTCTTTTCGAATGGGATGAGGGTAGCAAATCTGAGTTTTCCATTATGAAAATCCACTTCCAGAATTGTTACACTGAGCACCCACAAAAAATGTAGATAGCCGTGGCTACAGCTTCAAAGACTTCTTAATGCACTGATGAAGAAATTGGGGGGGGGGGGGGAGAAGCTTCCAATGTGTGATTACAACTGCAGTCTTGATTTTACAATACAATACAATACAATAGCAGAGTTGGAAGGGACCTTGTAGGTCTTCTAGTCCAACCCCCTGCGTGGGCAGGAACCTTATACCATTTCAGACAAATCTAACATCTTCTTAAAGACTTCCAGAGTTGGGGCATTCACAACTTCTGGAGGCAAGCTGTTCCAGAGGTTAATTGTTCTAACTGTCAGGAAATTTCTCCTTAGTTCTAAGTTGCTTCTCTCCTTGATTAGTTTTCACCCATTGCTTCTTGTCCTGCCCTCAGGTGCTTTGGAGAATAGCTTGACTCCGTCTTCTTTGTGGCAGCCCCAGAGATATTGGAACACTGCTATCATGTCTCCCCTTGTCCTTCTTTTCATTAAACTAGACATACCCAGTTCCTGCAACCGTTCTTTATATGTTTTAGTCTCCAGTCCCCTAATCAACTTTGTTGCTCTTCTCTGCACTCTTTCTAGAGTCTCCACATCTTTTCTACATCGTGGCGACCAAAACTGAATGCAGTATTCCAAGCGTGGCCTTACCAAGGCACTATACAGTGGCATTAACACTTCACGTGATCTAGATTCTATCCCTCTGTTTATGCAGCCTAGAACTGGTTTGGCTTTTTTGGCAGCTGCTGCACACTGCTGGCTCATATTTAAATGGTTGTCCACTAGGATTCCAAGATCCCTCTCACAGTTGCTACTATTGAGCAAGGTACCACCTATACTGTACCTGTGCATTTTGTTTTTCTTGCCTAAATGTAGAACCTTACTTTTTTCACAATTGAATTTCATTTTATTAGATAGTGCCCATAAAATGAAATTTTGGTTCATCCATATACACATGTGGGCATTTGCAGAAAGAAAAGGTAGCCTTTGAATACAGTTGTTGGAAGACCCAACACCATGTTTTCTACCCTCAGCAATTTTGAGATGTGTGGATTTCAACTTCCAGAATTTTCCCGCTTTGCTCTCTCTCGTGCCAGATGTGCACTCCACGCAGGTCCGCATTTGAGAAAAAAATGCAATAAAAATTGCTTTGCACATGCACAGAAGCAAAAAACAAGATGGTGGTGCCTACAGAGCCGCCAGGAAAACTGATTCGGTGGCTGGAACCGGCAGTGACCCAGGCCGCCAAACTACTACCGGTTCGGCCAAACCAGTCTGAACCAGTAGGAACCCACCACTAGTTGAAATCTATATATCTCAAAGTCACTGAGGTTGGGAAAGAGAGACCTAGTGAACAGGTGCTGTTGGTCAGCAAAGCTAAATTAAAGATGAGATTAATATGGAGACAGATTCGCAACGTGGTTTACTACAGCAGCCACACTAGTGGATGCTGGGCACTAACAACATTGGCTCTGCTTGGCAGGGGGTTTGGCTGGGCTGCAGCTCTCTTTGTTGCTTTGTGGGGCTGGCGTGATTCCCAGCCGTGCAGTGCCAGCTCTGGGCGACTCATTTTTTTTCCCACGGGATTCGGTCCAGGACCCCTGTAGCGTGCCAGTCCAGGGCCTCAGACTTTTCAACTGCTGATCTTGAAACCTGTAGTAGTAGAGCTGCATGTATGCTGGAAGAAGACATAGTGTGTGTGAGGATTGCCCTGCCCCCTGCTGGCTACAAAAAGCAATGGCAGTTATAAAGAAGGGTGAACAAACACCCCCCCACCCCCCCGCCCCGCTGAAGACATGGGGAAAATGGCTTAATCTCACAACATGTGGACAGGCTTAGCTGCAATTTCAACTAGGAAGTAGCGAGTATTTTAGACAAAGCCAAATCAGAAATGCCAATGAATTTCTGGAAGCTTGGGGTTGAAATAAATCAGCCCTCAATGGACACATAAAAGATAAACTACATTTGCACACTCTTTAACAAGTAATAAAAACTTAGGGGGAAAAAATAAAAAAGACTACATGTATCTCTTCCAACAATCCACATTCAGAGAAGCAGGGGTTATCAGCAGACAAATTATCAGGCAGACAATAATACACTACAGGTAGTCCTCGACTAACAATGATTCCTTTAGTGACCATTCAAACTACAACGGCCCTGGAAAAGGTGATTTACGATCATTTTTCACACTTACGATCACTGCAGCAGCAGCATGGTCACATGATCAAAATCCAAATGCTTGGCAATTTGAATTGGTAACTGGATCATATTTATGGCAGTTGCATCGCCACGGGGTCATGTGATCATCTTTTGTGACCTTCTGACAAGTAAACTCAATGGGGAAGCCAGATTCACTTAACAACTGTGTTACTAAATTACTAACTGTAATGATTCACTTAACAACTATTGCAAGAAAGGTTGTAAAATGGAGCAAAACTCACTTAACCAATGTTTCACTTAGCAACACAAAATTTTGGGCCTCAGTTGTGGTCATAACCCGAGGACTACCTGTATTCTAATCAAGAAGGAAAGCGTACCTGCACCAAAACAACTGAGCAAACTACTTCATATAAACAAGCAACAAATCCCACACTCCCTCGCACTGATTACTTAATGGGGTAATCAAATGTCTGCAAAGAAACAACTGAGCAAACTATTTCATGTAAACAATTATTTGTACTGATTCCAGATTAAAATCCCTGCAATGGTTATATTCCCGCAACAAGCTCAATTCAGACAACCACTTACATACATATGAACATGCTGGCCTGGGTTCGCATTGTATGCTGAATCCCAAATGCCTAATCCTCTTTAGCAAACTAAGCATGTTGTGTGAATGGAACACACCAGTTTCATCAAACCTGCTGAACTTCCCAGTTCTATGAGTTACCTTTTGTTTCCCACAGTTCCCTTTCCTACCTCCAGCATTAATTTAAAGGCCAAACAAGGTTGCTTGTATTCCACCTTCAAGTTGAGAAATTGCCTTGTCTGACACACTGAGGCCCATTTTCAAACTGTATCTTTCCCCCAATAGGAAGTCAATCTGGAGACAATCTCCCTTCCTCTCAGTTGAGGAACTGAGGAAATTTGCTATGGTTTTGCAAGACTTTGTATGATCGAAAGTCCAGTGGTCTTGCAACCGAACCACTTCTGAGATGTTTGGATAGCTGGGAGGTGGCTACCATATTTGCAATGGTTGCTAGTTCAACGACCCTCAATAGGGCAAAGAGCTCTTTTCTGCAACTAGATCAGGGGTCTCCAACCTTGGCAACTTTAATATTTTTGGACTTATACTCTGGGAGTTGAGAAGGCAAATGAGCAGAGGATGCCTGCTTGAAGTTTATTTATTTTATTTTAATTTTAAATTTAAATAAAGTTAAAATTGTTCAGCAGAAAAAATGAACACATAATTCAGCTCTGGAAGGTTAGGAAGCTAAGGATGGTAGCACAAGTAGTTCTTGATTTACAACAGTTCATTTAGTGACTGTCCAAAGTTACAATGGCACTGAAAAAAGTGACATGATCATTTTTCACACTTACAGCCATTGTAACATCCCTATGATTACGAGATCAAAATTCAGATGCTTGACTACTGACTCATATTTATGACCGTTGCAAGTGTCCTGGGGTCATGCGATCACCTTTTGAGAACTTTTCACAAACAAAGTCAATGGGGAAACCAGATCGACATAACAACTGTATTACCAATTCAACTGTGTCAAGAAAAGTGGTAAAATGGGGCAAAACTCACTTAACAAATGTCTTACTTAGCAACAGAAATTTTGGACTCAGTTGTTATTGTAAGTCGAGGACTACTATAGGGACTAAGGACTTTGATCATGGAGTATTGAGCTTTGATGTGAAGCACCTTAAATGTGTAAACCACCCTTGGGGACATGTCCAGTCCAGGAGAAGAAGATCTGTGACCTTAGATGTATAAGCTGTTATTTGCTGTGGAATTTTATGAGGGAGTCTTGAGATCCCTTATCCCTTAAAGCAGGGGTCCCCAACCTTTTTTGCACCAGGGACCGGTTTCATTTTGAAGAAAATTCTGCGGACCGGCTGGCCTAGAGGAGGAGCAGGGGGGGAGGGGGAACAGGCGGCGCATGCGCACGCGGGGGTGGGGGAACAGGGGGCGCATGCGCACGCAGGGGAGAGGGGGAACAGGGGGCGCATGCGCACATGGGGGCGGAGTTGGCTCACTCGGCCCTCTAGGGCCTCCAATGGCCGCACCTGCACTCACCCACATCCGGCATGCACTCTGCCCAGGGGGCTGCCCCTTCCTCCCTCCTCCTCCTCTCCGCCCCTGCGGCCCGGTTCCTATCAAGCCACGCACCGGCACTGGTCCGTGGCCCGGGGGTTGGGGACCCCTGCCTTAAAGTCTTGAGAGTCTTTATTTTGAGGAGAATTATTTTTTATGTTTGTTTGCTGGGGTTGACTGATACCTAGAGATGCATTTACAGTAATCAGATGCAGCCTGAGTGTCAAAGGCAGGCAGAAAGACGTTAAAAGAGGTATATTTTATTTGTAGTTTGTCAGTGAATCAGACATGATTGGGGTTGATGTGTGACCTCAGTGTGTGTGTGTGTGTGTGTGTGTGTGTGTGTGATTGAGGCTCTTATCTTTCAACCGCATAAAGAAATAAAGTGGTGGGCTCTAATGCAAAACAGACATAACGTTAATGTACTAAATTTGTTTGTTTGTTTGTTTATCACATTTGTACAGCTGCCCATCTCACTTCTAGTTCTCTCTTATATTATGATCAGTCTGACATTCTGCATATAGAGCATGCCATTCTATTTTTTTTAACTTTATTTATAAAAGCACAAAATTTGCATTAATGAACATATATTTTCTGCTCAGAGTGTTCACTTTTAGAAACTCTAGCGAGATCACATTTAATCCTAAAGGATAGCAGCAAAATGAATGGTTTACAGTGAGAAATAATTCTTAAAAGATCAAAAGTGTGAACAAAGTACCATTGGAGATGGGGGAACTAGAAAAAAAAAAGATTATTCCTGGATGCAATTCTGCTTTAAAAAAAACACACACACTGTACAAACATTTTAAAAAACCACATAAGTTGGAAAAATTGGAGCATTTGACACGAAAAGAAATAATTTTTAGGATATGTCAGGGTTCCAAGAAACACCCCCAATGAAAGAAGACTCCGAGGCTAGCAATTCCTTAAAGTTCCATTTTATTAGAGAAGTCATATTGGTACATCTGGAAAAACCCAAATCTGAGAGTTACCCAAAAGAACGTTCAAGTCCCTGCCCAGCACCCACATGTCCATCACATGATCTAGTCAGGCACCATCCAAAACTGGAGACGTCCCCCAGTCACTTTATCACAGTTACAGGGCATGATGACCGTGACTTTCTGAGGAAAATGTTGTTTTGACTACATATCGCCCACATTCTGAATAACCCCACTCCCAGATTCCCCCAGTAGAAAACGTGGCAGGCCTGAAGTCGCAAAAGTAAAAGATGGCCCAATCATTTCATCGTCCCAATTGGAGACAACGCCCAGTCAATCCCATCCAGGCGCAGGCCAAATGCCCTTGACTCCCAGAGAAAGGAATGTTGTTGTGGCTAATTCTCCACCGACTCCTTGCAATCCCCCTTCCTGTTTTTCCAGGCACTAATTTTGGCAGCCCTGAAGCTCCAAAGAAGAAGATGGCTTCCAGGATATTCTTGAGAGTTTGAGTGGCAAGTTTCCAGGTTCTCCCACCCGAGTGAAAGTTCAAGTTCCTGCCCAGCATCCACATGTCCATCACAGGATCCAATCAGGCACAGTCCAAAACTGGAGATGCCTCCCAGTTATCTCATCGCAGCTGCAGGGACAGAGCAACCTTGACTTTCTGACCCAAAAAAATGTTGTTTTGACTACATATCACCCACAACTCTGTGTAACCCCACTCCCTGTTTCCTACAGCAGAATATATGGCAGGCCTGAAGTCCCAAAGATAAAAGATGGTTCAGGTTAATGGGGAAAGTTGAGCCAAAGTTAATGGGGAAGCCGGGTTCACTTAACCGGGTTATTAACTTACGAGCTGCAGGGTTTAACTTAACAACTGTGGCAGGAAAAGTTGTAAAATGAGGCAAAACTCACTTAACAAATGTCTCATTTAGCAACAGAAATGCTGGGCTCAGTTTTGGTTGTAAGTCAAGTACTATCTGTACTATAGTGTAGTATTATAATACATAGTGGCAGCCCTGAAGCTCCAAAGAAAAAGATGGCTGACAGGGCTGAAGGATATTATTCTTGAGAACTTGGTTTCCAGGTTCCCCCCACCCAAGTGAAAGTTCAAGTCCCTGCCCAGCACCCACATGTCCATCACAGGATCCAATCAGGCACGGTCCAAAACTGGAGATGCCTCCCAGTTACCTCATCGCAGCTGCAGGGACAGAGCAACCTTGACTTTCTGACAAAAAATGTTGTTTTGACTATATATCACCCACAACTTTGTATAACCCCGCTCCCTGTTTCCTATAGTAGAATATATGGCAGGCCTGAAGTCCCAAAGATAAAAGATGGTTGAGGTTAATGGGGAAAGTTGAGCCAAAGTTAATGGGGAAGCCGGGTTCACTTAACTGGGTTATTAATTTACGAGCAGCAGGGATTAACTTAACAACTGTGGCAAGAAAGGTTGTAAAATGAGGCAAAACGCGACACTCCCATGTAACACCCCTCCTGCGCCAGTTGCACTGGCTTCCGTTGGCTTTCTGGGTGCGATTCAAGGTGTTGGTTACTATCTTTAAAGCGCTCCATGGCTTAGGATCTGGGTACTTACGAGATCGCCTTCTGCCACCGAGAGCCTCCCACTGGCCAGGACGCTCCCATAAAGAGGGTCTCCTCATGGTGCCGTCGGCTAGACAACGTTGACTGGCGACACCCAGGGGGAGAGCCTTCTCCATGGGAGCACCGGTTCTCTGGTACGAATTGCCCCCAGAATTAAGAACTATCCCTGACTTACGCACCTTCCGCCGTGCTCTCAAAACCTTTTTTTCCCCAACAAGCTGGGCTGGCATAAAAATGATTTTTAAATTAATTTTTTTTATTAATTTTAATCAGGGTTGGTTTGGTTTTTTCATTGTTAGGCCAAATTATTTAATATGTCTTTTAAAACTTTTAAAACTTTTATATATTTGTTTTACTCTGAGTCCTTTGGGAGTAGGGCGGTATAAAAAACCAATAAAACCTAAACCTAAACCTAAAAAC
Source organism: Rhabdophis nuchalis (assembly GCA_039707465.1). NCBI lineage: Eukaryota > Metazoa > Chordata > Lepidosauria > Squamata > Natricidae > Rhabdophis > Rhabdophis nuchalis. The sequence goes on along the minus strand of CM077647.1, from coordinate 152,691,074 downwards.
CTAAACAGTAGAAAACTTGGGAGGCCTGAAGTCCCAAAGATAAAAGATGGCTCCCAGGTCTGACACAAAGTTAATGGGGAAGCCGGGTTCACTTAACCGGGTTATTAATTTACGAGCAGCAGGGATTAATTTAACAACTGTGGCAAGAAAGGTTGTAAAATGAGGCAAAACTCACTTAACAAATGTCTCAGTTAGCAACAGAAAAGCTGGACTCAGTTGTGGTTGTAAGTCAAGTACTATTCTGTACTGTACTGTAGTATTATAATACATTGTGGCAGCCCTGACGCTCCAAAGAAAAATATGGCTTCCAGGGCTGACAAAATATTCTTGAGAATTTGGTTTCCAAGTTTTCCCCTCCCAAGTGAAAGTTCAAGTCCCCGCCCTTCACCCAATCAGGCACGGTCCAAAACCGTGCAGAGACGGAGCAACTTTGACTTTCTGAGAAAAAAATGTTGTTTTGACTATATATCACCCACAACTCTGTATAACCCCACTCCCTGTTTCCTACAGTATGGTGATAGCAAGGGGCCATATCATTCATTTATTTATTCATTTCATTTATTAAATTTATACCCCGCCCTTCTCCAAACGGACCCAGGGCGGTGCACAGGAATATTAAAAATACATACAAAAACCATATAAATTTAAAAAACTTATTCAATAAAATCCTGCGCTAAAAACCAAATTAAAATCCTCAAATTTAAAACTATCTAAAAGTCAGTTATGGAGGTTACGCTAGGCCAGCTAGATGGAACAAATGTGTCTTTAGACACTTGCGGAAGAGGCGGAGGTCGGAGATGGTGCGAAGTTCAGGGGGTAAGTCGTTCCAGAGGGCTGGGCCCGCCACAGAGAAGGCTCTTCCCCTGGGTGTCGCCAGTTGGCATTGTCCGGCCGACGGTACCCTGAGAAGACCCTCTCTGTGGGAGCGCATTGGTCTGAGGGATGTATGGGGCAGGAGGCGGTCTCGCATATAACTAGGCCCCGAGCCATGGAGCGCTTTAAAGTTGGTCATTAGAACCTTGAAGTGCACCCAAAAGACCACAGGAAGCCAGTGCAGCTCACGCAGGATTGGTGTTATATGGGAGTGTCTAGGCGCTCCCGTAATCACCCGCGCGGCTGCATTCAGGACTAACTGCAGCTTTCGAGTGCACCTCAAGGGAAGCCCCATGTAGAGAGCATTACAGTAGTCGAGTCGAGAGGTGACGAGTGCTTGAGTGACTGTGCGTAAGGCACCCCGGTCCAGTAAGGGGCGCAATTGGCGCATCAGGCGTACCTGATGAAATGCCCCCCTGGCCACGGCTGCCACATGATCTTCCATAGACAGCCGGGAATCCAGGAGGACACCCAAATTGCGCGCCCTCTCCACGGGGGGCGGTGTTTCGCCCCCAATGGCCAGAGTTGGAATAATCTGGCTGAACCGGGGCCCCGGAAGCCACAGCCACTTAGTCTTGGACGGGTTGAGCTTGAGTTTGTTACCACCCATCCAGATCCGTACGGCTTCCAAGCACCGGGACATAACCTCGACGGCATCGTTGGGGTGGTCTGGGGTGGATATGTACAACTGAGTATCATCAGCGTACAGATGATATCCCACCCCAAAACCACAGATGATCTCACCCAGCGGCTTCATATATGTGTTGAATAGGAGGGGCGAGAGGACCGACCCCTGAGGAACCCCACATATGAGGGGTCTCGAGGCCGACCTCTGCCCCCCTGTCAACACATATTGCGACCGACCAGAGAGGTAGGACAAGAACCACCGCAAAACGGTGCCTCCCAGCCCCAACCCCCCCAGTGGGCGCAATAGCATACCATGGTCGATGGTATCAAAAGCCGCCGAGAGGTCTAATAGGACTAGGATAGAGGAATATCCTCTATCCCGCGCCCTCCAGAGATCATCAACCAACACGACCAATGCCGTCTCGGTGCTGTGCCCGGGTCGGAAGCCGGACTGGCGCGGGTCTAGATAATCAACTTCCTCCAAGTGTCGCGGAAACTGTTGAGCCACCACACTCTCAACAACCTTCACTAGAAAGTGGAGGTTGGAGACGGGACGATAGTTCTCTAATAATGCTGGATCCAGGGACGGCTTCTTGAGGAGGGGCCTTACTACCGCCTTTTTCAAGATGGCAGGCAAGGACCCCTCACTCAAAGATGCGTTGACAATGCCCTGGAGCCAGCCTCGTGTCGTCTCCCAGGATGCCAGTACAAGCCAGGAGGGACACGGGTCCAATAAACATGTGGTAGCCCTAAGTCTCTTTGACAACTTGTCCATATCCTCGGTGGTAACAAAATCAAACTCCTCCCAAGATGGTGTCACAAGAACAGCCTCGGCCCGCTCGACTGGGCCACTGTCGATGGAGGGTAGCTCGTTCCGAATCCGAGTGATTTTCTCCTGCAGATAAATCCCAAATTCCTCTGCTCGACCCTGTAAAGGGGCTTCCCGCGGCCTCTGTTGAAGGAGGGAGAGGGTCACCCCAAACAGGGCGGCAGGGCGGTTGTGGCAGCCCTGAAGCTCCAAAGAAAAAGATGGCTTCCAGGGCTGACAAGATATTCTTGAGAATTTGGTTTCCAAGTTTTCCCCTCCCAAGTGAAAGTTCAAGTCCCTGCCCAGCACCCACATGTCCATCACAGGATCCAATCAGGCACGGTCCAAAACTGGAGATGCCTCCCAGTTACCTCATCGCAGCTGCAGGGACAAAGTGACCTTGACTTTCTGAGAAAAAATGTTGTTTTGACTACATATCACCCATAACTCTGTATAACCCCACTCCCTGTTTCCTACAGTAGAATATATGGCAGGCCTGAAGTCCCAAAGATAAAAGATGGCTCCCAGGTCTGACACAAAGTTAATGGGGAAGCCAGATTCACTTAACCGGGTTATTAACTTACGAGCTGCAGGGTTTAACTTAGCAACTGTGGTAGGAAAGGTTGTAAAATGAGGCTAACCTCACTTAACAAATGTCTCACTTAACAACAGAAATGCTGGACTCAATTGTGGTTGTAAGTCAAGTTCTATTTGTACTATATTGTAGTACTATAATACTGTACATTGTGGCAGCCCTGAAGCTCCAAAGAAAAAGATGGCTTCCAGGGCTGACAGGATATTCTTGAGAGTTTCAGTGGCAACATTGAGAGAAACTCCATATTTAACAGGATTTATTATTTTTAAAAAGCCAGAAAATCGGGGTTCAGATACATACAACAATACAAAGAATTTTAAAGAATCATATACATTTGAAAGCAGAACTCTTCTTGTTGGGATTAGAAAAGTTTAGCCAGTTTAGAAAAGAAACATGGAAGATTTTTTTTAAAAATGATTTCTACTGTAAGATTACTCTATGCCCAAAAAGGGGAAGATTTTGAAATAAACCGCAGTGAGAAATAGTTGGTGAAGATGACAGAATCAGCAGAGATGGCAAAACTAGAGAGGAATCAGTTCCTGAATTTATTAATTGCTGGAAACACCTTCTGGACTTCTTGCTAAACAAAGGAAAAATCCCCCAAGTAATTTATGGATTTGATTATTAGAGTTGATTATGGAAAGAAGGAAATTATGATGCAATTTCAGAGAGACAGAGAGTAAAGTACAAATGCATTTATAACTGCTCTTAAAAAACCACTTCTTTATACATTTTTCTTTCTGTTTTACATCTTTTTTCTGTTTTGTTCACTTATTTATTCTTTTTCTTTATTCTTCTTATTCTACAAATTCAACATTTGTACTGTTTTTGTTCTGTTGAAAATCTCCTTATCTCTACCTCTGCTGCCTTTATCTCTACCTCATCGTTGTCTGTCTGGGTTTCTTTTCTATCGGAAAGCCCTCTTTTCTATCTGAAATCCCATGCTTAACAGACACAGCGGTGAATATTTCGTTCATCTTCAATAACACAAGCACAGGATCACCATGCAAGTAAATATAATTCTCAACATCAACTTTTTATTTGGCTATTCTACCGGTAGTAAGATGTGCAGCTTTGTCACAAGTCACCAAATAATCAGTAACTTGGATTATCTGAGAAGAGCTAGAGGAAGGGAAAAGAAAACAACTCAGGGTTATTCCCAACAATAAAAAAATGTGCCATTTCCTTCTCCTCGACAGAAGGGGTGTTTTTTTTTAATGTGTGTTTGTGGTTTCACTTTCCAAGGGCACCTAACTGAAACTATTTCTAACGTAGAAAGATCTTCACTCCAAATGACAGAGTCAATACAGAAGACGAGAGAAGTAAGTGTTTCACTGCTACTAAAAAAAAAAATCAAAGAAGAATCAGGCTAAGGATAGACAGATCCATTGTCAATCATTCTGCAGAGTTTGATTTAGATCCGAAGTTTGGTGTTACACAGGCTCAGTTGGTAAGGAGGAAGTGAAGAGGCTAAAGCAAAGTGTGCGGTTTTTTTTAAAACCCTGCCCTGCAGTTTGTACAGCCACTACTGGAAAGGCACAACAAAGACAGGATTTTTGGTCCTGGGACAATTGCTGTCAGACAATGCTTACCAATCTTGGATTTCTGAAATCAATGAAATAAACCAACAATCTGCAGGCTATTCTGTGTTGGCTGAAGACACCAACTGCAGGAGTTATGTCGGCCCCTGGTATGTGACTCTTCTGAATTCACTCAGCCACATTGCCTTGAAGTCCTCTTCTAGTCATACGCATCAACCAACATTTGACCTGCTAAGGTGAGATTCTGCTTTCTCCAAAGCAATGCCTTATATAAAAGAGAAGTGTTGCTAATGCCATATGCATTACTATATGGCCCTTTTAGCCGAGCGGTAGCCCTGATTATGCATTCAGTTATTTTAAAAACCATTTTAGTGTTTTTAGAACTTCGGTGTTTTTCTGTTTCTTTTCTTTTTTTAGTTGAATGGAATTTTATACGGCACTTCTCACCATTGTGGTTCCTGCTTCTGGTTTTTGCTTTGGTTGATGTTGCAGGCTTCTTTTTTCCAAAACTGGTTTTTATTATTATGCTTGGTTGCATAGTCATTCAGATGTTTAGATTAGATTTGGCATTTTTATCTACCTGTTGAATCTTTCCCAAGAACCTGGGATAAGCAGATGCTGTTTGAGGGTGTTAAAGGTCACAGAATGTAAAGTGTTCCAAGTAAAGCTGCCTTTTGCAATTGATTGATGGTGATTTTGTCAATGCCAGTGATGTTCAAGTTATGCTTCAGATTGCCCTCAAGTTTCCTATTATTATTGATGGTATCTTTGCTTTCTTTTGCCACAGTCATTCTACTTCTATTTGTAGGTATTCTTATTTTAAATTTAAAATATAGGGTTTCAGTGGTTTACAGGTGAAACTCGAAAAATTGGAATACAGTAATCCCTCGTTTTCCGCGGCTTCGTTTTCTGCGGCTTCAGTGCTTCGCGGATTTGTAAAAAATACAGAAAAAAATGCATTGGTAGGAGGCAAGCGCCCCCTAGTGGTTGCTTTAAACATGTCCACCAATTCAAGTTTCCTAGCGAATCCTACTTCGCGGATTTCCGGTTTTCGCGGACGGGTGCGGTCCCGATTAGCCGCGAAAAACGAGGGATTACTGTATCGTGCAAAAGTTCATTTATTTCAGTAATGCAACTTAAAAGGTGAAACTAATATATGAAATTCGTTACATGCAAAGCAAGATAGTTCAAGCCAGACTGAGAAACCATTTAAAGGCTCAGGAAGCCTTTGCAGATGTTATGGCTTAATCAGCTGACAAAGTGGGACACTTGAACCTAGAATATTGCACCTTTTCCCAATATTCTATTTTTCTGAGATTGTGGATTTGGGGTTTTCATGATTATAGTTATAATCATCACTATTATGACAAATCACGGCTTGAACTATCTTGCTTTGCATGTAATGAGTCTATATCATATATTAGTTTCACCTTTAAGTTGCATTACTGAAATAAATGAACTTTTGCACGATATTCTAATTTTTTGAGTTTCACTTGTATACAGTGATCCCTCGTTTTTCGCGGTTAATGGGGACCGGAACCTTCCGCGGAAACTGAAAAACTGCAAAGTAGGATTTGCAATACACTATACCGGAAACTTGAGTTGGTGGACATCGTTTAAAGCAAGCACTAGGGGGCGCTTGACTCCTACCAATGCATTTTTTTTCTATTCTGTATTTTTGAAAAACCCGCGACGCACTGAAGCCGCGAAACATGAAGCCGCGAAAAACGAGGGATCACTGTATACAGGTTGTCCTTGACTTACCATTTGTTTAGTGACCTTTCAAAGTTACAACTTATGACTGCTTTTTGCCCTTACAATCCAGTGGATCATCTCCATGGTCCTATGATCCAAATTCAGGCGTTTTGCAAACTGGCATATATTTACGACAGTTGCCCTGTCCCAGGGTCATGTGATCACCATTTGTAATCTTTCCAGCCAGCTTCCAACAATCAAAGTCAGTGGATTTGCTTAACAACTACACGGTTCATTTAACAATTGCAGTGACTCATTTAACAGCAGTGGCAAAAAGGTCATTCACTTAATAAATGCCTTGCCCAACAACAAACATGGGCTCATTTGTGGTCATAGGTCAAGGACTACCTGTACTGTCATAATAGCTGTAATGATTAAAAATTAAGCTACTTATATAAATCTGTCTGCCTCAGAAACTACCTTGTACTGCTTAGGAGAGACCATCTAAATCAGGGGTCCCCAACCTTTTTTGCACCAGGGACCGGTTTCATTTTAAAGAAAATTCTGCAGACCGGCTGGCGTAGAGGAGCGGGGGGGGGGAGGGGGAACAGGCGGCGCATGCGCACGTGGGGGGGGGGAGTCGTCTCACGGCCCTCTAGGGCCTCCAACAGCGCGAACGGCCACTCCTGTGCTCTCCCACATCCGGTGTGCGCTCTGCCCAGGGGGCTGCCCCTCCTCCCTCCTCTCCGGCCCTGTAGCCTGGTTCCTATCAAGCCACGGACCGCCACCGGTCCGCAGCCCAGGGGTTGGGGACCCCTGATCTAAATTTATTTTTTTTAATTTATTTTATTAAATTTATACCCCGCCCTTCTCCAAACGGACCCAGGGCGGCGCATAGGAATACTAAAAATACATACAAAACATATAAAATTTTTAAAAAACTTATTCTAATAAAATCCTGCGCTAAAAACCAAATTAAAATCCCAAAATTTAAAACTATCTAAAAGTCAGTAATGGAGGTTACGCTAGGCCCTACTCCTCCTTAAGGCATATATATTTGTGGGTGCAATTATTATTACTGATTAATTATAATCCTAAAATTCTGGTTCCATTTTGGAACCAGTCAAAATCTTCTTTGTATGTATGAAAAACTGTCATAAGTCACTTCTTTAGTGCTGTTGTAACTTTGACCGGTTACTAAATGAACTCTTATTAGGCCGAGGACTACCTTTACAATATAGAAAGAACTAAGACTCTAAGAAGCTATTTGTTCTACAATCTCATATCAGACGCTTAGGCTAGAATGAATATAATGTTTGCTGTATCTTTATCTAACTCGTTTCAATTTCCACTATGCATTCTGGTATTTTCCACAATGCAAGTTTCCATCAGGTCACCTTCTTCAATTGGGATGGATGTTGTCTGTTAAAGTTCTAATCCCTACAGTCTCTAATCATGAGACAACAAAAATCAGGAACATAAGAATCTAAACTTAGGCCAGAAAGTGACATTTTGAAATGCAGCAAAAATCTAAATTATTTCCAGTTGGCTACAACTCTGTATGAATGTACATATCTGCCATTTTATGCCATTGTTCCACCCAGATTCAGATCTACTTATGGAGCCACTGAAATCAATGACACTTACGTTAGCTTTGACATAGTTTTAAGTCCCACTCAACATCAATCTAGCTGGTTTTTAAGAAGAGATTGGACAACTATTTGTCTGATATGGTATAGGGTTCCCTGCCTGAACAGGGGGTTGGACTAGAATGGAGTCCCAAACTGTGGACCACGTCCTACTTCCGGGCCATGGCCTAGTCACAACTGGGCCGCATGAGTGGTGGGCTACTGTGTACACGACTGTAGCCCCACATGTGAGTGACAAGCACCAGTGCTTGCAGCTCCACTAGCGCTCGTGGCAGATGCCACCACTCACACAAATGAAGCTCTGTGTGACTGCATGTGTACCTATCCCCCTCACACAAAAACATCCACTTCCACCCCTCCCTCTGGCACAGGGCCACCAACCCAGAAAGGCTGGGGAACTGTGGGATAGAAGACCTCGAAGGTTTCCTTCTTACTCTGTTATTCTGTTAGAATAACAATCATCTGGAAGTAAGTGGGAGATAAACTCCTGTATCTAATAAAAGTTATATATAAAGTGACAGAATTCAGGTCACTGCTTATGCACCAGCCTGTCTATCCTCCACTTTCTTTTTAACTAACCAGAAATATTTTATGTTCTTATTTCAGAACCTATGAAGTTTTTTCATGATCACTGATGAAGCCCATAGTAAACCTAAAGCCAGCACATATGCCAAATGCTCTTATCATTATGCCTGCTTTGAACCAGATTCCCTTGAAACTTTGCACAGTGCTATTCCTCTTCACATGGATACAGTGGGGTGTGGATTGTTTTGGATTCAAGAATTGTGTCCTTTCCCCTAACATACCTGGCCTTGCAGTCTGTACAGGCCATGCCTTCGCTGACCTGAATTCTGCCATTGCTTCTCTGCCAAATGTGACTAATAGGCTCAATGCCTCCCACAACTTAGTTGAAGTGCTGAATTCTACCACTTTCCTCCATCTTCCTGGTTTACGGGAACTGTATCTGGATCATAACAACATATCACACATTGAGCCCAACACCTTTCAAAGCCTGGAAGGCCTTGAAGTTCTAGATTTGAGTTGGAACCAACTGACTGCCATAGGTCCTGCTTTGCTAGCCAACCTGAAACATCTCCGTGTATTGCACCTGGATAATAACAAAATTGCCACAGTGCATCCCAGTTCATTCATGTTTCAGTTGGCTCTCCAGGAACTTACTCTTTCCACCAATAAACTCTCTAGTTTTCAAGATATTGCTATAGGTGTAAAAAACTTGTCCCAACTTACCATTCTGGATCTGGGTAACAATAGCATATCTGCCCTATGTGTTGGTCCTTCCTTGCTCAGTTTCCCTTTCCTGAGGAATCTCAGTTTGAATAGAAATGTCATTCACAGTCTGGACTTGTCAAATTGTTCCTTTCCTAGCTTGCAACAACTGGACCTAAGTATTAATAACATGTCAAAACTGGAAGCTGGACCCTTTCAAGCCACACCTGCTTTGACAGAGTTGTCTTTAGACTCAAACTTTCTAAATATCTCTGATCTTATCAACATATCCCTTCCTAACCTAACTACGTTGCATTTATCCAGTATGCATCCATCATTAAGCACGAATTTATCAGTAGCTTGCGCTGTCTTCCAAAGTTTTCCATCCTTAATTTCTTTGGACATCAAACGTTCCAAGTTTAAAAATATTCAGTTGAAGCAGTTGGGTTCTTGCACTAACCTCACCTGGTTGACACTGTCTACCTCACAGTTTAAGTACCTGGAAAATAAAACATTCGAAACATTTCGGAACTTAAAGTATCTTTCTATGGATAAGTGCAAGATATTGAAATTCTATGCTAGGACTTGGGGGAAAGGATTACCATTGGAAACCCTGATCCTGAGCAGAAATGAAATTGATGATTTAGATTATTTTGCTTTTGAGGCTTTGAAGAATTTAAGCTATTTGGACTTATCAAAGAACCGCCTGACCAATCTAAACACAAAATCTTTTTTTGGCATGAGAGCATTGCGGACACTTATTCTTCATACCTGCCAGATCACAGCCGTAACCCGCGACACTTTCAAATATGCTCGTAAGATACAGTTTTTAGATTTGAGTTTTAACAGCATTACACGAATCAAGGATTATGCCTTTTCACGTCTGCATCTGAAGACTCTCTTGCTTTCAGGAAACAGAATTTTAACTGTTCAGGGCAATGCTTTTCGGAACCTTAATTCTTTAACATACCTTGCCTTGGATCAAAATCTCATATATAAACTTTCTCAGTCAATCTTTAAACCCCTGAAGCACCTGCAAAAATTAGATCTCAGTTATAACCGTCTCTTTACTTACAACAAATATGATACTCCAAGCCCCTTTCAGGCTCTCTACTCCCTTGTGGAATTGGATATTAGTTTTCAGACACCTAAATTACCAATCCGCTCTTCAGATAAATTTTTCCAAGGGCTGGAGAATCTAAAGATTCTGTCTTTGAAAGGAAATCCTAGCAGTGTGTTTTCCCACCTTTCATTTATCAATCTTACCACTCTCGAATCCCTAGAACTCTCTGAAATCCAGCCAGGGAGAAGTGACTTTTGGGAACCCCACTCACAATTTTTTCAAGGATTAATTAACCTACATAATCTCTCGCTAGAAGATAGCGTCATCCCAGATCTACCCAAAGAAATCTTTTCTGGTTTGATCTCTTTGGAACAGCTGGACCTAAGCAACAATAATCTGAAGAACTTCAGTAAAGAAATGTTTGATCAACTTTCCTCTCTGAAGTATTTGGATGTTTCCGGAAATCCACTGGTGTGCTCTTGTGATAATGCATGGTTCCAAAACTGGTCAATATCTGTGCCAAATGTTCAAATGGCCTTGCTGAATAGCTATTATTGCTTTGATTCTGGATTGCCTAATCGTCTTTTTGCTGATGAAGACTTATCCTTCTGCTTTGAGAAATTGGAAATGTATTTATTTATTGCCACCACAGTTATCATCCTCTTGGTCCTGCTTCCATCTTTGATCTATGCCAAGTTAGGCTGGACTTTCCGATATGCTTTTTATCTCCTCAGAGGTTGGGGCTACAAACAACTGCGCCCCAAAGAACGAGACTACCAATATGATGCTTACATTTCCTGCTGTAGTCATGATTACAAATGGGTGATCGATAACATTCTGGAAAAGCTGGAAAAACAACATGAACCCTGCTTCCGGTTTTGTTTCGGGCCTAGAGATTTTGCCCCTGGACAATACTATATAGACAACGTGCAGAATGGAATAAGCAGAAGCCGTAAGACCTTGTGTCTGGTGAGCAGAAATTACTTGGAGAGTGAATGGTGTTCTTTAGAAATTCAACTTGCCTGTTCCAATATCTATTATCATGGATATGACCCTTTGGTGGTGGTCTTTAAGGAAGAAATCCCGAACTACAGGTGAGTGGGGAACAGTTCATCATCACGAAGGTGGTCTTTAAAAGATTATAATATAAAACAGGAGTTTCATCTACTTTTATTTTAGTGGGAAAGAAAAGATTTGTGAGACGAGGAATGCAATTAGGATGCAGAAGGTTGGATAAAGGAAGAATGAGCAGGAGAGAACTTTTTCCATAATGAAAAAAGAGATCTAAAGATCTGACACCTGTCTTGGGCAGGGGGTTGGACTAGAAAGCCTCCAAGGCCCCTTCCAGCCCTATGATTCTATGATAAAGCTTTCCCCAACCACCTGTCTTGCCGAGCCATCTGGAGGGTATCTGGCTAATCCTCATTGTTCCGATTAAAGATGGAAAGAGGATGTAGCTGAGAAACTAGGCAGAGATTTTCTTGTACCTCATGGTAGGTCACATTCTCCACCTGGCACTCTATAGATATGTACCTAAGAATCCTGGGAGTTAACAGCCCAAGTACAATGGGAAGGTGTTTACTTGAGAGACTAGGCTGGAACTTGAGGTCACCCAGTGATTGGAAGTGAATGATGATGACCACAAAAATATTTACCCGGGTGATCATTAATTTATGGAATTCTTTGTGCCACCTGATCTGAGGATCATAATAACCAGTTCAGAGATGGTTTAGGGGAGATAAATGTAAATAAATCTATTTGGGGATGGGGAAAAAGTTTGAGATTTTTTCTCAAATTCTGCAACTTTAAAAAATATGGACTTCAATTCCCAGAATACGGTAACCAGCATGCTGACTGCTGGGGTATTCTGGGAGCTGAAGTTCACATGTTTTAAAGTTTCAGTTTGAGAAATACTGGTGTACAATAACTATTCAAGATGGCATCCCACTTACTATCAGGTGCTGAAGAACAACAGAAGAGAGCAGTTGCTGTTCTGCTAAAGTATAGAAGTATCCTCCACAGTTGACTTGGGGGTGGTCCAGGGCAGTAGTGAAAGTCAATATTTTTTACTAGCAGTTCTATGGGCATGGCTTGGTGGGCGTGGCAGGGGAAGGATACTGCAAAATCTTCATAACCACCCCATTCTGGAACCAGCCAGAGGTGGTATTTGCCAGTTCTCCGAACTACTCAAAATTTCCACTACCGGTTCTTCAGAACCTGTCAGAAGCTGCTGAATTTTACCCCTGGTGCAGGTGTAAATAAATAAATAAATAAATAAATAAATAATTTAATTTGTAAACCGCTCTCTCTCCCCGAAGGGACTCGAGGCGGTGCACAGGGAATTAAAAATACATATTTCTGTCTTTTTCTTACACACTACTTTATGTCTGTTCTTGTGTCTGAGATGGGGAAAATATAAAAACTCAATCCTTTGGTTATTTTCTAGGTTGTCTCCTTATCATCGCCTAAGGAAACTAATTAAACAAGAAAGCTACCTGACTTGGCCTGAAGATCCTGAAGCTGAAGATGTATTTTGGACCAAATTGTGTGTGGCCTTAGGCTTTGAGACACAAGACAATGTCACACCGTTCTCCGTAATTGAGTAACTGAAACCAGGAAGAATGTGGCTACGATAATATTTTTAGCATTATTTTTTGACTTAAAATAATTTAAAGATAATAGGTTGTTAAGTACTGCTGAAGTTGGATGCTATATTTTCCAAACCTGTATGCCTAGATTATTATATATATATATATATATACATATATACATATGCTGGTGTTGCCATCCTCGGGTGTTTTCCCGTGTATATATACATATACATACATACATACATACATACATACATACATACATACATACGTGTCACAACACAAAAACATAGTGTGTGTGTGTGTGTGTGTGTGTGTGTGTGTGTGTGTGGTGTACTAGCTGTACCTGGCCACGCATTGCTGTGGCCCAGTCTGGTTAAATGGCCAACCAATCTGTGTGTAGATCTATACCTGCACACACAAACACGTACCTACAACCACCGTATAAACCCCAACCTACCTACTTATTGTATTTTTCCCTTGGTCCCTCTACCTACCTACCTATTGTATTTGTCCCTCTCTATCTCTGTCCTTCTACCTACCTCCTGTATTTCTCCCTCTCTCTATCCCAATACCTACCTATCTACTTTCTGTATTTCTCCCTCTCCCTCCCTCTCTATTCCTCTACCTACCTACTGTATTTCTCCCTCTCTCTCTATCCACCTACCTACCTGCTGTATTTCTCCCTCTCTCCCTCTATCCCTCTACCTACCTACCTACCTACTGTATTTCTCCCTCTCTCTCTGTCTACCTACCTACCTACCTACCTACTGTATATCTCCCTCTCTCTCTACCCCTCTACCTACCTACCTACCTACTGTATTTCTCCCTCTCTCTCTACCCCTCTACCCCTCTACCTACCTACCTACCTACCTACCTACCTACCTACCTACCTACCTACCTACTGCATTTCTCCCTCCCTCTCTCTGTGCCTATAGCTGCCTACCTACCTACTACTGACAGCTTGTCTGAGCAGCCCTCCCTCTATGTGGATTTCAGGCATGAAACTCTAGAGATGCCTGGAAGGAGACAGGTGGAAACCAAGGACATGACTGTTTGCTCTATGCCATGGCAACAGGGCACTGATTGAGCATGTCTCTGGCCTTGTTTAAGGACATACATTCCTTGTCGAGGCCCTCAACTTTTGTCTGCTGGGTGAATAATGGGGGTGGAGGGAGCATCGCCCTCCACCTGATGCTGTTTATGCAGCCTCCTGCAAGAGTCGAGGGTGGAAAGGAAAGTGCCGGGTGGCTCCTGCAGCACAACGGACAGCGATGTGGCAGAAACTGAGCCGCCGCAGAGCCCCACTGCTCCGGCAGTGCTGCATCGACCCCACCCGTGCCTTAAAAGAAGCCATTCCGGGGCAGAAGGTAGCCCCCTCCCCTCCCCCACCCGCACCTTAAAAGAAGCCACCCCGAGGCAGAAGGGAGCCCCCTCCCCTCCTCCCATGGCCTCCTGAGAGCGCAGCCAGCCAGCACAGAGCAGGGGTGGGAGCACGTGGGGGCAGCTCCCTGCCGGAGCCTGGGTAGGCAGCCCGCTGCAATCTTTTGTTTCATGTCTCCACCCGCTCAAATTTGCTAACAGGAGCAATTGCACTCACGGCTGGTTTTCCCTGGAAGCATGGCGCAAATTGCGCAGCCTCTTGAGCAAAGGAGCTCCCAGGAACAGTGTTTTTGCAGCTGCCTCTTTTCTCAGTGTGTGCGAGAAGTTACACCCACCACTCTTTCCATGGCAACCATAGGGGGCAACTGTTGCGCCGATGACCTAGAAGCGCAGTGGAGGGGTGCAACGCAGACTGCTGCACCTGCATGTGATGCAGCAGAAGAAGCGGCCGGGTGGGAGGAGCCGCGAAAGGGAGGGGCGAGTGAGGGAAACCCGCAGAAGAGCCGCACTTTTACATTTGTGTGTCATGTACCTGGCACAAGTGTGACATCTACACATTCTATACATATCATTGGTGCTGTATTTGTAAGGAAGGTTCTGTGAAAATTTGGAAGCGATGGTGCAGTACTTTCTGAGAGTAGCGGTTTTGAACAAACTCTTTTACGTTTTTATTTATATAGATATAATGGGGATTTTGGGAAATGGAGATTTTACAGTATCCTTCCCCTGCCACGCTTGCCAAGCCATACCCACAGAAACGGTAGTAAACATTTTTGCATACACACACACACAGAGAGAGAGAGAGAGAGAGAGAGAGAGAGAGAGAGAGAGAGAGAGAGAGAGAGAGAGAGAGAGAGAGATATTTATGAAATGCATAATTCTGGTCCCAGCTCGCAAAAAGACATTGAGGGAACAAATACAAAAGATTACACTTTTCATAAATAAGAATTAAGGTTTCTTTTTAAAAGTCTGTCAGGGAATTGAGCAGCAGATGTCCAAGTGAACTCAGAGACACTGAAATTGTGCTTTTATATAAATAGATATATTTAACATTTATATTTAATCAGGAGAGCGAAGAGGAGTCTGAAAGAAGAAACCACGAAGAGGCACAGCAGAAACTCAGGAAGAAAGTGGGAGAAGTAAAGGGAAAGGACACAGTGGAGAAAGATGATGATGTAGAAATGAGAGGCTCTGGCTCCCAAATGGAGACACGGTTAGCAAAGAAGATCAAGAATACAGCAAAACAGTGACATACAAGAAGAAATATGACTTTTTACAGTTAATATTAATGGCTCGAATACCCCTCTGAAAACGGAAAAAAAATGGTCCACATTATGTAAATTAAAATGTGACATAATCTGTATGCAAGAAGTTCATATTAAAAAGAATCAACAGAACCTTTTGGCATGTCCAGGGCTAGGGGAGGTTTTAGTATCCCTGGCAGAGCAAAAGAAGAGAGGTGTAGCGATTTATGTTCGGCAAAATATTGAGGCCCAGATGGTTTATACCGATAAAAAAGGAAGACTCCCTTTGGGGAGAGGGGGCGGTTTATAAATGTAATAAATTATTATTATTAAGAGTGTTAATGGTAGAAGTCTCATTGGCTCAAAAGTAGTTTTTATTGGTGAACATCTACACTCCAAATTGTAATCAAGGTGCCTTTTTTCAAGACTTACATAAAGTAATTGCAGAGTTAGAATATGAGCATATATGCATTATAGGAGACTTCAATGCAATAGTAGATGCTAGTAAGGATTATACTCCTTGAGAACACTCAGTTAAGGGAGTTAAAAGAACATTACCTAAGGTGTGGGATCAAACGAGAGAGGAGCTGGGCATTGGAGATATATGGTAGGAATTTCATCCCGAAGAGAGGCAGTACACCTACTTCTCTCCCAGGCACCAAACCTGGACAAGAATTGACATGATATGGGCAACCCCTGAATTAAAATAAATGGTTAGGGAAATAGAGATTACAGCTAATAAGTGGGCAGACCACAATCCATTGGTATTGATATGGAAGGGAGGAAAAGTGCAGCAAAGCTGGATGATGAGAGCAGCCCTTATGAAAGAAGAGGAATTTAAGAATTTTTTGGGTCAGGAAATGAGATATTTTTTTGAGGAGGAGGGAAGATACATTGCTTCAAATCATATGGGACACCGCAAAAGCAGTGATTAGGCGGAATGGAATTAAGTACTTGGCGACTAAATGGAAAAAGGAAAGGGCCAAGAGAATGGAATTAAAGGATTCCCTTGCAAAGGCTGAGGAGGTCCTCCAAAAGGATCCATTCTCTATGGTAGCGAAGGAAATGAGGGACACCACGAAACATAAGATCTCCCTATTAGACCAAAAGGATCTAGCAGAGAAAATCCAAAGGAATAGACAATATTTCTTTGAACACACCAATAAAGCGGGGAATTGGTTGTCATATAGGCTTAGAAAACAAGCAATACAGAAGAAGATAGAATGGTTACAAGATAATGGAGGAAATTTGGTAGGGTCTAGTCATCAGAAAAAAAGAGGGATTGAGGATTTCTTCTCAGGGTTACATAAGAAAGATGAAATTATGGATGAAAATATTGGAACTTATTTTGGCAGGATCCACCTACAGGAGGTTTCACAAAATGTAAAGGAAATTTTGGACTCAGAGATTACCAAGGGGGAGATAAAAGAAACAATTAAGAAGCAGCTAAATGGGAAAATGCGAGGTCCAGATGGTCTGCCAGCTGAAGTTTATAAAGAGATGGTGGAAGTGTTTAGTAGTTATTTAAAAGAGTTGTTTAATTAGGTCTTAACAGAAGGTAAAATCCCCCAAACTTGGACAGAGGCTTGATTCCAAAGGATGATTCAGAGTGTACCCTAATAAAGAATTATAGACCTATATCTCTATTAAATACTGATTATAAGATTTTCTCATCAATTCTGGTGAGTAGATTAAAAAAAATTTCTAAGGGGATTTATACACCCAAATCAAAATGGGTTTTTACCAAACCGGCAAATAAGGGACAACCTAAGAACAGTAATAAACACCCTAGAATATTATGAACTGCATCCAGCAAGCAATTGGCTGTGATGTTTCTTGATGCCCAGAAAGCATTTGACATGGTAAGCTAGAAATTTTTACTATGTCAATTGTCCAAAATAGGATTTGGACCCAACTTTAAGAGAGCTATACAAGCATTTTATACAGTGCAATCTGCCCGTGTATTATTCAATAGAGAAATGACTGAGAAAATTGATATATAAAGAGGTACAAGACAGGGATGTCCCCTGTCACCTTTGTTGTTTATTCTGACTCTCGAACCCTTACTGATTATAATTCGGCAGAATAAGGATATAAAGGGATTAACTATAAAAGATCAGCAATATAAGCTTCAAGCATTTGCTGATGATCTTGTCTTTATTTTGAAAGATCCATTGAAATCGGGACCCAAATTATTGGATGAAATTATTGGTTTTGGAGAAGTGGCTGGCTTAAAAATTAACCAAGATAAAAATAAGTTCTTGGTCAAAAATATGGGAGCTAGCCTAAAGGCACAACTTCAAGAGATTACAGGGATACAAATTGTTAAAAAGGTCAAGGTATTTGTTTGGCAGCTAAATGCCCATCAATAAAAGAATTGAATTATCAGAAACTACTGATGGAGATGGGGGAAAAATTAAGTACTTGGAGAAATATTCAACTTTCAATTTTGGGACGTATCACAGTGATCAAGGCTTATATTTTACCAAAGTGGCTGTACTTATTCCAAACTGCCCCAGTAAAATTACATAATGATTTTTTTAACAAATTGGAAAGAATAGTCTGCAAATTTGTATGGAATGGTAGGAAGCCACAGATAAAAAGGAGAATGCTCCAGGACCACAGAACGAGAGGAGGATTAGGACTTCATATTGGGAGCTTTATTATCATGCTGCTAATTTAGCTTGGATTAGGGACTGGATACGGCTCTCAAGAAGATGGTTCTAACCATTGAAGGGTATAATTTATCCCAAGGCTGGCATGCCTATTTATGACCAAAGAAAGATAGTCAATACAAAATGTTTTCTAACCATTATATTAGAGGCACATTGATAAAATCCTGGCAGAAAGTGAAAGGCTGGATACATATGAAGATCCCTTGCTGGTTTGCCCCCTTAGAAGTGGTAACGTACTCGACGCTTCATAATCCAAATAGGAATTTGAGATACAAAGACCTTTTAGATGTTCGGGGGAACTTAAAGTCCAGGGAGGAGTTACGCACTGATGAAATTGAATTAGAGTGGAGGTTATATTTACAGATGAGTTCAAGATTCAATAAGGATAAGCAGGAATTTGGAATAGACATATCACCACAGGAACTAGATAAGATTGTTTAGGGCGATGATATTAAATTTATTTCTAAAGTTTGCAATCTTCTTTTGCTTCACAAGATGGAAGGGCATCCTGTAAAAGATACTATAACTGCTTGGGGGAAGAATATTGGCCGAATGCAATGGGATCAAATTTGGACCAAAAATACCAAACTCACACTAGTGAAGGCATTTAAAGAAAATATTTATAAAATGGTATAAGGATGGTACCTGGCCCCAGCAAGGATTTCCAAAATGTTTTGGAAATGTTGGAAGTGTGACTCTGTCAGGGGCACCTTGTTCCACCAGTGGTGGACCTGCCCGAAGGTTAAACGGTATTGGACTACTATTAAAAATTGGTTGCTAGGAATTACAGGATTTGACTTTCAATTGGACCCAGTTATATTTCTCCTGGGGATAAAGCCAAGAGAAGTACCTAAAGATGCTTGGTACTTATTAATACACATCATGACAGCGGCACGTATGACAACATTGGAAATCAAAGGAAATCCCGATGGACCAACAGGTCCTGGATAAGATACTATGATGTGGAGAAGCGGACAGGATGACACATATTCTTAAAGGGAAAAGTGAATTGCTCTTTAATAAAAGTTGGGCTTTCTGGTATTTATTGCTGGGAAACAGAATATCAGATTTTAATCGGAGTAGTGGTTAAGATTTGGTTTATAGAAATAGTTATTGCAATGATTGTCCTTGAATCTTTCTTTTACATAAACTTTGCTCTTATTATAAGTGTAGGGGAAATACTGAGAACTATGGATTTATAAGATGACTGTAGAATGCGTATAAGAGTTATCAGCTTGGGATGAATTAGACTAAAAGTGGAGGAGGCATTAAACTCCTCAGTCTTTGTTCAATGCTTGTGTGTATTATTGTTTGTGTTAAAAATGTAATAAAATTTTATTTAAAAAAACATTTATATTTACAGCAGACAAGATAGTAAGGAACATCATGAGGTAAATCAAAACAGCATACAGAGCATGCAGAAGAAAAAAGGCGGGGGGGAAAGGAAACCCCCCCTTTACACTCACAGCAACCAATCACAGCGGATATTGCCTCATGCAAGAGCCAGCACTCTCCAATCAATCAACTACAACCGTATGCTCTGGCTCATTGTACACTTTACTGTTAATTTATATTCATAATCTATATAAATAAAAATGTAAAATAGTTTGTACGAATCCACTAATCTCAAAAACTACTGAACCGATCTGCCTCAAATTTTGACACAATGTAGCCAAGGACTTCCAATAATAGAATAGCTACTCATTTTGTGCCTAGCACGCGTGTATCGTGTGCAAGGTACGCACAAGTAAAAGGTACTCACTGAAAATGTTTTAAACTCCCTGTAACTCCTCCCATCTGGCTGATACGTCATGGACATGTAACAGCAGAAAACCGCCGTGCGGTTGCCAGGGACAACGTGGAAAGCAATGCATGCGCCTCCCTGTCTGCCTGCAGCCACTCTCTTACACACACACACACGCACGCATGCATGCACATGCACGCAGGGCCACAGGATCAGAAGTGTCCTAGCCCCGTGTGGCGGGCAGCTCTGAAAGTGCGCTGGCTGCCTCCTCTCTCAGCGTGCGTGCGTGCGTGTGTGCGGGTGGGCCTCCCTGCCGGGCCCCGTGTGGCTGGCGGCTCGGGGGAGTGCGCCTCGGTGGCCTCTGCGGGCGGCTGGTGCTGGTGCTGTTGCCCCTGGGCACTGCGGCACGCGGCTCCCACCGTCCGGGGTCGCCTGGCGGGTGTGTCGGGCGGGGCAGCTGGGCGCGTCTCCACTGGCTCTCTCCGATGGCCACCGAGGGGCACTTTCCGGAGCCATTGGAGAGACCTGGTGGGGGCATGGCCGACTGTCCTGCTCGGTGCGCCTGCCAGGGGTGGAGGGAGACTGCCATACACAGAGAGACAGAGACAGAAAGGGAGGGAGGGAGAGACAAACAGAGAGATAATGAATGAGAGAGATCGACAGGCACACACACAGTGACAGAGAGAAAGGGAGGGGAGAGAGACAGTCACACAGGGAGAATGAGTGAGGGAAAGATAGACAGGCAATCATACACAAACAGAGTGACAGAGATGGGGGAGGAAGGAGAGAGAGACAGACAGACAGAGAGAATGATAGAGAAAGACAGAGAGGGAGGGAGGAACAGAGGGACAAAATGACTAATGATTTTGCCCACCACTGTGTTAGGCACAAGGGAGGGAGGGAGGGGGGCCTGGAGGAGGTTGACTGTGGGGGGGGGGTCTGGGGAGGGGAGGGATATTTATTTAGGTAGAGGAATATAGAGAGAGGAAGAAATACAGTAGGTAGTTAGGTAAGTAGAGGGATAAACGAGAGGGATGAATACAGCAAGTAGGTAGATAGGTATAGGTATATAGAGAGAAATACAATAGGTAAGTAGGTAGGTAGGTAGGTAGAGGGAGAGAGGGAAGAATACAGTAGGTGGGTAGGTAGAGGGATAGAGGGGAGAAATACAGTAGGTATATATATACTTTACGGTCACAGACCAAAACAAATACAGTAGGTAGGTAGGTACAGGGATAGATAGGGAGAAATACAGTAGGTAGGTAGATAAATAGAGGGATAGATAGAGAGTAAGAAATACAGTAGGTAGATAGGTAGGCAGGTACAGGGATAGAAAGGGAGAAATACAATAGGTAGGTAGGGGGATAGATAGGGAGAAACACAGTAGGTAGGTAGATAGAGGGATAGATACGGAGAAATACAGTAGGTAGGTAGGTAGGTAGGTAGGTAGAGGGATAGATAGGGAAAAATACAGTAGGTAGGTAGGTTGGGGGTTATACGGTGGTTGTGTGTATGTGTGCAGGTGTAGATATACACACAGATTGGTTGGCCATTTAACCAAACTGGGCCACAGCAATGCGTGGCTGGGTATAGCTAGTAATAAAATAAGATTGTTGCATGTCACAAGTTCAAAATTCTGAACTACTGTTGGATTATATTAAAATATTTCACTTTAAATAGTCTGGTAACATGAGTTTTAAAAGAAATAACTCTGTACTTCGATTCCTGTTTTTGGTCTACATTTAATCTTAGATGTTAAATTGATCCTAAGAGGGTACTTATATGTTAAATCTGGATTATGATTAAATTCAGGTTAAGTTAGTGACAATTGAATCACATTACATTCAACGAAAACAAATTACTATGATTTAATTTACTTTGCTCTGCTATAGAGATTTATCTGGGCATAAATCCCAGAAAGAAGCAGTTGGATTCCTAGATATTATTTCATACCAATATTATACTCTTCAGTCATTTCTTTGCAGTCGAAACAAAGATTAAACTAAAGGAACATATATTAAGTGTTGTCCTATTCCAATCTGTATATTTCATTTTCTTCATGATAAATGCCCAATGGCTTAATCGAGATTGGGAGTCTTTTCATTTTAAATTGGGAGGCTGTTTGAAGGATTACATTTTCCATCACTCATGGATGGGTACCCCAATTATTTTGGACTATTTTGTCCTACAATCAAATAAATAACATTATAAACAAGCCAGCATATGGGTACAATTTACATCTATATTTAGGATGGGTAAAACTCATCGGATTAATAATCCTTCAGCCTTATATTAATTCTAGCATTCAATGATCTATTCTACTGAAGTTAGGAATTGTAGAGGGGGGAAAGCAAACTATCAATATGATGAACAGTCTCTTTAGAAGAAATCAGAACTTGGTAGAAGAGTTTCTAAGTCTACATTGCAATGGTCATCAGAGTTAGTGGCAAATACAGACTCACCTGTGGGCCAGATATTCTATTCTCAGACTGCTGAAATATGGATTTTTCCTCATTTACCAAAACAGTATTAAAACTCTGGCTTTCAAAGGAAACAAATCATGTTGGAAGTGTCCTGAACTTCCTAAGCCTTGGGACAGTGGAATACATTGTGATAAATGTACCAGTAATTTAGTATTGAGAATGTAATGTTTATATTTTGGTTCAGAATGTTTTGTTTTTCATATAGTTAAAATTATCTGATTAGGCCCCTGAGTGGAAAGGCAGTCTGTCTGTAGATCATCTAGCTGTGCATTTATTTTATACCGGTGTGTGTGTCTTACCTACTTGACACAATGGTCTTTCCTATTATTGTTGGGAGTTCCACATACTCTAAATCCAGCTGGGAGTGATATACTCTGGGTAAATAATTGTAATTAGAAGAAAAAATGAGGAATAATTTCATAGCTTGGATTTAGCTTATTTTTTCTTGGCTGATACCTTAATTCTTCTGACTGAAGCTTTAGCTTCTCAGGAGGGGTTATATATAGGCTGCCAGGCTAGAAGCCTTAGCAACAGAGAAGAGATGGTAGGCAGTGGTGAAGGCAAAAGCTTTGCTGTAACACTTTAAGCCCATTAATTTCTCAGTCGCCAAGGGAAACGATGCTTTGCTCCTCATCACCAGTGGATTTGGCAAATTAGACAGGAAGGAAAGGCAGAAAAAGAACAAAACCCACCTGACTATAGTGCCTGGATGTCTGCTGGCAGTTTGGCTCTGCTGAGAAGCAAGAAATTGATATTTGGGAAGGAGGAAAAGCTTCAATTTCTGAAACAATGGAACCAGTCATTGTGGGTATTGAAGACTTGGTGACCTGGTGAACCAGACATGACTTGAAGAGTTTCATCTAGACTATCTTCTCCTCTGTCAAAGATCTTTGCATCTTCTTCTTAATAGAAGCTGAATTTTTTTCTTGTGGAATTTTATTGGTCATCTAAGAGAAGATCTGGATGATGGATGCAGGATTGAAATCTGTTGTACAATAGGATTCTTCAAGCTGTAAAGACTTGGTCTTTCTGGAAGTTATCATCTGCTTCTGCTTCTAATTTATCCTGAATTGGCCAGCCCATTTCCATACCCACTTCTACCCTTTTCCCATCCACCAAACATCCTACCTCTGGTGATCGCAATGCATTGGATATTGCTCTGCCTCATCTTTTCCCCACTACTGATAGCCTCTGAACATGGCTTACCCAAATTTATCTGCAGTCCTATGCCATTGGATATGGATAATGGTTGCCAGTCAAATGGCCATCAACGACATGGAGGCGCAGCTAATGGTGCAGGTAGTGGCCATTGGGTGGGGACTCTAGAAGAAGCTAAGGAAACCATCCTGCATCTGCGGGAGACAGTGGTGCATCAAAAGGAAATGATCCTTGACCAGAGAGAGACCGTGAGAGAACTGACAGCCAAACTTAGCCGCTGTGAAACCCATTCCAGGAGGCATAGTGAGCACCATGGAAATCATCAGGAAGAGAATCATAACCATAAGAACGGTCATCACGAAGGTGGGCATCGGGGCCATCATGATAATAGTCAAAGGGGACATCATGAGGATGCCCACCAACCTCACCATGAAGATGGCCATAGGGGACACCGTGATGCTGGCCATCGAGATCCCCATGAAGGCCACCATGCTCAGGAGAATGAGCATCATCAAACCTCACAACCTGGGAACCACGAACCACAGGTCAGTCACAACACTCATGATTCTTCTCACAAGGCACCTACATCTGCTCAGACTACTGCTATGGAAGATCCACCCAATGAGGCAACCGCTGCAATACATCAGATGGAGAGAATGTTGAAATCCCTGAAGGAGAGATTGGAGCATTTACAGGTATTCGCTTTTAATTTATCCTTCTCAATGCACTTAATCTAGCTTCTCAAATCTACGTATTCCTTAATTGCGCACTTGTTTATTATCCATCAACCCTCAAACTCATCCTCACATTTACAATTTTTATCTCTTCATTTTTTAATTTGTCCAGTCAGCAATTATTGTAAGCATTTTTATTCTTGTTCCATCAGTTTTCATATATGATCCTTCATTTAATCATCTCCTCTTCCTTGTTCTGATTAATATTACCAAAGCAAACAATTCTAAGGAATGCTATTACTTCTCTTTAAAAACTAAATATCTCCCCACACACTCAAGTTTCTACCAGAATTAACCACTCACAACAAATCTTCTGGCTGCTTCTTCTAATCTTTCTAAAGTGCCTACCGACCATAGTATTATTCTGAAAAATATATGGGATGAAGGGGGATTTTAAACATAATTATTTAAGCTTCCTTGTACTATCAATAGGAACTCTTGGTTGAGAAAATCAGTATATGAAAAGAACGAAAGGCAGCGATGAAGAAAATGGCGGGAGTCACTTTGCAGAGGGAGATGGATTCAGAGGGATTTATAAAATAAAATAAAAATAAAATACAGAAGAGATGGAAGGAGGGATAGCTTTCAAGAAGGAAAGATATGGAGAATTATAGTGAATGGTGTTTGTATAAATTAGACTTTACTATGTTTCTTTTCTTAAGTCAATTAATTTTTTAATTAATTTAATTTTTTATTCTTTGTTTTGCAATTGGCATATATATATTTATGATGCATTTATGGTTGTATGTTTTTAATTCCCCTGTGCACTGCCCCGAGTCCCTTTGGGGAGAGGGAGCGGTCTATAAATTAAATTTATTATTATTTATTATAACTTCGCTTACCTAAAAAGGAAGAAACATGATGGATGGATGGATGTACACACAGCACACACATGCACACACTCACACACACACAGGTACAAGGTGTAAGGTGTTTGGGTTCAATTAAGATTTTGTTGAAGCTTCGGATGGAGCAAAGTTATTCAAGATTATCTTTTTATGCGTAGAGTGGCTATTGCAAAACTAGCAAAAGTCCCTCCTTTTAGCAGAACTTCTTTCTGGAGCTCCAGGAAGCTCTTTGTGGTGTGGCGGGTTTATCACAGGAAGGTGGCTAAATTTAGCATCCTCTACATACTTGCAATGGAAGGAAGACCCATTGGGCTGAAGTAGACTAAATAGACAAGCATAGGACTGGGTTTAAACGGTGATAATAATGAGGCAACAGAACATGAATAGCTGATGGCACCATTAATGGGAAACTCATTTCAAGTGGAATTTTAATGAAGGGAGAGAGGCAGCACATTACAAATGGTCTAGGAAAAAGGTTTAGAGAAATGGCAGAATTTTATTAACATGAGCATTTACTCTGACTTCTCCAGCACAATTGGAACAATTCAACCTTCTCCACATCCATGTGGGATACTCTTCAGGAAAAGATCAGCTTGTTGGAGCAACAGATCCATGAGAAATCTAACACTTCAGAACATCAGACACCCAGTGTCCCAAAAGCAACAGGGATGAGACAAAGGCATGTTTCACATGGACGCACAATGGAGAAAGGTGAGTGACCAAACCTAAGATTCCATGTGGGTAGTGTTGTAAACAATCTTGTGATACTTTCTAAAGCTCTGCAGTAATAAAATTAATGTTTAAGGTATAAAAAAAGAAGGAAAGAAAAGAAAGTAGTGTTGCCAGAATGAGAAAGGAGACTTTGGTCCACATTCATGGAGTAAAAATGGATGGATAGATGGAAGGAAGGTAAATTAAACAAACTACTAAATAAAAAGAGCTAAAAATAAAAGGTGGGCTTAATGACAAGTAAATGGACAATAAAGAAGCCACATGTTTAGGTGACTATTGTCAAGTTTGTGGAGAAATGGGGAAATGAGAAATAGTTTTTCCTAGTGATGCCCCCCAAATATCAGAGACTATAATTCACAAACGTTAGATTTTGGATCATACTGCCTGATTAACAGGATAGGTGCTGGGTTGGAGAAGGCTGACAGCAGGATATAATTAGATCTGAGGCAAATGGAGAAGTTCAGTGATTTAACATTTGCATATTGCTTTTTCTATCTCATTTTCTCTCAAAAAGCTCTGCTTGTCTTCACAACTGGTTTTATGAGATAGCTAAAGCTGAGAGACAGTGACTGGCTCAAAGAATTCCCCAGTCATGCTGAAATTTGAATATGAATAGTCGCACTCTAACCTATTTTAGATTTTAATTCTCCTCAGACCCAATTAACATAGCCAGTGACAAAGGATTATGACAAATGTTAAGCCCAGAACTTCAAGGGGTATGTAGGTTATATTAATTTAATCTTGATTTTAAAAACCATTATTAAACAAGAGGTTTACATAAATATGTTAATAAATATTTCAGTGGATGAAAAATGTATTTAAATACTTGGCTTTAATAATTTAATAATACTTATTTTATTTGCTCCTGCATTTCTGAAGAATCTGCGTAGTGTTAGGGGTGTCTTACTCCCACAGTATTTTTTTTCCAGAGAGTAAGTCATCTGTGTACCAAGCTTGGCTGAAATTGCTGGAGGTGTTCCAGAGTTATGCTGGAACATACACAAACACAACCATATATGTAGGTAGGTAGCTAGGTAGGTAAGAGTGCTCTCCTTTATGACTCTTTTGTCACCAAATCTAAATCAAGAAAGGCATCAGAGAGAATGAAATGGAGCCAATGTAACCTAAGAAAGAAAATTTGGTAGAGTTCATGAACTTTGGCCTGATTGATAGTGGTCATGGGATTCCATTAATGGAAAGAACATAGCAAGCCTGGAGAATCAATTCTCAATAGGTCAGCAGATCATCTGGCAGTATATGGATAATCCACTTCCTCTCCATTTCCCAATTTTGCAGTGCAGTGCTACATTTCTGCTTTCTTCTGTTCTCCAGGGAACAAGGCAGATAAGCATTCAGAACATTTTCATGTGGATTTCCCTCTTCGCACAAACTACATGTATATCAAGATCAAGCACACTCTGCAACGTGAAATCTTTGCCTTTTCCGTCTGTCTCTGGCTCAAGTCAACTTCATCCCCAGGGATAGGCACACCTTTCTCCTACTCAGTGCCCAACCAAGCCAACGAAGTGGTGCTTATCCAATGGGGAAATAACCCCATGGAGTTGCTCATAAATGATAAGGTAGGTGAAATATCTCATAATTGTTTATTTGTGCAGCAGATATATTCGAAGGTGTTCAGTACCTTGCCATGTTTATAACTTCCAGGTTTGCTCATTCCCACTTTTAGTTAAACTCTTCTATCCTTGCTTTCCAGGTTGCCACCTTGCCATTGGCTGTTAATGATGCCAAATGGCACCATATCTGTGTGACGTGGTCAACTCGGCACGGCATCTGGAAATCTTACCAGGATGGTGTCCAAAGAGGGACTGGGGAGAACCTGGCTCCTTGGCATCCCGTGAAACCTGGCGGTGTTTTCATACTAGGCCAGGAGCAGGTAAATAGGCCTCTCACTTTATGTACTATCATTATCGTGCATGTTTCTTCTGAATACATATTTATTGCACTCTTCCTCCACAGGACACCCTTGGTGGCCGCTTTGATGCCACTCAAGCTTTCATTGGGGAAATGTCAGATTTCAACATGTGGAGCTATATTGTGACACCTGCTGAAATTTACAAGATGGCAACCTGCAGTAGCTCCATTGGAGGTGATCTTATCAATTGGACTGAAAACTCTATAGAACTTCATAGAGGAGTGATCAAGCTACCATATAATGCCTGCCATTAAGAATCAACCAAAGAAACATGGACATAACATTCTCTGGAAGAGAAAGATACCTAATGGTTAAAGGCAAAGCATGGGAGGACCTCAAGATTTATTTCATACAATGGTAGAAAGGGTTGGGAAATAAAAATTTCCGGGTTCCTTGACAAAAGAATGGGGGCCTTTATGTTTGGCATATGTGCAACAAAAAGAAAGTGGTTATGTATGCAGGCAGGAAAATCTTTAAGATCCAGAAATACAGTCAAGTATAATTTGGAATATATGTTTTATGAAACTGAGCAATTTTCAAAATAAGAAACATTCCTACACATGATAAACCTGTACTGTGTATTGGGATTTTCCTAATGTAAGAGCATGAGCAAAAAAATAAAGTTCCGCATGATGACAATATGGCCAATAAGACACTTCATTTTCAAGGCCTTGATGTGTAACATTGGTCCACTAGGAAGATACTTATGGTAGATCAAAATCCTATTTTTGACTAGTAGTTTTCTACTTTTTGGATATTCAACAGAGGAATGGGAAAAAGAATTTGTTAATATTTTTTTCCAGAATCTTTTTCCTGGATGTTCTTTCTTTAAAGAAATAGACAAACAGCTTACCAGGTAAATTGGTTGGATGATGCCCGACTGTTATCTGCTTATTTTTTTAATAATATGTATTTTATTTATTGCAAGCTTCCTAGAGTCATGTAGGTGAGATGAGCACTATAATAATCAATTAATCAGTCATTTCTCAAAGATTTTCAGATTCATTCATTAATCTTCTACCATGCTCTACACACCAGAATGGCTCATGAGGACAATACAAATGTCAATGGCTTTTTTTAAAATAGATCATACATATGACTATAAAAATCTCAGTATTTCTGTTCAGATATTTTATACCAGCTTAGTAGACTTTTAGCTTCTTCTCAGGAAATCATTGCCAAAAACCCAGCCAGGTCTAGAGGAAGAGTATGAAACATTGTATATTAATCTCTTAGTATCTATTTTTTTCTGAGTTCACCATTTTTCTGCCTCTCTTTCCATTCCCTCCACCCTCCATTGATTTAAATAGTATTTATGTACTGTATATATCTTTTAAATTTGAATAAAGTCATGCTTGAAAAAAATGTTCCAACCATGAATTAACTAATACAACCTGGATGTAGATCTGCACGTGCACTGAACCAAAATTAGAGGCTGTGTTAACCAGCTCTAGAAGCTGTGTCAGATTTCGCAAGTATCATAAAGTGCTATTATGCATCATTGTGAAAACCATGTTGGCCAGCATTCTGCTATATCACAGCAAAAAATAGTTGTATATCATTGTGTTAGATGTTTAACCCAATCTATGTTAAAGGTGACTGTGGAAGCCATAGAGGCCTATGAAAACGGAAAGGTTGAGTTAGGGCCAATATAGCACAAATGAATGTAACATAATTCATGCAAATGGATGGCAAGGCTCAAAATTTTTGATTAAAGTCATCACCCAGCAGAAATCTATGCTGAACACATAGAGCTTGCTTGATATGCAAGAGGCGGGGGGGGGGGGGGCATTTCTGTGCTGGTCTGTTTTCAGCACTACATAGAGAAGACAAAGGTTCACTGAGGAATATCTAAACTCTTGAAAGGAAAAAAAATATATCCAGCATTCAGTGTAGATATTCCCAGATGATGTCTTAATTCTCCTTGCACTGCAATTTTGATCAGCACCTGATCAGTGCCTGAATCTGCTTAGAAAATGCTATAAAAATGTAACGGTTATACAGTTATCTGCTTTAGTTTTGCATTACCAGCAGAAGCAGCAATAAAAATGCCAGAGCACAATTTTAGTTTTAAAAAAGCAATAAAACCTCCAAAATGCTACATAACTAGTTTATCTTGAGGCAGGTATTTTAATAAAAATGACCATTTAAGGTAGGAGAAATAAAGCATGTAAACCATTAAATCCAAAGTCTAAATTAATTGCACTGCTGAGCAACTGCTCATAGCAATCCTCCATATTATATCTGTTTTGGATTAAAATGGAGGGGATCTAAAAAGAAGTTTGGTTTTGGGGAGGAGCAAGACAAAAACTAGACATTGCTTTCTGAATACACCAAATTTCTCTTGCACATATATACAGATGTGTAGAAGCACACAACCTTTTTAGCCTAAAATTCCATATTATAGGTTTTATTTGCAAATAACAGGTTCCTTGCCTCATTTTGAAAGAATGTACAGTTAATTTATTCAAGGACGGGGATGCATAATTTTAACTGTCTTGAATTTTCTTATAGGAACCGGATGCAATAAACTTGTTAAAGAAACTACAATCCTTCTCCACATGTCTTTGTTCTTGTTATTTATAAGTACCCTAGATACTAGTATAGTAGCACATCCCACATGCCCCCCAAACAGAGCCTATTTTTAGAAGAGTAAGCTCATGGTAAATTTAATGATGTGGATTTAAGGTTGTTGTCCTCAGAGCATTGTCTACTTAGAATTCTGGGAGTTGTAGTTCCATTCCCAAATTGTCTGAAGAGCGCCAAATTGTAGATTGGATAGTGAGAAACCTAAGATGCCACCTTTCCTTGATGATCCATTGTGAATTTTGAACAAAAGCACTAATAAAAATTTAACCATTTTACATACGCATTTTTAATCTTAATCTGGAGACCATTCTTTTAGATTTCAGAAATGAAGTCTGATTTAGTCAATGTCTGGATTCTGTAAACTTTTATACGTAATTTCATGCTATTGACTTCTAACAAATAAATCAGCTAAATATGTTTAATTTACATTTGACTAAGAGGTGTCCCAAGTAGCAGATAGGTTTAAGTTTTTAGATCCTTAAAAGTAAATCCTCCAAGTATCATTTTAAAAGGAACTTGTTCTAACATGCATATCTCAGCTACTGAGATATCTCTTATAGCACATGGGTGTCTCATCCAGAAATAAAGTTTTTACTTAAGAAATCCTGTTTGTTCCCTATGCAAGTTCAATAAAATAACAGCTGTAATCTCATCAGAGCTATTGATATTAAATAATATTCTTTATCTCATATCGAGTGAGACCACTGAACAGATGAATTACTCAATGAATATTTGCTGACATAAAACATAAAACGTCAGATTTCCTGTAATCATGTCTCCCAGGCATAGAGCAGAGAAGGATATATAGGCTATTAATAATATTAACTGTTATTAATAGGAAAATAGGAGGAGGGAGGAGTATATTTGCCACCTGGAGTTATTTATAAAAATAATAAAGATGAGATATAAATAAAATTTAAAAAGTAGCACTCAGAGTAGCATTTGCAAAATGCCAGGAAATATTTGATGTCAGAAGGAGAAAACTAAGCATTTATTTTGGGAGAAAAAGAGCTCAGGTTTGTTCCTCAGGTAGCTCACTCATGTGTTCACAATCTTATTAGGAATGGTATTTACTGTATTACATCTGGTTCCTTGGCAGTGAGACAGATATACAAGATGAGCAGTATATTAATAGCCTCAAGAAGGATTCCTCGGTGACCCTGAGATCTAACCTGGCTTCTCGGAAGCCTTTGGTGGAGGAAAAAAACCCCCACTGCTTTCTCTCCCTTACAACAGAGACTGGCCTGAAAGGCTATATCTAAGAACTTCATATCCATTTCTGGCATTTTTCAGATGCTGTTTCTTAAGTGGAGTTTCCTTTCCCTCTTTCCTAAATAAAACGGATGTCTTAAGAGAAGGCAAATGTTTGTGAGTTCACAACTCCAGTTTCTCCCCTTTGGCCAGCTTAGGTCCTTGGTCCTTAATAAATATAACAATAAAATAATGAATCAGCCAAAACATAGGTAAGTTTGTGGTGTTTACATATCATCCAGAGATGTATACATTAAAATTTTAAATAATAGTTAACATTTCCTTTAAAAACAAATAAATCAAAAACATCACCGTCAAAGGAAATATCATATAGTTTCTTTCAAAGAAAAATGCCCATCTTTCTCTTTTTGTCTTCTGGAGTGGGGAGGGGAGGGAAGATTGTTATACCTCCTTCCTACAAGACAGCTATTCAAATCCGTAATGAAGAAAAGGACTATTTGTATTGCTGAAGAACAAGTAATAATCAGTCCCAATGTACAAAGATGCTTTTCCAGAGATATAAAATCAGAAGGCAGGTCAAAGAACCAAGGGTAATATTGAATGTTGACATTGTGTGTGTATGTACGTGTGTTTGTGTATATATGGGGGGGGGGGCGGGGGGGGTGTTGAACTGATCATTATTAAGCAGCTGAAAAGTGTCTTGGTAAAAACTCATCCTTCAAACAAATAAAGGGAGCTTTCTCCTGCCTCTCATCGCCACACAAATCATAGCTCGGGAGAAATAATTTTGGTTACGACACGCATCTGGAAAAAAGGCAATCTCTTCCCTCTTTGCCAGCTACCAGATTAATAATTTTTATCTTCCTCTTCTGAAACTCTTGTTTATAAAAATATTTGTGTTACACAATTAAACCTTAGTTAAAAAGGGGAAAGGCTAGTCACTTTGGGAACGCAATTAAATTAAGATTGAAAAGGAGGCATGGGTTAGGACAAGGATGTCCCATCATATCAACTTTACGATCTGTGGACTTCAACTCCCAGAATTCACCAGCCAGTCTTCAGGATTAGAGATTAAGGGGTTTCCTAGGAGGAGTTTGAGCAGGTATAAAGCAGATGGGTCAGCTTTGAGCAAACTAGTTAATGGATTGAGATGGAAAATGCTGTTTTGAAGAATATCCTGGATTTTCTGGTATTTATTTTCATTATACACAGAAAATTAGTATCAATCCTTTTCTTTTCACTTGCTGCCTATTTTTCTCATGCTTTTCTTCTAAAAGGAATAAAACAGAACCCCTCATTCTGACCACAGAGTTTCTAACTTGGAAGAAGATACTTTGGGTTTAAATCCAACAGGATTTGAAGTGGCTGCAGTCGGTGCATCTTTTCTTGGGGCAGGGGTTGACGTTCAGACTGAAATGCACATGGACGAAGATATTACAATATTGAGCCAGAGACCTTTGCAACTTCTGAGGACTTTGCACTACTCCTTTGCAAAGGCCTGTGATGTGCCACAAAGTGCGTGACAATTTAGAAAGCCCAACCTGGGGTTTGAAAAAGCCTTTAGGCTTCAAGGTGTTATACCTAAGAGACAACCTGAGGAAAAGCAATTGTGGAGGATTAGATATGGAGCTCTGAGCTGCAAGATAAAGAAGTACAATATCCCTCTCAATTGAGTAGGAGATGGCCTTGGGAGGCCTGGCCAGTGAGGTGAGGCTATCACTGGGAAGAGCGAACTTCTTAAGTCTTGGAGAGGGTGGGGAAAGGGAAAAGTGCAACGCAACAACAGCCTGGAATTATGGTCATACGTTTTGCTAGTTGTTAAAATGTGTCATCACACAACCACTTGAATTTTCAACACTTTTGGGGCCTACGTCTGCAATGGGTGTGTTTTTGCCAGTAAGTAAATGTCAGGGGTTTTTGCAAAAAATTTGGTAAATTTAAGTCATGTAACCACGGGAAGCTGAAAATGGCCATATAATGCAACATTGTTGCCAAAACCCCGAAATGTAATCATTGCAGGGTGGGATTGAGCCCCCGTTATTGGAACTTCAAATCTGGATTATAAATACTTGGGAAGCGAGGATGTTGTAATTTTGGTTGCTAAGAGACTGGTTGTAAATCAAGGATTATCTTGTTTTTGCACTTCTTAATATCCACACAACTAATTACACAGACTAATTTTTCTTCCAATCCATAAGCTCCTTCTCTTTTTCTTCTTTATTGTTTTCTGATCTTATAACGTAAATGTATAAATGAGTTCTGGAAAAATGGGAGATACAGTCTTTTAAACATCCTGATAGCATAATGACTTATTATAAATGAAGAAAACTCTTTCCAGAATTTTAAAAATCTGAATCTAAAAAATATAATGCAGAAAGGCAATTCTTGTTGCAGTTCTACAGAAACAGAACTGTCATCGTCCAATTAGGGAGTGTCTGACAATCATGTTATAACATGACAGTGGCAGTGTTCTCGTTTGAATTCCTCTGTAAGCCACCAAAAATGTATTGGATTAACTACAGAAGGAAGCCCCACATATATTGCTGCTACACTTGAGGCAGGAAAGAGCAGGGAGAATTAGCAGGAGAGGCAATGTTCTAATGACTCCTCAAGTTAGTTTCTGCTTGGCAGTCAAGGAAGTTTGGGAACCATGATTTCTGGGTCTAACAATGAAGAATTACAACCTGTCAGTTACAAATGTGTGTCAGTTATTCCTGCTGGAGGCTACAAATAGTGTTCAAAATTATGTCAGTGTGTATATTTTAGTTGTCTGGCTCTCTGGTCCCAGCTGGTTGTTGGAGGTGTGTTTACTTCCTTTCTTAAGCCCAAATAATGGTGAATAGGGTATTTATAAACATTAGTGTGCCAGGCCCAGAATACTGCTTTCTTGGATGCACAATGTGACTTGTTTGGCAACAAACTCAAAGGGACATCCTACAGAGAAAAAGCATGTCAAAAATGCTCCTGTGATTATCGGCATCAGAAAGCAGTTTGGGGAAATTAAATGACTTGAGTGATCCTGAAACACAGAAAACTAGCAGTTCAAAAGATGTGCTAGATTACTCCCTGATGTGCTTGGCTTAGGCGAGCAAGGTTTTTCTGTAGCCGATGAGTGAAAACAAGGGCTTCCCCATGTTCTAAACTGCTAATAGTCTGAAAGGGTTTTTCCATTTTTTTTTCTTCTCAGACATGCAGACCAGCTGTTATGTTGGGAAGCAGAACGAAGAAGTCCAGTCAAAGTAGGAAATGTCCGTTTATCATGATCAAAGCTAGTTGCCCCTAGTCAAGGTGTGCTGGGGTTAACTGAGATGCTTCAAAACATCTGACTCTGTCTGATGAAGGCTGAAGATTAATTCGGTTTGGAGAAGCTGCCTCAAAACACAAAGAATGCATCCATTCCCTGAAGTTGCCGCACCGTGGCAGTTGCCCAAGCTCAAGTCCCACTGGCAAACCCTCACAGGACTAGAGGAAGCTCTGGGGGGTGGGGGGATGAGTGAGTGGAGGCAGTGGGGTGCTGGCATGCCATTAGACTGGCCAAGTAGTGTGGTGGACCCACGATAGGAGTGGTTGGTTTCATGGAGTTCAACCCAGGTGGGCTTGTCAGAAGATCCGAGAGATAATACAGGAGGATGTACAGAGAGGGGAAAGGATGGGAACTAGCTAATCCCCACCTCATGCCTGCTCCTGTTTCTGCTTCACTGAGATCCGTTTCTTGCGGGCAGCCAACATCTCGTAAAAAGGATCCACGCTTACAGCAGCCCTGCAAAAAAAAGTGTGATATGGAGCATTAAGGAGCCAGGTACAAAAGAGGGAAAGGGACTCTTTTTCCCTCTACCCCCATTTAAGCCTCAAGCAGCGTAGATCTGGAAGTACAAATTCCAAATCCTGCTTAGCGATTAATATTATAATGGTTGCTTTTATGTAACACACCACATTCCAAGCCTAGTTTGCTGTTAAGAGAATTTCTGTGTTCACAGGGCTAGCTACAATCTGAAATTATGTCATATTATGCCTTTGCGCCACAGAACATGTTAAGATAGTGGTTGGGCTCCCACAATACTTTTTAGCTCAGTTTAACTCTATTAGCTCCACCCATCGTGTTATATATCCATGCCAACTAATCCTTCAACCAAATCAAGTGGCCTAAACATGTGCTCAACAAGGAAATGAGAAAAAAAAGAGGAGAGGGAGAAAAAGAAATAAAGGGCATGTCTATACATACTTGTTGACATGTTAAGTCACAACAACAGGCATGCTCTTTAGGCAATCTTGCTATATGCATTGCAATGAGGAAATGCAGCCTTAGACCAATAGATTAAAATGAGAAAATTTTGACTAAAGATTTTAATATGGTAGGTTATTTACTAAGTTATTTTTGAAGGAAGCAAACTGAACATATCTGAGCTTCAGGGGCTATAATATTATGATTGCAGGTGCTGCATTACTGATCTGCAGAGAAGTGGCACTTCTACTACATTAAATTTTTGCCTTATTAGCTCTAGATTTTCCAAGAACACCACTATGAATTTATGTCCTATTCAGAATGCTGAATGAAACATCTAGCTTTTATTAAACTGCATAATAAAAGCCTCTCTGGACTGTTCCTATTCTTAACTCATGTGAAAAGATTAAAACATGGGACTTCAACTGAGGCTTCCATGCAATACTTTGCATAATAAAACCACTTCTAAGATTACCAAATCAAGATTTTCTTCCTCTTCCTCTAGCTCCAAAATCTCTAAGGACTATATTAAGAATATTCTATCAGTTTCTTCATTTCTGAACTGTGTAACCAAAGGCTTCTTGGAAAGAAGAAACCTTTCTAATTTAATAATCTCTGCAGGATGGATATTAACTGAGAAGAGCAGACAGGGTTAAAAAAACAGAAAAAAGAGATCCCTAAGACCAAAGCTCCCCAAAGTCCCTGGTTTTGTGGACTGGCGGGGGAGGAAGGGGACAGTTTTGCATGAGTAGCCAGCAAACCCATGCGCATGTGCACCAGCACTCCATTTGTGCAAATGGCATGCACATGCGCCTACTGCACGCAAATGGAGCGCACATGCATGTGCTCCCCGCACTTGCCCAAGTGAATGTGCATGTGCTCACTGGCCGTTTCCACAGCCCGGTTGCAAACCCCACACAGCCCAGTAGTGTGCCTGGGCTCACAGGACCCCTGCCTAAGACAACATCTGTGTCTCCCAATAAAAAGAAACAGATTTCTTTTTAAGAATATCTTTCAAATCTTATTAAGTCAGAGTAGGCTGTCAAATTCTGGGAAAATTTCAAGATTTATGGGATGGATATCATAACATGTTCTGAAGGTTCTGTGCCAAAGTTTGGGTTAATCTCCATAGAAATTAAATCAGTTGCTTTCTCTTTCTGCTAAATAAAGTCTTGGAATTTCAAGTGGATTATCAGGAGCTACAGCTGGGAATCAAGAATCCTGGAAAAAAAATAAAGTCTTATTCTCACTTGATGGATTTAATCCACTCATCTTTTTCTTCCTGTGTAGGCGCCGAGATGCGGTAGACCATATGATTCCCCTCAACCACACGTCCATCCGCCTCAGTCTTACAGGCTTTGATTAGCTGGCCCTTGTTATTGGGAATGTAGAGTTCAAAACAATTCTACAAAAATAAAATAAGAATGATGAAAGGAAGAGAAAGCCTTTAAAAGGCCACCCTTTTGCAAATGGTTCGTGAAAATGCCTTCCAGCAGATTTGGGAGTACAGAGAAGGGAAATAAAAGAGAATATTTTGAGAAGGGAATACTTGTAGTTCAGGGTTGAACTGTGGAGTCCTTGACCCTCTCTGAGCTTGTTGTGAACCATATGAAACAGAGATAAATGAAGTATGCAAATGATCTCTCCTAGAATTTTTTTTAAAAAGCTTTTGCTAATTCTCTGGCTATCCAACGTCTTCAAACTTTGCTCTATTCGCCTGCCTGCCTGCCTGCCTAAGCTTTAGTTAGGGACTGTTGGTCCAAGGCAGACAATTCAGAAGAAAAGTGAAATATAATTTTTCTCTGCAAATGAAACGGGGCCAACCACGAATCATATCCAGCAAGCAGCCAATTTAGCAATGCTGTAAGTAATCATAATGCAGCAGCACTTACTGGTTTCCGTGGGTCTTCTACTTCCCGAATGCTTAGGTTTTCCAATGGGATGATGCCTCTTGGCTCTTTATCCTAGAAATGGATTTTAAAAATATGAATGAAACAGAATAGGCCCAATAATCTGGGTAGGTAGGAAAGGTAAGGGTATTGAAAGCATCTTGGTTCCAGGAAATCTCTTGGAGGGCCAAATTTAATTAGTCTCCCCAATTTGGGATTATAGCTTCTAGAATTTTTAACTGTAAACTAATGCCTGGAAATTCTAAGAGGGCTATTCTCAATGTGTCTGGAAGGCACACATTTGAGAAACACTTGTGTTAGATGGGGCCTTTTCTAGAGTTTGAGGAATGAGCACTGCTGTGATGAAGTACTTTGTATTGGACACCCCCCTCCACTCCCTCATGAAACTCACTAAACTATGATGGCGAATTTATGGCACATGTGCCACAGGTGGCATGTACAACCATATCTGATGGCATGCAAGACATTGCTCTATGTCAGCTCCAGCACACATGCACACTCTGGCCAGCTGATTTTCAGCCTCCTGGAGGGTGTGGGAGGCCGTTTTCGCCTTCCCCATGCTTCAGGAAAGCTTCAGGAGCCGCAAAAAGTGGCCCAATGGGCCTACCAGAAATTCATTTGGGAACTTCCGGTAAGCTCTTTGGGCCCATTTTTCGCCATCCACAGGCTCTGGAGGCTTTTCTGAAACCTGAGGAGGGCAAGAAATGGCCCAATGGGCCAACTGAAAATCCAGATGCTTCAGTGATGCCTGTGCGCATACATGGAGGGGGAAAGGGGGTGTTGTGCACGCATATGCTGAAGGAGGGCATTGCATTATGCGTGTTGTGCACCCTTTTGGCACCCGAGCAGAAAAACGTTCGCTATCTCTGCACTAAACGATTCTAATGAGACCTAGTGGCGCAGTGGTTGGAATTCAGTATTGCAGGCTGACTGTGCCAAGTGTCGGGAGTTCGATCCTCAAGGATCGAGGTTGACTCAGCCTTCCATCCTTCTGAGGTTGGTAAAATGAGGACCCAGATTGTTGGGGGCAATATGCTGACTCTGTAAACCACTTAGAAAGAGCTGCAAAGCACTGGGCTGTAAAGCACTGTGAAGTAGTATATAAATCTAAGTGCTATTGCTATTAATTGTCAACCATAACTCCCTGACAAGGCAGTTGTGAAGGTAAAATCAAGGGTAAGGATAATCATATCTCACCAATGAAGGCAAATATAATGTTGCAAGATCAAATCTGGGATGGTCACCAGGACCAGAGATTTACTCTTTTGAGCTTTCAGACTTGTGCTGGAGCCCATCTTCAGGGAATTTTCCTTAGTGGAATAGGTGCTTTGGTCTTTGAGTCACATTTATGTGGTGCCTTCCTATTGTCTGAATGGTGCGTTAGCCAGGGAAATGATTGAAGCCTGGGAAACGGGTCCCTTATCAGTTAACAGGAGTGCTAATTTTCCATCAGCTTAGGGTCCTTCCATGAGGGCGTGGCAGCACAAGGAAACTTTAGCCAATTTCCAGCCATCAACACACTAATCAGCCAATAGGAAGGCACTACATAAATACAATTCACAGAACAGCCCAAATCATATTCTCAAGTACAGAGAGGTTCCCTAAGGATGGACACCAGCCCAAATCCAAAACTAGATTAAATCTCTGGTCCTGGTAAGCTATCCAGATTCAATCTTACAATAATTGTCTCTGATGACTTCAGATAATATAGATTTCATAAAGATTAGAGTCCTAACCCAGAGAAACCAGCTCTTCACCAGTGTGACAGACTAGATGGTAGTCTCTGCCTAGCTTCTCATAATGTACTTATCTATTACAGCATTTGGTCGTAGGACTTGGAATAGCACTGGTGCTCCTGTATTTGAGATACTGTTGATTTTGCTTATAACCATAAAAACCATGCAGGGAGCAGTTATGAACTGGCTGTTAATCTTGCAGCGTTTAGGGCAGGGATGTCCAAACCTGGGAACTTTAAGACTTTAAGAAAGCTATGCTGGCTGGGGAATTCTGGGAGTTGAAGTCCACAAGTCTTAAAGTTCCCAAGTTTGGACATCCCTGGTTTAGGGGAACAGTTTGCTGCATCCTGCCTTCTTTCTGCCTATATATTTCTTGTAAATGTAATATTTCTTGAGCAGCTTCTCTGTTCCGATTGGGCCACTGTTCCTAGACTACCATCCTCTTGTTGTAAGCCTTCTTGCCCAACTGGCTCATTTGATTCCCTGAATTGCAAACTATAGGACTCTTTACGATTCCCACTTGCTAATAGGAGTAGTGCAGGATGGGTGGGAGAGGGAAACTGTACTAACTGTGGTGTATTCAAAGTAATAGAGGCAGTTGTCAGTCAAGATGAACCAGCGTCGCTTCCAGGTCTTCACCCGTCCTCCTGAAAACAAGAAGGGGAATCCATTCTCATTTTACATCTATGTCTACTTTGGTCATTAAATATTCTCTATCTTCATATTTTGGGTAAGGAAGCCATGCTTATGAACAAAGCCAATGCAATAAAGAATTCAGTAACAACGTAAGACACAAGAGGGGAAAAAAGAAGGACGAACATGACAAAAAGAGCACAAAACTGAGTCAAAGTAATGAAACACAGCTGGAAAGGATTCTAGGAGTTTGCAAAGTAGTACCTTTTCCAACAATGGATTTATTTTATGAGCATAGAGGGATTCCAATTACTATCTTCTATTTTTTTTAATGTAAACTTAAGAATGGATACAATTCAAATCTTTGTTATGCCTAGATTTGTAAGTCTGTCCTGAGGCTTATAATATTGGGAGTAGCTTTAATTTATCATCAATTTGGACGTGTGTCTATGGAGATTCTCAGCCATCCAGGTCAAGGTTATCCCAAAGGTGCTTTTTCAAAAGGCAATTGGACTTTCTTGTTTTTCTTTGAAGATATTTCGCTTCTTACCCAAGAAGCTTCGTCAGCTCTGACTGGATGGTGTGGAAGGGAAGGATTTATATTCCTTGCTGACAGTTGATTATTTGCATTCTTTTTAGAGAGTTATTGAGATCATTTGTGTCCTCAGGGTCACCTGAGTCATTAAGAAATTGGAACTGTGCTTTCTGTAGGTTGTTCTTTACCCTGTGTCCCCCTTCATGGTTGAACACAAGTTGAGGCTGTTGGGGATAACTTCTTCAAAGAAAAGCAAGAAAGTCCAGTTGCCTTCTGAAAAAAACATCTTTGGGATAATTTGGATGTGTGATTTAGCAACTAAATATCAGGGTTATCACTGAACATAAATTGACACTCTAAAAATCAAATATACTCCTGACTGCTGCTCCAACAAAGCATAGCTATGTCTCAGAACCAAATCTCCTCTAAACAAGGTCACTGTGAGGAGTCTGGGAGAAATTTCTAGCCTCTCTAAACAAAGTTCTCAATTCCAGAGGGAAACAGCTTTTGCATAAGCACTTGATTCTTTTGAACTCAACCTACATTTTAAAGAAAAAGCAGTGCTTTTAGCATGCAAAGCAAGCAATTGATCTAGACTTCAAATTTGTTGCAAAGCCAACAGTCATTCCCAGCTTGAGGCAAAGCTAATCTGTACATATGCATGGGTGCAAATCTGGTTTAATCACTGGATAAGGATTTAATCTCCCCCCCCCCCCCCCATTTTTGGCAGTCCTCAATTAAGGTAATTTCAAAGAGCCCTTAGCCTTTAAAGTGGAAATGGACAAAGCTATGAGATGCCAAAATACTTTTTGAGGAACTTCAGAACATACCAAAAATCCACGCAGATACTTCTGGGAAGCTAAGGACAGCCTGAAGGCTGTCATCCATAACATACTACCTCTAAACAGAAGTTGCATCTTGAAATCTGCATGAGTATTAAAAAGTACAAGAATCTATGCTCTGTAGCAGCCACCTTCTCTCTCTCTCTCTCTCTCTCTCTTGTTTTAATAGGGGGTGGGTGAAGGATAGTCATCCATTAAGACAGGTGGACTAATTATGACATGCAGATTGTGGACAATTCACAACCTATCTGCATACCTCTCAAAAATACCTACAATTGCACTGTTTGAATATGGTGGAAATAGGACTGAAGATATGAGAGTAACTGCAAAGCCTTGGGGAGATGAAATTTTCTCACCCACCCCACAAAACATGCTCAACCTCTCAATCCATTAATATTTTGTCCTTCCCTTCCAGTGGCACCACAGCTTCATTGTATGCAGCCCTGCTCTAAAGCTATAAGCATTATCAATTCAGACCTCTATCAACAGCTGTGTCTATTACCTGGTGGCTTGCTGCAATGGGTGGGGGGAGGAGGGGGAAACAGATTGAGAGAGAAGGGAAAGTGTCAGAAAGGGAAGGATGAAGAGGATGTCAAAAAGAGAAAATGGGTGCCCTCACCCACTGCTTTTGTTGCAGCCCCACCCTCCAATAAACAAATGGTCCCAAACAGATGATTACTGAGGGGATGATAGAATACTCAACAAAAAATGGATGCTCACCCCTGCATCAAGACATGTACCATTCTAAGAGTGAAGAGAATGCTAGTTCCTTATATCTCCTCCAAATTCATTTTGGATCCACTGAACCCCATCACAACTGATATTACAACATTTCCCACCCTTCCATGCCCTAAAGCCCAACCACAGACCCACTTCCAGTCCAAAATGCACCAGGCAAACCAGCTGTCAGCTGCAAAGCAAAAGGCCCCCTCCTCTCACCTACCTCCTGGTTTGGGGGCAGTATTCAGACAGTAGAACAAATGTAGTCCGCGCCGTGGGATGGTGGAGGAGAGAGGGGGGAAGGGTAGCAGTGGTGGGGAAAGAAGGGAGCAAAGAGAGAGAAGAGAAGGCAAGGACCAGGGGAGTCAGGATAGAGAGAATGGGGGTGAGAAAGAGAGAGGAAGAGAAAGAGAGAGAGGAAGAGAGAGAGGAAGAGAGAGAAAGGAGAACAAGTTACATCAACATAAGGTAGAAGTACATGGTCAAATCAAAAATCCTCCAACACAGACATAGGCATTTGGGGGCAATGGGATAGGAAAATGGGACAGGCAAAGGGAGGAAGGTTTTAAATTTTATGGGAATGGGTATAAATGGGATAAGCATAATTTTCCTAAATGACAAGTCCTTTTAAACCTTTGACAGGTTACAGAAAACCCTCTCTCTAGAACAGGAACGTCCAATCTTGGCAACTTTTGAGGGTCCACAGATCTTAAAATTGTCAAAGTTGGACACCCTTGCTCTAGAAATTTAGGTGACATTTGCAAACCATGATGCAACCAACTTTGCTACATACTGGCCTCCACAGGGAGGCAAAAACGATTGCAACAATGGTTTGCTAATCATTCATTTCTAAAGGTAGATTACTAAGTTAGCAAGAGTTCTGGTTTGTCCAGCAAGCTTCATCTTAATCAAGCCAAGAATTCAGATTCCAAGCACAGCTCTTCAAGATTAATTCACTGTCTATTTAACTTCTCTGAGGAAAATGACTAGGTTAGCTTCTATTTCCCCCCTCCACTTTGCTCAAATATTGCTTCTTTTCTCATTTCCTCCACCTTGAACATACAATGTTTGGGCCACACAATCCTTCCTCTTCTTTTTACTGTCCATCTGTCCTGCTCTATTTCAGTTTGGCCACAAAAGGCCTGCAGTATTTTACCTACGGCAAATGCTACATTCTAGTGTTGATCTGCACAGGAAAGGGTGATGTGGTAGGAAACAGCCACATTCTTGGTGGAAGAACTTAAAAGTGGTTTATTTCGACCAGCAAGAGTTTATATGCTCAGTTTATATGCTTTTCTTCCTTAACTTGTTCTCTGCTCTAAAGCCAAGATTTGCTACAAGAGCAAAAGAACAAACAAGAATATTTACCCTGACTTAAGTTCTAATCAGAACATAGAAGAGCAAAATAAAGCACCGTTACAGATAGTCCTCAACTTACAACCACAATAGCATTTCCAACTTCTGTCATTAAGTGAGTTGTGCCCAAATTTATGATTTTTGCCACAATTGTTAAGTGAACCATATGGTCATTAAGTGAATGTGGCTTCTCCTTGGCTTTGCTTGTTGGAAGCGGGCTGGGAAGATCACAAAAGGCGATCATATGAATTTGGAATGCTGCAACCATAATAAATGCATGTGGGTTTCCAAGCACCCAAAATCACACCGGGATGGTCATAAATGCAAGGAGTGCCTGTAAGTCACTTTTTACAGTGCTATTGTATCTTCAAACGATTGTTAAACAAATAGTTGTAAGTCAAGGATTACCTTTACTATTCTATCTCAATCTCTTGGTAGGAAATCAGAACTCAGTGATCAGAGTCCCATCCAATCACTTAAAACAGCTGATCCCAAGGATTATACCATTTTTGAATCTATGAGGTCACTTTGGATTTCTTCTAGTCTGGATCTGAGTTTACATTCATGGCCTTGCCTTCTTTGTACCTTATATTGCACCTGGCTTACTTTGGATGGACAGGAAGATTCCCTGAGGGTCCTAAAGCTCACCTATTTCATGCCTCAGTCTTGTCGAGAGTGCTATTCCACTTGCTTCAACCTAACAATGATATCATAAAGCTGCATTCTTCTTGTCCAAGGAGGAATTCTTTATCTCTGGTTTACAAAGTAGCCCTAGAGTAGATAATTATTCTACAATATGTGTT
The DNA here is from genome assembly GCA_039707465.1 of Rhabdophis nuchalis. NCBI lineage: Eukaryota > Metazoa > Chordata > Lepidosauria > Squamata > Natricidae > Rhabdophis > Rhabdophis nuchalis. Next base: position 152,646,913 of record CM077647.1, on the reverse strand, counting down.
TTTATCTACACTAATAAAAATGTTTTATGACAGAGGCTGAACTGGTAGTAGTTCTGCTGATTGCCCTAAATAGTGTGGAAAAGTAAAGACTGCATGATCGAGATTTAAGGCTGGAATATTCCATTGTTTTAATCTGTCTCCCCCACCCCACCCGATTTATAGATGCATCCAATAGGTTTGAAAAGGTACCAGCAATAATGGCGAGATATCAGACGCTAGAGATATGGCTTTCAGTGGCCTAATACTGGGGTTTCAGTTACTTGCCTGTTTTTAAAGGCAATTCACAAAAATCCCAGCAGACCCCTCTCATCATCTGTCAGAGAAGATCCACCTCAACTGGGAGGCGGGGAGAAAAAGGAAGACCTCTGCAATTCAATAGATCCCCATGGGTTTTTATATACATATATATATATATATATATATTTGGTTAATGGGAAAGGGAGGGACATCAGGGTGGATTTCAGGAGGATCCCTTTGATCTGATGAAGAGAGAGGTCATGCTTTAAATGACACAACAGGTGGGGGGGAAGAGAGGAGAGTGCAGAGGCGTGCAAAGATCGTGGGGGAGGGGTGATGGGAGAGGGCAGGGGGAAGGATAGCAGGGAAGGGGAGAAAAGGCCATAGTGTTTAAAGAGGAAACAGGGGGCGCGCCTCTCACCCAGCTTGAGGAGCCAGCCCTCGCGATCGGGGTTAAAAAATGTGTGGGTCAAGTCGTTCCCATCATCCTCTGGGATCTTGAAGGGCTCATTACGGATGCTGTCGTACAGATTCTAGCAGGAGGGGAGGAAGGAGTGGAATTACAGGCAGGAATTCTATTCCTTTCCAATTTGGCAAGAAAAAAGGGGTGTCTGTTTGAATTTCCATGGCACAGTGACCATGCTTGATTGACTATACAATGGAAAGGATAAAATAATTCCAAAACTTATAAACGAAACACACTTACAAATGAAACAAAGCATTTAAAATGAATGTAGAAGAAATCGCAATCGCAGTAATAGCATTATGTGGAAACAAGGTATGAGAATAGGGACTCCCAACTTTTGCGAACTTTTAAGATGTGGTGACTTCAACCCTTGCAGAATTCCCCAGTAGAGCTAGCTGGGGAATTCTGGGAATTGAAGTCCACGTGTCTTAAAGCTGCGAAGGCTGGGAAACCCTATATAAAAGTACCTCAGAACTGGTCGGAGAATGTTTGAAATGGTTAAAAAAAAAATTACAAAAGGTGGAAGAGCCCTCCCACTAGCCTTCAAACCAGAGAATCATCTAGCCCTGTGTTCACTTTGCTAACTTCTCACCCGCAGCAACTCCTCCGGCAAGTCGCCCCCATCATTGATACCACGGTTCATAGTGATGAACCTCTCAACTGTGGGCTTGTCTCGGACGTTGGGGTTGTGAAGGCTGGTGTTTAGCATGATCACCGCAAAAGAGAGGACATAACAAGTATCTGAGGGAACAAAGAACTCAGTAAGCATTTCAGAGCTTATTTCTATGCATCTGAGAAGATGTAAAGTACAGGTTTTTCTTCAAGTTCTCATTAGAGGATAAAATTATTATAGGAAAAATACTCGAGGGAACGTAAGTTATGGAATGGCAGCTCATTTGTTTCATCTTTTCGGCTGTTCTGAAATGCTGCGAGTACCTTATTACAGAGTCTTTACACAGGACCATTTCAGGCTACTCTATAATAGAATGTGGTAATAAATCTGGGAGATAGGAGGAAGAGCCGCAGCCTAGACAGTTATCTCAGCCCATCGAAGCGAAGGCGACCTGGAAAATATATAAGAAGGGACCCTTCCTGGTTTTTCTGCAGAATAAAAGTAAAGCACTGGAGAAATTATTTTCAGGCTTGCAAGATTCTCCTAATGTAACCTTAGAATAAAAATAGAGTTAAAAGTCCTAATTGTGCTTCTGGTCTGAACTACTTAACAGGCTACATGAGAAAATATTTTAGAAATACTTCCTGCAGAAGCAACCTAAATGCTTCAGAGAAAAAAGGCTATGCAAAGCTTTTCTCTAATGTGTTTAAGTATTTTTAAGGACTATTTGAAGGAAATATTCAAACATAATAGGATCCATATATATAGGCTTATAACCACAATTGAGCCCAACATTTCTGTTGCTAAGCAAGATATTTGTTAAGTGAATTTTGCCACTAAATGAACTGCTGTAAGTCAAGGATTGCCTATATGTAATTTAGTCCCAGATTCTCACCTTATTCTACACAAGCTATTTCTAACAAGTACTTTTAAAATGCTTAGCTCTTACGATTCAGATAAACAGGTATGTGCCTCAAAGGATAACTATAATTGTACTTGTCACAGGAATGGATTAAAGCAGGCTGTGGCCCAATGCAAAACAATCTAGCACCATCTTTACAGAGATTCTAACAAAGATCACCATTTAAAACAATCTGGTATCTGATTCTGCTGGGTAAAATTGATCCATTGAAACTTAGGATCACTTCACTCCAGGGTAAACAAGCTATGGTTACAGAATGGATTTGGCCAACTGAGGCCTAGATGAAGGTTTTCTTCTTTCCTGAAACCCTGCTTTTCAGATAAAATTTATTTCTTAAGTTTCATACAACAGGTATCTAAAATTCAAGGCAGTGTATACAGTCTTTCAAAACTCCTATTTTCCTATCAGAACCTGGGTACAGTGCACCATACTGATGCAGTAACAGACAATGAGATGAGGTGTCTGTGATGCTCTTTGACTTGGTTGTTTTCTTGCAGATGTTTCATTACCCAAGGTAGGTAACATCATCAGTGCTTAGTGACTGCAAGAAAACAACCAACTCAGAGAGCACCGAGGGCTCCTCATTTCAACACTGAGCAACAAATATTGGGACAATGAGATCTCATCTCTTCCAGCTATTGAATTGTTCTGTTTTTTTGTATCCAAAGAATAATGTGTTTGATAGAGCGTGCAAAATATGGTGACAAAGTCGAGGGATCAGCCAGTGTTCTGGAACTTTTCATACAATTTAATAAGTTTTCTTTGGAGGGACTTTAGTTCTCACACTGAAAAAAGTGTTCTCTTGAAGCTTTGTACTTTTATTGACATTAATGAATCTTTAATTCTTGTAAGCAGGAAAAATATGCTCCGCAAGAAAATACCAGTGAACTCACAGGGAAATAAATGGCATGAATGTCCTGGTATTCAATATTCAGAGTTTGCTTCAAATACTTCCCACATTCCTCATTAACCCAAAGAAGGTCTGTGGTTCAAAACTAAAGAGGCCCTCAATCTCTTTCTCAAAAAAATGCTGTACCTGTAGACTGAAAGACCCCTGGGTTGCAAAGACAGTACCGCTGAGCAAACGCTTCCATCATGCGATCAATTTTCTGGGCTTCTCCTGGTAATCGAAAACTCCACAGGAACTGCCTGCAAAAAGGAATGGGAAGCCATGAATGAAGACACAGGGGAAATTCTCATTTGTCTGATCTGAAATACAGGTAGTCCTCAATTTACAACCACTTGTTTAGCACTCCAAGTTACAACAGCTCTGAAAAAAATGACTTATGACCATTCCTCATGCTTGCTATCTTTGTAGCATCCCCATGGTTACATGATGAAAAGTCGGATGGTTGGCAAATGGCATGTATTTATGATGGTTGCAGCGTCCAGGGGTCATGTGATTACCTTTTGCAACCTTCTGGCAAGAAATGTCAATGGGAAAGTCAGATTTGCTTAACAACCCTGTTACTAACTTAACAACCACAGTGATTCAATTAACAACTCTGGCAAGGAACATTATAAAAGTGGAGCAAACTCACTTAATAACTGTCTTGCTTGGAAACTTCGGACTTAATTGTGGTTGTAAGTCAAGGACTACCTGTATTCAATACGTTCTTTATTTTAAAAACTAGAGATCCTACAGATCTTATTGTATAAATTGATTCCATATCTGGGATGTTTTGCGTTGTGTTTTTCTATCCTCTTTCATTACTTTGCATTTGATTTTCAGTGTTCCCTATACCTAGCAAAGGCTGAAGTAAATTTTGCATGTTTAGAAAACAAATTCAAATTTAGGTTGTACATTCTTCATTTGGAGAGGTTGATTCCCCCCCCCCCTTTCCTGTATTGTTTTTGTATGTTTGGTTTTCTACTGTTCCTTATTTTTATATGTTTTAACAACTGTAAACTATTATATGTCAGGTGGCATACATTTAATAATTTTGTGTGGTTCATTGCACAGTAAGCCAGATGTTCCAAAGGATCTGGGAGAGGCAGATGTGATTGTGTGATGATATCAAGGCTATTGTTGCAGGATAAAAGGTGTTCAAAGTAAGGCTGCCTTTTGCAGCTGACTGATAGTGAGTTTGTCAATACCCGTGGGGTTGAAGTGCTGCTTCAGATGTTTTGAGATTGAACCCAAGGAGCCTATCACTATGGGTATTATCTTTATTTTCTTTTGCAATAGTAGTTCTACTTGCAAGTCTTAGAATTTTATGTTTTTCTTCAATTATTTCTCTTATCTTCTGTTGCCTTCAGCTATTTCACTGTCCACTACCCAGACTTTTTTTTTTTGTCTTCTCAACATTTGTTAAATTTGGGGGATTACATGGCAGGTGATCGTTTGAACTCCAAAGTCCCAGAGCACTTTAGCTTCTTCATTTTCTATTACTTTGTATATTTTGGGATCCCAACAGTTTTGTCTTACAGGCAAGTGGATATTTCTTGCAGAAATTCCAATGCTCATTATTGCTACATTGTCGTGTCACTGTTTGTAGTCAATCTGTGTGATCTTGCAACAGCTAACTAGGAGACAGCATTGGCATCTGTGCCGTCTTTTGAATTCTGACTTTCTTTGCCTTTGTTCTTATAAGGTCTCATGCACTATAATTAATCCTTGTACCCGAGGTGCATTACTTACAATAACTACTATGCAGTTGGAAGATAAAGTATGACTAAATATGGAAGGCCAAAAGATTCTCCGCCCATCTATACCGAAACATGAGATAATTAAGAAATGGCGTGTAGTGATGTAGAGAAACCATAGTATATATTATAGACCAGTGATGGCAAACTTTTTTTTGCTCGTGTGTTAAAAGCAGGGGGGATGCAGGGGGGGGGTGTTGTGTGTGGGTATGCCACACACGCACGTGCCTTCCTCCTCTGTGCGCATGCACACACGACCAGCACTCCCCCCACCCCCTGCTTTTGGTGCACTTTTTTTGCCCCCTCCAGGCTCCAGAGGCTTTATGGGGCCTGGAGAGGGCGAAAACAGCCTCCTCTACCCCCTCCTGGAGGCTTCAGGGAAACCTGGGGAGGGCGAAAAACGGCCTCAAAAGAAGGCTGAAGTCAGCTAATGAGGACTCTAATATAGTAAATGGCTGAAGATTTCTAGACTCACCTGAGTGCTTGCACTAGGTTGAGGTCAGTAAATTCATGCAAATCAACAAAGGCATGGAGCACACCAATATTAAACTCCTCCCTGAATAAAAGATTAAGAGAGTTTGTATTAATCCTGCCCCTTTGAAGGCACAGTTATTCCTACCATCCCAATCACTGAAATGTTTACCCTATTTTTTTCCCTCATGGCCGCTTCAATCTGCTCAGAATTCATTCTAAAACACCCACATTTAGTCTTCTCTTATCCCTCCTTTCTGAATAAATTTAATCTATCACACTTCAATATCTGTGCTCTTTTCCCAGGAAGCTCTGTACTGTAGTTTAATCTGCACTGTGGTATTAATGGCTGCAATCTTCTTGCTCTCATTTGCTCCTCTCATCATTGCAGTTCTTGCTCACCTCTCGCCAAGGTAGTCCCCAATGGCTGTCTTGTTGAGTCCTTCCCCTTTGTAGAGGAAGCGAGCAATATCCTCAGGTGTGGAGCGCAGAAGTTCGTTTTCCACCAGGAATTGTATTCCCTGGAAAAGGCAATGAAGTAAAAAAAAAATGTAGAACAGATACAAATATGTTCCCATCCTCCAATTATCTTTAACTCCAAAATACCAGATAGGTTAGTTTGTGTGTAGATGTATATGTGTGTATGTGTGTGTGTATGCTTTTTTGATTTTTACAAATAAATCAATGTGGTAAACATGTCCAACAGATCTTCCTTCTCCTATTTTCCCCACAACAACAACCCTGGAGGGTGTTTCGGCTGAGTGAATGATTGGCCAAAAGTCATGAAGCTGGTTTTCATGACTAAGGTAGGACTTGAACCTAGTCTCCTGCTTTTCTAACCTCATGCCTAACTAAATTGGCTCTCTGAATTTCCTGCCCCTCAATCATATAATTCTCTCCTAACCAGTCCTGGGGAAGAAAATCATGATTTCTCATTCCTAGCAATTCCTGTGTCATCAGGAAACATTTGTTTTCCCTTGGACTAATCTTTAGATATCATAACATGCAAACCCTTCACTCACTTACTTTTTTGGGATCCATATTGAACTTCTTACGCCCCATCCCCATCTTCCGGTTTCTCTGTAGAGTTTTACTGTCCAAGACAAAGAATCATACCTTTGACTCTTACAGAAAGGAACTGCAACATTTTAAGCTCATTTAGGCTTTTGAATATACACGCAGATAGGCTCTGTTGCCATCGTTAATCAAATGCTGCCAAACATTAGGCAAGGGCCCACTTGATTCAAACCATTCCCAGATTAGTCTCTCCCAGCCCTGAGTCTTGGAAGGTAAGGGGTTGCCTATCTTCTCCCTCCATCTTGGATCTTTTGGCCCCCGTGCACAATGACCCTTCTCAGAGGTATGACAGTGGTGGCACAAGGGCTAAAGCAGGGGCCTGGGGCCTTCAGTAGCTCCAATCAGCCACTGCTGGACCTCTATTTCAGTCCCAACTCAGGCCTTCTGAAGCACTGCAAAACACACAAAATGTATAGAAAGGTGTGCTTGGCCTTGAGAAGGCAGCCTGGCACAGCCAGAAGCTGCCTCACATAGAGCAAGGTTAGCACATCTTATCAACAGCAGAAGGAAGAAGATAGTGAAAGTTAGGTGAGCATGGCAGGACTATCCAAATGTTGGGCAACAGAGGCTTTGTGTTTCTATTTAAAATAAATAGCTCCTTTCTGGAAATCATTTATTTTCTGTCTCTCAAGAATGATACTATCTCACAATACTCCTTTGTTCTCATAATATAAGTAGTCATGAAGAATATATTTCATTCAGTTCCCCAGTCCAGAACAGAAAAGGCTGCCTTTACAAAAAATCATGATTCCCCCAAGGCAAGGGAAGAAGCCTAATATTTCCTACAATTAAGACTGCAATCTAATAAAATAACTTTTTGTCATTGCCTTATGTGGATTTTCATTTCACTGATTTACTTCCATCAGTTAAAACTGTGCATGACTACATATCATACAGCTGAAGAAAATAGTATACTTAATGAGTTTCAATTGTGCTCTCACAAATAGTAATAGAAGCTGTCTTTATAAAGGCGTTCCTTCTACAAAAAACAGAATATTTAAGATAGATAGTAGTCCTTTAACAACTGCCTCATACAGTTACCACAATGATGAAAAATTAGTTTTATGACCAATCATTGCATTTACAACTTTTGCAAGTCTGTAAAGCAAATGAAAGTTTAAGTAATATTGTAAGCACTGTTGTGGTTTCATTTTGCAACCACTTCATTTAACAAGTGAGTTCCTAGTCTCAGTTGTGGTTGCTAAAAAAGAACTACCTGTAATAATGTATATAAAACCTTTGGCTCAATAATGAAGGGCATCTTTTAAAAAAATTAAAAGCTCTGACACAAATACATGCACCCTCATTTTAGAGATTTCAAAAATACTCTAGTACAGGGATGTCAAACTCAAGGCCTGGGGCCGGATTCGGCAATGGGGTGCTTAGATTAGGCCCATGGGGCCTCCCTGAAACAACAGAGGACCGGCCCGCAGTGCCTCTGCCAGTGAAAACAGAGCTGAGGAAGGCTGCATACGGCCCCCTTGAGCTCAGTTTTCACTGGCAGAGGGTTTCAGGAGGCCATCGCGACCGAAAACTGAGCTCGGGAGCCCATTTTTGTTGGCAGAGTGCTTGGGCCACCACAGGCGCCCACAAGTAATGTTGACCTGGCCATGCCCATCCTGGCCCCCTTATCAGACACATCCCTGATGTGGCTCTCAATGAAAATGAGTTTGACACCCCTGCTCTAGATCAATGTAAGCCGCATTATTCGTATTATATATTAAAAGGAAATCTCAGGCGTCACGGAAACAGCCGCTGATTAGAATAGGCATATGCTGAGATGACTCAGGGATTCATATGTTCAGAGAAGGCTGGAACAGTCTCAGAAAAGCCTGTCTTGAAACCATAATGTCAATAGGAAAGCAGTCTTTAGACCAGTGGTTCCCAATCTTGGCAATGTGTGGACTTCAACTCCCAGAATTCCCCAGCCACCATGGCTGGCTGGGGAATTCTGGGAGATGTGAAGTTGCCAAGATTGGGAACCCCTGCCTTAGACAATCTTCTCTAGGGAGAAGGAATCCCTCACCTTCCCTCATTGGCCTCCAGCCCCTCCACCTCATTCATGGCTTCACTGAGTTCATCTCTCAAGCGTTGGATTTCCACCAAGAGCTCCTGCTTCCGCCGCCGGATGTTCTCCAACTCTAGCCTCTCTTCTGGTGTCAGATCTGGAGGCACTGCAATGGAAGGAAGGAAGCAGACTGAAGAGAGTACTGTTCTTGTCACTTTGAACCATTAGAAAAAGCCAGGGGTCTCTTTTCCAATCAGTCCACATCCCTATTCATGCCTCCATTTCAAGAACTTGTGATAGTGTCAGAACAGACATATAGGTGGTCCCTGATTTTTGAGCAGTTGCTTAGCAATTGTTCAAAGTTCCAACAGACCGTCCCCCCAAAAGGTACTTATGACCCTGTTGGCTCTCCCCCTCCCATGGTCATAACTGCAATTTATGTTTTGCTGATAATAACAATTTACTTCTGGTTTTCAGGAAGGAAAAAAAGGTTATAAAATTGGGCTGATCACATGATGATTGGTTTATAACTGTTACAACTTACGACCGTAATGGGCAGGATCCATTATGGTTGTAAATCTGGAACAAGCAATATGTGTATTAAGTCTTAAGTATCAGCCGTTCAAGGTAAATCAGATCAGAAACAGATTCCACAGAGCTTCTTCAGTCACGGCTGACTGAAGTTCATGAACAAGGACCACTGTGAAGAATGGGGTGTAGACTGGTTCTTTGAATCTCGCTGAAGAACAAGAGCTTCAGAGTTTGGCCACCTCTTTATGAGGAGACCATAAAATAGTGATCTCTCATGGGTTTGAGCACTCAAAGTTGAGTATCAATAGAGTTTTTCCTAAAGACATTAAGCCAACTGAACTCACTTTGGAATTACATTCAGAAATGTTTCATTTCACCATTTTATGGATATTGGAGACCTTCAAAATGGCAACTCTAATTTGACATGTGAGTTTCCTTGGATTTAAGAACTTTTAAGCAGAAAATTTAAAATAATATACAATTGGCAAAAAGAAAAAATATTTAAGAAAGTTTTAAATGGATTGGGAGACCATATTGTTTATTTTTACTATGAGATTTGAAAAACAAGTCTATAAATTAAATAATATACTCACAGGAAATGACTGAAACAAACTAAACCTATATTAGAAACTGAGGCTTGATGAAGGTTGCAAATGAATAATAGAGGAAGTTTGTTGTAAGTTGGCCAGTCACTTTTGTGAGATGAGAGGCCATATAAATGTTAATAAATAAATAAGTCCAATAAGAAATGACTTAAAATGGATAATTTGGTATAACCTTTTATCTTAAAGAGTTTTTGAAGTATGAACTGAAATAATAACTAATGTCTCAGAAGAGATATAGATTTCATTGGAGAAACTTTTAGAAGATGATGAGAAAAACCTTTTAAATGTTTTTAAACTCTTTTGAACACATGTAAGATAAGAAAACTGGCATTAACAAAGTAGGAATACCTAAGACAAATTTTTAAAAAGGACCTGGATTTTGAACAGTTGTAGCAAGAATCCTGGGAAATCTCTTCATGAGATTTTCAAAGTAGGCTACTGGAAGCTTTGAAAACTCCTTTTAAATATCAAAAAGTAATGATCAATCTAATATGCCATAAGAATGATTTAAAGGTCAAGATTGCACAGAGCAAAAAAGAAGGAACATAAAGTTGAATATTTGACCAGGGATAAACTGTTTGATATTTCTACTGAGTTCTAGAGGTCTTTTTTTTTTTGTTGAACTAGGATTGAAAAGATTAAGATTTCTTGATTGCATATTATTAAAAGATAGGCTGTGAGTTTTTATTTATAACTTTAAAAGAGAGTGTTTTTATTTGTAACTTTAAAAGATTAGCATATGCTCGATGTGATAGTTGGAAGCTACTTTTTAATTATTGTCTTTGTTGCCTTTTCTTTTTTTCTTTTTTCTGTACCTTCTGAGTTTTCCTTTTCCCCTTTCTTCTAGTTTGGTTTATATTGGTTTTTACTATGATTAAAAACATCAATTAAATTATTAGCAAAAGAAAAAAAACATTCCGCAGGAAATCTAGAGTTACATTTTATTGAGATAAGTTGTAACAACAGAACTTTGCAAATCTTGCTGTTTTACCTTCTTTCTCTTTTATATCCTAGTGAATCAAACCTGCCTGAATCTCTTGCCAATACTATCTTGCTTCAAAGGGCTTAAGGAATGTTTCAACCTTATTCCCACATGTCTCTTGTGTCCTTAAAGTTATCTTTTCAGCTTTTTGTTATTGTTCCTTTATCTCAGCAACTTTATTATTGTCAGTTTATCTCTCAGAATTCCAGCAAGGGGAGGTGAAGTCCACACATCTTAAAGCTGCTGGAGTTGACAAACATTGGTCTATACCCAGATCCAAATGAAAGCCTCCCTAACAGATGGCAGTTAAGCCATTGTCTGAACACATCCAGCAATGGGAACCCCCCTGCCTTGTTAGACAATTGATTTCACTATCCAATCACTAAAATGATTTTTTTCTAGCATTCAGTTGGAATTTATCCTCTCTGCTTTGGGCCAGACAAGTCCATGCAATGCCAATTTTCAATGATGTATAAATACTTATTATCATTCTTTCATCGTCCATGTTGTTTACATCGAACTCCTCCTTCCGGCTGGGATTTATGACAGACTTAAAACAATTCCAATCTTGTTAGCAGATGCAAGCTTTAAAGTGGTTGTTCAAGACTCATTTACAATGTGTGCGTAAGAGGAACCAAGCTGTCAAGAAACTGAAGTTCACAGGTCCAAATGTTGATCTCTGGATGGTGCCTTTGAGTCATTATCACTGGCATAGTCTACTTTCCAGGGTTGTTACAAGCAGGAAATGAGATGAGTAGAGAATCAGGTATGTTGCATTGGAAAGCAAGTGATATAAAATAATAAAAAAGCCACTTCCTCTAGGTCTAGGATGTCCAGCTTTCAGTTCAGAGGCACACCCAGAACAGGAACTTATAATGAAGGCCAGCCTGCAGGTGAGGGCATATGCACATATAGTCCTCTGAGTAATTATTACGTTTTATGTTTGTTTGTAAAAGCAGTTGGGGGCAGTGCATAATATCCAGAATCTTTTTGAGTTACAAAAACTTAAATTCAGTTCCAAAAAAGAAATGGGGGTTGCTTAATTACTTTACTGAAAATGTAAGGACCCCAGAGGCAATGAAGATCTGAAATAAGCTGACACATATAAATTATTTTATTATTTACTAAATGCATATGCCACTCATGTATTTATGAAATGTATATGCCTCACAGTCTGAGGCCATTCTGGACAGCCAATTCGTCTGATTAAAAACGATTACCAAAACGAATTATGCCCAACAACGTTTTTAACCAAGACTTTTAAACCATCCCTTGGCAGCTCACACACATTTAAATTAAATCATATTAATAAATAAGGTGTGATATTATTAGCAGGGGTAACATGTTAAAAATAAATAGGATGAGAGTCTATAATTTATAGTATTTAGACAATTCTCCTCCCTTTCCCCTCGCAGCATAGTTGGATCCAATCACAAAGTGCCCCTTCCCTCAGAGGAATGGTACAGCCTCCTATTTAAATTATAACGGTGCTTTTTAGAGCCGTCTCATCAATTCCTTCAGTAGGTTGCCAATTCTCACCCTCCTCCATCTTTTTCGAGAGCCGCTTAAACAGACCCACCCCATTTTATCTAATTGGAAGTCAGACAATGGTGCATTCCACCCTCCCTCCTGTCATGGTATAGCCTAAAAATCCCACCCATCCTCGCCCGATTCATGTATATCCTAATCGATGGAACGCGTTGCACCCCTATCATTAAATGAATAAAATCCCAATTTCCCTCTCATTATGGAACGGGCCAACCCGGCATCCCCCCTTTATTTCGCATGGTTTACTCCAGCCTCACCCCTCTTTGTAAGGATCGGCCCCGCCCCCTACGCAACTGGAACTGAATGGCTCAGTCCACCCACTCTTTTTCCTATTGTAGTTATTGGGCGGGTCTCGTAATCTGCCCCTTTATCTCCCCTCTTTAAGCTTCCCACTGGAAGAATCTTAGGGAGCCCTACCATAGATACCGTCCTCCATGACGTCCAGAGTGCCCCCAAACAGGGCCAAAAGGAACCCCAGTTTCTTCTTGCCTCCTTTCTTCGGGGCTGCAACAGCAATGCCCTCCTTCAGCAGCCGGGTTCTAAACTGAAAGGAACGTTCCGCCTCTCATGAAAAGCGTAACCAATAGGAAAGAGAAATCTCGAGAGTAGCCACCTAACAGCTAGGAGTAGTAGCCAATAGAGAGGAAGATTTCACGAATTACATGTACTCTCGTAGCAACCAATAGGCACCCACGGCCTGATATTGACAGGAGAGTTATTCAATGAAATCTTACACTAGCCCACTCGATCATTTCTGTGGCCTTGTACTCGGCGTACTTTGAGCCGGTCCATTCTGTGCACGTTTCAAGCAAGATATAGGAATCGTATAGAGTCCTTTAGAGCCTTTATTCAATTGACTTGTGAAAGGATATTTCCTTTGTCTGGTGCCCAAAAAAGGATCCAGCGATTTCGATCCAAACAGCAGCAGCTCCTATTTTTGCTCCTGTAGTTCATTTCCAGTTATTCTAACATGCTATTCTCATAAAATGGGCGGGTTTTGTCTCTGTCCCAGGAAAAAATAATAATATTCAAATCTCACCCTCTTCTATTTGTACGTTTATGCATTCCGAGCGTCTAAACGCCACCCTTCGAGTCCTGCCCTCCTTGCACAACTGTCAATCAAGATGAGTGAAGCGTAAGCAACCCAATCGAGGCTAGTTACTGTACATGCAACCCCCCCCCCAAAAAAAACCAGCCCCTCCTCATCAGGAGATGCGGCAGAGGACAGGGTTTTCCAGCCTGGGCAACTGAGGCACGTGGGCTTCAGCTGCCAGAATATGCTGGCTGGGGAATTCTGGGAATTGAAGTCCACGAGTCTTCTCAGGTTGGCCCAGGTTGAAAAACATTGAATTTTGCGCTGTCCCGTTGCTGCCATCTTGTGGCCACGTAGACTTTTGCAGCCCAAATTCCTTTGGCCTGCCAGAATCATAGGACTGGTGTCTCCAAGACCACAACTACATTTAGATCAGAGGTAGTATTCAGCAGGTTCTCACCAGTTCTGGAGAACAGGTATTGGAAATTTTGAATAGTTTGGAGAACCGGTAAATACCACCTCTGATTGGCCCCATCCCCAGCTGATCGGGAGGGAATGTGGATTTTGCAGCAACCTCATGGAGTGGGGAGGGGATGGAGATTTTATAGTATCCTTCCCCTGTCACACCCACCAAGCCATCCCACGCCCATCATGCCATGCCCACAAAACCGGTAGTAAATTTTTTTAAATCCCACCACTGGTTTAGATGCCACATCTTTTCCCTTTATCTCATCCCCACCCTGCTTCTGAGATGCCTTAAATCATCTCTAGCTATCCTGGTGTTAAAATCACACCTTTCCTTTTCTCGTGACAAAAGGTTGTGGACACTTATTAAGCACAAGTCATCACTTGGAAGCTCAGATTTAGTGCCAACACTAGACCTGTGCTTACCGAACTGAACCCAAACCACAAAGATGAGTTTCAACTGGGAGGAAGAGACAGGCAGTTCCAGCTAAGAGTTGCTCATTTTATCCCCATCAGCAACCAAGCAATAATTTGTAATTATGATAGCAAATGTGGAGACTTGCAACTTTTTCTTGAAAGTTTGGCCTTCACAACATCCCCACAGTCATGATTCAGGCACTTGTCAACTAACTTAGAATTAGGACATTGCAGTGTCCTCCCATGGCCATGTGATCGCCATTTGTGACCTTCGTTGCTTGTTTCTGACAAGCAATGTCAGTGGTGAAACCAGCAGGAAGTTGCAAATGGGAATCATGGGACATTGGGATCACGTGGGATTCGGCTAACCATGGCAACAACTGGAACTGCCACAACTGCCATCATAAATCAGTGTGGTCATATGATGTCATGCTTTATTATTGTTGTGCAGTGACAGAATTCATGGCCCCAATTGCCATAATTTAGCCAGGATTACCTTTATAAGATTGCTGCTGTTTCTGCCAAAAAGGGTGATTGCTGTTGGGGAAGGAATGCCAGATTTTCTCTACTTCACAGGTTCTTTCTGGATGCTGCCGGTTGTGGCTGTTGCAGCTAGAGCTGCTTTCCCTTGCAGAATTAGTCGAGGACAGAGACTGCTCATTATCAGATGCCGCTCCCTCCCTTGTGTTACCTTGCACTGCTCAACAGGCTTGTTATTTGTGACATGGGCTCTTTTGGGACATGGGTTAAATTTTATTTTAGAAGACTGCTAGACCCATGTTCCGAAATAGCTCATTTGACAAGTCACAGAGCCTTTCTGCTCCTGTCACCTGACAATGGGATAATTTGGTTGTTGGCTAAACTACCATACCAGGCGTTTCCTCCATTTATCCCACTTTGCCCCCTCCCCACAAGCCCATATAAGGGAGAGCAATTGGAGAAGCAAAGCCAGAGATTTCTTTGTCTTGTCCCATGTTAAAACTTAAGGATGGCCCCATTTGCTGGCCCTGTAACTAAAGCAGAGCTTGATTTTCAGGGCAGAGCATCGCAGCTGGCATCTTTTCTATTGCTGGAAGGCCTGCCCTTTAATACAACCACCTGGCTGTGTTGGCAGAAAGTTATTTTGCTGGCTTCAGAAGCAGACAAGAAAGGGAGGAGGAGGCTGTTGCTAAGAGAGATCTAGACAGTTGCTTGTCTTTCTTGTATCCTTACCTGGTAATTCACTTAAGGACCCCTTACTAATTAGTAGGTGCAATGATCTTTGTAAAGCTTTGTAGCAGAAAATTATCTGTTATCTTACTTATGTGCTTAATTGCCACTTAGAAGAAGATGAATGCCAGATAGGGAAAATTGTTTATTGGTTTACCAACTCTTCCAAATAAGGATTTGTATGCAATCCTTCTGAGCAACCCTGTTTAGAATTACATGGAAAACAATTTGCCAGGTAAGGCTTTATCAGTCACTCTTAATCTTACCTGTTGTATTAGGATAGCCTTCCCCTAATCTGATTCTTGCCCCCCTCCTCCCAAAGTACTTGTATGGACATCCCTGGGAGCTGCTGTCCAATGCACCTAGAACAGGGAACTCTACATTCCAGTACATCCTTTTTAAAAAAAGCATCCTTATATCTATCTGCAAAAATCTAGAAGTGAGCAAAATATAGAATTTTGCAACTCTTTCCTATCTGATGCTGCTTTGAATGTATGCAGCACAGAAATGCATGCAATTTCCTTCATGAATTATAAACCTTGAATGCCGGAACTAGAGGGGTATATGCAGCTGTAACTCAGAATAACATTTCACATGTTTCTTTATTGCTGAGATAAATGTAAAGAAACAGTTGCTAACTTAGTCTGGGTGAAATATCTGTTGGCTCACAAATGTTGGAAACAATTGATCAACTCTACAAAAAAGTCTTGGATGTGTCGTGTACAATGTTTCTTACTTGTTAAAATGACACAGGGGTGAGTTAGCTTGAGAGACTCTTGCATCAAAAAACAGAAACCCGAATGCAGTGCTGTTGCAGGCTTGCAATCCCAGTGACGGACAGTAGAGGGTGGGATTGGATCATCTCTCCTGAAGCCTCCATTTCTTCTGCCAGAATTCTCTTAAAGGAACGGATGAGGTGACAATAGACTGCAGTGGGCTGCTGACATTAGGGGCACTGACAGAGATGAGGGAAAAATGACTCTCAGATAGCAAAGCGTGTGAGTGTTGACTTTTGAGCCTGAGGCAGGGCAAGAGGAGGGGTCACTTTGGGATCACCTATGTCAAACGATCTACTCTGTGATGATCATCAGTTGGCCATTGGCCAAGCAAATAGATTTAGCGCTAATACAGAACAGAGATGGACCATGTTTCTATAGCTCATTTCTATAGCTCATTTCCAGTGAATCTTAACTGTTTTCATGTGTTTGTGAAGCTTGTTAAAATAATTATTTGGAGATGTGTGATATACTTTGTTGTATCCTTCTCCTTAAGCCTCTGTATGTCTGCTCAGTTCTTTCATAAGCAATCCTCAAGTTCAGTTTATATGAAAGAATTAAAAGAGGAGAAGAATAGCTCTTTTCAAAACGTCACCTTCCCTTGGGGTTCCCAGGAGTGTGCAAGGCATTTGAGCAGGATGAGGACCTGATCAATGCATTTTGCCAGCCCTCCTTTGGTTCCTTTTTGCTGTTGCATAAATGCCAGGCAACCCTAATATTGTTATTTGGGTGGCTGTTGGAGCAAAGAGGTAAAGTAGCTTGAGAGAACACAGAGATAGCAGAGATGCAAGAATGTGTAGTGATGGATGTACTAGGGTTTGATTGGAAGTGTTAGTATTGTTACTTTTTTCTCTGGGTCCCCAAAGTAAGTAAAAGGCTGGGAATCCATGGGATTAACTGGCTGCTTTCTGGTTGGTGTTAGTGGTTGCCACATTCTCTTCTACTTCTTCCCAGTTAACCCCTAGGCTGATTGCACTTCTTTCTTCCTCAGCTGAGCTTCATCTCTAAAATGACACCTTTTTGTTTCCTGGCTCCTTCCTTCCTTCCTCCCTTCCTTCCTTCCTTCACATTTCTATACTACCTACCTCACCTAAGTGATTTGGGATAACTTACATGTTGCAAAATATAAAAGCACAAATAAAAGCAAAGTTAAAAATCAAATTATACGGTTACAGTATTAAAAGTTAAAAAGGGGGAGAGCACACCCATATGACACCAACCATCCCTAGGGTTCTCTAACACTCTTCAACCCCTGTGTGTAGATGAGCTGAAGGCGGGGTCAAAAGCATCATCAGATTGGAGTCACCATGCCCCCATAAGATCTCTAAGTCCACCTCCCACCTTTAAGTCTGTTGACTTTTATGTGCTGCCAGTTTGCATTGACCATTAGTAAATCAGATTTTTGTGTGGAGGTAGCATGAAATAAACTCATAGTGCTTTTGAACTCCTGATTTATTGCGCCTGACATTATGCCAGTTGGCAGAATCCGACCTCAGCACTCTTTCTGACGGCAAGATGAATGGGGGCCCACTTTACTTCTGGAAGTAAGGTATTCCAAAGGGTGGGGCCACAGCAGGGAAGGCTCTCGTCCTGGATCCTACCATTAAAAAGACTTTAACTAAATGGATTTGCAACAGATCCTCTCTGCCTAACTGGTTGGGATGGGATGATATAATTGGGATGAGATAGTTTCTGAGGTAACCTCCTACATGTGAACCTCAAGAGGATAGTTCTCAGTTGTCCAATACAAATCTCCTTTTGTTCAAAGGTTAACTTGTGCATTTTCATTTGTGACATTTAAGTAGTTTTTATACTGTATACTGATTCAGAATTGTCACAAAGTAGAGGGGCACATGGCTTCAATCAAGAAATAAACCTGGATCCTCGTTGTATCATGAAGGACAAAGAACTGGGACAAAATTTTCCTTAAGAAACTTAGGACAGATACTAGTGCATGGATCAAATCGTAATAGGATTAAGAACACCTATGTTCAAATCTTTACTTGTTTTTTAAGATTCATTAAAGAGCCATTTGCTTTCTTTCAGCCAACCTTCATCAAGGTTGATGCGATAATAAAAGGTATAGTGGAAGATTTTCACACATCTATGAGTCTTGAACTTCTTAAAGAAAAGATGGTTTCTAGGCATAATAAGGAACGTGTTAAATAACATAATTCATAGCCAGTTGTTAGTATAAAAAGTAGCCCAAACTGAAGCTCAGGAAAAAAAAATACAGGTAGGATCCTTCCCCACACACATAAATGTGTGTTAAGATGATGATGGTGATGGTGATAACTGACAACTTATATTTCTATAATTGTAGCTCAAAAATGTGCCTGTTAAGGTGCACCAAATATTCCTATCTATGGAAGTAGAAAAGGAATAAGCTATGATGTTAAAGGTGAATGAAGTACAGATAGTTATTATTTTGTTTCTAGACACATCAGAAACAAAACTGGGGTGAAATCTTAGATCAAGGTTGACTGGTGAAGACAGAGACATCACCAATATGGAAGTAGCCATAGGTAACTATAGATCAATCAGTAAAGAATCATGACAAAATAATGTGTATTTGACCTCTGCCCCAATCTGGGGGTAACCTTCACGTTTCAATCTAAAATATACCCTTGGCCTAGAGATTAGAGACCCATGAGAGGATATTTTAAGTCTAAGGAGAATGCTTTATCACTTGAATTTGTCATCTGCTTATGCTGGTGGCGAGGAGCTCTTGACATTCTGTAACATTATTGGCACCCAAATGAAGACTGGATGCCAGTGCTTTGAGGTCCAGGGTGATAGTAGAGGAATGAAAATGGTGAAGAGGATACAGCCCAATGTGTTTGCCTCTACTGCCCGTGTCACTGGCATAAAACAAGATTAGTGATGGAACTGTGTCATGTTAATCTGAGCTCCCAGCGGCAAATCCAATCTCAGCTATCATCTCTTTGACCTTCAGCCTACGTTGCTCCATCCACCAGCTTGGGCAGCAGCTGTTTGTGTCAGGATTTTTCACAGCTCTGATATGCATCGAGCTTTGCAGAGCAGATGATTAGACTGAGGTTTTTAATGTGATGCTAGGATAATCTTTCTTTCTTTCCTTCCTTCCTTCCCAATCCATCCTTCTTTCCTGACTGAGCCTCAAAGTTAACCATATAGCAAGTGGATGGATGAGAGGCACTGAGCTCAGCAAAATAGGAGTTTAAAAGTTCTGATCCAGGTACCACAACTATTTAGCAAGCTTTCATCTGTCACTGAAATCAATGGAACACATTAGCAGAAGATGAAATATTGATCATTTTTGTTATCACTCATGTACAACATGGGGAAGAGAGCAGAACAGAACATATTTAACTCTCAACCTATAGTTCTCTTTGTTTGTCTTTCAAAAATTAATTTTTAGAGTAGGCAGCCTTTCATATCCATGTTAATATGAAAGTATATATATATACTGAGCGTGAAAAACTCATTTGGCTATCACAGGTTACATTGCATTTTTAATGCAAACACTTGTTTTGTAGTTCCACATGTATGTTATACAATACACTACATTATCCATTCTTATAAAGACTCCTTTATTCCCAATTTTACCAGACCACAATAATAAACTTCCTAGCATGTGTCTTGTTAAGAATTTCCAGCTACTTTTGCAAGAGTATTAGAAAAGGTTTCCACATCAGGTCTTGAGAAAGGGGTATTCCTGGGGTGTATAATTAGGTTATTGCCCTGTGAATATATCATTTCTATCTCAATGGCCTAGAAAAGAAATGCACATTTTAAAACTCTGCAAAACTGCCTCCCTCTGTTGCATTTTCAATAAAGACCAGATATTCCAGTTCTGTAGAATTTCACCTAACCATCATTTCCACTGTTCACAGAATGCTTCTTCTCCATTTGCC
Source organism: Rhabdophis nuchalis (assembly GCA_039707465.1). Classification (NCBI taxonomy): domain Eukaryota; kingdom Metazoa; phylum Chordata; class Lepidosauria; order Squamata; family Natricidae; genus Rhabdophis; species Rhabdophis nuchalis. Next base: position 152,627,011 of record CM077647.1, on the reverse strand, counting down.
TCCTGGAACTTCATAAAGGAGATAGCTACAATGGGACCGCCATTAGTAGAGCATCATAAAGCATCTTCTTACAGAGCTTTCAAGCTCCTTACAATAAACATATTGTTGATCCATCAGACTTCCATCTAACCACTGTTATCTTAATTTGTATTAAGACAAAAATCAGGTTATCCATGGACTGTTTTGAAGCCCCATAAAATAGGTATTCTTTCTTGCAAGTTTACCCTATGCTTAAACTCTCCTCTTTCTCCTCACATAGACATACTGTATATCTATAACTCCTTAACTCTCCTCAGAGACAAATGATCTAGAAAAGTCTTCTGTTTGTTCCATGGTATTTCTTCTAGCAATGACCAAGCTGAGATGCTTTTGGGGGGGACGGGACAGTCAGTCAAAGTGTGAAAATGTGGTCCTTTGGCCAATTGTTTTAACAGCCCAACTATGTGAAGTCTGGTGTGGGTGCTACCCCTTCTTTCCTCAGCTCTCCTCAGTTGAGGGACATGGATCACGTCACGTGGTAGTGGTTGTTTCATTCTCCACACTCACCCGCTGTTTTCCCTGGCTTTCTTCCTCCTCCTCCTCCTCATGACAGGTTGTAAGTGCCACTTCATTCTCATAGCAGAAGGAAGCACGAGCAGCAGTGGTTCCAATGGGGGAGACCCTGTGTTTACGTTGGCTGAGTTCCTTGGCACTGCATCCTGGGGTTCCAGGCACTTCATATGTACGGTGGAAGTGCTGGTAATCGACCTCATAATGCCCACGCCGTTCAAAGAGTACAGGTTCAAAGCGATGTCCCCAGCGCAGTTCACTTGGCAGATAGGAACTACGGCATTGAGTGGTCATGGCAGTAGCTTCTACCATACCTTCCAAAATGACCACCAGTTCAAAGTCAGCATTGGCCAGCTCCATAGGACCATACTCGTACAGAGGGCTTTCTGCATCAATCTCATGCACAATGGTCACAGGGGAGACCAGAAAAATGCGGTCAGTGCCACTATCAAAGCCCACATTGACATCACTATGATCCAGGGGAATGTACTCGCCTTCAGGGGTCACACGAGGCTATGTGAAAAGGAGACAAAGGAAGGTGGAGAGGTTATCTATTAGACTTTTTATATAAGACAAGGTGTAAAATCCATCTTGTGGAGCCAACAGAATATTTCTGATGGTTGGGAAAAAATGCAATTTTAATTGTTGGCTCTCTCAGTATACAGCCTAGTTCACACCAAGGTTATTTGATCTAGGCATAATTATCACATAGTATGTAGAGTTTAAACAGCCTACAACCAACCTTGTATTCATCATTCCTTCCAGATCCATCATAATTCAGTTTCTCACTTCTTAAACCCATCCATCCATCCATCCATCCATCCATCCATCCATCCATCCATCCATCCATCCTATATTAGTATTCCTGTAGCTGCTACTCTCAATTTTCTAGCCAGATTTATCTCCTCCAAATTTTCTCTGACTAGCTTTCTCACTCTCTTCCCAGTCTGGATTCTTTTCATCCTTTCCTATATATCTATCCAGGTACCACAGAAGAATATACCAGTGGTCGGCAAACCGCGGCTCGCGAGCCACATGCGGCTCTTTGGCCCCTTGCATGTGGCTCTTCAGTCCCTCTCTAATTCCCTCCCTTCCTCCCTCTGTCTCTGGGGCTGCGTGGCTGGGAGGGAGATGGATGCGCGGCCCCAGAACGTGCGCCGTGGTGCCCGCAGGAGGGAGCCGCGATGGAGCCGCGACCGGCTTCCCTGCCTGACGCCCCTGCCGGGCGACCTACCGGGCGACGGGAGCTGCACGTTCTGGGGCTGTGTGGCTGGGAGGGAGATGGACGCACGGCCCCAGAACGTGCACCGTGGTGCCCGCAGGAGGGAGCCGTGATGGAGCCGCGACCGGCTTCCCTGCCTGATGCCCCTGCCGGGCGACCTACCGGGCGACGGGAGCTGCACGTTCTGGGGCTGTGTGGCTGGGAGGGAGATGGACGCACGGCCCCAGAACGTGCACCGTGGTGCCTGCCGGAAGGAGCCGCGATGGAGCCGCAACCGGCTTCCCTGCCTGATGCCCCTGCCGGGTGACCTGCTGGGCGACGGGAGCTGCACGTTCTGGGGCTGCATGGCTGGGAGGGAGATGGACGCGCGGCCCCAGAACGTGCGCCGTGGTGCCTGCCGGAGGGAGCCGCGATGGAGCCGCGACCGGCTTCCCTGCCTGACGCCCCTGCCGGGCAACCTGTCGGGCGACGGGAGCTGCACGTTCTGGGGCTGCATGGCTGGGAGGGAGATAGACGCGCGGCCCCAGAACGTGCGCTGTGGTGCCTGCCGGAGGGAGCCGCGATGGAGCCGCGACCGGCTTCCCTGCCTGACGCTCCTGCCGGGCGACCTCGCCCGCTGCGGGAGGAGGCGTCCGTAACCTCAGGCATGCCGGCCCTTCTGCTGCTTCCCGGGGTGGGGGGGGGAGGAGAGGGGAGAGAGGGAGTGACTGACAGACACAGAGAGAGACATAGTGGGAGGGAGGGAAAGACAGAGAGACAGACAGAGAGAGAGAGGGAGGTTGAGAGACGGAGAGAGACACAGATAGAGAATGACACAGGGAGGGATTGAATCGGAGACAGACAGGGGGAAAGAGGGAGGGAGAGACAGACATACAGAGAGAGGGAGGGAGGGAGAGAATCAGAGAGAGTGACACACACAGAGACAGGGAGAGACAGAGAGAGGGAGGGAGGGACAGATAGATAGAGACTGATTAAGTGAGTGAGAGACAGACACACACACACACAGAGTGACAGAGATGGGCGGACGAAGGAGAGAGAGACAGATAGAGAAAGAAAGAAAAAGAAAGAGAGAGAGAAAGAAAGAAAGAGAGAGAGAAAGAGAAAGAAAGAGAAAGAAAGAGAGACAGAAAGAAAGAGAGACAGAAAGAAAGAAAAAGAGAAAGAGAGAGAAAGGAAGAGAAAGAAAGAAAGAAAGAATGAGAAAGAAAGAAAGAGAAAGGAAGAGGGAAAGAAAGAAAGAGAAAGAAAGAGAGAAAGAGAAAGAAAGAAAGAGAGAAAGAGAAAGAAAGAGACAGAAGAAAGAAAGAGAGACAGAAAGAAAGAGACAGAAAGAGAGAGAACGGAAGAGAAAGAGAGAGAGAAAGAAAGAGAAAGAGAGAGAAAGAGCGAAAGAAAGAGAAAGAAAGAGAGAAAGAAAAAGAAAGAGAGAAAGAGAAAGAAAGAGAAAGAAAGAGAGAGAAAGAAAGAGAGACAGAAAGAGAGACAGAAAGAAAGAGAGACAGAAAGAAAGAGAAAGAGAGAGAGAGAGAAAGAGAGAGAAAGAAAGAATGAGAGAAAGAAAGAAAGAGAGAGAAAGAGGGAAAGAAAGAAAGAGAGAAAGAGAAAGAGAGAGAGAGAAAGAAAGAGAGATAGAGAAAGAGAAAAGGAGAGAAAGAAAGAGAAAGAGAGAGAGAAATGGAGAGAGAGGAAGAAAGAAAGAAAGAAAGAAAGAAAGAAAGAAAGAAAGAAAGAAAGAAAGAAAGAAAGAAAGAAAGAAAGAACTTATGACCACAATTGAGCCTAAAAGTTTGGTTGCTAACCAAGACCGTCGTTCAGTGAGTTTCACCACATTTTCCAAGTTGGCCACGCCCACCCAGTCACATGACCGCTGAGCCACTCCCACAAAACAGGCCACACCTTCCGGTTCTCAAAAGAAATTTCAATCGTGGTATTGTTGATATTTGGCTCTGTTGACTAATGAGTTTGCCCACCACTGGAATATACCTTAAAATTTCCCCCAATGTCTTACTGCCTTCTTCACTGTTTCTGATAGGTTTCTCACCAATATTCTCCTTACCTGTAACAGCTGTGCACGGACATGGGCCTCTACCAGGTGGCTTTTCCGCAGGTTAGCCACACGCCACATAAGGCAGAGCTTTCCATCTCGCATGGCCACCACAGCAGTCTCACTAAAAACAAGGGTCTCATTGCGTTTCTTTGGCTTGGCTATCTTGGCCATAATGGCACCAATGATGAAGGCATCAATGATGCATCCCAGAATGCACTGCAAGACCACAGCCAAGACAGCCGAGGGGCATTCCTCTGTCACGCTACGGAAGCCATATCCAATAGATGTCTGGGTCTCCAAGGAGAAGAGGAAGGCAGCCATGAAACTGGTAACCTCGGAGAAGCAAGGCCTTGAGTTGGGGGGTTGCTCAGGTGCAAGATCTCCATGAAGTGCAGCAATGAGCCAGAAGGTGAAGCCAAAGAGAAGCCAGGAGAGCACAAAAGAAAGGCAGAAGATGAGGAACATCCAGCGCCAGCGGATATCCACACAGGTGGTGAAGATATCCGTAAGATACCGCTGACCCTTTTCACTCATGTTGACAAACTGCACATTGCAGTGTCCATCCTTCTTCACAAAACGGCTGCGTGGCTGGATGGTGACAAGCTTGCCATTGTGGCAGTTCTTGGGGGATTCCACTGACTCATCTTCTTGGAGTTCTCCTGCCTCACCACCCCCACTGAAGTGCCGGATGACTTTGGCCACCCCCATCTCTGAGGTATGGGGACTTGCCCTGGCCAAGGTGAGGTCAACTAGAGGGAATTGATGGCCCAGCCTGGATGCTGTGTAAAACAAGCCAATCCTCAGGAAGTGTTAACAAGAGAGACAACGGTGCAGGAGTTCCTTATAAGTTTTTGTTAACCTGAAATTGGAAAAAGGAGACAAGGCTTACGATCAGCTTATGCATGGCACTAATTGCAAAAAAAAGATTCAATGCTTGATTTTTCAAAGAATGGTGGTAAGCTGAACAATAGAAATTTATTCAACATTTTAGATGCATTGAACATATTCCTTTGAAATGTGTATTTTCTCAGCTTGCAAAACACTTCTAGTCTTAGAAGGCACTTTGTTTTCCTACAAGATCTCAAACTGTAGACAGGTTTTTTTCCCCCAACAGAATGAGAGCTTTCTTTCTTTTGGTCTCCCAAATTTAGAAATTTATTGCAGAATAATTATTGTGCAGAAATTTATTGTGGCTTATTATGATTCCAACCCTAATTTCTAAAAACAAAGAGGACAGAAGTCAAACTTATCAAGTAGCCTACATTACTACAAGCCTCAGGGTAAGAATGGAACAATTAAGTGTAGAGGGTAGAATACATAGTCCATTCAGCCATATGCTAGACTGAAGCTAAGGCACAAAATGGGATTGCAATTCTGGATGGCCAAAGCTACTTTTAACCAGACCTAATACGATGATCTCATATATAAATATATTTTAAACTGGCAAATGAACCTCTGTGAAAAGTCCTGATTGCTTTGTGACCTTCTGCCACAAATATTATGCTATTTTGATTTGAGGATTTTTGTCTCCATGCCCAGATATAGTACTTGCAATTTTAAATCTGTTTTGGAGGACACTCAAATTAAGTTTAAGATGCCACAATGTTCTGGATTACTGTAGCCTATTTCTTTTCAGGTGGACATTATTCGTTTTAATAATCTTTTGGAACCTGTAGGACTGGAATGCTAGGATTCAGAAAGCTGGTTTTTTAGCACTTAATGGGAGTGACTGCCTATTGGACAATCAATATGCTCTCTGCCATTACCCATCTGGTCTTCTATCGATTCTTCTGCCAGTGTATCACTTAAAATCAATCTCTAGCTTTGCTAATACAACAACAGTCTTATTCTTTATTAATTTTCACTCTTGTGAGTCCCAGTTAGCGCTAAAAACAATACATATATACATTCATACATACATACACATACACATATACATACATACATACATTCATACATACACACATTCATACATACATACATATATGCATACATACATACATACATTCATACACACACACACACACACACACACACACACACACACACATACATACATACATACATACATACATATTCTGTCTACCATTGTCATGGGCTGACCTCATTAAAGCTGCAATTTTCTACATGTTGGCCTGAGGATAAACCCCATAAATCACAGAGAGCCGAATGAGATAGGCTCAAAGCAAAAGTCTTCCCAACATCGCTTTCATTTGGTTTTAGAACTGTCACAAATGAGGTATTGAGGATTCATTAGGAGGTCCAAGAATAAAATATGTTTTTCTTTCCTTGATTCTCCACCCTGAGCTCTTACAGATATAGAAACACAGAAAACCGACAGCCGAAAAAGACCCAGTGGTCCATTGAGTCTGCCCTTCAAGTTTGTTTGTTTATTTTTGTTTGGATATTTTTAAATTTTATTTCATTATTTCATTATTTTTTGTTTTTGTTGGAGCATCAGTTACTGATGACTGATTCACTGCCTCCACTGAAAGTTGCTTCCGAACTTCCATTACCAGTTACCCTGCGGTAAGCTGGGTGGCTGATAAATTTAATAAATAATAGTTTATTATTTTTGTAAAACGTTTTAATATTACTTTTGAACTTCGCTCCTATCAGCTCCTAGTCTTTGTTTCTTAACATCTGTGTTCTTGAATGATTTTGTTGAACTCTCAAGCTTCCTTACCAGTTCTTCCAAAGATATTATCCTTCTATGCAGTTGTATTTTCCTCTAACCAAACAGCTCTACGATCTCTAGTTTATACCTTCAATTATTAAATATTGGGGGGGGGGGGGATCAGAAATAATGCATTCACCATTCCTTCCTCTCCATATCTAAAATGCTCCACATTTCTACAGTTGTTAAAGGCAAAAAAGGCCACCTCCCCTGTTTCTCTCCATGCTGACAACTTAACCATAATACATTTATTTATAGCTTCAATGAGAATGATTTTCAGCCTCTTTTCACTTTCCATTCTTATTCAGCTGAATTATCTTCTAGTGGGAAAAAAACATTGCTATTTTTTTTCTTTCCAATAATGCTTCTCTACCAGTTTGGTTAAGGCATCAGGCTAGAAACTGGGAGACCGTAAGTTCTAGTTCTGCCTTATGTATTAAGCCAGTTGGATGACCTTCGGCCAATCACTCTCTTTCAGCCCTAGGAAGGAGGAAAGAGCAAACACCATTTGTAAAAACCAAGAAAAGTATAAGGACTTCCCTAGGTAGTCACCAGGAATCAACATTGATTTGAAGGCATGATAAATCACACAAACACACACACACACACACACACACACACACACACACACACACACACACACACACTTCAAGAGCTACAGGATCTAATTTGGGAATGTAGTAGTTATTGTGGTTATTATTTTTATTAATTATCACAGCCAGCCAGATGTTCAGTCTGAGTTTGACCTTTTTGTCTCCCTATCGAGTCCTTACTAAGGACCTGGGATAGGCAAATCTGAATGTTCGATGGTATTACAGATATCGTCGCAGGATGGAAGCAGTTCCAAGTAAAGCCGCCTTCTGCAATTGACTGATGGCAAATTTGTCATTGCCTATGGTGTTCAAGAGGTGCTCCAGTTGTTTTGGGACTGCACCCAAGATGCCTATTACTATTGGCACTAACCTTGCTTGCTTTTGCCATAGTCGTTCTATTTCTATTTGTAGGTCTTTGTATTTAGTTATCTTCTCCAGTTCTAACAAAATATAACAAAATATTGCTGCTGCTGTTGTTATTATTGTTATTATTATTATTACATTATGTGGTTAATCTTTGGTGAGATTCACAGCCTTTGGGGCTGGTTGGTAGCTCAACAGCTCGAGTCCTAACCAAGGACCTAGGAACTGTTAAGGTAATGTCATCATCATCATCATCATCATCATCATCATCATCATCATCATTATTATTATTATTATTATTATGTTAATCTTTGGTGAGATTCACAGCATTTAGGGCTGGTTGGTAGCTCAATAGCTCGAGTCTTAACCAAGGACCTAGGAACTGTTAAGGTAACATCAGAGGATATAAGATTATTATTATTATTATTGTTATTATTTTGTCATGCTGTTGAAATGATGACGTTTCCCCTACAGAAAGTTGCCCCAATTCTTAAGAGTACAGGCATGGGGCAGGGGGCGGATTTTTTTTATTACAATAATAAAACGGAAGAAAATGAAAGGAGTGTACGCAGAACAGAAGCAAAATAATAGACCCATAAAATAAACAATGAAAAAGAACACAATATGTGTAAAAAGAGCTGGTTCTCTTCTCACATTAAATATTTCAACTAAGAAAATGTATTTCCTAACAGTAAAAGCAGTTTGGCAGTGAAATTAATTACTGGTGGGGACTTCCCCTTTATTGGATAAGATCAAGCAAAAGGTAGATAGCCATCACTCCAGGATGCATTAATTCAGATTCCTGCACTAACCCAGAGATTAGATTGGATGGTCCCTCATAACTTTACAATTCTGATTCTTTATATTACCTTCACTCCAATGGCTTCTCCACTGTATCCAGAAAACGGATTTCTCCAGAAATACCATCTCCCTACAGCAGAGAGCACACCTTTGTTGTGTAGCATGTGCTTTATATACAGTTAAGTTCCAGTTCAGTCCCCAGCATCTCTGGAGTTTGTTGGAACAACTCTCTGTTAGCAGATAATTCAGTATTTCTCATAGACTTCAAAGGTCTAACTCTGAAAAAGGTAGCCCCCTTTGCTCTCACTCCTTTTCTCCCCTCTGCTATATTTTACTATTAAACTCAGATAATGTTGTCAAGAAGTCACTTTCTTTTCTTTCTTTTTCCCCATCTTCCTCCTCTACAAGACTCACCTGGTGTACTGGCATTTCTTGATTTCTCCTCCTAAACTTCTCTCCCTTTCATGGGGAGATGGCATCAGCAACAGAAAGCCTTCAAGCCCTCAAGGAATGCCTTTTACTCAGCTCCTGTTGCAGGCACAAGGGTATGTGCCTAGAAAGTGTGGCCTGCGTTAAGTGAGGGATGTTGTGCTTATTTATCTGGAAGCCCAGGGTGTGGCCAAACCCATCAATAGGATTGGCCTCTTCCTCGAGAGTGAGGCCTTCAAAGACTTTCCAGCCAACAGTCTTTCAAGATGAATTGTTAATCCTTCAGGGCAAAGAAACCAGCCAAAGCCACATTTAGCACCCTGAGGGAAGAAGAATGCAACAGGAAGGAGGGAAACCAAGCTGATTTCCTTCAGAAAAGAGAGAAATTATCAAAGGGAAGCACAGAAGCTACTGACCCCATTCAGGAAAACAACTGGCTCTGTCCTCTTCCACATACATAGGGGATTATAGGCAGAATTCCAATGAAAATCATGGTGGCAGGGTAGCATTTTTAAAATGAAGTCATTAACTGTGTCTTAGTAAGATTTAAATCGTCTCCTTGAGATAAATCTGTTACAATTAGGGTGGCAACGTTTTCTGCGGTACTGGAGTATGAAAATTGTCATGACAAATATCATAAATTATCAGATTGCAGGCCGTACACCCATTAAAATGTGGTCTTTTGATTTTGGGCCAATTTGCACTCTGATTATTCATTTTCACTCCGACGTGATAATCCAGCAGTTAATTTTGACAGTCATCATGTAATTCTATTACAGTGATGCTGCTGCCTGATCTAGTAATTGGTGAAATTTTGAATAAAAAGTTTAAGCAATGGCAGTCAAGCGGTAGAAAATAAATCCTCATTTTGTTCATTCATAGAACAGGAAAACCTCTCACTGAAGTACAGTGGCTGCCAGTTTCTCCTAAACAGAGTTATGTCACGGTTATTTTACCCATTGGAACTAAGGTTAAAAATGAATAAAAATTTGTCTGAGGGAAATTATGAGAACAGGTACGTACAACCTCAATTGGGACCAGAATTTCTGTTGCTAAGCAAGATGGTTGTTAAGCGAATTGTACAGTTGTTATGTCTGTGGTTAGGGCCCTTCTCAAATGGCGAAGGGACGGAGCAGCCATTGTAAATATATGCTGATTTCCAAGTGCCCGAATTCTGATCATGACACTCGATGCTGTGACGGTCATAAATGTGAGGACCAGTCGTAAGTCACTTTTTTCAGTGCTGTTGTCCCTGAATGAATGATTCATTGACAAAGAGTGAATGGTTGTACCTGCACACTTAGAAAAAAATGGGCTATTTCATCTTCCTATAAAGCTCTTTTCTCTTTTTCAAGAAAGGAACAGAGAAATTGTACTGTTAAATCTGAAGTGCAGCCCTGTATTTCATTGGTATCCAGTTCTTACTGTGCCCTCATATACCTCTATTCTTCTTATCCCAATAGTTCTTTGTGATTGCATGACCTTTGCTTCTCATATTCTGAGTTACCTGAGCAAATGTCATCAGTTCCATCTTGTTCCCTCACTGTCTCTCTTGCACGCATCTGCCTCCCGGACCTCTTAAAATCTGCCTTGCTATCTTTGCTTAACCCTCCCTTTTCTGTGAAGCATTTGAACAACTCCTTACAATTCTGCCTCTGCAATTCATGAGCCTTTTTTTTAACATTAGGCAGATGCTAATTTGTCTTTGGAAGCTTTTGAGAACTACTATATAAATCTTGTGGCACTCGGGGGTACCATGGCACAAGGGACCCCTCTTAGGTGCTTCTGGGATCCCAGAAATAAGTCAGTTTTGAATTTTTAAAAATGATTGAAATATATGAAAATTTGTCAAGACAGATCGAAATCTCCCCAGGTCAGACTTTGGAAACAATGTCCTATGAAAATTGAATCAAAGGATGGATAACCCAGGAGAGGTTTAACATAGACTAAAACTGGATGGGTTGAGAATAAAACCCCTATTTAGCCATCAAACTTACAGTTTTAAATTGGACCATTCTTCCTCTTTGAAGCTGGAATATTCTTGTGTTGATTAAAATGAGATACACTGAGTTGCAGTTCTGAAAAAGGGCAGAGTAAAAAATCTCATACAATTGAAAGTGGGTTTCCATTCTGTCTCTGATTTCATCTGCCTTAATTTCCCTGAAAACAGCTTTGGACTGCATTATCAAGTGTCATGTACACTCTGAATGCACCATCTGGAAATACCAGGATTGTAGGGCTAGAGTGAGAAGCAAAACAACACGTTGAGATTAGACAGTGACAAGTCCCTTCTGTATTACTGCCAAGAAGACATGAATGTATCCATTGGGTAATCACCATAAGGCTTTCTCTATTTCAATGAGTGATGCTTCCCTTTCTTCTTTATATCAAATCTATGCTATATAGATCAACCAGAATAAAGCTGGAAGGGACCTTGGAGGACTTCTAGTCCAACCCACCCTGCTCAAGCAGGAGATCCTATACCATTTCAGACAGGTGGCTGTCCAATCTCTTCTTCAAAACCTCCAGTGATGAAGCACCCACAACCTCTGAAGGCAAGCCCTTCCAGTGGTTAATTGTTCTCACTGTTAGGAAGCTTCTCCTTAATTCTGGGTTGCTTCTCTCCTCAATTGATTTCCATCCATTGTTTCTTGTCTTGCCTTCTGATACTAAGACATTAAGTTGACCCCTTCTTTTTTGTGGCAGCCCGAGATATTGGAATCCTGCTATCATGTCACTCCTAATCCTTTTCTTCTTCTTCTGTAGACTAGCCATATCCAATTCCTGCAACTGTATGTTCGCATGTTTTAGTCCCCAGGCCCCAAAAGCTCTCATATAGCTTTTGCAGTAACTACATAGAACTACCTTTGTGTATGTGGTGGGGTAAAAGGAGTATAAAAGTAAGATAAAAGAAAATGCATCACCTCATCTTCAGGTAAAGTATATATTTTTGTTCTTCACAGTGACAGGATTTTTTTTAAAAGCGGTTTTTAATCGTTAGGAGACCATCATTTAATAACATTCACCTACTGATGAACTGCAGATATTCTTGTTGGATTACAGGTAGTCTTCAATTTATGACTGCAATTGGGATTAGTTTTATGGTTGTAAATTGTTACAGTTCTATGCCGAGGCCCTCATGACTGGACCCAATTTTTTACGAGATTTTTGCAGTGGTGGTTAAGCAAATCATGGTGATTATTCAGTGAATGCCTCACTCCTAAGTATGAACCCATTCTTCCAAACTGACATTTTTTGCTGGGAAAGTGGCAAAACAAATGTCACAAATTGTGGTTGTGTGACTGAGGGAGGCTGCAACTGGTCTTAAGTTGAACCTGAAATGCTGCATGAGAGGGGGAGGTGCTATGACATTTTACAACAGCCAGAAATGTTTCAGGCTGTAAAACACCCATCCAGGCTCCATTGGACTTTCAAACGGTCATTAAGCAACTGATCATAGGTCACAGAGTATCTGTATTGACTAGCAATATCCATATCAATATGGATATGTTTGGTCTGTTTTCAGTGTAGTATGGAAATGTCCTTCTGGGTTTGGCTCCAAGTGGGGAAGAAGACACTGGAGACATGGAGGCTGCTTGGAAAGATGGTTTAATGGTGGACAGGACCACATGGCTGGAGTCCTGACCAGAAAAGGTGCTCACATGCTTCAATGTTGGTGGACAGGAAGAGAGAAGGGCTGAGCAAGGGGCTTGCAGGGCTTTTTATCAACTGTTCGGCCCCACCTATCTGTTTCTTGTTCCTGTGTAAGAAGTGTACTCTGATTGGTTGCCAGGCTCCCATGGGCTGAGTCCAGGTTTGGTAAGGCAAGTCTTACCTTAATCCCATGACTCTGGAGCTGAAGGGGAGAAGTCTTTATTATGTAAAGTGGACTAGCCCAGGCTGCTTAATGGCCCATTGACAAAGGGGAGGGGGCAGGAGGCTGCAGGAGACAAAACATGTTTCTTCCTTTTCACATCTGGGGTAGAATAGTATTCTGCCTTTTCAATATTTCCTAGTGCATTTCATTTTTCTGAGAGAGAGATGGTTGTAACTTCCCACATCAGAATGGATGGGATCGATATCTTTTTAGTCATATCTTTTGACAGATGGATGGACAGATTTGCCTATTAATACTGTGACTAAGCGTACTTCTGTGTATCAAAAGTATTCCTGGACCTCTGTTGGAAGGATGAAATAACCTTTGAAGATGACCTTCACATGGCTTGAAAAAAAGACTGCATTTTGTTATAACTTTCAACTTTTCCTCCACTGAGCATCTTGCCTTGTTTTTCTTTGAAGGTAACTACACTCACATGTGGAAGGCTTATACTTCCAAATATAGCCAATGCTAGGCTTAGTGTGTAAATAAATAGAACTTCACAACAATTTCAATATATAATCTTGGGCAAGATTTCTGTCCCACAACTCAACCTTTGAATCTTTTGCTCTTCTTCCCTCCCTTTCCTCTTTTATTACTCGCTGGCTGGATATCTGTCTATGACAGGGATGTGGAATGATGGCCCTTTTATGACTGAGCCCTGCTGGCTGAGTAATTCTGGGAGTAGAAGACCACAAGTCATAAAGGAGCCATAGCCCCCACCTCTGGTCTATGGAGATCCTCAATCATCCCAGGTCATGGTTGCCCCAAAGGGTTTTTTTCCAAAAGATAATTGCATTGCCTTGTTTTTTTTTTCTTTGAAAATGTTTTGCTTCTCATCAAGAAGCTTTTTGCACGAATAGCAAAATGTTTCCCAAGAAAAAAGTCAAGAATCTCCAGTTGCCTTTTGAAAAAAAAAAAACAACTTTGGAATTACTGGCTGAATGCAATCAAACTTCTGATAAAAGAAAATAGATCTACACTCAGAGCTGCATGGATTTCTTGTAACATTGCAAAAAGCATAGGATTTGGAAATGGGTGAAAAATATAGTGTCGGAGAGAAAGAAAATAGAAACACATATGCACACACGTTTCATACCATTATAGCCCTTTGGCCTGAGACACAACTGCTTGGTTGGCAAGAAGGAAACACATTTTGCCTTTTAGTTTGCACACGTAAAGGCAATGTAATGTAAGGAGAAGTGATAAACCTATGCAGCAAGAATAGGAAAACCTAACTGATTAAAGTAATGATAGCTTGGAAAGACTTGCTGGAGGTGAAGATATAGATAGGGCCAACCTATGTAGTCACATTTCACAGCAAGACCAATTCAATCCTTAGATCATGTTATAATTAGCATAATTGCCCCCATTACAGCACTGAAATAAAAAAAAAATCCTATTTTTAAGAGCTGGTGGAACCTGAGTTAATGGCTGAAGACCTCAAATGCACCGAAATGTTCTGATGTTATCACAAAAAGCTATCAGCTGGAGCACAATTTAGCGTTACTGTGCAGAAGAGCTACAGAGGACTGGAAATCTTTCAGACCTTCATACCAATGTATGAAGGTCACGATGGATCAGGCAGAGAAGAGAGTTTGGGTTGGACTGAAGAGGATGGCCCATTCTTTTTCCATGATTCATTTGGAGTCAGAGTGGTTATGACGTTTGCAGAAGCCGGCATTCTTGAAGATTGTGTGTATTTGCACTGTTTTAGAGCTGAGCTGCATTGCCACATGTTACTATGCTGTAGCCACATTGTGAGTGCAACCACCAAGTTCTTCTTTATCTAGAAATACTGGGAGTTGGAAGACACCAGGTTGAATAGTTGGAAGATGTTTGGAAAACACCAGGTTGGGTATAACTAGCAGAGCAGCAACTGGCAGTACTATAGCTTTACTCTCTTGTCTACATGCTTTCAGGCATTTGAATAATGTAAAAAGGGAGTTCTTGGGCTCATGTTATGAAAACTACACAGAAAAGTAGTACATGGATCTACGTAGATGCCTGCATGCATCTACGTTTGAATGGGGCCTTAATCCTAATTGGAATGTGTTTTGTAATTCAAACACTGTCTTTTAAAATGTGAACTGCAAAATATTAAGCAAACCTCATCAGCAATATATCATTAAGAGCTGTGGTAGTGCAGTGGTCTGAATGCAGTATTGCAGGCTAACTTTGCCGTCTGCCAGCAGTTCTATTCTCACTGTCTCAAGGTTGACTCAGCCTTCCATCCTTCTGAGGTCAGTAAAATGAGAATCCAGATTGTTGGGGATAATATGCTGACTCTCTAAACTGACCAGAGAGGGCTGTAAAGATCTAAGTGCTATTACTATTTCTTAACAACATTTAGGGAATTTTTTCCCTATCCCATTCAAGATTAGATAATGTTTTCTAAGGATCAAATTAGCCCTGTACATGTATTTGAGTTTAACTGAATTTTTGCAATTTTAGGGACTTCAACTACCATTGTTCTGCAGTCAGGAGGAGTTGGGAGTTGAAGTCCACAGATCTTAAATTTGCTAAGGTTGAGAAATACTCATTTAGGCACTTCCTCCAGAGTTTACCAAGATACCACATTCACTTCAGATGTTATGGATTTACAGTGGATTAAAACTTGTTTTGGGAGTGTGAATCTGGAGAAGCTCACGTAAATTAAGTTAGGTTTAGTAGATTTCTGTCCAATCTCTTGCTAACAATAACAATAACAACAACAATAATAATAATAATAATAATAATAATTATTATTATTATTATTATTGAAATTGAAATTGAAATTGAAATTGGAATTTATTAACCGCACCCTCTCCCCACAGGGACCCGGGGCGGTGCACAGGCAGAGCTAAAAACAATATACAATAAATACAACATATATATATTAAAATAGAATTAAATAATATTTACCCGTGCTAAAAGATATAAAATTAAGAACCCACTAAAATTTGGTGTCAAAAGACAGAGAGAACTATTCAAGGCCGGCCAGTCGAAAGAGATAGGTCTTCAATTTTACCCGGAAGGAGCG
Organism: Rhabdophis nuchalis; assembly: GCA_039707465.1. Taxonomy (NCBI): domain Eukaryota; kingdom Metazoa; phylum Chordata; class Lepidosauria; order Squamata; family Natricidae; genus Rhabdophis; species Rhabdophis nuchalis. Next base: position 152,611,431 of record CM077647.1, on the reverse strand, counting down.
GAGGTCAGTGGTCGTCCTAATATCAGGGGGAAGGTCGTTCCAGAGGGCCGGGCCCGCCACAGAGAGCGCCCTTCCCCTGGGCGTCGCCCGCTGACAAAGTCTAGTGGACGGCACCCGGAGAAGCCCCTCTCTGTGGGAGCGAATCGGTCGTGAGGATTATTATTATTATTATTATTATTATTATTATTATTATTATTATTATTATTATTATTATTATTATTATTATTATTTATAACCTGCTCTCTCTCCCCGAAGGGACTCGAGGCGGGGCACAGGGAATTAAAAATACAATTAAAACCACAGAGTACAAAGTTAAAAACAAATTAAACAAACCCTGCGCTAAAACCCATATAAAACTAAAAATCCCTAAAAAACCCTAAAAACAGTTTAAAAACAATTTAAATTACCCTAGGCCGGCCAAGCAGAAGAAGTGTGTTTTTAGCTGGCATAGCCTAGTGGACGGCACCTGGAGAAGTCCCTCTCTGTGGGAGCGAATCGGCCGCAGGGATGTATGGGGCAGGATGCGATCCCGCAGATAGCTAGGTCCCATGTCATGGAGCACTTTGAAGATGATAACCAACACCTTGAAGCGCACCCGAAAGACGACAGGCAGCCAATGCAGCTCGCGCAGGAGCGGTGTTACATGGGAAAACCTGGAGGTTCCCATAACTGCCCGCGCAGCTGCATTCTGGACAAGCTGAAGCCTTCGGGTGCACCTCAAGGGGAGCCCCATGTAGAGAGCATTGCAGTAGTCCAGTCGGGATGTCACGAGGGCATGAGTGACTGTGCAGAGGGCACCCCGATCCAATAGGGGATGCAACTGGCAGACCAGGCGAACCTGGTAAAACGCCCTCCTGGCCACGGCCGTCACTTGATCTTCCATGGACAGCCGTGTATCCAGGAGGACGCCCAAGTTGCGTGCCCCATCCATATGGGTTAGATGTTCATCCCCTATGGCCAGTGATGGAGTCAACTGGTTGAACCGGGATGCCGGAAACCACAGCCACTCGGTCTTGGACGGGTTGAGTCTGAGTCTGTTCTTTCCCATCCAGGCCTGCACGGCTTCCAGGCACTGGCACATCACCTCTACGGCATCGTTGGGGTGGTTTGGGGTAGATATATACAGCTGTGTATCATCAGCGTTGAGGTGGTACTCTACCCCAAAACCATGGATGATCTCACCCAGCGGCTTCATATATGTGTTGAGCAGGAGTGGTGAGAGAACTGACCCCTGAGGCACCCCACAAGTGAGGGGTCTAGAGGTCGACCTCTGCCCTCCTGCCAACACAAATTGCGATCGACCGGAGAGGTAGGAGGAGAACTACCGCAACACAGTGCCCCTCACCCCCAACCCCTCCAGCCGATGCAATAGGATACCATGGTCGATGGTATCAAAAGCTGCTGAGAGGTCTAATAGGACCAGGATGGAGGAACAACCCCCATCTCTGGCCCTCCAAAGATCATCTACCAACGTGACCAATGCCGTCTCGGTGCTGTGCCCGGGCCGGAAGCCGGACTGGCGCGGGTCCAGATAATCAATGATTCTAGAATCATGTAGAATGAGACACAGAGAAATTGGAAGAATTTGTCTAAATGTACACAGTCCCCCTAGATCCAAACCAGTTTGCAGGAAATGGGTAGTGATTTCACATCTGATGAAGTCATTCAAGGCTCAACTGAATTAGCTTATAATACCCAACTGTCCTTGCTATTTTTCACACTCTAGGAAAAGGATTCCCCTGGAGCTTAAATAAAATCACCTGGTCTTGCAGTCCCACTCCCCCCCCCCCATATCTTTCTTTCTTCAGATTCTTTTGCCTCAGCTGAGGTTAAGTGGACATTATTCCACTTTCTAAGACCTGTCAACGTGCAGAGCACTTGGATAGAATATTATAAGGTCTACATTTTTGGTTCATTGTTCACTCCCAAGGAGATAAAGAACAAAGACACATCTGTCAGAAATCTGATTGAGTCTTGAGCAGATGAATATTTTGCCCCAGGTGTGCCTACGTGCAAGAGTGTGAGAAAAAAAAAAACAGACAAAGAGAGCCTCTAATCACAGTCCATCCAACTACAAATGGCAAGAAGTCTTCCCCAGGTATGCTGAGCATTTGAGGCTGTCCAAGGTAAATTTGGACCATTAATATCTGTCACATGAGAACGTAAAATTATTTTTGGTCTTGTGGTTTAAAAAACAACAACCAAGAACGGCTTCCTGTATTACCAGGATCAAAACCCAAAGCTTTGGCTACTTAACTCTTTGAATCTCCCAAAGTAGCTTTCAGATCCTTGAGAAATTGCTGGTTATTTGGAAATGGAATATTTAAATCTTTATGATGATAGCTAAGATACAAATTTGTGGTTAATGAGACCATACTAGAAAGCAGACGTCCCACCTATGGCACAAAGCGTCTGAGTGACTTTAAGCCAGTCTCTTTTTCTCAGCTCCAAGAAGAAGGCAAAGGCCAACCATTTGCAAAACCATTGCCAAGAAAACCACAGTTACCAGGAGTCAAGACCGAGTTGACGACACAAAATTATTATTGTTAAGACACATAAACTCAGATAATTATGTAAACTAAAGTTTGCAAGTTTAAAAAGTGAGGCATGTAAGAGAGAATACATAATATAAAAGTCCACTTTTTGTAAGACATCCTGATTGTCTACTTTCCTCTGGGCATCTCAAAGGAAAAATGTTCTATTGATAGTTGCAAGAACGTCAATTGTAGGGTGGAGATTACATGTGGACAAGTTGAATCCAATTGACCTATGGATTCTACAGAATATCTAAGGGCCCAGCACTTCTTGCTTTACTTCTGTGTCTAACTTGTTTTTGTAGAGCTAGTGAAAATAGGGTAAATAGTTTCCTGTCCATCTAAAGTCCAGTGTTTCTCAACCTTAGCGACTTTAAGTCCTGTGGACTTCAACTCCCAGAATCCCCCACCCAGCTGGCTGGGGGATTCTGGGAGTTGAAGTCCACAGGACTTAAAGTCGCCAAGGTTGAGAAACACTGATCTAAACTGTAGTGGTAGCTGCCCAACCAGATATTTTCCAGAACATCTGAACCTTGCCATGTTTTAACATCTTAGGAGTTCCTTCTCTATGTCCAATATCCATGAGGAGTAGATAGCCTTTCTAGATGAGGTTTTGATTGCAGACATTCTCCACAACGTCCAGATATCAGCACCCATAGCTAGTTTGGTTTATGGTTAAGGCACCATACTAGAAACCAGGAAACCATGAGTTCTTATTCCATCTTAGGCATGAAAGTTGGCTGGGTGACCTTGGGTCAGTCACTTACTCCTAGCCCAACCCACCTCATAGGGTTATTGTTATGGGGAAAATTGGAAGTTTAGGTGTTTTCATTGCCTTGAATTATTGATTAAAAATAATAAATAGCAATAGCACTTAGACCAGGGGTCGGCAACCCACGGCTCTGGAGCTGCATGTGGCTCTTTCATCCCTCTGCTGCGGCTCCCTGTTGCTCAAAATATGTTTTACAATCTCCAATGTGTGACACCCACTGGCACACGATTTATTGAGCTTCTTGACCCATGGTAGGCTCCTGGTCTTTTCTTTTCTTAGACTTATATTACCACTTCACAGTGCTTCAAAGCCATCTCTAAGCAGTTTGCAAAGTCAGCATATTTCCCCCTCCCCCCCCCCCAAAAAAATCTGGGTCCTCTATTTACTGACATCGGAGTCAACCTTGAGCCAGAGAGAATCGAACTGCCAGTAGTCAGCAGAATTAACCTGCAATATTGCATTCTAACCACTGCACCACCACAGCTCCATAAAGGTGGGATAAAAAAACAAGATATTTTTTTAAATCTCTTGGGTTTTTTTTATTATCTTGGTCTTGCATTTCTTCTTTTCTTTCTTGCTATCACAGAAAGGATAAGAAGCAGAATCTGGATTAGTGGTGTCTTTTGGCTGGTAGCAACTAAGCTCTTTCCATCTGGGAACAAAAACATTTCTGCCAAATAGTGCAGTATACAGAAATGCATGCTGAATAATGCATACATCATAGCCTAAAATGTTGTGCTGTAGTTCTCATTCATTTTAACTGTGTTTCAGTTACACAGTTGCATCTATTTTCAATAAGATCTAATAAGATTGAATCATATGCCATTGATTTCCAAGTACTTATTGCTGGCTGAATCTTAATGTTTATGTATTCAGCGTTCTAGCTATGAAATCACCTTGGAAGCATATTGCAGTTATTTAGATTTCATGGGATTTTAAGATACTTACGTTTAGCTGGATTTTGCTCTTAAACACGTTATTATCTATATCAATTATTCTTTGGGGGAGACCTCTGTGGCATATGTTGTTGTCCATATGTTGTCCCTGGTTACCTTTAGATCTTTCTGAAGATCTGTTTTATTCAGGATAGCAATTGCTATGCTCAAAATCTGGGATTTGAAATTAATTTTGCCATACCCTAGTACAGAATAAACTAATTTCTGAGATTTGTCCTCCCTTTCCTTCCCTCTTTCCATTTTTGGTGCAGCTGGTTTGCTTTTCTGATTAACATCTTTCTACACTTTCTACTTTTTTAACAGGCTGTATTTATTTTTATTTCTGAAGGTTTTCCCCCTTAACATCCAAAGGAAATGATTTTAATAAATAACTGGTAGACAAGCAATCTGATGCATAGTACTTGCACATCTTTCTGACTGTATATGTGTATCTTTTTGCATTCAGGATATAAAATCTAGAAGCAAGAGAGTTATCCTAAAATACAGGATTTTATAGATTTCTCCCACTCTATAATTCAAGCTAATTGAAATCCATTTTATCTGCTTGGTGTCTCTACATTGTGTATCTATGTGAAAGAAGAGGGGGAAACCATCTGTCTATCTTCTAATGACAAGCTCCTGGTCTGATTAATAACTGGGGCCAGAAAGCTGGAATAAAACCGTTTTGCTGGTGCCAAAGACAGCTGCCCTTGATCAGCTGCACAAAGGACACTCTTCTGATCTGTGCTGGATCTAAAATGTAGAGCTAGAGTGTATAGGAGGATTGGGCTGAATGCAGAGATCTGCAGTGAAATTCAGCATCCACATCTCAAGCTGTGAAGGGCATATCTTCCCTCAAACTCCCCCAGATCAGTGGTGGGTTGCTAACCGGTTTACTACCGGTTTGCTCACGCTTGTGCGTGAGCCTCCTGCCACCGCCACTACTGATTCGGCCGAACCAGGCCACATTGGCAGCAACCCGCCTCTGCCCCAGATGTAGCTGATTGTTAAAGTAATGAGGACCAGTAACATATGAAAACTACTAGATACAATTGTGCCGTGGTTAGACAGAATCTAGTTCAATTTATTTCCTGGACTGGAGTAATTGCAGGCAGTCCTCACCCTAAAACCATTCATTTAATGACTGTTCAAAGTTACAATGGCACTGAAAAATGTGATTTATGTCTGGTCCGTGCACATGACTATTTTTTTTTAAATTAAATTTATACCCCGCCCTTCTCCAAACGGACCCAGGGCGGCGCACAGGAATGTTAAAATACATACAAAACATATAAAATAAAAAAAACTTATTCTAATAAAACCCTGCGCTAAAAACCGAATTAAAAATCCCAAATTTAAAACTCTAATAGTCAGTAATGGAGGTTACGCTAGGCCGGCTAGATGGAATAGATGTGTCTTCAGACACTTGCGGAAGAGGCGGAGGTCGGAGATGGTGCGGAGTTCAGGGGGTAAGTCGTTCCAGAGGGCTGGCCCCGCCACAGAGAAGGCTCTTCCCCTGGGTGTCGCCAGTCGGCATTGTCCAGCCGACGGCACCCTGAGGAGGCCCTCTCTGTGGGAGCGTATCGGTCTGAGGGATGTATGGGGCAGGAGGCGGTCTCGCATATAACTAGGCCCCGAGCCATGGAGCGCTTTAAAGATGGTTGTTAAAACCTTGAAGCGCACCCGAAAGACCACAGGAAGCCAGTGCTCACGCAGGATAGGTGTTATATGGGAGTGTCTAGGCGCTCCCGTAATCACCCGCGCGGCTGCGTTCTGGACTAGCTGCAGCTTTCGGGTGCATTCTCAAGGGGAGCCCCATGTAGAGAGCATTACAGTAGTCGAGTCGAGAGATGACGAGTGCTTGAGTGACTGTGCATAAGGCACCCCGGTCCAATTGGCGCATCAGGCGTACCTGATGAAACGCCCCTCTGGCCACGGCTGCCACATGATCTTCCATAGACAGCCGGGAATCCAGGAGGACACCCAAATTGCGCGCCCTCTCCACGGCATCGTTGGGGTGGTCTGGGGTGGATATGTACAACTGAGTATCATCAGCATACAGATGATATCCCACCTCAAAACCACGGATGATCTCACCCAGCGGCTTCATATATGTGTTGAACAGTAGGGGCGAGAGGACCGACCCCTGAGGAACCCCACATATGAGGAGCCTCGAGGCCGACCTCTGTCCCCCTGCCAACACATATTGCGACCGACCAGAGAGGTAGGACGAGAACCACCGCAAAACGGTGCCTCCCAGCCCCAACCCCCCCCAGTCGGCGCAATAGGATACCATGGTCGATGGTATCAAAAGCTGCTGAGAGGTCTAATAGGACTAGGATAGAGGAATATCCTCTATCCCGCGCCCTCCAGAGATCATCGACCAACGCGACCAATGCCGTCTCGGTGCTGTGCCCGGGTCGGAAGCCGGACTGGCACGGGTCTAGATAATTGTATTATCTGTTGTATTATCCCCACAGTCATATGATCAAATTTCAGGTGTTTGGGAACTGACATGGCTGCAGCATCCTGGGGTTCTGGGATTTTTCATTTGCAACTTTCCTAGGGAGTTTCTGACAAGCAAAGACAATGGGGGAAGCCTGATTTACTTAACAACCACCTGATTCATTTTACAACTGTAGTTATTCGCTTAACAACTATGGCAAAAAAATTGCAAAATGGGACACAGCTCAATGAACAACTGCCTTGCTTAATATTGGAAATCTTGGGCTCAGTTGTGATCTTTAAGTACTTTAAACCTACTTTCCTTATAGATTAAAGGTAAAGGTAATGGTTCCCCTCGCACATATGTGCTAGTCGTTTCTGACTCTGGAGGGCGGTGCTCATCTCTGTTTCTAAGCTGAAGAGCCAGTGTTGCTCAAGGACATCTCTGTGGTCATGTGGCTGGCATGACTAAACAACGAAAGTGCACAGAACACTGTTACCTTCCCACCAAAGGTGGTTCCTATTTTTTCTACTTGCATTTTTACATGCTTTCGAACTGCTAGGTTGGCAGAAGCTGGGACAAGTAATGGGAACTCACTCCACAATGCGGCACTAGGGATTCAAACCATTGAACTGCTGACTTTTCGATTGAAAAGTTCAGTGTCTTAGCCACTGTGTCCCTTTTCCTTATAGATTACGTACCCACAAGTTTAGATGTGATAAATATATAAATACCTGCTGGCTGATTAATCAGGGCCTCCTTTTGGAGTCAGAAAAAATATTTAGCATTGTAATTGATCTTTTAGATAGACACTGCAGTCTTGCTGATTTTGCAAGAAAGGCTTTTATATCACCTATCCCTAAGTGTTTTTTTCCCCAGTGGAGTGGATTTACATGTCCAGTTGTGACTCTTTAAAGCTGTAATCCCACTAAGGCATTTCTGTGTGAGAGACAGATCATGTGGGCTAGGGTTAGGGTTAGGGTTAGACACACACTTACACACACACACACAATCAGGCTCCAAAAACAAGAAATTCATGCAGAGTTGCGTCTAAGCAGTTTCCTTTATGGTTCCTCATCAATAGACAGAAATTTAGCCAAGTATTAAAGCAAAGTATTTGCAAATATATACAGGTAGTCTTTGACTTACGACCACATTTGAGCCCAAAATTTTATTGTTAAGCAAGATCGTTGTTAAATGAGTTTTAGCCCATTTTAGAAACCTTTCTTGCCCCAGTTAAGTGAATCACTATTGTTGTTAAGTTAGTAACACGATTGTTCTGTGAATATGGCTTCCCCCTTGACTTTGCTTGTGAGAAGTTCGCAAAAGTGGATCACATACGCCTGGGACAATGCAACTGTCATAAATAGAAACCAATCGCCAAGTGTCTGGATTTTGATCATGTGAGCACAAGGATGCTGCAACAGTTGTAGGTGTGAAAGATGATCATAAGTCACTTTTTTCAGTGCCATTGTAACTTTGAATCTTCACTAAAGAAATGGTTGTAAATTGAGGACTACTTGCACTCTAAGAATGTCTAGAGAGAATCTATCTTGACCCTCTTCCTCTCAACTAAATCATCTAAATTTCCCTTTCTCCTGGTCCTCTGGAATACCAGCCTCTTCCTCCTGGTAATCCAGACTGCATTCCATCACAAACACACACCCATGTGCACACACATCTTATGTGAATACAGTAAGTGGGTGTGTGAGAGATTAAACAATTAATTGATGGGGGGGGGGTGTTTCTTTTAAATATTTCTTTCTTTCTCAAATAGCGTCATAATATTGAAGGTGTTACGCTCAGCTCTTCCTCTCCTAATTGCAGCATGAACATAAATTTGATAATTTATCAAATTTGAAAATTTGATAAATATGCTATAGTAGTCATTCTTATGTCATGCCCTCCTGACATTCCTTTCATCTCAGCCCCAGCCCACAGCTGAAGCAACCCACAGATTGACTTTAGCTGTCCCAGTTTGAAAACAGAATTTGTCCTCTTCTCTCAAGACAGGTTTTTTTTGTGCCAATCTAGCACACTTCATGGATGAGGTGGTCAAGGGTTGGAATTTGCCCAGCAGCTCCTTCTGGCCATTGTAGGCTGCCACAAGCATGACCCTTCCCTTCTTGTCATCAATCATAGCCCTGCCCATCCATTTTGTCTTCAGACACAGAACACCTGACTTCTGTGGGATGTCTTTTTCTATAATAATGTGTTGTGATGTTGCATGAATTTACCAAAGGAGTTGAATTTGCATAGGCACAGCACAATGCTGTTTTGTGATCAAACTGCTGAATACTGTGGATGTTTCTGGAGACTTGAACCTCTAATAAGTGGATAAGCCATCTCATCTAAGCATCTTTACCAAGCCTCATCATGCCACACACTGGGCTTCAAAGATTTTAGCAAGAGGTTCTCTGCCCAGTTGCTGGATGGGCGTGGCCATAGTGGATGTGGCCTAGTTGGCTTTTTGCACCATGGGGGGGGGGCGTTTTTGCCCTCCCAGGACTCCAGAGGCTTTCCTCGAGCCTCTGGGAGGGCAAAAATGGCTTCCCCAGTCTCTGGAGGCCCGTTTTTTGTCCTCCTCGAGTCTCTGTGAGCACCTTGCACTTACCTGCATATAAAATGGGCCATGTGAGAACTCCTGGGAGGAGAGGGGCTCGGGTGGGTGGGGCCAGCTAGGAGTGGGATTTGGAGGTTCTTCGAACTGCACAGAATCCTAACTTTTTTATTTATTTATTTAAATTTATATCCCGCCCTTCTCCACAGAGGACCCAGGGCGAACTAGAGGTTCTCTTGAACCCCTACAAACCCCCAGCAGCCCACCCCTGATTATGAGAGCCAATTCACAGTTGGTTTCCCTGTTGGGATGGTAAGAGGGAAAGGAAGTCAAGGAAAACTGTCAATCACTTTCATTAACTTGCCTTTCCTTAAAACACCACAGTAGCACAATTTTTTGGCAAAGCAGAGCTTGGCAATGAGAACAGCACTATGACGCTAGCATACTTTTTAGCTGGCTCCCAGAGTGGATGAAAGCATTTCAACCTGGCCATCTGGCTGTGACCTTTCCCTCATCTCTGCATTTGGAAGCACACATTGTTTTGCAATTTTGCTTTAAGTAGAGAGTTGAGCGCCTATAGCAAATCCCCTGCCAAATTAATACAGAGTAAGCTCACTTCCCTATGCAGGTAAACCCCAAGTTGATCTTTAAATCCGTGTTTTAATCTGTAATTAATCCACAGAAGTGGAAAGCAAATCACTGTTGGAAGTTTTAAATTGCCTCTGAATATATTATTTAAGCTTAGGGAAACTATTCTTTTCAAGGTCAGAATCTGATAGAGCAGTGATGGCCAACCTTTTTTGGCTCGTGTGCCAAAAGCGGGGGGAACGCAGGGGGATTGTGCGTGGGCGTGCCACATCTATAGTTCTATGTGCATGACTCGCTGATTTTGACGCGCTTTTTTCGCCTTCCCCAGGCTCCAGAGGCTTTCTAGGAGCCTGGGGAGGGTGAAAACAGCCTCCCCTCCCCACCTCCAGAGGCTTCAGGAGCTTCACTGAAGCCTCCAGAGGGCGAAAAACAGCCTCAAAAGAAGGCCTAAATCAGCTGGCCAGTGCACACACGTGCGCTGGAGCTGACAGGGCAACGCCTCACATGCCCTAAGAAATGGTTCTGCGTGCCACCTGTGGCACCCGTGCCATAGGTTCGCCATCACTGTGATAGAGCATCCATCTCTCCAAAACTGGAGGTGATTAAGAATCTGCAATAGCTTCACTTTTGTAGGATATACTAAGATATATTAGTATATCCTACATATACGAATGGATCAGGTTCTGGGGATTGAATTATCATTCTTTCAGGAATATACAACGAGGATCCCCAGGGAAATAGATTGCCATTCAAACATTATTTTCAAAACTTTGAGGACTACAGAAAAATGCTTACAGTACTTGTAGTAGTCAATATCAGATTTAAAAGAAAACACCATATTTGGTAGTAGTCCTTATCTAGGCCCAGAAGCTACATTGAGTCGAGCCAGGCCAGTACTTTGGTGGGATTTCTCAAAAAATATTAAGTTTGTAGAATAGACTAGAAAGTGAAGCAAACACCCTAGAACAGGGGTCTGCAAAGTTGGCTCTTTTAAGACTGGTGGACTTCAACTCCCAGAATTCCCTAGCCAGCTATGCTATGCTGGCTGGGGAATTTTGGGAGTTGAAGTCCACCAGTCTTAAAAGAGCCAACTTTGCAGACCCCTGCCCTAGAACAAAATAACCTATCAAAAAACCTGCAAGGTTGTAGCCCTGCAGTCACCAGATGTTGAGCCTCACTCAAAAGAATTCACTGATCATATTTAGAACCTCCACCACATATTTTTTGTAGCTTTAAGCTTACAGTTGTCTGAAAAGTGTTACATTTACAGGGAAACTCAAGTGTGGTAAGAATATTTGTTTATGTTCTTTCTGAAAGTAACTTAAATGCAAAAAAAAAAAAAAATTCCTCAGGTTTTTCCAAAATCTTATCTCAGAAAATGCAATGTGCAGATTGGATCTCAAATAGATTTCCCGGAGTCAGGAAAATGCTCAACAGTAATTGGGAGCAGGTTCAGGGAGCCAAGGAACAATGGCTGATGCACAGTTTTCTAATCAGGCGGCAGCAAAACTTTGGTGCAAGATTTCCAGATTAACAGGTGAGGCTTGAATCCCGAGATCTCTTTTCAGAAACAAATTGCTGCTTTTGAGAGATGGCCTTTGGGCAGATCAAAAGAAAAAAGAAAAAGAAGCCACAAGACAAAAGGGTTTTCAGAAGCTGAAGTGGCTGAGAAAAGACAGAGATCTTTTGCTTTCTGGCCAGCTTTTTCATGCGATTTATACAACCTGAATTCAATATGAATTGCAAAATGAGTTTTTCTACATTTCTAAAATTATTCTGTGCCCCATGATCCTGATTTTGCTCTTTTTTCCTGGCATCCTCCCCTACCCTTTTTGCTATTTTAATTTGCCCTAACGTGCACCTGATTAAGAATGTTACACATGTATTTACTCTTTTTTAACCTCTTATTTGAAGCCGAGTGTTATTACCCTGTCAACAATTTTGCTTTTTGCTCATTTTAATAGACAAGACTGAATAGCAGCTGATTTTGGAAACCTCTTTGATTCCACTGCATCAACACTGGCATTATCATCCATTAGGAACGATGGTATAATTTGCACGATTTATCTACACAACAGAATATGATGCCAGCAAGCAGGGTGGCTTCCCCTTCGTTCTTGACTCCATTCCATATTATGTGATGAATATGATATCTGTTGTGGATCATCAATCTCCAACAATGATCAGAAAGAAGACCATAAACATCTGTTTTAGAGAACTCACAGATCATACACAGCGGGAATTCTGAATATACAGCAATGGCCACTTCCTCAAGGTGCAGCTATGTTAATTCTTCAGTGATTACCATTAATGGGGCAAGGTGTCTTCATGAATGAAGCCAGCCTTACAGTATGTGTCTCAGGATAATAATGCAGGATTCAATCTGGATTGGTCATAGGGACCAGGCATGTAGTTTTCTGGGCTTTCGGACTCATGCTGGAGCTCATCCTCAGGGAATTTCTCTCTCACCAGAATGTGGTACCAGAATGAGTGTACTCCACCAGGTCAGATAAAATATGGTTCACATTCTGCTAGATGGAAGTTCTCTGAAGAAGGGTCTTCCTTCAAAATGTAATTGACCATCCCCTTCTGTTTATTCTGCTGAAATATATTTATTTATTTATAAAATGTCTACACCACCCCTCTTCCCTAAATGACTCTGGGCAGTTCGCAATGAAATAAACATTTAATAAAACATAATTAAAAGCAAAGCTACACTACCATAAATTATGCATTTGAGTTTCCTACATTTGGAGAACACACAAGGAATCAACACACCCAGAGTGCAGTGGATGAGCCTCACCTTATGAAAATCTCTTTCGTGATCAAGGTACTTCTCCTGCTAACTAATTATAAATATATTGCAAGCTCTTATCTTCTCTATATAGACTTGCTCTTACAATCCTGCTTCTACGAATTAGATTTTTAAAATGGGGGAGGGGGCCATTATTACTTTAATTAATTGGTTAGGAATGTGGGGCTTGGACCACATTGAGCACCCGACAGTCCACCCATATTACAGGTAGCTATCGACTTGCGACCACAACTGAGTGCAACATTTCTGTGGCTGAGTGAGATGTGGTAAGTAAATTTTATCCCATTTTACAACCATTCTTGCCACAGTTGTTAAGTGAATCACTGCACTTGTTAAATTAGTAACACGGTTGTTAAGTGAATCTGGCTCTTCAGAAAGTTGCAAAAGGGGATCATATGATCTTGGTAAACTGCAACCATCATAAATAAATCTCTTTCTGGGTGCAGTATAAGGTGTGGTTATGATATTTGGAGCTCTATGAAGCTCCCTGAGTGTATTCCACCAGGTCAGATAAAATGGGCATGCTCTTAGTCCCTCCCCTTTTAATGTTGCCTTCTAGTGGGATCTAGGAAGTACAGGTAGTACTTTATTTACAACCACAACTGAGCCCAAAATTTCTGTTGCCAAGTGAGACATTGTTAAGTGGTTTTTGCCCCAAGTTATGATCTTTCTTGCCCGAGTTGTTAACTGAATCACTGGAGGTGTTAAGTTAGTCACACAATTGTTAAGTGAATCTGGTTTCTCTATTGACTTTGCTGGTCAGAAGTTTGCAAAAGGTGATCACATGGCCCCAGGACACTACAACCGTCATAATGACCAACCAATTGCCAAGCATTTGAATTTTGATCCCATGGCCATGGGGGTGCTGCAATGGTCATAAGTGTGAAAAATGGTCATGTCACTATTTTCAGTGCCGTTGTAGCTTTGAACAGTCACTAAATGAACTATATAAACCATGGACTACCTGCATGCTTTTTCCATGGATCCCTCTGAGATCTGACATGTTTGCACTCTTTAGTCTATAATGAGTTCGGTCATACTCCAAACATTGGGCTTGGGTAAGGTGGGAGCCCAGAAGTTGGTGTTGTTGAATATTGGGAGAAGAAGGGTTGAGGCACCACATTTTTCACTTTATTGTTTTTATCATTGCTGTGAAGTGCCCGGAGTTGTGTTTCTAAAGATGGGTGATCAAATAAGTCTTTTAGATAACAAATGAATAACAAGACCTTTACAGAAGATGAAATAAAGAAAGGAAGGCAGAAGTTAAGACAGAATAAATCTCCAGAGGCAGAATTTCAAAGGAATGCTGACAAAACCATTAAGCCAGGTAATGAATGAGATACTGTACAATGAAATCAAGTATTTCTTTCTTCATGACAAGAAGCATTCATTTCTTTGATTTATAAAGAGGGGAGAGGCCCAACTCATCAACAGTCTCCTAGGCATTTTGAAGGTAGGTGAGGAGCTTTTTAGGGCTATTCTTGCAAACGAATCTCTTCACCCTGATCTGACTGGATTTGTCTAACACAGGAGAGATAATATCAAATATGTTTTGAATGCCACTGACAACATTAAATAAGAAAGTGGTTATAATTTTGCTTGATCCAGAGAAAGCTTTTGATAACTTGATATATTATATTCATATTCATGACCTTGAAGCAGATGAACTGCAGCTCAAATTTTCTCCCAGGGAAAAGGGGTATTTACAATGAACACACACACGCACTAAAAATGAAGAAAATGGGATTTTGCTCAAAAAAGTGCCATTATAGGACAAAATAAGATTATTCTTTCCTTCTCTGTTTTCATTAAAAATAAGACCACTAACAAAAAAGATGTAGCAAGAGAATAAAATTTCAGCAAGTCAAGAGAATAGATCAAAATTAACATGCTGGTGACGTTGAACCCATGGGCACTCAACTGAAGGATTTCTTAGAATTGACAATGGAACATATAGAACAGTATACGGCAGGGGTGTCCAAACTTGGGAACTTTAAGACTTGTGGATTTCAACTCCAGAATTCCCCAGCCAGCATAGTTGAAGTCCACAAGTCTTAAAGTTCCCAAGTTTGGACACCCCTGGTATACGGTATATAGTAGTATCAGGATACCAGTGGAAGAAGACTTAGTTGGTCTTGTTTATATGGAATCTATCAGTAATCAATGGGGGACAAACAGAATTTGAAACAACGAGGTTTAATATTTGTGTTATATCAATCATGTGCTTGGAAAAATTGAAACACTGAAGACTTAGCAATAATGACGAATATCTGTAGCTTGGGTGTTGAATGAGGGTGAAGGTTTGTTCTTTGAACTTGTGGGTTTGGGTTTTGCCCCGTTTTATAATTTTTTTTGCCACAGTTGTTAAGTGAATCAATGCAATTTTGCCTGTCGCAAAGGTGATCACATGACCTCAGAACACTACAACCATCATCAATATGAATCAGTTGCCAACTATCCAAATTTTGATCACCAGACCATCGGGCTGCTGCAACAGTCATAAGTGTGAAAAACAGTCATAAATCCCTTTTTTTCAGTGCCATTGTAACTTTAAATGGTCACTGAATTAACGGTTATAAATCGAGGACTACCTGTAATCCTCTTGGATCATTCTTATATCTGGTGGCAATGTTACAAAGCTCAACAATTATGGAATATGATTCATCAGAGCAACCAATAAAATATTGACTTCTCATTCTTGATAGTTGCCTATTTTCCAGTTAAATATAATATTACCAGGTCTTACATGCCTACTAATTATACTTACCAGTAGTTGATTTTTTACATAATAGCTATAGGATATTCTACACCTCCTGCTGATCACATTCCTTATTAGAAGAAGACACATTAAGAATATGAATCCATGTCAAAAGTAACTTCTTATCTAAAAATAAGTTGGATGCTAACTTTAACATAATTTGGAAACCATATATGGACTATAATTTCACAGATTTCTGTCACATAACTTGAATTTCTTTTGACATAAGTTTTTTAAATACTATATTCTGTTTGATTGACAGCTACAGATAGAGGTACAGCTACAGACTAGCAATAGCAATAGCACTCAGACTTATATACCGCTTCATAGTGCTTTTACAGCCTTCTCTAAGCAGTTTACAGAGTCAGCCCATTGCCCCCAACAATCTGGGTCCTCATTTTACCCACCCCGGAAGAATGGAAGGCTGAGTTAACTCTGAGCCTGGTGAGATTTGAACTGCTGAACTTCAGCTAGCAGTCAGCTGAAGTAGCCTGCAGTACTGCACTCTAACCACTGTGCCACCGGCTCTCTGATTAGAGATTAGATTACGGTAATTAGAATTAGGGGTAGTCAACCTTTTTATACCCACCACCCACTTTTGTATCTGTTAGTAGTAAAATATTCTAACCACCCGCCGGTTCCTCAGTAATGGTGATTTATAAAGTACGGAAGTCAATTAAATTTTTAAAAAAGGAAAGTGCTTTAATATCGGACAAAACCCCACCCACCCACCATGAAAGCTGGAACACCCACTAGTAGGCGGTAGGGACCAGGTTGACTACCACTGCCAAGTATATCAAATCCTTATTCATTTGTCTGATAATTCTGAGGATCATGACTGTTTTTGTCGATTTCTGATTTTCATCTTAGCTCTTAAAGCACTAAAATAATACATATGGATTTCATTTGGTTCAATTTCCCTTGAAAGAATAATGGTGATTGTGTGTATGTGTGTGTTGCTGTCTTTCACTTCTTTTTTCTATTTCTCTTCTTGTCCGTCTTAACAGTAAAAGCTTTAAAAAAAACCACCCAAAGTTCTTAAGAGGGGATTAGTTTTCATTAGAATCCTTGGGAGGCTGACAATCATTGGCAACTCTGACTTCTGCTCTTGTGCCAGTCCTAGATCTCCAACCTCTGATCCTCGCCAAGTGTGCAGCCCCTTGCCAAAGAGCTGATGTGCAGTGAGCCACATGCTCAGCTAAGCACTTCTTCTATGCTGTGTGTATCGGCCTCCGATCAGAGAAATGGGAGCAGAAGATCCACATTTCCGCCTAGAAGGCTGTGCTTAATTAAGAAATAAGGGAAAAAAGAAAATGCTACCAGCATCCTCACCCATGACATTTATTCAAGGATGATCTCCTGACCTCCCTTATTTCCCGCACTATTATATAGGATGGTAGTCCTCGACCTACCACCACAATGGAGCCCGACATTTCTCTTGTTAAGTGAGACATTTCCCACTGTTTTTTTTTAAAGAAATAGCGACATTGACTCAGCTACTATTATTATTTATTATTATTATTATTTCTTGCCAACCTAGCAGTTCGAAAGCATGTAAAAATGCAAGTAGAAAAATAGGAGCCACCTTTGGTGGGAAGGTAACAGCGGTCCATGCGCCTTCTGTGTTCAGACATGCTGGCCACGTGACCACGGAGATGTCTTCAGACAGTGCTAGCTCTTCGGCTTTGAAATAGAAATGAGCACCGCCCCTAGAGTGAGGAACAACTAGCCGTGCGAGGGGAAGCTTTACCTTTACTTATTATTATTATTTTCTTAAAGGAAGTTCCAATCTATAAGAAATAAAGGGGGAAAGAATATTCTTTCCCAGAAAAATTTGCATGAATCTGACTTAAATTTTTACTCCTAGCATTAGTGGAGGAAAAACTGAACCTGGAAGAAGATAAGACCTAGAGACTACAGCATCAATGTAACTTACAACAAAGTCACACACAACCAAAAGCAGAAGGAGTGTGTGTGTGCAAAGACGGTCTGTTCCATCTCATTCCAGAACTATAATTAGAGTGGAGAGGTTTTTGACACGCTCCTAACACTTTTATGAGCCTGGAATTGCAGGCTGACGATCTGCTTTCACTTGTAACTGCATTTAGTTTGTGAAGCTCTGTTGGTCAAAAATGTTTGGTTATTTCATTTCAGAGAAAAGATCATAACAGATGTCACCAAGATGTGTAATATCAATCTCGCCTCCACAATACCGGGTTTCCCCAAAGAAGCAAAATTACCAGGTGGCCACCATTTATTTATTTACTAGCCGATAACCTGCTGTTGCCCTATAAATAAGGTCTGGGCCAAACATAATTTCTAATGTTGCATTTTCCCCTTACCAAAGGGAGCCCCCTTGTGGAGTACTGTGAAGCCATTACCATGGCAACTTCACTGTGCTGTACAGTAGAATCCATTTTACTGCAGCACAGTAGAATTCATTTTAAGGCACAACAGGCTGTATCTTAATAGAACAGACATCCAAAGGGGTTTTAGGGGTGTCTTACCCCCTCAGTATTTGTTTCCAGAGAGTAAGTTATCTGTGTACCAAGTTTGGTTGAAATTGCTGGAGGTATTCCAGAGTTATGCAGCAACACACACACACACACATATATATGTATATATAGATTTATAGTCCACCTTTATTATTATTTTTTGTAAACAACTTGAGATGTTGAACATATCAAATACTCCCTTCTCTTCCTATTTGCCTCACAACAACAACAACAACCTTATGAGTTGACTGACAAAGAGTCAGTCAATTGGCTTTCCTAGATAAAGTGGGACTAGAATTCACACTCTCCTAGTTTCTAGGCTCATGCCTTAACCACTAGATCATAATTGGTTTTAAAAGTTGTCTTACAATATACATTTAGGCAGATTACCTATCTTATACAGGTAGTCTTCGACTTACAACAGTTCATTTAGTGACCATTTGAAGTTACAACAGCACTGGAAAAAGTGACTTATAAATATTTTTCACACTTATGACCATTGCACCATCCCCATGACCACATGATCAAAATTCAGACTCTTGGCAACTTATTTATGATGTTGCAGGATCTCGAGATCATGTGATAAGCAAAGTCAATGGGAAATCCAGATTCATTTAATAACTGTGTTACTAACTTAACAACTACAGAGATTCACTTAATAACAGTGGCAGAAAAATCGAAAAATGGGACAAAACTGATCATATGTCTCATTTAGCAACAGAAATTTAGGGCTCAGTTGTGGTTGTAACTCAAGGATTACCTATATTTTCATACGTTGGTATATGAAGAATACCCATTGTTCTGTGGCAGAAGACATTCCTTTTAGATAGTCTTAATGCCTGCACTTTTGATAAGTACCAGTATGACAAAAAACTGGCTATGCATTTTCTTGAGGTAGTTCATTCATTGGTCAAAAATATCAGTTCAAATAGGCATTTCATCAAGGAAATATTACAGCATTCACTACTTTTGAAAATTTGCGAAATGTAAAATAGATGGACTCTCCCAGGGATATGCATGGTTTCTAGCTTTAAGGGCTCAGTGGCTAAGACGCTGAGCTTGTCGGTCAGAAAGATCAGCAGTTTGGTGGTTCAAATCCCTAGTGCCGCATAACGGGAGTGAGCTCCCATTACTTCTCCCAGCTTCTACCAACCTAGCAGTACGAAAGCATGTAAAAATGCATTCTGTGCACCTTCAGTGTTTAGGCAGATCAACCACATGACCATGGAGACGTATTCGGACAGCGCTGGCTCTTTGGCTTTGAAACAGAGATGAGCACCATCCTCTGGATTCGGGAATGACTAGTACATATGTGTGAAGGGAACCTTTATCTTTACCTTCTAGCTTTAGAACAAAAAGGAAAAAAGAAAAAGGCAGGAACACAATTCAAGACAGCTTACAAAAGGAACTTTATGTATCAGAATAAAAGTATCACGAAGTCTCTTGCTGCTGAATAAAATCCAGGATTAATGATCAACAGGTTCTTCTGTAGCAATGTGAAGGATACCATCAATCCGAAACAGGGGTGTCTTTAATAATAATAGCAGGAAGGCATCATAGACTGGAAAATTGGGCAGGTTTGCGGAGATAGCCAGGAGATATCTGGCCAGCCATCACTCTCTTGCTCAAGATTTCTATATATTTTTAACTAGCCATTCCCGGGCACGCGTTGCTGTGGCCCAGTCCGGTTAAATGGCCAACCAATCTGTGTGTAGATCTACAACTGCACACACAAACACGTACACAAAACTACCTACCTACTGTATTTCTCCCTCTCTCCCTCTACCTCCCTACCTCCCTACCTGCCTACCTACCTACTGTATTTCTCCCTCTCTCTCTATCTCTCTACCTACCTACCTACCTACCTACCTGCCTGCCTGCCTACCAACCTACCATATTTCTCTACCGCTCTACCTACCTACCTAGCTACCTACCGACCTAACATATTTCTCCCTCTCCCTCTCTATCCCTCTACCTACCTACCTACCTACCTACTTACCTACCTACTGTATTTCTCCCTCTCTATCCACCTACCTACCGTATTTCTCCCTCTCCCTCTCTATCAACCTACCTACCTACCTACTGTATTTCTCCCTCTCTCTATCCACCTACCTACCTACCTACTATATTTCTCCCTCTCCCTCCCTCTCCCTCTACCTACCTACCTACCTACCTACCTACCTACTTACCTACCTAACCTACCTACCTACTGTATCTCTCCCTCTCTCTATCCCTCTACCTACCTACCTACCTACCTACTGTATTTCTCCCTCTCCCTCTCTCTCCCTCTACCTACCTACGTACCTACCGTATTTCTCCCTCTCCCTCTCTATTCCACTACCTACCTACTGTATTTCTCCCTCTCCCTGTCTATCCCTCTACCTACCTACCTACCTATCTACCTACCTACCTAACTACCTACCTACCATATTTCTCCCTCTCCCTCTCTATTCCTCTACATACCTACCTACCTACCTACCAACCATATTTCTCCCTCTCCCTCTCTATCCCTCTACCTACCTACCTACCTACCTACCTACATACATGCTTGCCTGCCTACCTACCTACCTACCTACCTACTGTATTTCTCCCTCTCTGTCCACCTACCTACCTACCCTATTTCTCCCTCTCCCTCTCTATCCACCTACCTGCCTGTCTGCCTACCTGCCTGCCTACCTGCCTACCTACCTACCTACCAACCTACCATATTTCTCTACCCCTCTACCTACCTACCTAGCTACCTACCGACCTACCATATTTCTCCCTCACCCTCTCTATCCCTCTACCTACCTACCTACCTACCTACCTACCTACCTACCTACCTACCTACCTACTGTATTTCTCCCTCTCTATCCACCTACCTACCGTATTTCTCCCTCTCCCTCTCTATCCACCTGCCTACCAACCTACTGTATTTCTCCCTCTCTCTATCCACCTACCTACCTACTGTATTTCTCCCTCTCCCTACTTACCTACCTACCTACCTAACCTACCTACCTACTGTATTTCTCCCTCTCTCTATCCCTCTACCTACCTACCTACCTACCTACCTACCTACCTACCTACCTACCTACCTATTGTATTTCTCCCTCTCCCTCTCTCTCCCTCTACCTACCTACCTACCT
Source organism: Rhabdophis nuchalis (assembly GCA_039707465.1). Classification (NCBI taxonomy): domain Eukaryota; kingdom Metazoa; phylum Chordata; class Lepidosauria; order Squamata; family Natricidae; genus Rhabdophis; species Rhabdophis nuchalis. The sequence continues at coordinate 152,590,403 of CM077647.1, read as the reverse complement.
ACCTACCTACCTATCTACCTACCTACCTACCTACCTACCGTATTTCTCCCTCTCCCTCTCTATTCCACTACCTACCTACTGTATTTCTCCTTCTCCATGTCTATCCCTCTACCTACCTATCTACCTACCTACCTACCTACCATATTTCTCCCTCTCCCTCTCTACTCCTCTACATACCTACCTACCTACCTACCTACTGTATTTCTCCCTCTCTGTCCACCTACCTACCTACCTACCTACCTACCGTATTTCTCCCTCTCCCTCTCTATCCACCTACCTCCCTACTGTATTTCTCCCTCTCTCTATCCACCTACCTACCTAACCTACCTACCTGCCTACTGTATTTCTCCCTCTCTCTATCCCTCTACCTACTTACCTACCTACCTACCTACTGTATTTCTCCCTCTCCCTCCCTCTCCCTACCTACCTACCTACCTACCTACCCACTGTATTTCTCCCTCTCTATCCACCTACCTACCTACCTACTATATTTCTCCCTCTCTCTATCCACCTACCTACCTACCTACTGTATTTCTCCCTCTCCCTCTCTATTCCTCTACCTACCTACCTACCTACCTACTGTATTTCTCCCTCTCTCTATCCCTCTACCTACCTACCTACCTACCTACTGTATTTCTCCCTCTCCCTCTCTATCCCTCTACCTACCTACCTACCTACCTACCTACCGTATTTCTCCCTCTCCCTCTCTCTCCCTCTACCTACCTACCTACCTACCTACCTAACCAACCTACCTACTGTATTTCTCCCTCTATCCCTCTACCTACCTACCTACCTACCTACTGTATTTCTCCCTCTCCCTCCCTCTCCCTACCTACCCACCTACCTACCTACCTACCGTATTTCTCCCTTTCTATCCCACTACCTACCTAACCTACCTACCTACTGTATTTCTCTCTCTATCCCTCTACCTACCTACCTATCTACTGTATTTCTCCCTCTCCCTCTCTCTCCCTCTACCTACCTACCTACCTACCTACCTACCTACCTACCTACCTACCTACCTACCGTATTTCTCCCTCTCCCTCTCTCTCCCTCTACCTACCTACCTACCTACCTACCTACCTACCTACCTACCTAACCTACCTACCTACTGTATTTCTCTCTCTATCCCTCTACCTACCTACCTATCTACTGTATTTCTCCCTCTCCCTCTCTCTCCCTCTACCTACCTACCTACCCACCTACCTACCTACCGTATTTCTCCCTTTCTATCCCACTACCTACCTACCTACTGTATTCCTCCCTCTCTATCCACCTACCTACCTACCATATTTCTCCCTCTCCCTCTGCCCCTCTACCTACCTACCTACTTACCTACCGTATTTCTCCCTCTCCCTCTCTATTCCTCTACCTACCTACCTACCTACCTACTGTATTACTCCCTCTCTCTATCCCTCTACCTACCTACCTACCGTATTTCTCCCTCTCCCTCTCTATCCCTCTACCTACCTACCTACCGTATTTCTCCCTCTCCCTCTCTATTCCACTACCTATCTACCTACTGTATTTCTCCCTCTCCGTCTATCCCCCTACCTACCTACCTACCTACCTACCTACCAACCATATTTCTCCCTCTCCCTCTCTACTCCTCTACATACATACCTACCTACCTACCTACCTACCAACTGTCAAGCTCCCGATGAGAAACATCAAATGATTCATGGCCTCACATAAATGTTCAAAGCAATGTCCGTTTATTGAATGTAACGTCATGGTGAGCCACGGTTGCAGCCAGATCTGAGAATAATTGGAATGGCTTCTGCACTTTACCCCCTTATGCCTCCTCTCCTCTGCTTGTCATAATTTACGTTATCCAATTAACGTTGAAAATAATTGCATGCATGCGCAGTCACAGGCTGTTCTGAGATTCCTTTCCTGCCACAGGAATGTCAAGCATTTTCAGTTTGTTAGGCCAATAGATAAGACCTTATGGCAACATCGGGGTGTTGACATCCGGCTCCCCTTACTTCTCGAAAGCAAACTATGGGAAACAAAACAATCTAAATGCAGGTATATGACTTAGGGATGCGTCCCTCTCCCCCCCGGCTTTCTTGGGTTTTCTGCATGGAATTTTGCTATAAGGCGGTCAGCTTGGATGTTTCTATGTTTCACCCACGATGCTTCCGATAGAGGATAACCCTTCCACTTGATTAGGTATTGGAGTTGTCTTCTGTGCCACCTCGAATCAAGAATTCGTTGGAGTTCATAATGGGTTTGGCCCCCTATGACTACAGGGCCTGGGGGCGCACGGGGCAGTGGTCTCAGAGTGGAACTGATCACAGGTTTCAAAAGGCTACTATGAAACGATTGGTGTGTCTTCCCCAGCAATCGAGGCAGTTTCAATACCACTGTGACTGGGTTGATGATTTTTATTATGGGGAATGGCCCCACAAATTTTGGCCCCAGTTTTTTACCCCCTTATGCCTCCTCCCCTCTGCTTGTCATAATTTACGTTATCCAATTAACGTTGAAAATAATTGCATGCATGCGCAGTCACAGGCTGTTCTGAGATTCCTTTCCTGCCACAGGAATGTCAAGCATTTTCAGTTTGTTAGGCCAATAGATAAGACCTTATGGCAACATCGGGGTGTTGACACCAACCATATTTCACCATCTCCCTCTCTATCCCTCTACCTACCTACCTACCTACTGTATTTCTCCCTCTCTGTCCACCTACCTACCTACCTTATTTCTCCCTCTCCCTCTCTATCCACCTACCTACCTACCTACCTACCTACCTACCTACCTACCTACCTACCTACTGTATTTCTCCCTCTCTCTATCCACCTACCTACCTACCTACTGTATTTCTCCCTCTCTCTCCCTCTACCTACCTACCTAACCTACCTACCTGCCTACTGTATTTCTCCCTCTCTCTATCCCTCTACCTACTTACCTACCTACCTACTGTGTTTCTCCCTCTCTATCCACCTATCTACTTACCTACTATATTTCTCTCTCTCTCCCTCTACCTACCTACCTACCTACCTACCTAACCTACCTACCTACTGTATTTCTCCCTCTTTCTATCCCTCTACCTACCTACCTACTGTATTTCTCCCTCTCTCTATCCCTCTACCTACCTACCTACCTACCTACCTACCTACTGTATTTCTCCCTCTCCCTCTCTCTCCCTCTACCTACCTACCTACCCACCTACCTACTTACCTACCGTATTTCTCCCTCTCTATCCCACTACCTACCTACCTACTGTATTTCTCCCTCTCCCTCTTCCTCTACCTACCTACCTACCTACCTACTGTATTTCTCCCTCTCCCTCTCTCTCCATCTACGTACCTACCTACCTACCTATTGTATTCCTCCCTCTCTATCCACCTACCTACCTACCTACCGTATTTCTCCCTCTCCCTCTACCCCTCTACCTACCTACCTACCTACCTACTTACCTACCTACCTACTGTATTTCTCCCTCTCCCTCTCTATCCACCTACCTACCTACTGTATTTCTCCCTCTCTCTATCCCTCTACCTACCTACCTACCTACCTGCCTACCTACCGTATTTCTCCCTCTCACTCTCTATCCCTCTACCTACCTACCTACCTACCTACCTACCTACCTACCTACCGTATTTCTCCCTCTCCCTCTCTATTCCTCTACCTACCTACTATATTTCTCCCTCTCTCTATCCCTCTACCTACCTACCTACCTACTATATTTCACCCTCCCTCTCTATCCCTCTACCTACCTACCTACCGTATTTCTCCCTCTCTCTATCTCTCTACCTACCTACCTACCTACTTACCTACCTACTGTATTTCTCCCTCTATCCCTCTACCTACCTATCTCTCTACCTACCTATCTCTCTCTCTACCTACCTACCTACCTACCTACCTACCTACTGTATTTTTCCCTCAGAGTATTTTGTCATAAAGGATGACATAATACCTGTGGCCCACTGCTCTCTCTGCATCCATCTACCTATCTTTGTTTACAATTTTTTACATTTCCATTGCATGTACCTGGCACAGGTGTGACATCTACACAATCTATATATATCATTGGTGCCGTATTTGAAAGGAACGTTGTATGAACATTTGGAAGCGATTGGTGCTGAACTTTCGGAGATTAGCGGTTTTGAACAAACTCTTGTTACATTTTTATTTATATAGAAGATGGTCTTTGCAATTTATGATTTGCACATTTGAACCATTTGTAGTCTGGCACATATGAAAATACATTTATTTCTCAAATTAGAATGAAGCCTACTATGTTTATAAATTCCCATCTATTTTTGTACTGTTCAATGCATTCCCAGTTGGTAGTGATTAAGATGAATTAGCATTTGGAAGAGATGTTTGGTTTCCTGATGGGGCATATCATCAAGAGTTGAAGCTGGCTTTCCCCAAATCAAATCAAGGGTATTTTACAAACTGAGATCAATTTGTCAGCCCTGGATTTCGAATGAAGATAAAGTTTCCCTTGAGTTGAGATGAACTTGTGGTGAGTTCATGCATTCATTTCCATAGCCTTTTAAAATCTGCATTACAGACATACTTTGCTTTTTTTTTTTTCTATTCTCAGTCATGGTTGTCCCACATGTGCCAACTGAACTTTCTTTGTTGTTCCTTGAATACTTTTCACTTGTCCTCCAGGAAGCTTCTCCAATTCCGAACTGTTCTTGGATGCGAAGTGAAATGTCTTCAAGGAAAAACAAGGAAGTCTGGTTGCCTCTGGAAAAATCCCCTTTGGGGCATAATTTGCTTTTGTTTCTTCTAGATTGATCTTTAACATCCTTGTTGTGGCCGGCTAGCAGAGCTGTTGGGAGACTCAGACAGTGAGAAGGTTCAGGAGGAACATGGGCCAGCCATGGAGTCTGGGAAAGGCTCTGATGAGGGCTCTGCGTTGGGGGCAGAGATAGGGCTAGGGGCATTCAATAATTATCAGCTGGCTTCAGAGTCAGATATCAGTGGGACAGAAAAACAGCTGGAGCCTGTTCCCAATGTGTGCATGCGCAGAGCTACCAGGAGACGGTAACAGCTAAGGAACAAGGACCAACTCGGCAGTACAGGTAAATGGCCCCTCATATAGGGAATAAAGAGGAGCAAAAGATGAGGGAAGTTTGCAGGAGACAATTAGTTCAATTCATTAGGATGAAGATCTATTCCTGACTTCTTGCCAAGTAATTGCCACTATAGCATGGTGTTTGGAAGATATCGGCCTGGCAGCTCTCCAACCTTGATAAAGGTCTGTAGTTGTGAAATCTGATGAAAAACTGTTTGCCGGGACTTTGCTGCAGAGGAATTCCCTTTAACCGAAATAAAAGAGGTTTTATCAGGATGAGGAGTTTGCCCAAGTCGTCTCATTGGTAGAGAAAAAGAAGAAGGCACCCTGTCACCTCCCAGGAAGTTGAATTTTACAGTATTTCTCACTAATGAAAGACAGTATCCTCCCACATACTGGAGGATATCAGCCTACCACGGAGAGCATATAGGAGATGGGGTAACACAATCAGGAATTGAAGCTTGAAGGTTTTGAAATTGAAGGTTTTCAGTTTCAATTATACTGCATGTGAAGGATATGTTTTTATTTTTATAGTTAATGTACACTGAAGGTGGCTTTTAATTTCATTGTACGATGTGCAATGATAGTAAAGTAAAGTAAAGTAAAGTAAAGTAAAGTAAAGTAAAGTAAAGTAAACCTAAACCTAAACCTAAACCTAAACCTAAACCTAAACCTAAACCTAAACCTAAATCTAAATCTAAATCTAAATCTAAACCTAAACTAAACTAAAGTTCAAGAGGAATAGTTGGGAAGGCTAACACTTCTATCCTAACCCAGTCATGCCAGCATCTGCGACCTTAGATGATGACCAGGTTTTGCTAGTGGTTGGGCAAATGGATCCCTTTCCCCGAGTGCGAAAGGAAGTCTATATTTGTATGTTTTGGGGGTTTTTTATGTCTATGGGATTGTGCAGGTTTGTGCAATTCTGTTATTTTGTAAATCTGGTCAACATTCAGTGTTTAGCCTTCATCTGTTGAGAGAAAGGGTGTAAAAACTTGAAGATATCAGACTACAAATAGGTCTGTTTCCAGGATTGTTGACATGCTTAGTAGATGTTTTCCTGCCGGTTGGTGACCTTCAGAAGAAGGGCAGCAAGCCCAGAGGGTTAAACCAATCATTTCCCTTAACCGATCATGTAGCTGCATCAGGAGGACATCATCAGCTGGACGAAAGCCAGAATAGAGACAGTGGAGGCAGGACAGGGATCAACCAAAGGGCAACAAAGATTATACTGGGATTGTCTTCTACTGATTCAAGGATGCGTGGAGGGCATTTTTAACATAGTAGCAGGGAATGCCTTGATGGTAGCCAAACTACAGTCTACTCCTATGAGTTATCCCATTTATTTCAAAACCCATCGATTTATATCTACAGCATTTCTGACCAGTCAGAGAAATTATTAAATTTATGATACATACATACATTTTTGGAACAAGCTCCCCTGAGAATTTGTAAATTATCAGAAAAATTAACTTGGGGGCAGGAAGCAGAATTTGTGATTAGGGTAAAACAAGGTTATTAGAAGTATTCAATGAAAATATTTTTGATTAAAGTCTTGGGGAGCGAATGAGACTAAACTCAATGGGTAATATTTCAAAAATGTCCTTTGTGTTTCTTGGTATTCTTGGAATCCCTGCTCTTAATTCTGCAGCTTTTAATAATTTTATTGAACGAATTTTATTAGCCAGTGAAATAGGACTGAACAAGCAAAAATAGTAGATGATTGTCTTTTCCCAATTATCTATTTTTCTCTGTGAGGGTGCCAAGTCAAAAATCAGCAAGCAGATAAATCAATAACAAAAGCCAGTCCAAAAAACTTACCAGAACAAAGACAAATTCTAAATTACCATGGGGCATTAGCAGATAACATCACTCTACCTTGAAAAAAACAGAGCACTCTTAACTACCACATAGATAGTCAATCTCCGGGATAATATGACCTCAGCATAGCCCTTCAGGTCTTCCAAAGTTGAAATCTGTCATCTGTAACTGTAATCATGTTCCTTCATCTTACTGGTCAATAAAAATCCATCCATCCATCCATCCATCCATCCCATATTTTTTGTTCCTCCAAAGACCTTAGTCAGATATGCTATCTAAAAGATCAGAAGACCCTACATGAACCCATCAAAGTTCTATGTATTCCAGAATTGTGTTTCTCATAGTGACTCATTCAGTTAGATGTCTTTAGGAAGTTGACAGACCATGACAAATCATTTCCTAGATTTAGAAGCAGATATTTACAGCTGGCCCTCGACTTTCAACAGTTCGTTTAGTGACCCTCCGAAGTTACAACAGCACTGGAGAAAACTGACTCACATGTATGTGACGGTTGCATTGTCGTGGGGTCATATGATCACTTTTTGCAAATCTTCTGACAAGCAATCGGGAAACTAGATTCACTTAACAACCATGTAATTTAACAACTGCAGTGATTCAGTTAATAAATATGTCAAGAAAACTCATATAATGGGGCAAGATTCACTTAAAAAATTTCTCACATAGGAACATAAATTTTGGGCTCAATTGCAGTCATAAGTTGAGATCCACCTATAGTGGAGTTCAACCTTCAAATCTAGAGATTTCATAGTGTGATTTAATCTTTTCAATGGCAAGATGGAAAGTCAGACTGAGTGGTGATAGAGTGGAAAACTACATTATCTCTATGATCGATCAGTGGACCTATTGGTATTAAAAAACAACTGTTCCAAAATTTCTTGTAAGACCTGGAAATAATATTTAACGAAACTAGATTCTGAATAGCCTTCTACTGATCCTAAACTCAGAAACCTAATGTGAGCAAAACATATATTGCTGAGATCTATAAGACTACTTCAAGAAAATCTAAAATGAAGAGAAATGTTTTATGTTGAAAACAAGTAATTCTTAGCTAATTTAAAACATTGACTTGACAAATCAGAAACCCAAATGTTCTATTTTGTGTGTAATTCCTGTGAACTCTTATTTAGGGAGGATTCAAATGTTATCTAATTCATTCTACTAATTCCCTTCCCTTAACACACCATTGTTATCCACCTATTGGTTCTTCCTAGTCCTATGCTTACATGATTGCAAATAAATCCAGAGGAATTAAGTAAACAAACAAAGCCACAAGATCTTTCAGCAACTTTTGGTCATCTAGGAATTCAATCCTATAAACCAGGGGTCCTCAACCCCCGGGCCGGGGACCGATGCCGGTCCGTGGCTTGATAGGAACGGGCCGCAGTGAGCGGCGCAGCTGTTAGAAAGGGCCGGAGAGGAGGAGGATGGAGGAGGGGGCAGCCCCCTGGGCAGAGCACGCACTGGGGGCGGGAGAGCGCAGGCGCGGCCGCTCACGCCTTTGGGGGCCCAAGAGGGGCGAGTGAGCCGACTCACCCCCTCTCCCGCACATGCGCTGCCTGTTCCCCCTCCCCCTCTACGCCGGCCGAGCCATAGCCACCGGTCTGCGGAATTTTTTTATCATGAAACCGGTCCCTGGTGCCAAAAAGGTTGGGGACCCCTGCTATAAACCAAAGGAAGTAAAAATCTTTCTTCATAGCAACAAAATCTAACATGAGATCAAGTCCATCATCTGAGTTTTCTTGGTTGTGTGGTTTTTTCCAAAGACAATAAGCAATTCTTCATTTTTCTAGTTAGTTACAATTGATAATCAAATCTGACATCTGAGAGCCATATGGTAGTTTAAGCATCTGTGCTTGGGAAGGAAAATAAGATGTCTGGCCTCTGGCTTCAGGAATACCTCAAGCTTTGTTCTCATGGGATCCCTGGACTATATGACTCCTAATCTTCTACTTTTATTCATGATTGTGGCTAGCCACTAGCATCAAGATTATTAGGCTGAATAAAGTAGTCCATAGATTAGAAAACAAAATGCTGGTGATTTCTGTTGTCACTGCATTTCTGAAGTAAACACATTTCTTTATCTGGACTGCTAGCAATTTAAAATAAGAGTATGGCTAACATCCAATGCATGGAAATTGCAACACCAGAGAAATCTCAGCCCTGAAAGAATTATTTTTAATTAACTTAATGGCCTGGGCAATGAAACAGTTCTGCAATTAGCATCAAAAAGCCAATGCCAGGTGAAATTTCACAGAGAGAGCATGCTGCAGCTGAGCATCAAAACAAGAGACAATTGCCATCTGTCACACTTCAAACTTTGGAGGGACATGAAGAAGGGATAATCCAGCATTTGGAAAGATTCATGTAGGAGAAAGCATGGCTTTGAATACAGAAGGGTTAAACTCTTGGAAATGGTGGGGGCTGTTTAACGGCAGGAACTAACATGTGCCAACATTAGAAGAATGAGTAATGAGTAGGCATCAAAAAGATGGTATAACATTTATCATACAATAAAAATAAATAAGTCACCTTGCACTAAGAAATTAAATAACAGCAAGAGTGATAATATTAGCAACATTATCTGGCAACTTGTACACCATGCCACCATAACTGAAGTCTCCAGATAATAGGCAAGGACAATTTCAAGAACATTTTTCTGAGGCTTTAGATAACATGCTACCTCACTGCAAAAGAATATAGAAAATGAAAACAAATTAAGATGGGAATATGTCAATGACAATGCAGTGGGTGCAAATTTCTTTTAATTTTTGTAAGCCAGGATGAAATGGGTGCTCCAACACTGGAAGTTTTGAAGAAGAGATTGGACAACCATTTGTCTGAAATAGTATAGGGTTTCCTGCCTGAGCAGAGGGTTGGACTAGAAGACCTCCACGGTCTTTTCCAACTCATTCCAAAATTCAACTCACTGTTGCTTTCTCTATTCTCCTTCCTCCGACCCTCTGTCCCTCACTGCTGAATTGTATCTCTCTATCCGCTTTCTAGTTACATAATTAACTCAGAAACATCTATCTCTAAATGATTTTATTATTATCAGTTCATAACAACGTGAAATCCTATTCTTTAGCTGGTGTTGGCCTTCATCCACATTGAGTTCCTCCCAAGATTTTACAAAGTTGTACTATGTCGGTATGGCATACTGGGGAACCAATTAATGTGACCTTTTGCAATTGGCTGATGGAGATTTTGTAAATGCACAGATTGTCTTATCCAAGATTTTTTGGTGTGGTACCCAGTGTACCAATAACCACTATGACCATCACAGCTTATTTATGCCATAATCTTTCAACTTCAGTTTTCAGATCTTGATATTTTCTGATTTACTCTAATTCTAATAATAACTGTTATAAAATCAACTATAATTAATTAACTAATTAATTAACTAATAAAATGTTTTATATTTAATTATTTATATTAGCGATTAATCATTAATCATTATGTTTATAGACTATACAGATAATAATAGTTATTAATAACATTAATTTTATGATGATATCCTTAATACCATCAAACAACAACATCTGCCTATCTACCTAACTTTCATCTATGGAAGAACTCCATAGATGAATAAAAATGCCAAATCCAGTCTAAAAATCTGATTGACTGTGCAATGAATGGTAATAGTTAATAAATATGCCATTATTAACGTTCATATATTTAGAACTAAGCACAAAATAGTAATAAAATATAAATTCAGGTAGAATTGAGCAACATACAAAATAGACACTTTAAAAGTACAGGTAATTCTAACTGAACAGGTGACCATTTTACAATAGAAAAAATAAGTTAGACTCTATAAAGCTATTAGCAAAATGACCAATTACATCTTAAAATTAAGCAATGTGCAACATTAAAACTTATTGTCTTTGGGGCCACTCCAAGTCTCCAATCAGAGGAGCACCCCATTCCTCAAATATAGTTTAGTATTCTCATCCTGCCATATTTCATACATTCAACTCTTTAGGTTGTACCTTACATCGATTATTTGTTTACTCATAACATTTCACATAATAAAGATACATTTATTTTGGTTTCTACCTCATTGTTTCATCCTATTATCTGGAGCATCTGTCTATTAAAATTGATTCTGTCTATTCTATTAACATTCTATTAACACTGTTTCTTTCCTAGCTCCAAACTGCTTTATACCTTTTTATTACGTTATTAGTATATCCATATTTTCAACCTTGGCCCATTCGGGTGAGACACCAAGTCCAATGGTGCTCTGCAAACAGCTATCAACCTGTGTGGCATCACACATTGTTCTTGACATGACTTCACAAAGAAACAACTTACCATAGTGAAACTGGGCATCTCTGCATCTTTTTTTTTAATGTTAGCTTTTTTGCTTCTCACTTGCTAGCTTCCTTTTTTTCCCTCCTTCTTGTCTCCTGGATGTTAAAAGGTCAAGAGATCTCCTGGTCCTTTTTCTCTCCCTCCTCTTTTATTCCCTTCTCCTCCTCCTCCTCCCTCTTTCCCACTCAATTATTCTCAGATCAATGGCTAGTAATGTGGATCCCAGCAAATCCCTGGGGTCTTTGCAACTTACCATGAGTTGAAAATGAGGCAGGGACTAGTCCCTCCCCTGCCCTTTTGGGATTGGCTGATCTTGAGTGTCCCTCTCCAATTGTGCTTTGGGCAGCTGGAAAGACACAGCCAGACAGATGAGGGGGAGAAAAAAACAGGGAATAAATGTATAAAGATACAATTTTCTATTTTTGTGGATTTCACCCCTCTCTTGAATTAATTACTCCATTAAGTTTTTCATTGTGTGTTTTTTTAATTCCCTCCATTCCTTTATTTTACTCTTCCCAGACCTAGCAATAAAGTGATATGGCTTGTAAATCAATGCATGGAAAAAGCTCCCAGGGGAATCAGAAATCCCTAGTTGAATCCACTAAAATGTCAGACTTTGGACAGCCAAGATTCAAGTCTGCAGGGTTGCCCTTTCCTGCTGCAGGAAACCCCTCCCTACCTGCAAAATGTATGAATGGCATAATAAATAAAGAATGCATCTCTTCCATGGCACATTTTGTTATCATTATTTACTGTTGAATGTTATCACTTGCCAAGACATGTTGGTAAACATCCAGAGCAAGCCCATTGACTTGATGTCCAGCAGGCTTTCTGATAACTCTTAAAAACCACAACCTGTATTCAATAAATGATTAAATGTCAACATTTACTCAAGACACGATGAATTATTAAGGACACTGGGAGATATCTGGGGCTGTAGAAGGTTGAACTTGGACACTCAGTCTGATTGTGAACAATCAGCCATTCGTCTTAATAAAAGTTGACAGCTATGAATCGATGATAGCACAATGGAGGGAATAGCTTGTTAGTCAAAAGCTGCTTGTTCTTGAGATTTACTGGATAAACATTTCGTATGTTAAGAATGAAAGACTTTTAAGATCAACCAAGGATAGCCAAATCAATTTGGTGCTTTTGTGAACATTTTTGGCATTGCCAAAACACTTTTATTTTCTAGTTTTGGGGCTACTTCATAAGAGCAAATAGATGTTGATTTAGCCTTATTTTAAATTACCATTGGTGACATCATTGCATGGTCAAATCCAATTGATGGTTTAGCATCATGACCAGGGGTTAAATACAGCAGGTTCTGACAGGTTCTGGAGAACTGGTAGCAGAAATTTTGAGGAGTTTGGAGAACCCGCAGATGCCACCTCTGGCTGGGCCCAGAGTGGGGAGGGAATAGAGATTTTGAAGTATCCTTCCCCTGGAGTGGGATGGTAATGGAGATTTTGCAGTATCCTTTCCCTGCCATGTCCACCAAGCCACACCTACAGAACCGGTAATAAAAATTTTTGAAGTTCACCACTGATCATGACATTATACAGATTCTTTGTGATGATTAAGTGATCAATCCAGGAAGAAGGTGTAACTAAGGGGAAAAAATAGAAGTAGCCATTAACAATGGCAACTTAGAGGATTTTTTAAAAGTGAGTGTCCCTATTTCCTTTTGTTATCCCTTTTTGAGACAAATACCTATTCGAATAAAATGGCTAATTGAGACCTGAAAATCAAAAGTAGAGAATATTTCCTGTATTTTGTACACCTGAAGCTAAAGGTATTTTAAGCAGAATGTTAAAAAGCATTCCAGCTTTCCTCCTTTGTGATATACCTTCCTTGTAAAAAAAAAAAAAAAAAGCAAGCTTATATTCCATTGGGGATCTTACATTCCCATCTTGGACTTATTAAACCACAGGGCAAATTTTACCTCACTTTTTCAAAAACCCAACATTCTCACCACCACCACCACCCTCTACTTATATTTTGCTGGTATTTTTCTTTCTTTCTTTGCATTGTATGAAACTCAAAACAATTCAAACAGCAGCCATTTTTAATTTTGGTATATTTTTGTGCATCTTCTCTTTTTTTCATGTGAGGAATATGTCTGCAGCAATAGCAATGGCCAAGTTCATTTACACATTGAGAATGTGGTTCCCACAATGACCAACCGTTTCATTCCTAAGCCAATGGTTCCCCCTTATGGTAAAAACAGAGACTTAACCTGCTCTTATAGATGCTCTGTATTTATCAAAGGGGAGAATGAAAAATGACAGGAAATCCCCAGCAAGGGAACATTAGCAGAGAGTGATGATCCAGCTGTCTTTCAAAGCTGCTTGTTTACCATAATTGACATTATGTTGAGGATCTAAGCATCTATGAAATCCCAAGGCCTTCTTTGTTTCAGTACAATGTTCAACAGACCTGAAATAAATATTTTCAGAAAGCCTATTCCTCAAATATTGAGTCAGTACAATTTTTCATGTGGTAGCCATTTTAATCCTTGAGAGCAGAAATTATTGGTTTATAACGTGCTATAAAGGTCACATTTATCCAGGCAACTTCCTGTCCTCTGGCAAGCTAAACTAGCTCCAAGTATAGGTTGGAACAGACGTCCATATCTCACCCTTGTCATTATTGTGATGATGATGATGATATTGATGATGATGATGATATTGATGATGATGATGATGATGATGATGATAACTAACAACCAGACTTGGTTTCTTCATATGTTACCTTTAGTGATGCGTGCAAACCAGCATTTGCATTTCCTGAATTGGATGAGGAGAGCATATCTTTCTCTTTCTGTCCTGGCCACTTTTTACAGAGGCACAATTGAGACAAATTTTAACAAACTGCATCACTGTTTGGTTTGGTGGTAGCAGTGCCTCAGATAGATGGTCCATACAGAGACTGATAAGGACACAAAATGTTTCTGTTGCTGCCCTCTGGGAGGAGGCTTTGAAGTATCTATTGTAGGACTGCTAAATTCTTAACTGCATTGTTCCCTATGCCATCCATCTGGTAAACTCACATGATTCGGGTTTTTTGCCATGTACATGTATACATCCGAAATAGACTGTGTTGTTTCTCTGTGTCATCTATATATATACTACTCACTCATCACAAAATCTCCAGAATGGTAAAGCCTACATACTTGAAATTTGGCAGTATGTTCCTATTGGCTTCTAGGTGCTCGCTAAGAAAGGATTTTTCTAAATGACTATCAGATCATTAGTATTTCTTATGTGGTAATTAACACATTCTGATGTTAAGGAGTTCTACTCCCCCTCTCCACCTGAAAAGAACTCTGTTTCGACTGCCAGTTGCCTCACATTCCGTTACCTCAGTTCAAACTGGCAGATGTTCCACTTCTTCACTCAGGAGTGATCTGGGGCTCCTTACAGTACTAAACATCAGTACCACACTAACATGTCTACGCCTTCCACCTATGGAACTGCTTCCGGACTCAAGGCAGCAAAAGAAATATTCCCTTATGTGTTTTAATCATTGACCACCACTGAGCCAATGGATTGAACTGGAGTGAACCGGATTTCTCCTGCATTGCCCAATCACATAGTTTCATCACAAAGCACGGGTAGCCAGCTAGTATAATATATGTGGGTATGTGGATATATGCATAAAGGTTATCTTTTGAGAGCTGAATGCCATGAAATTTCATTTTAATGTGTGCTGATTAGTATACACCTAAATTGGCAAGATTCTGTTCTGTTCTGTTCTGTTCTGTTCTGTTCTGTTCTGTTCTAATCTAGTCTAGTCTAGTCTAGTCTAGTCTAATCCAACTCCTGGAGATTCTATGGGCCAAGTCTCTCCACATCTTCCACTCTTGCACAAATTAATCAGTGGAACAGCTTGCCTCCAGAAGTTGTGAATGCCCCAACCCTGGAAGTCTTTAAGAATATTTTTGGATATTCTTGTCTGAAATGGTATAGGGTTTCCTGCCTAAGCAGGGAGTTGGACTAGAAGACCGCCAAGGTCCCTTCCAACTCTGCTATTGTATTGTATTGTATTATTTGAGTTTTTCTATGCTCTGGCTAGTGTCAACTTTGATGGGGTCCAGTCACCTTGTTCTTTGATAGCCTGGTTTCCTTTTATGTAATTATTGTAACCAACATTAAAAGAAAACTTGCAAAATGAACATCCTTCCTCCAATAATGTCTGCTTCTGTTAATTAAACATGTCGTCCATTTTAGAGGGGCTCTTGGTAACAGCGTCCACAGGTAGTCCTTGATTTACAGTCATTTGTCTAGTGACTATTCAAAGTTACAATGGCACTGAAAAAAGTGACTGATGACTGTTTTTCACACTTACGATCATTACATCATTCCTTGGTTTGTGTTTATGATGGTTGCAGTGTCCCAAGGTCATGTGCTCACCTTTTGGGATCTCCTGACAAACAAAGTCAATGTAGGAAGCCAGATTCACTTAACAATCATGGTATTAACTTAACAACTGTTGTAATTCACTTAATAGGAAAAGACAGAAAATGGGGGCAAAACCCATTTAGCAACTGTCTTGCTCAACCACAGAAATGTTGGGCTCAATTGTTGTCATAAATTTAGGACGACCCGTATGCTGCTTTCTTGGATGCCCCATGGAAGAGTTTTGGCATCATGGGATGCCATTGCCTTCTTCCAGGAAGACTTTTATTTTTGGGTGGGAAGGTGAGATGTTACTTTAGGTGACCTCCTAGTCCCATCCTGGTACTAAAAAGGGGTGATCTTGATTAGTTTCAAGCCAAGAATGGCTAAGGGATCCTATTTATTAAGACTCTGTTCCCATTTGTGTAAGAAAAAAAATATCCTGTAAAATATACTGTAGCAAGGTGTTTGTTTCTTTACAGCAGGATCCTTTAGTTGGGACTCAAAGAAATGTGGTTACCTCGATGGATTTTTCTTGCATTAACAAGCAAAAAGAAAGACATACAGTCATTTCCTCATAAAGATATCGTAGAACAGCAGTCCCCAACATTTTTAGCTTTATAGACTGGCGGGAGGGGGGGGGGCAGAATGGATGGCACCATGCAAGCAGAAGGAGAGTGTATGCATAGCTCCATTTGCGTGAGTGATGGGCATGTGAAACTAGGCCCATGATGGCATACATGCCCGAAGGGGCACACAGAACAATGCTGCCTGGCATGCGTGGCATCACCTGTTCCTTTTTTGATGCGACGATCAGCTGGTGTTTGTGTGTTTGTGTGCCAGAAACCAGAAGAGCTGGTCTTTCCATTTTCCGGCAGGAGCATGCACACTGGCCAGCTGATAGGTGCATGTGCATGCATGGTAGTAACTGGAAGACTTATTGTGAGGCACGCATATGGGTGCTGGAAACCAGAACTTCATTTTCCGGCATGTGCATGCCCCCTGGGCAGCTCCTCTTTTTGAGTCGCAGCCTAGATGAGCATGCACAAAGTGCTCCCTTTTTGGCAGCCCGTGCTACACGCACACGTGCTTCCTTTTTGGCATGTGTGCTTCCTTTTTGGAAATCTACGCCACGTGCACACGCATGCTTCCTTTCCGTCACTGAGTGCCGAAAAGGTTCGCCATCATTGACCTAGTCTATATCCCACTTCAGATTCTATCTGTCTTTATTTATTTGTCCATTTTATATAGCCACCCATCTCACAAAACAAAACGACTCTAGACTTTGTGCAACAAAGCTGAAATAATAAATATCTAAAACAACTATCATTATGCATAGTACAAACATTAAAAACTATAAAAACAAAGCTAAGACAAAGACGAAGTGGGAGAAGAGATGTTAATGATGATGGAGATGCTGTATTTTACTCTATAGTCATGTAAAGCAGGGGTCTCCAACCTTTGCAACTTTAAGTCTAAAGGACTTCAGCTCCCAGAATTCTCCAGCCAGCTTTGCTGGCTGGAGAATTCTGGGAGCTGAAGTCCTTCAGACTTAAAGTTGCAAAGGTTGGAGACCCCTGATGTAAAGGATGGATCCAGACTCCCATTTCCTCTTTCCAAGTTGCTCTTTTAACAGAGAAAGAAGAGAAACTCAAAAGTAGAAATAATGGTGTGGAGAAAACATGTTCAATTAATAAAATGGAGGCTGCATCTCTTTTCCTTTCTTTCTGATATCTTTCTTTCTGATATTATTATTATTTTATTTATATTTATATCCCGACCTTCTCCACAGAGGACCCAGAGCAGCGATGTTGTGTGATATCACACACAACACACCAACACTCACACACGCATATCTTCTGTCCAGGACTTGTGTAGCTTTCCCGAAACTAGCCAGCAAATCACTTGACAACTGTAGTAAGATAGATCATAAAACAGGGCAAAACTCACTTAACAACTATTTTGCTTAACAATGGAAATTTGGAGTCAATTGTGGTGATAAGTTGAGGACTACCTGTACCATAATGGATTGTCTCCTGTTTAGCATCAACAAAAACCTGTTTTAAAAATCTCATTCTCTTAAAGAGCCAGTGCCATGCCTATCATGGCTTGGGAAGTAAACACTAAGGAATTAAACATTCAAAGCCTGCTGGCTTGCTGGAAGCACCGCCTGTTATCACTTTCTCCCACAATCAGCCCAGTTTAGCTCTTACAGAAGTTTTGCTTTTCTATGTGTAAATGAATCTATTTGCCAATTTTGGTAAACTCCTATTAAAAATAGAAGGCTACGCCAGGCCTTCTTGCAAGCAATCTGCTTATGGAAATATCCAGTTTATTAAAAATAAGAAAACTTTAGAAAATTAAGTTCGAAAATGTTTAGAAGGAAAAATTGAAGATTGCTTCATTTATGCAGTTCTATCACTTAAATGTGTAGTAGGAGAGCAGGCAGAACTGGGGATGGAGTTAAGCAAATCATTAGTCTAGTATCATTACGTTGCCACAAATCCTCCAAGTTCAAACCCTCTTGAATTCCATTGACTCGTATCCGGTGACAATTTTGTATGGACTAGATTTAGTTGACTAGATTTTTCTGTATAGACTTGGCCGGGGTGGTCTGCTACGGATTCACCCTGGGTTTGAGAGAACCTGTAGCTAACGTTATGGCTGGTTTGGAGAACCTCCAAATCCCACTGCTGGCTGGCCTCTCCCACTCCTCCCCTCCCACCCCACACCTCCCAGGAGTCTCCATACAGCACCTACTAAAAAAGATAACTTTTATTGTCATATAAATCTTTCCATTCCCCGCCATCCAGTCAGAACTGAAGACGCTTCTTGGATGGGAAGTAAAATGTCTTCAAGGAAAAACAAAGGAAGCCTCTTGAAAAAGCACCTTTGGGACTAGTACCCTGCTCTTTCCATAGATGTCACTGAGAATTAGTGTTTCAAGCTAACCAAGCAAACTATGGCAAACCCATTGTACAGCTATTCTCAGTTTCCTTTTCTCCCACTTCCTTTCCTTTTTTTAAATGATTGTCAAGGTAACCAATTTCTTCCTACTGTCCTAGAAACGTGCACACTTCTGCTCTTTCTCTTCCTGTTACTTTTCATTTTGGGGGATAGAACAGTGGGGGGGGGGGAAAGTAAGTATAACCTGATGAGGAGTTTCACAAGGCTGCTTGTCAACAGTTTGATGGACAATACAGCTTCTTGTGATCTTTTGCTAACCCCGTAACAGAGAGAGACCAACAGCCAAATAAAATGTACCATGAGGTACTTTACTATGATGGCCTAGTTACTTGCGGGACCGCCTCCTGCCACATACCTCCCACCGACCGATTCGCTCCCACAGAGAGGGCCTCCTCAGAGTGCCGACTGCCGGTCAATGCCGGCTGGCGACGCCCAGGAGTAGGGCCTTCTCTGTGGCAGGGCCTGCCCTCTGGAACGACCTCCCCCCCGAACTTCGTACTATCACGGACCTTCCCCTCTTCCGCCGCTCACTTAAGACACATCTTTTTCAGCAAGCTGGACTGGCATAGAATTTAAATTTAGGAACGATAGAGCCTCAGCTAAATTAGATAGGTTTTAATGGGAATTTTAGCACAGGTTTATTATTTAATTTCTTTTTAACTTTTGTATATTTGTTATTTATTATTGTAGTTTTTAATGTCCTGTGCACCGCCCAGAGTCTGTCTCGACGGAGATTGGTGCGGTTTACAAATAAAATAAAATAAATAAATAAATGAAGGATCTCAAAAGTGTGGAGCCAAAGTTTCTTCCACTATAAATCTTTGCGCCTTTTTGAGCTTCCAATTGCACTTTGAATTGCAATTCAGGTTGTTGCAGGTTTGACTCTGAAATATGCCTGTCTTCTTTTTTTTACTTCTTTTTATTTATTAAGGAAATAAATTAATACATCAAAGTGACTGGGGATACTATCTACTACAATAGATAGATAACACTTTACCCTCTATAGCATCCTGGTCTGAAACTAAACTGAAATAGCTCTGGATAATAAGTAAGTTAAGTTAAATAAATAAATCTTCACGTCCAACACTGAAATATGTGTGCCTTCCTTTTGATCTTATTCTTGCCCAAGATTTTATTATTATTATCCCTTATGGTCTCCTTCTATAAGGAAAATAGATTTCAATTAGATTAAAAAAAGCAATTATCACCAAAAGCCAAAGTTTTCGTGTGCTCTGAGACATGTTGTTTTATTTGGTGCTCAACCTCTAATGCCCTAATTTCTTCATCATCATCTTTTCATGTACTGAATTCTGAAGTTTTGCTCATGATATGATAGAAAAAAAGACCCCCAGTACATATTTGGATGAAATTGACTTCTGAGATCTCTACCCCTTCATCATTTTTAATCTGTCTAACAGATTTGCGACAAAAATTAAATCATTGGCTCCAAAGATGAAGAAACTGGATCCCAGTTGACATATACTGTAGATTACAAGGTTGAAGTCCAAGTCTCATTGAGTAGTGGTCTTCATGGAAAACAAATGGGATTTCAGAGACTGAATTCAGGAGTGTATTCTCCAAGACCCAGAATTAAGGATTTGGAAAGCTCATAATGGCAATTGCAAACCTGAGCACCACCTTATTTTACAAGAAATATCTTGGAACATTGACTCAAAAATTTGACATGCATACAAAGCAGCACAATATGTAGTTCACTAGCACCATGCTTTATCTCATCCAAAATCAGCTCAAAAAGTTGTTGTGGTAGAACAGCAATAGCAGTTAGACATATATACTGTTGCATAGCACTCTGAGCAGTTTACAAATGTAAGCATATTACCCCCAACAATCTCATTTTGCTGACCTCGGAAGGATGGAAGGCTAAGTCAATCTTGAGCTGGTCAGCATCGAACTCCTGACTGCGGGCAGAATTAGTCTACAATACTGTATTCTAACCATTGTGCCACCACGGCTCCTAGAGTATATATTAAAAGTATGTTCTTCTAAAAACTGTGATAAAGGTAAATAAAAATTGGACCAGGGGCTTTATACTGATTTGCATATCTGGAGTTTTATATGTATCAAAGATATGTATGCTACAAAAAGATTTATAATCACTTCAACAGCTCATTAAAAATAAATCAGGCATGTGGATGACAAATCTAACTTCTGCACAGATGACAAGTCTTTAAAAGCCCTGTGCTGAGCACTCACCAGAAAGCTGTGCCTTTAAATAACTCAAATATATAAATACATTTAACCCTAAATATGTAGCAGAGCAATGAATCATATCTGTGATTGAATGGAGAATAGAAAAATATGATAAAATCTGCTACTGTAGCTTTACAGTGCATAATTTTTTCATTGTATCAATGATTTATGTCCTGGTGACTGATGGCCCAGGAACAGGTTCCATATTTCTTATAAACTATTTTACACACACACACCTGCAGATACACAACACAACACAACACAACGCGCGCACACACACACACATATTTCTGTAAGGATTCAGAGTGCTTTGTAAGAAAATGAATGGATGTACCAGATCTAAAAACCATCATTATTTTTGGGAGGGGGGTTCAACATTATTCCAAGTATTTCTCTGGAGGTCTCCCCTACTTTTTCCTATCTACACATGTTGTGCTTTTTTAATATATATTCAGTATAAGAGGTTTTTAGTTTAGGGAAGAAGGAAGAAAGAGAGGGAGAGAAGAAAATGGAACAAGAGTGACTTTAACAAATGGACAAAGTTAAAAGAAAAAAGGAAAACCTCTGAAAGAATCCTCCCCATTCCCACATTATGACTAAAACATAGAACATAGAATAAGGGAGCTTTTCTGTTCTCTCCATAACAACTTTTTGAGATAAAATAATTTGAAGGATAAACTTTTAATCAAATATGTTTAGTTAAACTATCTGTTTGGATCAAATATCTGAAAACTCATAGTCAGGGGTGGGCTGCTACAGGTTCGCCCGGTTTCAGGAGAACCCATAGCTAACATTATGGCCAGTTTGGAGAACCTCCAAATCCCATCCCTGGCTGACCCTGCTCACCTTGCACCACCCCGCCCAACCTGCATCTCCCAGGAGTCTCCACACGGTCCCGTTTTGGATGTGAGGTAAGTAGAGGGCCCGCATGGACGCTCAAGGGGGGAGTGGAAAACGGGCCTCCCAGAAGTTCTGGAAGGCTGGAAACAGGCTAGGTTCCAGCCTCCAGAGGACCTCCAGAGCCTGGGGAAAGCAGTTTTCGCTCTTCCAGAGGCTGAAGGAAAACCTCCGGAGCCTGGGGAAGACTAAAGTGCTCCCCTGCCATGGTGCAAGAGGCCAACTAGGCCACACCCACCATGGCCACACCCACCCAGCAACTGTGCAGAGAATCCATTGCTGAAATTTTTGAAGCCCATCCCTTCTCATTGTACTATCCTTTGTGCTGGGTATAATTATTTTCCTGCATTTATTCTCTATCTCCATATTCCCCAGTGACTTTCAGGATAAAAAGGGTCCCCCTTGTCAAGGGTCACACCCTAACATTGATCTTCTTTAGGGACAAAAGTGTTCACTGACCCATTTTGAGCTCCTCGGGAGGATCCCTAAAAGGATCCCTAAATCAGGGGTCTCCAATCTTTGCAACTTTAAGTCTGAAGGACTTCAGTTCCCAGACTTCAACAGCCAGCTTCAGGCTTAAAGTTGCAAAGGTTGGAGACCCCTGCCCTAAATGATGTGCACGTCCTGAGGGTAACCAGTTGATTGGGCTTTATGAAAATTACAAGTCTGGTTAGGCTGGATCGGTGCACAGGTGAAATTAAAGAAGTTGTTAAGGGCTATTTAGATCATTAAATTCAAGCTTTTGCTCAGGGCTGCATTCCAGATTAAAGGATCCCTAAATGATGTGCACAGGTTTTACTTGAAGAAAAAGAGTGCAGAGAAGAGCAACAAAGATGATTAGGGACTGGACTGGAGGCTAAAACATATAAAGAACAGTTGCTGAATTGGGTATGTCTAGTTTAATAAAAATAAGAACTAGGGGAGACATGGTAGCAGTGTTCCAATATCTCAGGGGTTGCCACAAAGAAGAGGGACTCAAGCGCCTGAAGGCAGGACATGAACCTTGGAAAGAATAGGTGGAAACTAATCAAGGAAAGAAGCAACCTAGAACTAAGGAGAAATTTCCTTACAGAACAATTAATCAGTGGAACAACTTGCCTGCAGAAGTTGTGAATTCTGCAACTTCAGAAGTTTTTAAGAAGAGATTGGACAACTATTTGTCTGAAATGGTATAGGGTTTCAGGCCTCGGCAGGGAGTTGGACCAAAGACCTACAAAGTCCATTCCAACTCTGATATTAACTCTTAGAAACAACAAAGGGAAAATGACCGTACTATGAAAAAGCTTCTCCTAACATTCAACTGAAATCTGCAGTCCAAAGACATGTCTATTATTCCAGTGTACTTTGGTACAATAGATGACAAGCTCTTGTCATTTTTATATGATAATGCAGATATTTGGAGAGAGCTATTTTATAATTATATAATTTTTCATCTTATTTTTGGATAATTTCATTATATATATATTTTAAAAATAGATAAAACTAATTTGAGCTTGCAGATTATAACTGAAGTGGATTCTTCCTTATTATCTACTATCCTACCCTTATACCAAGTCTATTGCATCTCTCTCAAATCTGTAGGAAAATCTCCTGTGGTCAAATACCAGCTGATGTTGAAAGTCAGTCATATTCTTGAGTCATAAAGAAAAACAAAACAAAACAAAAAATCAGGATTAAAAGGAAGGCACCAAACAATTCCATAGGTAACCATTAGATGTACTCAATGGTATTATGATCATGTTGCATCAGCTATTAGAAATTTTATATGCTGTCCTCAAGCATGAAAAGTCACCAGAGGCAATTTCTTTAAAAATCGTAAAGGGACAACCTGGTGCAATAAAATCCACTATAAAGCAGGCATTCAACAAACCAAGTGAGAAAAATTCTGAACCCTGAAAGCAAAGGTGGATAAAGCAACCTTAGATAAGGTTCAGAAATGTCCAATGTACACAAATATGTAACACCCACATATTGCACAAAATGTTTTGTTCCTTTTACTTTTAAGATCAAAGCTGAATAATTTCATATTCACTTGATGTTCCTTAGGTAATTAAGTAGTATCACACTATAGGAAGTTAGCACACCCCTCTCCTAGGAAAACGAAATATTCTAGGCATTATTAAAACGGCAGAATATTATATTTCTCTGAATGAGAAATGGAGAAACATGTTTTTTTACGCAGGAAGCAGACTCACTCTTAATAGCCCCAACCCTTCTCAACAGCCCACAGCAGATGTCAGCACTTAAGAGATAAGGAGATAACTAGGTCTATTCAAAAGCAAATGCCTTCACCCAAGATCCAACAAAGGTAGGATTAGTCCTCTACCAGAGGTGCAGTGGTGGGTTTCAAATTTTTTAGAACCTACTCTGTAGGTGTGGCCTATTTTGTGGGCGTGGCTTGGCAGTCATGTGACAGGGTGGGAGTGGCCACCTTTTAAAATGTGGTGAAACTCATTTAACAACGCTCTTGCTTAGCAACCAAAATTTTGGACTCAATTGTGATGATAAATTCATTCTTTCTTTCTTTCTTTCTTTCTTTCTTTCTTTCTTTCTTTCTTTCTTTCTTTCTTTCTTTCTTTCTTTCTTTCTTTCTTTCTTTCTTTCCTTCCTTCCTTCCTTCCTTCCTTCCTTCCTCCCTCCCTTCCCTTCCCTTCCTGTTGGGTCACTGGCAGCGGCGGGCCAGATTTACTTCCAGGTACGCCGGTGGAACCCCCTCTCACCGGTTCTCTAAATTTCACCAACCGGCTCTCGCGAGTAGGTGCGAGCCTGCAGAAACCCACCACTGCAGAGGTGGTATTCAGCTCGTTCTCTCTGGTGAACCGGTAGCAGTGGCTGCGAGAGACTCTGCCCACCCGCTCCAACATAATTCAGCAAGTGCGAGCTCTCACATTTGTGAACCTGTAACGAAGGTAAGTGAATCCCACTGCTGCCCTCTACTCATCTAGCAACAGAATTTACCACATGGAATCTGGGGAGATTACATCACCCAGCAAGATTCAACCAAGTTTGGGACTTAAGACACTACAAAGTTACCTCTGCACGGTCCCAAGGGAGTCTGACAACCAATCAGAATACATTTCTTACACAGGAACAGGAAGCTCCAAGGTGGAGCCCAAGAGAGGGTATAAATCTCTCTCTCTGGATTCATGGCCTTGGCGGAGCCTCGCCCTCTGCCTCCACCATGACATTGGGACCGCTGGACGTGGTGGATGGGCCGAGAGTTTCCATGTGTGGACGAGACATGTGGCTTACCAGCTCAATGTTCTGCAGTGGACATGGTTTATTGGTAATCTTAAATTATGGCTTTTAAAGACAGTTCATATCAAGGCGGTGTTTTCCTGCTGACAATTCATCTCCTCACAGACTATTATTAACGTATTCAGTGGCTGACCTCCGTGCCCTGCGGGAGTCCCCCCTCTCACAGGTTTGGCCCTCAGCTCTAACGAGGGCCCACCTTGATGAGGGGTTTGTTAACCAGGAGAGGTGGTCAAAGCGAAAATTAAGGGGGTTTTAAATTAGATTTTTAATCCGTTTTTTAAGGGGCTCCAGGGAGGGGGGGCAAACTAAGACTAGGGTGGTGGGTGAGGAGGAAAACCCACCGGGGATTGTTTCCAGGCTGGCTGACGGTCTCGACGGGGAGAGCGGAGTGTCGAGAATCGGGGAGGGGGTGAGGGTCTGTCCAACAGAGGGCTATTCTATCGAGACTGTGTGTGGGAGGGGCAGATATGGCGGGAGTCAAGGGCCATATTACTTAAGGGGAGGCGCACCCACTGCTTGCGAGCGGTGGTGCACTCCGGACCTCACGGCTCCTCTTGCGACCCAGGGGGTTCAGGATCTCAGGGCCTGGGCCTTCGGCTGATGTTGTGTAATGCCAGGTCCATGGTTAATAAAGCCCCCCTCATTCACGATCTGGCTTTGGAGAGGGGGGCGGACCTGGCGGGTATTATGGAGACCTGGTTGGGCCAAGAGGGGGGTGCCCCTCGTTGGAATGTGCCCACCGGGTTACCGCTCATTTCACCAGCTGAGAGCCCAGGGTCGGGGTGGGGTGGGGTGTTATTATAAAGGAGGGCCTAGACCCGAGGGAGACCACTGTGCCACAGACAGCCGGCTGTGAGTCACTATGTGTGAAGTGGGGTCATGGGAGACAACTGGGCTTGCTGATTGTGTACCTGGCTCCCCGCTACATATCAGCAGCGTTATCCAAGCTTCTCAATGTGATAGCCGAGATGGCGGTTGAGGCTGTTAATCATAGGGGACTTCAACCTGCCATCGATAGGTAAAGCATCTGAGATGGCACGGGAGTTCATGGCCTCCATGACTGCCATGGACCTGACCCAGTTAGTTCATGAATCCACCCACACTGGAGGACACACACTGGACTTAGTGGCCAGTGGTTGAGTGATCTTAGGCGAAATAGTTGTTGAATCCCTGTCATGGTCAGATCACTCTCTCCTCCGGCTGGGCTTTCCAACTGTTGCATCCCACCACAGGGAGGCGGAACCGGAAGCGAAAAGATGGTTCCGCCCCAGGTGCCTGATGAACCCTGAGAGGTTCCAGATGGAGCTTGGGCCAATACCTGAGACCATGACTCGACTGAGGACCTAGTGGCCGCTTGGGATAGTGCGGTCACGGGGCCCCTGGACCGGGTCGTGCCTTTGCGGCCTCTCACCCGGCGCCGAACCACCTTGGCTCCCTGGTTTTTCAAGGAGCTGAGGGTGATGAAACATTGGAAGAGACGCCTAGAGAGCGGTTGGAGGGCCACCCGCTCCGAGTCTGACCAGACACTGGTAAGGTCGCATTTGAAGACCTACCTAGTGGCGATAGAAGCGGCGAAGTGTAATTACTTCTCCGCTCTTATCGCATCTGCAGATAACCGGCCTGCTGCCCTGTTTAGGGTGACCCACTCCCTTCTTCATCAGAGGGTGTGGGATGCCCCCTTGCAGGGTCATGCGGAGGAATTTGAATGTTATCTGCATAATAAAATCGATCAGATCCGGGAGGGGCTGGCCTCCGACTGGTCTAGTTCAGATAGGTTGACGGAGGCAGGTCTTGAGTCTGTCATCTGGGAAGAGTTCGATTCTGTGACTCCTGAGGACATGGACAGGATGCTGGGGCGGCTGAACGCCACCACATGTTTATTGGACCCTTGTCCCTCCTGGTTGGTTCTGGCCTCCCGGGAGATGACACGAGGCTGGCTCCAGGGAATTGTCAACGCTTCTTTGAGTGAGGGGTTTCTGCCGGCTGCCTTGAAAGAGGAGGTGGTGAGGCCCCTCCTCAAGAAGCCCTCCCTGGACCCAGCTGTGTTAGCCAACTACCGTCCTGTCTCCAACCTTCATTTTCTTGCGAAGGTTGTTGAGAATGTGGTGGTGCGACAGCTCTCTCAGCACCTGGAGGAAACTGTCTATCTGGACTCGCGCCAGTCCAGCTTCCGGCCTGGGTACAGCACAGAGATGGCATTGGTCGCGTTGGTGGATGATCTCTGGAGGGCTCGGGATAGGGGTTGCTCCTCTATCCTGGTCCTGTTAGATCTCTCAGCGGCTTTTGATACCATCGATCATGGTATCATGTTGCACTGGCTGGAGTGGGTTGGGGTGGGGGGCACCGTTTTATGGTGGTTCTCCTCCTACCTCTCCGACAGGTCGCAATTTGTGTTGGCAGGAGGGCAAAGGTCGACATCACTTATGGGGTGCCACAGGGGTCGATCCTCTAACCTCTCTTGTTCAACATCTATATGAAGCCGTTGGGTGAGATCATCCGTGGTTTCGGGGTAGAGTTCCATCAGCATGCTGATGATACTCAGCTGTACATCTCTACCCCGGGCCACCCCAACGATGCCGTGGAAGTAATGTCCCGGTGTCTGGAGGCCATGCGAGTCTGGATGGGGAGAAACAGGCTCTGACTCAACCCATCCAAGACCGAGTGGCTGTGGCTTCTGGTGTCACGATATAACCAGCTGGTGCCATCACTGGCTATTGGGGGCGAGTCATTGGCTCCTACAGAGAGGGCTCGCAACTTGGGTATCCTCCTGGACTCTCAGCTGTCTCTAGAAGACCATATGACAGCTGTGATCAGGGAGGCTTTTTATCAGGTTCGCCTGATACGCCAGTTGCGCCCCTTTCTGGAGCGTGACACTTTACGCACGGTCACTCAAGCCCTCGTCATTTCCCATCTGGACTACTGCAATGCTCTCTACATGGGACTTCCCTTGAGGTGCACCGGAGACTCCAGTTAGTTCAGAATGCGGCTGCGCAGGGGATTCTGGGAGCGTCTAGATGCTGCCACGTGACACCTCTCCTGCGCGAGCTGCATTGGCTGCTTGTGGCTTTCCGTGTGTGCTTCAAGGTATTAGTAACCATCTTTAAAGCGCTCCATGGCAAGGGACCTGGCTATCTGCAAGACCCCTGCGCCAGTTCCGTCGGGCCTTAAAGACCTATCTGTTTTGTGCGGCCGGCCTGGCGCACAAAACAATTTTTTTAATTGTTTTAGTTTTTAAATTGTTTTAGTAAGGGTTTTTTAACAGGATTTAGATCAGGCCAATCTATTTAATATATTTTAATTGTATTTTTAATTGTATTTTATGCTATGTATTATTAATCTTATTATTGCCTGTACGCCGCCCTGAGTCCCGCAAGGGAGAAGGGTGGTCTAAAAATTTAATAAATCCTAATCCTTCTCTCTCTTTCTCTCTCTCTCTCTCTCTCTCTCTCTCTCTCTCTCTCTCTCTCTCTCTCTCTCTCTCCCTCTCTCCCTCTCTCCCTCTCCCCCTCTCTTCCCCCCCCCATCTGCTTTTTTCTTTTGCCCAGGATCTCAAGCCATGTGGTCCTGTCCACCACCCCCTCATAAATGACCTTGTGTCAGAGGGGGACCCGGACCTGGTGGGAATTACGGAAACCTGGTTGGGCCCCGAGGGGGGTTTACCCCTCGTGGAAATGTGCCCACCAGGCTACCGTGCATTTCATCGGCCTAGGGCCCTAGGCAGGGGTGGGGGGGTGGCGGTTATTGTTAAGGAAAGTCTGGAGCCGAAGGAGACCACTGTGCCTCAGACGACCGGCTGTGAGTCCCTCTTCGTGAAATGGGGCCTAGGGAGGCAGTTGGGCTTGCTGCTTGTATACCTGGCTCCCCGCTATGTAACAGCAGCCCTGCCCGAGCTACTCGAGGTGATCGCCGCGATGGCGGTGGAGACCCCCAGACTTATAGTCATGGGGGACTTTAACCTGCCATCGGCGGGCGAAACATCCGAGGTAGCTCGGGAGTTCATGGCTTCCATGACGGCCATGGACCTGACCCAAGTAGTTCAGGGCCCCACTCACGAGGGAGGACACACGCTGGATCTGATTTTTGTCTCTGGACACTGGATTAGTGATCTCGGAACAGGGGATTTAGTCATCTTACCCTTGTCATGGACAGATCACTCTCTCCTTCGGATAGACTTTCCAACCGTCACACCTCACCGCGGGGAGGCGGAACCGGAAACACCTAGTTGGTTCCGCCCCAGGCGCCTGATGGACCCGGAAAGGTTCCAGAGGGAGCTTGGGCCAGTACCTGTATCCCTGCCCCGCGGCTCGACTGAGGACCTAGTGGCCGCATGGTATAGTGCGGCCACGGGGGCCTTGGACCGAGTCGCGCCCTTGCGGCCTCTCATGCGGCGTCGAGTCACCCAGGCTCCTTGGTTTACCGAGGAGCTTCGGGAGATGAAACGCCGCAAGAGACGCCTAGAGAGTAGGTGGAGATCTTCTCGATCCGAAGCTGACCGAACACTAGTGAGAGACCATATTAGGACTTACTTAGTGGCGCTAAGAGTGGCCAAACGTGAGTATTGTGCCACCCTTATCGCGTCCGCGGAAAACCGCCCTGCCGCCCTGTTTGGGGTGACCCGCTCCCTCCTTCATTTGAGGCCGCGGGAAGCCCCTCTGCAGGGTCGAGCAGAGGAATTTGGAGTATTTCTGCAGGACAAAATCACTCAGATTCGGAACGAGTTGCCCTCCACTAGTGGCCCAGTCGGGGCGTCCGGTGCTGGTCTTGAGATAACACCCTGGGAGGAGTTCGACTTTGTTACTACCGAGGATATGGACAGGTTGCGGAGGAACCTTAGAGCCACCACATGTTTATTGGACCCGTGCCCCTCCTGGCTTGTACTGGCATCCTGGGAGGTGACACGAGGCTGGCTCCAGGGCATTGTGAATTCATCTCTGAGTGAGGGGTACTTGCCCACCGTTTTGAAAGAGGCGGTGGTGAGGCCCCTCCTCAAGAAGCCATCCCTGGACCCGGCTTTATTAGAGAGCTATCGTCCCGTCTCCAACCTTCACTTTTTAGTGAAGGTTGTTGAGAGTGTGGTGGCTCAACAGTTTCCCCGACATCTGGAGGAAGTTGATTATCTAGACCCGCGCCAGTCCGGCTTCCGGCCCGGTCACAGCACCGAGACGGCATTGGTCGCGTTGGTTGATGATCTCTGGAGGGCACGGGATAGAGGTTGTTCCTCTATCCTTGTCCTATTAGACCTCTCAGCGGCTTTTGATACCATCGACCATGGTATCTTATTGCACCGATTGGGGGGGTTGGGGTTGGGAGGCACCGTTCTACGGTGGTTCTCATCCTACCTCTCTGGTCGGTCGCAATGGGTGTTGGCAGGAGGGCAGAGGTCGTCCCCGAGGCCCCTCATATGTGGGGTTCCTCAGGGGTCGGTCCTCTCTCCCCTTCTGTTCAACACCTATATGAAGCCGCTGGGCGAGATCATCCGTGGTTTTGGGGTGGAATACCATCTGTACGCTGATGACACTCAGTTGTACATATCCACCCCAAACCACCCCAACGATGCCGTCGAAGTGCTGTCCCGGTGTCTAGAGGCCGTACGGATCTGGATGGGTAGTAACAAACTCAAACTCAACCCGTCCAAGACCGAGTGGCTGTGGTTTCCGGCACCCCGGTTCAGCCAGTTAAGTCCAACACTGGCCATTGGGGGCGAACAACTGGCCCCCGTGGAGAGGGCGCGCAACTTGGGTGTCCTCCTGGATTCCCGGCTGTCCATGGAGGACCATGTGGCGGCCGTGGCCAGGGGGGCGTTCTATCAGGTACGCCTGATACGCCAGTTGCGCCCCTTACTGGACCGGGGAGCCCTTCGCACAGTCACTCAAGCGCTTGTGACATCCCGGCTGGATTACTGCAACGCTCTCTACATGGGGCTCCCCTTGAGGTGCACTCGAAGGCTACAGTTAGTACAGAATGCGGCCGCGCGGGTGATTATGGGTGCCTCAAGGCAAACCCACGTAACACCTCTCCTGCGCGAGCTGCACTGGCTGCCTGTGGCCTTTCGAGTGCGCTTCAAGGTGTTGACAACCATCTTTAAATCGCTCCATGGCTCGGGGCCTAGCTATATACGAGACCGCCTCCTGCCCCATACATCCCTTCGTCCGATCCGCTCCCACAGAGAGGGCCTTCTCCGGGTGCCGTCGACGGGGCAATGCCGGTTGGCGACACCCAGGGGAAGGGCCTTCTCTGTGGCGGGCCCGGCCCTCTGGAACGACCTACCCCCCGACCTTCGCACTATCTCGGACCTCCGTCTCTTCCGCCAACGTCTGAAGACGTATTTATTTCAACAAGCCGGCCTAGGATAGCCCCCTGTTCCTGACTTTTAAAAAAAAAAAAAATAATTATAATTTGGGAAGGTTTTTAACATGGGTTTTAGCACGGGTTAATCTAATTTAATATATTTTAAATTGATATTTATTGTATTTTTGTGGTTTTAATAATGCCTGTGCGCCGCCCTGGGTCCTAACAAGGAGAAGGGCGGGATATAAATTTAATAAAATAAAATAAATTAAACCATCTTTTCAAGCAGGCTCCATGTTTCCATTCTCTTTTTTCCCACTTGGAACTGAACCCAGATGGACATTCCTTCCAACAACCCAATCCCACCAACTTCTAAAAGCCTCATCTTCAGTTCTTCAAATCTGAAATGTGTTACTTCAGAAATAGCAATAGAAAAAGAATAAATGGAGCAAATTTGAAATGCTTAAAAAAATGTCAAGAAACACTTTGGGATAAGTCAAATCTCATCTTCAAGGTATAGTTTTTAAAACTAATTCATCAGTAAAATGAAGCAACCCAGATTATTGGGGGAAATATGCTGCCTCTGTAAACCACTTAGAGAGGACTGTGGGTCGTGATATAAGTCCTATTGCAGTGGTGGGTTTCTGCAGGTTCGCACCTACTCGCGAGAGCCGGTTGGTGAAATTTAGAGAACCGGTGAGAGGGGGTTCCACCGCCGTACCTGGAAGTAAATCTGGCCCGCTGCTACCAGTGACCCAACGGGAAGGAAAGGAAAGGAAGGAAGGAAGGAAGGAAGGAAGGAAAGAAAGAAAGAAAGAAAGAAAGAAAGAAAGAAAGAAAGAAAGAAAGAAAGAAAGAAAGAAAGAAAGAAAGAAAATTTATCATCACAATTGAGTCCAAAATTTTGGTTGCTAAGCAAGAGCGTTGTTAAATGACAACATTTTAAAAGGTGGCCACTCCCACCCTGTCACATGACTGCCAAGCCATGCCCACAAAATAGGCCACACCTACAGAGTCGGTTCTAAAAAATTTGAAACCCACCACTGTCCTATTGCTATTTACTTGTTACAAATAATAGCTGTGTGAGACTTCATTTAAGAAGAAGAAAGAAGAAACAGAATTTATCAGCCATTTTAAAATTCTATCATAATGTAAACTTTTTATGTGAGTGGGTCAAAACTATTGCTTATTTTATCTGTATATATTTTGAAGGACTTCATGCAGGTGTTGAAAATAATCTGCAAATAAATGAGATTACCAACATTTGATGATTCAGTGGGATGAAGAAAGCTGAGTCCAGAGATCAAGAATTCTGAAACCTTTATTCCAAACAATAACCACCAAAGTCAAAGGATAACATAATAGAAAATTAAATCTTCACTTTCCAATAAAGAATAATTATTATATACTGTAAGGTAAAGGTAAAGGTTTCCCTCACACATAGCTGCTAGTTCTTCCTGACTCTAGGAGGCAGTGCTCATCTTCGTTTCAAAGCTGAAGAGCCAGCGCTGTCTGAAGATGTCTCCGTGGTCATGTGGCCAGCATAACTAAATTCCGAAGGCACATGAAACGCTGTTACCTTCCCACCAGAGTGGTCCCTATTTTTCTACTTGCATTTTTACATGCTTTCGATCTGCTAGGTTGGCAGAAGCTGGGACAAGTAACGGGAGCTCACTCTGTTATATGGTGCTAGGGATTCGAACCACCGAACTGCTGACCTATCTGATCGACAAGCTCAGCATCTTAGCAACTGAGCCACCGTGTCCCTATATACTGTGCAGTAGTACAAACTATAATGAATTATCTGGAGAGAGATTTTTATGAAACAGGGTAGACATTTGCTTGAAATAATTGTAAGGAATTTAAATAGGGAGTTTTCTTACACATTGAATTCAGACCTATTACTATTGTTGGAAAATCTGTTTATTATATAGAAATGGTAGTGGAGGATTATTATATAACGATATAGATTGGTAGCAGAGGATGATTACATGGTCATACAGATCAAATAAAACATATGGTATAAAGTCATCATGGGCCTTGCTACTTAATTGTTATAATTGTCATAGCAAACTCTCCTCAGAACAAACAGAACCATAGATTATAACCATAGATGTAAACGAAACACTGCCATCTACTGGCCGAATGATTCTGTAGTTGTTGCAATAGAAAATACATTCTAGCATATATTCCAACAACTATCATAAATTGTGATCGTTGTAAATTGCATTATCCAAGTGACCAATGTGATTTTATGATCTTTTTTCTAGTGATTGTACAGCCATCATCGCAAACAGGTGTAAATGCAGGGTAATTGCTGCACACCTGATATGCGGTTCACATGATCATGTGAAGGGGGTGTGTGCTGTCATAACTTTGTAACTGAGTTGTAAATAGCTCTGGAGAGATCTGTCTTCACTTCAATTGGTTGCTAAATAGCAGATCGTAAATTGAGAGCTACCTGTATATCTTTTTACTAGTATCTAATTAAACGTGAGTTTAATCCAGTTTCTCCAGTTTATTTATCTGACCAATTTGTACGGCTGCCCATCTTGCAACACAATTCTGGGTGGCTCACAACAACAACACCCTTCAAAAAACTATAAAACCCATAAAAACAAAGTGCCTCGGTCATCCTCCTGGGATGCTCTGGCAACCATTCCCCATCTCCCATTGCAGTCTGCCTCAACTCTGAGGGAAGGCCCAAGTCTTCCAGTAGGTTAAAAGAGTAGAAGGGTACAAGGGATATAAGATAAATTTGTACGCGGATGATACCTTGATTATTTTGAAAGATATAGAGAAAGATTTGAAGAGGATAAATAAACATTTGAAAGAATTTGAAGAAATGACAGGTTTAAAGGTAAATTGGTCAAAATCTGAATTATTAATGAACAAAAATGATAAGGAGTGGGAGAGTATGCAAGAACAATTTGGCATAAGAATTAAAAATACACTGAAATATTTGGGAATAACACTTTCACTTAAAGTTAGAGAATTGAAAAAAATTAATTATGATGTGATGTTGGATGAAGTAGAGAAGAAGATAGATAAATATAAGGAGATAAAGTTGTCTTGGGTTGGCAGAATTGCAATGTGTAAGATGATGTTGTTACCAAAGTTGAATTTTTTATTTGAGATGCTACCATTAAATTTGACAGAGAAGGATATGGAAGGATATCAGAAGAAATTAGATAAATTTTGCAATGGTGGGAAAAGACCTAGATTAATGAAGAAAATGTGGTATCAAAATCAAAAGGAAGGTGGATTGGGAATTCCCAATCTACTTAATTATTATTGGGCCTATAATATTCGAACTGTAATAAAAATACTTAAAGGAGGAGATGGTCATTGGGGAGATCTAGAGTTAAAGGATATAAAGAGATTTGGCCCTACATGGTTTTTAGATAAAATAAAAACAAAAAAGGTAATTAACAGTTATTGGTTAAAAAGATTGAGCAAAATTTGGAATAAATTCGTTAAAATATTGATTCCGGATATATCCTTCTTGGGGAAGACACTTGGAAGTTGGCCGATTAAAATCAATATAAGTCGAGAGAAAGTAATTGAAGATGACAATATAGGAAGTATAGTAAATTGGTTAAGAGCATTAGAAATTGAGAGCAGAAAAAAAGAAATAATTGAAAAATTGGAACTGAATTGGTTTGAGAAAATACAGATAGAAAAATGGTCTACGGAAGTAAGGGGAACATGTAAAATAGATAGAAATAAGACTGAATTTGAAAGTTTAGTATCTCAAATTATTAAGGATGAAATTGGGTTAAAGGGACTCGTTAGTAAGATATATAAGATTATAAACTTTGATGGAAATCCACAAATGGTAATGAAGACGAATTGGGAGGAAGAGCTTAAGATTAAAATATTAGACTTGGATTGGAATGTGAATTGGAAAAGTCGAATTATGAGGATTATGTCTATAAGGATCAAAGAGCATAACTTTAAGGTAGTTTGGAAATGGTATTGGACTCCATTAAGGTTATCATTGATGGATAAAAATATTAGTAATAAATGTTGGAGATGTAATAAGGAAGTGGGAACCTATGAACACATGTGGTATAAATGTGGAAAAATTAACAAGTTTTGGCAACAATTGGAGGAAATGATGTTTGAAATGATGAAGAAAAGAATAACTTTGAGATCAGAATCTATATTACTACTGATAATTAAGGATTTAGAATTAACAAAATATGAGAAAGAATTGATTAGAATTATGATTATAATAGGTAGAATTATAATAGCAAGATACTGGAAAATAGAGGTAAATATCAAAATAGAAGAGTGGTATTGTGAAATGTGGAAATTAGCTTTAAATGATAAAATGACATGTGATATTAAATTCAGAGAGGGGGTCTATAAAAAAGACATTTTCTGGAAGATTTGGAACCCATTTGTGGACTATGAACTTGGAACTTTGGATGCCTCGACACCTGTACCCAGAGAACGCGGATTTTGGAGATCTTAAAGACAATTGAAGATATCCAAAGAACCAACTCTTCCTTTCGTTTTGTATAGCACTGGGTGGATTATTGTTAAAAAAAAAAAAAAGTAAAATTTATGTTTATATGTATACCGGTAATTTGTGGAAAATTATAATAAAAATAATTTAAAAAAAATAAAATAAAAATAAAAGAGTAGCAACCTGCCAAATGTCAGGGGAAGGACATTCTATAGGGTAGGAGCCACCATGGAAAAGCAGCTTCCTAGATACCCTTAAAGTATCTAACAAAAAATAACATTTTTGTTATTTTTCTCCAAGGCACCTGGGGGCAGGACAAGAAGCAATGGGTGGAAACTAATCAAGGAGAGAAGCAACTTAGAACTAAGGAGAAATTTCCTGACAGTTAGAACAATTAACCTCTGGAACAGCTTGCCTCCAGAAGTTGTGAATGCCCCAACCCTGGAAGTCTTTAAAAAGATGTTGGATAGCCATTTGTCTGAAATGGTATAAGGTTCCTGCCCACGCAGGGGGTTGGACTAGAAGACCTACAAGGTCCCTTCCAACTCTGCTATTGTATTGTATTATAAAGGAAAGGATCTGGAGCATGCCCACTCTACTTGACCTTATGAGTGGACAGATACTTATGGATTTTAGGATTGCACAGATGGTTTGGGCAGCAATAGAGAAAGATTGGCTGGGATCGCAATCCATTCAGGTAAGAAGGCTGCAGAGGGCTTGAAGACTTTGAGAAATGGAGAGTCTGGGAGGGTATAATTGGCTAAATAAACAGCCTCCCCACCTGCTAGGTAGGCAGCCCAGACGCCGAAAGTCCCAATGGTCATGATTGTGTGGTTGCAATAAGTAAGGAGAGCAAAATCCCTTCCCGGAGCGGCTTCCTTCCCATCCCCAGCAAAGTAAACATCACCCCTGGAAGCATTGATGTTCTTCTTGCACCAGTCCATCCCATTGCTGGTGACCACAAAGATGGGATTGAGGTATTTCTTTCTGAAGTAGTCCATGGCTTTCTCCAAGTAACCTTTGTCAGCCACCACACCTTTCCAAGTTTTGGGCATTATCCTCACATAATCCCCTCTACGGACATGCACTCCAACATAGGTCACGTTCTGGCGTTCTCCCCGCAGGATTTGCAGGTAGTGGTTGGCCTCTTCCTTGATGTGGTCATGGAAAGTGAACTCCTTTAGTATTTCCTGGTGGATGTGGTGATAAAAGGTGTAAGAACAAGGGTAGCCCATCAATTGGACGTATTTCCCTTGGATGTGACGATAGTCCTCTGACATCCAATCATGCAAGTGAACATTCCTCCATTGGATCTTCCTAAACGCCTCAGCAGAGATTACAGGCAAAGTGATCTTGAAGACTGGCGATAAAGCCGAATGCATTTCTGGACGGATGTAGGCTTGGTATCCATTGAGCTTGGCCAAGGCATAAAGGGTGGCATATTGTCCCATCTGGTTCCCGAGACGCCCTAGGGAGTTCACCGTCCATATTCCAGGATCAATAGCCTCAGAGGACAAACTAGAATTAGGGGTAGTGTGCTGGAATATAATTTGTTCTATCAAGGAAGAATTAAATGTGTTTTTGGTAGATGGATAGTAGTGAGAGATCTTCTGAGGTAGATGAAAAATTACGGATAAAGAAAGGAACCCCAAAATGTAGAAGAAATATAAGAGGGAGAATTGACCGGAAGTACCTCTTTGTTGATGTTTAATTGTTACAAAAGAGAGAATCCTAAAGAGAAAGTAAATTAATTTCAATACCTAGGTGTGATAGCACACTGACCCTCTTGATAGTTCTGGTTTTACATTTATTTATTCAAAAGTAAGACCTGCTAACATTGCTGGGATTTATTCCTAATAAATATCCATTTGTTCAAATGTGATATTTGCTTAAAACGAAAAGAGAGATTGACATGCATGACTATATTATGTTTAAACCAAAATTAACCTTTTTAACTTTTCATCCCAGTTTATTGAATAAAACTCATGCAGATTGTTTGGACCTACATCAGAGATGGGCAACATTTCCAATTTCAAGAACTGACAACTGGCTCATCCGAACAACAACCTTGATAGCGTCCCCAGGAAACAGTGGGGCTAATATTTTTCAACCTACATGGGGCATATTTAAGGTGTTTAAGGGTGGAAATGGGAAAGAGAAACTTCTGGAAGGCAAAGTATTTATCGTATTTACAAATCCTTCAATCTACCTTCTTTTAATAGTTAGAAGGTTCTTCTACTGTTCGAAATTTAACAGTAGAAGATAGTCAAATTTCACAGGATGTTTTAAGACCAGGCTGCTTGATTTTTTTAAGCTGGAAAAGCTGGTTGATTTGCCTTTGTCTTCCCTTTCATTCTTATTTTTTGAAAGGGGAAAAAGGTCATTTTTGTCAAACATTGCCAATTGCTATTGAATTTGGTGTATGTATTCTTGCCATTGGAAGGGTTTACATACAATATCAGCCATAGGTTCTCCACCCCTGTCATAAACCATAGTGAACATTGGAAGTTTTAAAGGAGAGAATGGACAACCATTTCTCTGAAATGGTATAAATTTCCTTCCAACTCTGTTATTCTGATAAATTATTATGGCTAATTTTTTACAATCCGTTTGCCCAATACATAATGGTTTAGCAAATTTAAGGCCCATGAGCCGGATGCAGTCCATGGGGTGCTTAGATCTAGCCTGCAGGGCTGCCCTGGAAACAGCATAGGACAGGCCCTATGCAGGTCTCTGCCAGTGAAAAAGGAGCTTGGGAGCTCGAGTGCCCCTCCCAGGCTCCATTTTCACTGGCAGAAGGTTGCAGGAAGCCGTTGCACCTGAAAACAGAGCTTGGGATGATGTTTTCGCTGGCAGAGCGCTTGGGCCGCCACAGGCAGCCTCGACACAAGTGACGTCAAGCTGGCCACACCCACCTTGTCCACACCCACCCCAGCTCCCCGAGGTCAAACACAATCCTGATGTGGCCCTCAATGAAATCGAGTTTGACACCCTTAGTTTAGCATAAGCTGTGAACTCAACGTTAACTAATATCCACTTAGAGAACTGAAAGCTCATGATGCTGTCCATATACAGATCTACAATTGGTTTGTGTTGGCTGGGAATAGCCCTTGGCCCTTATTAGTAATTAGTAAGTAAAATAATGTGGCTTTTCCCAAATGCTAAATTGTGCCACCCTGAGTGGCAGAAAATGAGGGCACCAAAGACTTTTAAAACATTTGGTTTGTAAAATCAACAAAAGGCAGCTGATAATTAACACATTGATTGCAAGGCATAAACTTTTAACACAATTAGTTAGTTTCCTTCTGATTTTGTGATTCTTACCTTAAAGTTCTACTGGAAATCTCCTAGCTGGGTGCT
Source organism: Rhabdophis nuchalis (assembly GCA_039707465.1). Classification (NCBI taxonomy): domain Eukaryota; kingdom Metazoa; phylum Chordata; class Lepidosauria; order Squamata; family Natricidae; genus Rhabdophis; species Rhabdophis nuchalis. The sequence continues at coordinate 152,551,348 of CM077647.1, read as the reverse complement.
AAGATTGCTGGACCATACCATTATTCAAATAGTAATTGGTGTGTGTGTGTGGTGTGTGTGTGTGTGTGTTGGAGCTGCTCTTATTTTGGAAGAGAGTTAAAAAAAATGCCTTGTAATCTTTCACCCCATGAGAAGTTGGGATCGTTTTTGGGAAAAGGCCATGGGCACTGTTCCTCATTCGGATTCTTATCCCAACTCTCCTGGCATTCTCTATTGCCATTACCTTATCTTTATCTTTCACTAAAATGGCTTCAAGCAACAGCCTGGCTTTCTTCTCCTCTTCCTTAACACCACAGATGTTCCTTGTCTCCAGCCAGGTGACACTACGGCAGCTTGTCTGCAGGGTTGGTATTCACTTACTTTCCCTACCGGTTTGCAAATGTAAGCGCATACTTTGATTGCACATGCAGCTTTTGCACGTATGCACGTGGCTTGAAAACGTGCCTAAATAGGATGGCATAGAGCCAGGGTGGGTGGGTGGCAGGGGTGGGTTACAGCAGGCACTACAGCCAGTTAACTTGTGGGTGTGCTTCCGGCACTTAAAAACTTACTATTTTCATCTGGCCGGCCTAGCATGATCTACTCCGCACCCACTGTTTTATAACAAATCAAAGTTTTAATTTATGGGTTTTTAAATTTAAATTTATTTTAAGCAGGGTATTGATTTAATTTAGTTATTATTTAGTAATATTTTGTATTTACGTATATTTAGTTTAAATCTCTGTTCGCCGCCCCGAGCCCCTTTGTGGTGAGATGGGTGCGGGTTACAAATGTGAATAATAAATAAATAAATAATAATACATGCTTGATGTGCGCTGGGTGCGCATGCACAATGCAATAAAAAATGTTCTGCACATGCATAGAAGTGAAAAACAGGAGAACTGCCAGTTCCAGTGACCCAGACCACCAAACCACTGCTGGTTCAGCCGAACCGGTAGGAACCTACCACTGGTGGGTGGTCCCACCTGTGATTTCCACTACCAGATGGGGCAAACCAATCCAAACCGGCTGAATACAACGTCTGCTTGTCTGCCCAACTGCTGACCTGGGGGAATTGCATCTTGTGGCTTCCACTCCACTGGAAAGGGAAGTTTGGTTCTGAAGGAGAGGAGAAGGTCATCAAAAGAGGAAATAGCTGGGTGTTTTAAATGCCTTTGTCCTTCTTTTCAGAATCTACTGATGAATCCTTAGCTTTCCATGGGCCTTTAACCAGCAAATCTGAACTATCCCATTCTTTGTATTCATTTCCTTTCCCCTTTTTGAAATCTTGAAATATCTAATATATTTACCATCTCTCCACCATAGCACATGTGTATACACACACACACACACACACACCACATATCCATAATCCTTACCTTCTTCCCCAGCATTTTCCTACCATTGTCTCTTCTATTCGCGACCATCAGTTTCGACTTTCTCAAGATATATTTATCATAAACTCCGTGGGTCTGAGTGAATCCTCAAATCCTCTATTCTTTGTCACTTTTGATGAAATTTGCTGCGGCTCACAAAACTTTATACCTTTTATTGAAATTGTTAGCCATAATTCTCTTCTAATTTAGGCTATCATAAACCAGCATTGCTCTTTCTGTGTAATACAATGTCCATTCTTTTAGTGTCTCGTTCGGCTAATCTAATTTTGCCTCCGCTCTCCCCACACTTTGTTCCCAGTTGTGATTTTTAAAAAACACCCAACACAAATCTTTTTTCATTGGTTCATAGTGAAAGATTAACTTGGGAGCATTAAATTCTACTCAATCATTTAAAAGGACCTAGCTATTTGAGCATAACCTATAAATATTCAAATTTTTTTTTTTTTATTTTCTTCCTGTGGATCTTGCTGTAACTTGATACAAGTAAGCAAGAATGCCTTCTGTTCTACCAATAGTATTTTGTTTTCCTTCCACACTGGTCAAATAGAAAATCTATGGATCATTTCAATGTGACAGACCTAATCCCCTATAAATAAATGAATAAATATTCCTTTAAGCCAAAAAATAAATATTTCCCTAGCCTCAACAAGGTTCTGGACACCTTCCACAATGCTTTTATTTAACCTGAAGAAAAATCAAATACAATTTCAAACATTTTACCTAGTTGGTCATCAGTAAATATTGGCTGGCTTGAAATATTCTAAAAAAAAACAGCAACACCCTATACGGACACCAATAAATGTAATACAAATTGTTATATTGAAACTCTACTGACTAAAATCATGATCCACTGTTTCATCTAAATCTGATGGTAAATATTCCCTCAGGTAGGACAACATTTGCAGACATTGAATGAAGACATTTCTGCGGCTAGGATCAAATTATCAGAACAGAGTAGTAATGGCCCACAGTTTCCCAAGAACTAAAAACTTTCCTATCCCAAAGGAATTCTTCTAATCTTCTTTTAGAATAGAATAACTGAGTTGGAAGGGACCTTGGAGGTCTTCTAGTCCAACACCCTGGTTAGGCAGGAAATCCTACACCACTTCACTACAAGATGGTTATCCAATCTCTTCTTTAAAACTTCCAGTGTTGGAACATTTACAACTTCTGGAGGCAAGTTGTTCCACTGTTTTTTCCTAGAGATAGGTATTTAATCTACCATCCAAGATTGCTTTCTTCCTATTTCACCATGTTGAAAGAAATGTCCTTCTGGGTTCAGCTCCAACCGGAGACATGGAGACTGCTTGGAAAGATGGTTTAATGGTGGACAGGATCACATGGCTTGAGGTCCTGAACAGAAAAGGGGATCTCATGCTTCAATGTTGAGTGAAGAAGAAGAGAAGCGACAAAAGTTCCTGGCTTTATACTCTCTTTTCAGCCCCACTTCTCTGTTTCCTGTTCCTGTGTAAGAAATGTATTCTGATTGGTTGTCAGACTCCCATGGGGCCATGCAGAGGCAAATCTATAGACTGTGTTTTGAGTCCCAAGTTTGGTTGAGTTTCCAGGTGCCCTGTGGTGAGGTGGGTAAAGGGCTAATACTATCATGCCTTAATAATCCCATCACTCTGGAGCTGAAGGGGAGAACTCTATTATGTAAAAGGACTGGCTTGGGCATCTTAATGGCCCATTGACAAAGGGGGTGGGGGGCAGGAAGCTGCAGGGAGCTACTTTGTCTTTAAAACATATTTCTCCTTTTTACATCTAGGGAAATATAATATTCTGCCTTTTCAATATTTCCTAGGATGTTTCATTCTTGTAGTAGAGGGATGGGTTTTAACTTCCTACCACCATGAATATGAAACCCCTTTGCTGGCATGCATGAAAACAATTATGCAAGATGTTAGCCCAAGAGGTCATAATTCCTGTTTCTAAGCTAGAGGCAAAATGTTAATTTCTCAGCAGTTTGCAGAGGAAGTGTTAGAATTACACCAGAAAGGCAGATAAGGACTCTAGAAGCATCCTGTGATGAACTGTAGTACAGGGGTTTCCAACCTTTGCAACTTTAAGTCTGAAGGACTTCAGCTCCCAGAATTCTCTAGCCAGCAAAGCTGGCTGGAGAATTCTGGGAGCTGAAGTCCTTCAGACTTAAAGTTGCAAAGGTTGGGGACCCCTGCTGTAGTAGGATCAGAGGTGGGTTGCTCCCAGTTCGGCCCGAATCGGGAAAACCAGTAGTAGTGGCAGTGGGAGGCTCCGCCCACCCACCCAGATGCTTCTGCGCATGTGCAGAAGCATCACTCTCGCAAGCATACACAGGAACACACCCGAAATGGCAGTAAAAAAATTGGCAACCAACCATTGAGTAGGATGGACTCCCAATGTTTCCTCTTTGCATTGGGTAGACCAGGCCGAAGCGCTGCAAGCCTTACATTATCCAGGACAGCTCCAAGGGCCGACTGTAACCATAGTCCAGATACAGCCCGCAGGCCTTGTGTTTGACACCTCTGCCCTAGACCCAAGGAATCTGAACAATTCTCATCCAATCTCCAATCTTTCCTTTTTAGGGAAAGTTGTTAAGAAGGTGGACAGCTTTTAAATCTAAACGGCTCTGGATGAAATGGACTACCTGTATCCCTCTAAGTCTATATTCAAATGTGATCATACTAATCAATTCAATTTATTAGACTTTTATCCCGTACCTATCTCCCCGAAGGGACTCAGGGCGGCACTAAAACAACATTGATATTGCTTATTGATTATCACTGCATCCATCCTGCCCTCCTTGATTTCTCAGTGGCTTTCAATACTATGGATCTGTTGTGGCTCACTGGCAGCCAGAGGAGCTGGCAACAGAGTCAGACAGTGAGGAGAATGGCGAGGAACATGGGCCAGTGCTGAGTGTTGAGGAAAGCTCAGACAAGGGCTCTGTGTTAGAGGAAGAGAGGAAGTTAGACAGCAGTGAGGCAGAAGAACAACTGGAGCCTGTTCCCAGTGTGCGCATGCACAGTGCTGCCAAAAGACAAGAACAACTAAGAAAGCAGGGTCGACTTAAGAGTAAAGTCACACCTTGGAGATGATAGGCCCCTCCCATAGGAAACAAAAGAGCAACAAATGGGGAGGGGGCTTTTGCAGGAAACAATTTGTTCATTCGGTCTAGAAAGTTCTGTTTGTGGTTATAAGAGACTCTGTGCCAAGTTTTGCTTTTCCCTGTGTTTGGAAACTAGTTATCTGGCAGCCCACTAAACGAGATAAGGTGTGTGTGGATAAACATTCCTCTGAAAGACTGTTTGCTAAGAATTGCTGACTGCGAATGAAAGAAATTCACAGTCGTGTAAATAAAAGAGGTTTTGTCGGGACCAAGATCTTGCTTCTTGCTTTCTAAGGAAGCCTGGGTCAGAACAGGATCATAGTATCCTTCTGGGCTGACTCAGGAATTGGGAGTAGATGTCATGGTACATTGATGGTTTTCCTCCTATCTTTGGGGCTGGTTCCTGTCAGTATTGGTAGATGGGAATGATCAAATCTGGAAGCCTCTCCTTTGTTAGCTGCCTCAAGACTCCTCATTCTCTCTGCTTTTATTTAACATCTACATGGAGCAGTAGTTGAGGTCATCCATCAACGTGGGTCAAAAATGCTCAGTATAACAATGACACCCAACTATACATCATTGTCATGGACTAACCCATGGGACAGCAACCTTAAACACTCAAAGAGCCATTTGTACTCATTTCTCACAGAAAAAAAACACTGGGAGCCACAAAAACCTTCCCTTGCCTGACTATTTCCTGAATGGTGACAAAACTACGGCATGTAGTTGAATGAAACATTCTGTTTTCTTCGGAAACTTTTCTTTTCTTGGATTTATCCACAGTTGGCCTACCTGGGGTTGAAAAGCTCAAAAAATTGTGTGCCGGTGGGTGTCGCACATTTGTGGTTGTGATGCATATTTTGAGCAACAGGGAGCTGCAGCAGAGGGATGAAAGAGCCACATGCGGCTCCAGAGCTACAGGTTGCTGATCCTTGGGCTAACCCAGGGGTGGGCAAATTTTGCAACTTTAAGTCTGAAGGACTTCAGCAAAGCTGGCTGGAGAAGTCTGGGAGCTGAAGTCCTTCAGACTTAAAGTTGCAAAGTTTGCCCACCCCTTGGCTAACCACATGATGCGATCCAGGTTCTTTCCCAAAGCCTCTGTGGGTTTGGACAGGAGAGAACAGTTTTTGGTTGAATCCGGCCAAGACTGAGTGGCCGTGGGTTTTAAGATCCTCACCCCTATTTTGGAGATGTTCCATCTTTAACTCTTTACGGGGCTGCACTTCCCCAGTTGAATGAGGGTCAACCCTGGATTCACAATTGCTCCTCAAAGAAGAGGGGTCAGGCAATGCCAGGAGGACTTTTATCCAGGTGTGCATCGATAGCACTCATTCTTCAACAAGGAGCTCTCACTCACAGTGACTCTTTGTTTATTTTCTGTGTGGATTACTGTAACGTGCTACCTTGAACTACCCTTAAAGAGCATTTGAAAGTTGCAGCTGGTCCAGAATACCGTGACCCTGTCAGTTTTTGGCAGTCCTCATTATACCCATTTAATACCACTGCTCTGTTTGCAACTTCAGGCATATATTATTTTGGATTTAGTTGTTGGCTTTTAGGTTGTACCCTGCCAAGAATCACAACCGTGAGAAAGGTCGCCCTATAAATTAGGGGAGAGCAGACTTTAGAAGAGTTATACCTTTTTATTTCAGGTCCATGCAAAAGTTTGAAAAGAACTAAACTGTTTCAGTGAATAGTAGAATGTGTGCAGGTGTAGCCCCTAATATTCTTCAACCCCGTTTCCTTACCTTACCTTATTATAAGACAAAAAGTAATATCTAGCGGTTTTCCCAATTAGCTGAGAATTTATTTTTAATGCATTTCCTGACGTTTATTCATGTTCTTGGCTGGCAATTAGTAACACGATTACTAATTGTTCTCTTCATTTCCCAGCAACTTTAAATCTGATTATATTGTCAGCAAATATACCTGTGGTTTAAATAAACGATTATGGTCTCAGCTACATTTGGAAAAGTTAAAGTAAACAACTCGCCTGCCTCGACTAGAAATTCAAGTTTTGGGTGAAAAGTTTCTGTTTGTAGGATAAAATCTACCCAAGATCTTACAGGAAACTAAAAGTAAGGAAGAATAATTTCTACCTACAACGATAAGCATTCTAAACAAAATTTAACTTATTCAATAGCAATTATCTATCTATAAAGCTAGAGAATTAGAGAATACATTGAATTTCTTTAAGCCAAGGAACTTTGAATGTGCAAATAAGCCCGGAAGTTCATTGGCATAGATATTAAAGAAGGAAGGGGAGAAAAATATAATTTTGAAACTCCAGGAGGGTGACACAGTTATAACAGATAATTTTGCAATGCAAAAAATCTTTATCATTACAATTTTGATTTATATAAGGAGTCTGACATTTCATTAGGAAAAAAAAAATAGAAGGTTGTTTCCAAAAACAGAAACTAGCATGTTTACAGATAGGCAAAGAGGCTTTATGGCTAGACCAATCACAGTGATGGAAATTTCACAAGTTATAAAAAAAATAACCAAATTAGGCAAAGACCCTTAGCCAGATGGTTTTCTGGGGATTTATTATAAAAGTTTTACTGATGAATTATCACGGTACCTCCAGAATTCAATGAATTATATCTTACAAGATAAGGGAATGCCAGAATCATGAAAACAAGCCAACATTAATACCTAAAAAGGGGCAAGACCCAACCTTAATTAAAACTATAGACCAATATCATGATTAAACAGTGACTTTACATCTACATTGGGTAACAGGCTCAAGAGAGTCTCCCCCTTCTGGGTCTTTTTGTGCAGGGCAGAGGGAGGCAGGAATTCTGAGTTGGGGTCTGCTCCTGGTGCGGGGCTCTGGGCAAAGGCTGGAAGGAAGCGCTACTGGTGGTGAAGAGCCAGTGGGCTTTGTTCCAGAGGGATTGCATCATGGCCTGGAACTGGCTGACCATCTCAGCCCGCTGAGCCTGCAGGTGCCGCTACCTGGCCTTGCACTCCCTCAGGTCTTCTCTCTGTTTGGAAAGCCTATGCTCATAGCCCTCAGTGAGGTGCTTCTGCTGAGCCTCCTTCTCGGTCAGATCCAATTTGAACTGAGCCAGCTGTTTTGCCAACTCTTTCTGGTGGTGGCTGCTTAGCTCCAACAACTGCTTCCTGTTGGGGCCCTAAGGACCCCAGATGGGCAGGTGAGGAACAGCTGGGAGGGGAGGGGCGAGTAGATGCTGGCAAGGCACCCCTTGACATGAGTGGCACTGAGTTGGTCACGCCGACCCAGTCACATGACCACCTAGCCACGCCCACCCACCTAGTCGTTAGGCAGACCATATTAGTGGTCTGTGGGATTTAAAATTATGAATGTAGTGGTCCCTGAGGTCTGAAAGGATGGTGACCCTTGTTCTAGATCATTCCTCTTCCTTTATAGGGTGGGCTATCCTCTATGGGCTATTCTATTTATAAAGTGACAACTGCTAACTCTACCAGTTCCACATTCAAAACCATCCAATTAGCTCATCTAGATTAGTTGAGAAGAGAGATAAAACAATACAGGTGGTCCTCCACTTATAACAGTTCATTTAGTGACTGTTTGAAGTTATAATAGCACTGGGACTTCGTTTCCGGTTTCTGAAGATGACGGACGTGCTTTGTGCTTTGTCCGCCACTTGCTGTACCGGTGGGCTTCTTCGGAAGCACAGAAGACCCCGGGGAGGCCTTCTGCCATAGGGGCAGCTCGCTGGGAGCCCCCAGCCTGGCGGCGGCCAGTGGAGGTGCCCCCAGCCTCGCTCTAGGAGCTGGCAAGCAAAAAGGGGGGGCAAACTTTGCCTCTTCGCCGGATGGATCCCAGGAACAATGAACAGAATGAGAAGAGTAGCTGAAACACCGGAGGTAAAGGACGCTCCCTAATCTCCTGAATTGCAGATGAAGGATAAGCGATAAACCACTGTAAGTGCCAGTTCAATCAACTTAGAATGGAGATTGGAGGGGGGAGTTTTCAACCCCCCCTCGGACGAAGCGGCAACTAAGCGGTCCCTCTCCATTGAAATGGAGAGAGGAAGGATTAACTTGCTATTTGAACAAACTATGGAAAAGAATTGTATCGTATCGCATTTGCAACAGTTTTTCACGGAGCTCTTTTTAAAAAAAGAAAGTAAATGGAACTTTCACTTTTCTTCCTGTCAGAAGGCATGGCAAAATAGCTTCTCTTTGTTCTCCGCTTATAACTCCTCTACAGTGGTGAAGCTTTTCCCTCCATAATTACCAAAAAAGGACTATAAAGTTTTTACTCCAGACATTCCTCCCAGAGGTTCCCAAGTCTCTCCCAATATGTAGATTCCTGGTTGTGGATTATAAGATTTCCCTTTTCTAAAGTGAACTCTTAAGACTGAACTCTCACTCGGATTCTCTGATACCTCGGACTGTCTCGGTTGTCCATTTCTCCAGCGCCATTTCTTTATCAACTGAGAAACTAGAACTGATACAATGGCTTTCAAAAAGCTATCAACAGGAAAGTCAACTTCTGCCCCATCCTCTGCCGTCTCCAGTCCAACTACACATTTCTACACTTTTACAGAAAGAACCCGCTGGAGAGGGCTCAAAGGATCCGTCAGTTATAGAAATGTTTCAGGAAATAATGAAAAATATGAATAGCATGAATGAAAATATGAATGAAATGCGGAAAGAATTGTCAGATTTAACATTAGAGCTTAGGGAAATGCAACGAAGCACAACAGAAAATAAACAAAAAATTGAGAAGCTAGAGGAAGGAGCAGCTCAGATAGGGGAAGAGGTTAAAGGGATTCGGAGGGAGGGTTTAGAATTAGAAGCAAATATGACTAAAATTGAATTTGAAAGAATGGCTTTTTTTCTCAGGTTCCAGAATATCCCAGAGTCAGAAAATGAAGATCTTAAAAGATGTTATGAGTACAATATTAGCAGAATACCTTAAAAGAGAAAAAGATCAACTCTGGTGGGATGTGGACCTGGTTTATAGAATTAATTCAACTTATGCCAGGATACATAATGTACCAAGAGAAGTTCATGTTAAATTTCTTAAGAGATCTACAAGGGATGAGATATTGAGGGCTCAACGGGATGGAATTTTAAAATATCAGGATAAAGAAATAATCATTTTGAAACAGATCCCGAAAAAAAATAGAGAAATAAGAAGGAAGTATTCCTTCTTGTCTAAGAAATTATATAAAAAGGGAATATGGTTCAAGTGGTTATTACCAGAGGGAATGCTGATCTTCTGGGAGGGGGCAGAGTAAAAATCAAAACATTAAGTGAGGCGGAGGCTTTTATTAAAAAACATTCTCCCCAGTTGGGAGGTGAAGATGGGGGAACGGAGGGAGAGACGGCCCCACCCGGGGACAGGGAAGAAGAGTCAATTGCGAAAAGACTTATATCACAAAAATGATTTTATTTGAAACACTATTGTAATTGTTGATACAAGATAAAATGGCAAAGAAAAAGATGATTGAATATATGGACTGTACTATGTAATCTTTCTATATGTTTATCCTTTACTTTTAAAATTGTAAATCTATGAAGCTTTGGGAGGGCCACCACCAACGGCAGGGAAGCTACCAAAATGTTACCCTCACCCTATACCTTTTCCCTTGTAAAAACTTTGAAAACCAATAAAATACTTTCCCAAAAAAAGAAGTTATAATAGCACTGAAAAAAATGACTTATGACCATTTTTACATTTATGACCATTGCAGCATCCTCATGATCACCTGATCATAATTCGGATACTTGGCAACTGACTCATAGTTATGACAGTTGCTGTGTCCCAGGGTCATGTGGTCACTTTTTGCAACCTTCTGACAACCAGAGTCAGTGGGGAAAGCCAGATACATTTAAGAACTGTGTTATCAACTTAGCAATTGCAGTGATTCACTTAACAATAACTGTGGCACGGAAAGCTTTAAAATGGGTCAAAACTCACTTGACAAATGTCTCACTTAGCAATATAAATTTTGGGCTCAGTTTATTTTATTTATTTATTTAATTTTTTATACCGCCCTACTCCCGAAGAACTCAGGGCGGCGTACAGCCAAAATAAAACACAGATATACAAAAGTTAAAACAATTTAAAAACACATTAAATAATTTGGCCCATGATAAAAGTTAAAAACCAGCAAGCCCAATTAAGATTAATAAAATTTGTATTTATGCCTGCCCGGCTTGTTGAAATAGAAAAGTTTTAAGAGCACAGCGGAAGGTGCGTAGGTCAGGGATAATTTGTAACCGAGTGGCTGTGGTTTCCGGCACCCCGGTTTAGCCAGATAAATCTAACACTGGCCATTGGGGGCGAACATCTTGCCCCCGTGGAGAGGGCGCGCAACTTGGGCGTCCTTCTGGATTCCCGGCTGGCCATGGAGGACCATGTGGCGGCCGTGGCCAGGGGGGCGTTCTATCAGGTTCGCCTGATACGCCAGTTGCGCCCCTTACTAGACCGGGGGGCCCTTCGCACAGTCACTCAAGCGCTTGTGACATCTCGGCTGGATTACTGTAACGCTCTCTACATGGGGCTCCCCTTGAGGTGCACTCGAAGGCTGCAGTTAGTGCAGAATGCGGCTGCGCGGGTGGTTATGGGTGCCTCAAGGCAAGCCCACGTAACACCTCTCCTGCGCGAGCTGCACTGGCTGCCTGTGGCCTTTCGAGTGCGCTTCAAGGTGTTGACCACCATCTTTAAATCGCTCCATGGCTCGGGGCCTAGCTATATACGAGACCGCCTCCTGCCCCATACATCCCTTCGTCCGGTCCGCTCCCACAGAGCGGGCCTACTCCGGGTGCCGTCGGCTGGGCAATGCCGGCAGGGGAAGAGCCTTCTCTGTGGCGGGCCCGGCCCTCTGGAACGACCTACCCCCCGACCTTCGCACTACCTCGGACCTCCGCCTCTTCCGCCAACGTCTTAAGACGTACTTATTCCAACAAGCCGGCCTAGGATAGCCCCCCGCATCTGACTTTTAAATATAAATTATAATTTGGTTACGGTTTTAATAATGGGTTTTAGCACGGGTGAATTAATTTAATATATTTTTAATTGATTGATGTATATTGTATTTATGGTTTTATATAATGCCTGTGCGCCGCCCTGGGTCCTAACAAGGAGAAGGGCGGGGTATAAATTTAATAAAATAAATAAAAATAAAAATAAGTAACGCCGGGGGCAATTCGTTTCAGAGGACAGGAGGTCCCACGGAGAAGGCTCTCCCCCTGGGTGTCGCCAGTCAACATTGTTTAGCTGACGGCACCATGAGGAGACCCTCTCTATGGGAGCGTACTGGCCGGTGGGAGGCTCTGGGTGGCAGAAGGTGATCTCGTAGGTACGCATTAAAGTGTTGGAAGAAATATCTATCTGGTTCAGTTCCAAGCAGGGAGAAAGGCACTGGAGACAAAATGGAGGCTGGGGGCTGATTGGAAAGATGGTATAATGATTAAGCTGAAGTACATGGTTTAGGGCAGGGGTCCCCAACCTTTTTTGCACCAGGGACCGGTTTCATTTTAAAGAAAACTCTGCGGACCGGCTGAGTGGCTCAGCAGTCATGTGACTGGGTGGGCGTGGCCAATTTGGAAAATGTGAAACTCACTTAATAATGGTCTTGGTTAGCAACCAAACTTTTGGGCTCAATTGTGGTCATACGTTCTCTCTCTCTCTCTCTCTCTTTCTTTCCTTCCCTCTTTCTTTCTCTTTCTCTCTCTTTATTTCTTTCTCTTTCTCTCTTTCTTCCTTTCTCTTTCTCTCCCTCTTTCTCTCTCTTTCTCTCTCTCTCATTTTTTCTTTCTTTCCCTCTTTCTCTCTCTCTTTATTTCTTTCTCTTTCTCTCTTTCTCTTTCCCTTTCTCTCTCTCTCTCCTTCCTTCCCTCTTTCTTTCTCTTTCTCTCCCTCTTTCTCTCTCTTTCTTTCTCTCTCATTTTTTCTTTCTTTCCCTCTTTCTCTCTCTCTTTATTTCTTTCTCTTTCTCTCTTTCTCTTTCCCTCTTTCTCTCTCCCTCTCTTTCTTTCTCTTTCTTTCTCTTTCTGTCTCTTTTTCTTTCTTTCCCTCTTTCTTTTTCTCTTTCTTTCCTTTGTCTCTTTTTCTGTTTTTCTGTTTGTCTTTCTTTCTCTCTCTCTTACTTTCTCTCTCTCTCCCACTTTCTTTTTCTTTCTTTCTCTTTCTCTCTTTTTCTTTCTGTCTCTCTCTCCGTCCGCGCATCTCTGTCACTCTGTGTGTGTGTGTGTGTGTGTCTGTCTCGCATTCAGGCACTTAATCATTCATTCTGTGCCTCTGTCTATCTTTCTCTCCCGCCTTCCTTCTGCGCGCGCGCGCGCGTGTGTGACTCTCTCTAATTCCCTCCCACCCTGTCTCTCTCTGTTGGTCTGTTGTCCCCCCCCCCACCGCGGAGTCTCCTCAGCTCGGCTCGACTCGCTCACTAGCCTTAGCCTGCCCCGCCTTGGCGGTCGCTGCCGCGCTTGGTCCCTCGTGCGCTCGGTCAGGCTCCTTCCAGGAGCTTGAGAAGGCTCCGTGGGGTGGGGGGGGGGAGGGACCTCCGCAGCTCCTGGAAAAAGACGAGTGGGTGGCATGCCGGTTGGGAAGCTGTGGGAGGGCAGGGAGGAAGGGAATCCGCGGGCTGTTTTGCTGCGGCGCGCATGAGTCGGCTGCCCCCTCCTCCCTCCTCCTCCTCTCCGGCCCTGCAGCCCGGCTCCTATCCAGCCACGGACCGGCACCGGTCCACGGCCCGGGGGTTGGGGACCCCTGGTTTAGGGCATATGACATGGTTTAGGGCATATGACCACACAGAGTTGAGAATGAATGGGTTTTTATATCTTGTTTTGGGCTTTGCACTTGAGCTTCCTGTTCCTGTGCAAGAAAATGTATTCTATTGGCTGTTATCAGCCATGCAAGGGTTATCTAGGGGTCATAGCTGACTCTGTAGGTTGTCTGAGAAGTTTGCCGGGGGTGATGCAATGTCCTTAGGAGACTGTGCGATGTAGTGAGCCTGTGTCTTAGTTGGTTAATCCTATTATATTCTGAAGGTTCATGTCTTAATTCCTTCACCTTGGAACTGAAAGTCTTTGGTTTTGTAGATAGGCTGGTCCAGTCTTTCTTAATGGTCACAAAATATCTGCTTGGAGGAAAGAGAGCTGGGGCTCTGACTTTCTGTCTTATCTTATTTTATTTCTCTTTTAGGGGACATATTTTATCCCGCCTTTTTAAAATATTCCCTAAAACATTTCATTCTTCTATGAGAGGGGTAGGTGCTAACTTTCTACAAAACCAAAGGAAAGATCTCTTGCTTACTCCTTTTGTCTCAAGGGTGCTCAGTCTTCTAATCAGAAGACACCCCCCCCCAAAAAAAATTCAGAATCCTGCCTGCATCCCATCATCCATCTCTCTCCCTCTGACACACACATGTACACTCTCACACATGCAACGGGCTAAGTTTATCTTTCTCCCAACAGCTGGGAGGTCTCTTGTTACAATGGCATCCCACTAAGGGAACAATGGGTGGGAGGCAGAGAGCATAGATTTCTATTCTTTGCTTTGCTGTTGATGCCAATTGTCTTTCCTACAAGGGCCTCTGAACATAAGCTTTCAACCGCTGTGATATAACAGGCAGGAATACTGCTAAAGAAAGCAAACTGCCTCAGAGAAAGACAGTTCTTATTTTCTCCCTCTTCATCCTAGCCAGAATTAGACCTCAGTGTCCAATTTCAGGCATTGCTGAATAATACTAATAATATGCTAAAAGAAGATCATGTAGTTTATCCTTGAAGTGCACAGGTAGTCCTCAACTTGCTACTGTTCATTTAGTGACCGTTCAAAATTACAATGGCACTGGCATTTACAATCAGTCGGATGAGGAGAGCACATCTTTCTCCTTCTGTCCTGGCCACTTTTTAAAGAGGCACAATTGAGAGCGTTTTACAATGCTTGGCAACTGACTATCATGAATATGAGTCAGTTGTCAAGCATCGGAAGTTTGATCACTGCAGTGGTCTTAAGTACAGAAAAACATTTATAGTGTCTTTTATAGTAACTTTATAGTAATTTTTGAAGTAACTTTTTTCAGTGCCATTGTAACAGTTGTAAGTCCTCTGTGGTGGTTTCCCAGTGTGGGAATTCCCAGTGTGGCAGGGAATCCTGGGTTGTGATGTCAACACACTTTCCTCTAGATCAGTGATCAAACCTTTTTGTCCTTGTGTGCTGAAATCGCGCACCTCCACAACTGTGTGCACGCCTGCCCACACCCATAATGAAATGCCCCCTGCCTCCCTGCACATGCACGTATGACCCACCCATGGTCCCACACCCCTTGCGTGTGACCTCCCACTCCCCATGCGCATGCGTGCGACCTGCCCGTGCTCCATTTTGAGCCTGGCAGGCCTCACTGAAGCCTCCTGGGACCAAAGCGGGGATGTGGTGGGGGTGCTATGCTACACACCATTGTGCTGCTCCCTGCCCCCATATATGCACGCGTAGTGCCCCACACATGCATGCGCAACCCCGCCACTGTGCATACGCATGCAACCCCCCCACTCCTCCACACATGTATGCATGCCTCCCACATGCGTGCAGAGACCCAAAAATCAGCTGGCCAGCAGGAGGTCAAACCAGTAGGAACCCACTTCTGGTGCATGTGCAGTGGACCTGAGCTGCGCAACGGCTTGCGTGCCCACAGAGAGGGCTCCGTGTGCTACCTTTGGCACCGTGTGCTACCTGTGTCAATAAATCAGTAGTGTAAAAGAAGACTATTAATGTGCAGTTCATTCTTTTTCATACTACCTGCCAGAACCCGGTAGCGGGAATGGTTACTACCCATTATGTAGTATTAGCTATTGCAAAACAAACTTTTAGCTTTAGGCTGCCATTAAAAAAAAAAAGGACTTGGAAGTCATATGTAATCTACAATCAACACAAATCAATTGTTTATATACAATTTTTATTAAAAGCTTTTAACAAGAAGATAAAAAACTAATACACGCTAATATAGAGAAAAAGAAAGAACCAAAAGACACCAAAGAGAAAGCAAAAATGGCAAGAAAAGAAAAAAGAAAGAAAAAATATTTAAGTATTCGACACTGCAGTAGTAAGTACAAATTATATTTTAATCTCTCTCTCTCTAAAGTTGCATTAAATTACTCTTATCCCTTCTAATCATCAAAACCATAACTTGAAAGTACCTTTTAATTTTTTTTTTACACAAAACAGTTGATAAGAAACTTCCTCTCATCAAGAAATGAAGAACAAGTCTTTAATCAAAGATGATTAGAGAAAATGTACCCATTTAGTCAAATACTTTGACCACCTAATGAGAAGGAAGGACTCACTGGAGAAGAGCCTAATGCTGGGAAAGACTGAGGGCAAAAGAAGAAAGGGATGACAGAGAATGAGGTGGATGGATGGAGTCATCTAAGCAGTTGGTGTGATCTTAAATGGACTCCAAAGGATGGCAGAGGACAGGAAGGCCTGGAGGAACCTTGTCCATGGGGTCACAATGGGTCAGACACAACTTCACAACTAACAACAACAATCCATTCAGCAAAAGCTGTCAACCACCAACCACTCCTCCACAATGAGATTGAATAGTTCAATCTCTGCATTAATAATCTCATCACAGAATCCTTTCCCCATCCTGTGACTAGGGCAACCCTACCAACTTTTGGAAATATCTAATAATGAAAGGCTTGGACCTCATGAACATGTACTGAATGCTCCTATTTTATAAATTAACAGGTTTATTGACCTCAGTGAGGGACTGTCAAAAGTTTTTTCCCCTAGTACTTGTACTACAATGGAATTTCTAGGCTGCAAGCCAAGATTGGAAACAGAACAAATACGTCAGGAAAAGGTAGCAGCCAGTTGCTTTATATATATATATTTCGTCAAGAGGACGGCACAGACATTTGAAAAAGTACAACTGTTAGGGAAGAAGTGATGGTGCAGACAGAGAGGGCAAAACAGTTTTAATCAAAGAAAATAATTTATCCAGTTTTGTTTCCACTTGGACATGGCATCTGGACTTTAGGCTTGAAACAGGAAAAAAAATAACTTTGAGTTTAGGTTTGGATGATTTGATTATTTTGACAGAAAATAATCTATCAAATTGTGATACAAATGCTAGTCCCTTCTAAATATGTAAAGCAAAAATTCGAGGTCCTTATTGTATTTACGACCACAATTGAGATGAAAATTTATGTTGCTAAGTGAGTTTTGCCCCATTTTTACGACTTTTCTTGCCATGTTTGTTAAGTGAATCATTGCAGTTGGCAAGTTAGTGACACAGTTGTTAAGTGAATCTGGTTTCCCCATTGACTTTGCTCGTCAGAAGGTTGCAAAATGGGATCACATGACCTGGGGACACTGCAACCGCTCCTACATTTGAGTCAATTTTTCAAGCAATCAAATTTAAATCACATGGACATTGCAACTGTCATAACGGACTGGGTCCGTTTGGAGAAGGGCGGGGTATAAGTTCAATAAATAAATAAATAAATAAATAAATAAATAAATAAATAAATAAATAAATAAATAAATAAATAAATAAATAAATAAATAAATAAATAAATAAATAAATAAATAAATAAATAAGTGTGAAAATGGCCATAAGTCACTGTTTTCAGTGTCATTGTAACTTTGAACCATCATTAAGCAAACTGTTGTAATCTGTATTTTTTATTTAACTGCGCTGAAAAAAGTTGGAAGTCATTGCTTTTCTATTTTTTTCCCCCTACACATCTTTTCCCCTTAGCCTTCTCCTATTATTTTATTACCTTTGGTTTTCTTTGGGTTTTGTAACTTCAATAAAACATGAAAAGAAAAGAAAAAGAAAAAGTAGAGCTATTAAAGCTAAGTAAAACTTGGTGTTTAGTTAGATCCATTTGCTGTTTTAAGATTCTTTTTTGTGGTTCCTTTTGTAACTCTTATCTCGAGTTTTCTATATTCTTCTTCTAAAGATGGCTAAAATGTATAGCAACACATCCCCAAAATGTTGGAAATGTAAGCAATCACCAGGCACATATTACCACACATGGTGGACTTGTAAAAAAGCAAGGAAACTTTGGTTACAAATTCAGATGTGGCTAGAAAAAAATGGTGGGCCAATTTAAGACAGAATTATTTCTATTAGGTATTATAACAGAAGCCTATAGCAAAAGGTCAATATACCTAATACTTCCCACCCTGACAGCAGTAAGAATGGTGTATGCACAGCAATGGAAAAGTGAAAACACCCCTTCAGAAAATGAGATAATAAGGAAGAT
Organism: Rhabdophis nuchalis; assembly: GCA_039707465.1. Classification (NCBI taxonomy): domain Eukaryota; kingdom Metazoa; phylum Chordata; class Lepidosauria; order Squamata; family Natricidae; genus Rhabdophis; species Rhabdophis nuchalis. The sequence goes on along the minus strand of CM077647.1, from coordinate 152,533,660 downwards.
ATTAATATGCGCAGAAATAGACTGTTAGAATTAAAAAAGAATGGAGAGACAGAATATTATGACAATTGGAACAGATTTTATCAATGGCTGGAAACACGAGGTGGGAGTCGGAACATGAAAAATCTAGGCTAAGTAGACATGGAAGGAGATATTATATACTATGTATTAGAACGAATATGTTGGTCAAAAATAATTGTACAAGACTAGCACTGTGTAAGTAGTATATATGTTATTCATCTTTCACTTTGGTTTTTATGAAACGCCAGGATGGGGACACTGTGTTCGATATATTTACATGTAAATAATACATACATACATACATACATACATACATACATACATACATACATACATACATAGTTTTACTAAGTAAAACTATTCTGCTAAGAACTCATTCTTATTTTTGCTTTAAACCATGGGTAGAAAAACATGGTAGATCTATCCATGTTTAAAAGTAGCAGAATTTCAGATGTCGGAGCATTTGAAAAGGGTTTCCAGTGGCTGCAGGAGAAGACAAGCAGTCCTTTCCCTGCCTGCTTCCAGGGAGAACAATCTCAGTTTTCAGGACCTTCTTTTGTTCCTTTACCATCCTGCACACTCTGTCCCGGGAATGCAGGATCAACCTCATCCCCGTTGTCATTTTCCTCTCAACAAATCACAGCAATCCCACACAAGGGGTGTGGGGCCAAGTGGGGAGGAATAGAGAGAGAGAGAGAGAGAGGTATCTGGTTACCTCATTATAAGGGCTCCCAACTTGCCATGCTACCCCTGCTCCTGCAGAAGCCAGTGCTTGCTCAGAAAGCCAGCAAGATCTTTGACCTTTCTACTCCCAGGTGAGGATATAGAAGGGAGTCTATAGCATGTGGGGACCTAGCAATGCCCATGGGTGCCTGTGTGGGGTGGCATTTGATCTGCCTGCTTGGGGTGTAGGAATACCTGGAAGGAACAGATGCTGGGATGCTTTGGGCAGATGTAACTTTGGACTTGGAAAAAAAGACCCAATGTGAGTCTTTATATAAAGACTCATTGCCTTAGGCGAGGGGTCTCCAACCTTTGCAACTTTAAGTCTGAAGGACTTCAGCTCCCAGAATTCTCCCAGAAGTCTGGGAACTGAAGTCCTTCAGACTTAAAGTTGCAAAGGTTGGAGACCCCTGCCTTAGGCTACCTTGGTCTCCCTTCCTTCCTTCCTTCCTTCCTTCCTTCCTTCCTTCCTTCCTTCCTTCCTTCCTTCCTTCCTTCCTTCCTCCCTTCCCTTCCCTTCCCTTCCCCCTTCCCTTCCCTCCATCTCCTCTGTTTTCCTTTCCTCATTCTTTTTCCTCCCCTCCCTTTCCTTTCTCCTTCCTTCCTTCCCTTCCCTTTTCCCTTCCCCTCCCTCCCCTCTTTTCTCCTTTCCTTTCCCTCTTCCTCCCTCCCTCCCTCCCTCCCTCCCTCCTCCCTCATTGATTTAAGTAACAGCCAACTCCAGCTTGATTCCTTCTCCAGGAAGGGGCTACTTGGCTGCTCTGTAGGAGGAACAAACCTCTAACTGAATTTCATTTTAGTGTTCAGTTATGTCTCCTCTACTAATTAACCCGGATTTTCTGCCATTACTCAATGTGTAGAATGTTTACAATGCAGAATCTATGAAATAGAATAACCAGGCATAGTCATTCACTGTTACTTTTTTACCCCATCAAAATTCTTACTCTGCTTTTCTAATGTGTACTTATAATGTAAAGTGACTAGCAACGGTTACAGGAAGTGCAAATATAATTAAAAAGAGAGCAAAACATGGATGGATTATTTGTCTTAAAAGTAGAATCTAACAATTTAGAGAACAAAACATAGAAAATAATTGAATTGCTAGAGCTCCATGGAAAGCACATATGACCTACCATAAAGCCAAAGAGGAAAATGTTAATATCCTCTTATAAAATTATTAAAATGAAGTGAAAAAATCCAGGGCAGCAGGAGAACAATGCTTGGCACGTGGTGCATATTTCTAAGGGGTATTTTCCATTACATGTTTCCAAAGAATGTGCCACTGAAAAGGCCTTTTCATCATTAACTCACTCAAATGTGAAGGCAAGAAATAAAAAACGAGAACTAGAACTTTCCTGATAGAACAATTAATCGGTGGAATGTCTTGCCTCCAGAAGTCGCAGGTGCTTCAACACCGGAGATTTTAAAGAAGAGATTAGACAACCCTTTGCCTGAAAAGGCAGAGAGTTTCCTGCTTGAGCAGGCTAGAAGACCTCCAAGGTCCCTTCCAACTCTGTTATTCTATTAAGTAGGCAAATCAAGTCTGTGCATCTAGGCTAGAGGGAGACTTCAAAAAAATACGGTAGGTGAAGCGATGCCCTTTTAGAAGGGATTATGTGCTATCAAGTTGTTGTCGACTCTTAAACACCCGATAAAATTTCTCCATGGTTTAGAACAGGAATGTCCAACCTTGACAATTTTCAGACTTGGGGACTTCAGTTCCCAGAATTCCTCAGCCAACATGATTTATAATTCTATGATTTAGAAGAAGAAGCTCCTCAAAGGTATGGGCACAATGGCAAGTTTAGATTGTGGCAAGCATATTAGAGGCACACTCCCAACATGGCTGGCATGAGAACTGGACAATCCTAAAGCAGAAGTCAACTGATAAAGGTGTTCCTCTCCAGCTTTTTATGTGTGCAACCTGCAAATTAGGGAAAGAAAGAGCCATGCGGATTTCAGGAATGGGTTTTCCATACTCATCTGGGACCAGTCTGAGAAATTTCCCAATCTCATTGTACAGAGTTCTATCAATGACTTGACATGCTTCTTCCAGGTTCCAAGCTCCCAATGGAGCTGCCTTCAGTGCCCCATTTTTCTCCGTCTCCCTTCTATTGTTTTCCCAACTTCCCCACAGTGTCTCCCCCTAAGATATTTTCTATTCCATTATCTGGGTAAACGGCCTACTTCCATGGGGATGCAACCAACTATCATTTATTCTCCCCCAAAATTCCTCTGGGATCTTCTTGAGATCCAAAGGTGCAATTTGAAATACAGGTTAAACTTGAGGCTGGTGTTTTAGCTTTCCTTCTTTCCTTTTCTTCCTTCTTTCTTTCTTTCCTTCCCTTCTACTAGATGTAACAAATAACACCAAGTAGAGTAGTGATTGTGCTACCTCCTAGAGCATTATGACTGGACATGCTGGAGGCTGGAGCACATGGTTGTCCAGCTGCAGAACTGGGCTTTAAATAAACAGGGATTTAGAAGTTAAAACCAGTGCTTGGTTCAGAGCCAGAAACAAATAAAGAGCCAGTAAAAAACAGAAAAATCCTATAATCCTATATCTGTAGTTCCTGAGTCCACTAAGTGCAACAACTACTCTTCAAAGATTCAACCTCTTGTATAATGTATCACAGAAATCCCTAAATTCCTTCTGACTGAGCCTGGGGTCAAATTTATAGCATCCACATTTGCTGCAGGTGCTTTTCCATTCAATGACCATCCAGGTCAGTTAAAATGCCTAATATAGGTCACAGCTGTACCACCTCCTCAAATTCCAGCCAAAATCCTAAGATTCCTATCTCCCCCACAAAGCTGGTTAGGAATTATGTTCCAAAGTGAATTTCTTCGATTCTTGATCTTCTTTCATTGCTGCCCTGGGGACAATCAAATTAAATAATTAAATACTAAATTCATGCTGAATATGTGCAGAGAAATATCCATGCACATTAAATCCCCCCTCTCTCTAGCTATCTACACACACACACAGAGAGAGAGAGAGAATGAGAGAGAGAGAGAGAGAGAGAGAGAGAGAGAGAGAGAGAGAGAGAGAGAGAGAGAGAGAGAGAGAGAGAAACAATAACGGGTATGAAGTCAAAAATCATATAAACAATTGGAGATTGAATACAAGTTCACACAAGACCCAAAAATTTAATTGTGGACTTTTGCTTTTTATTATCATGTTTTAATGATCACTCCATTTTTTCCTACATTTCCCCAATATTTGAACCCAGTCATGAAGTTTGAGAGACAAGGTCACTTAGCATGGGAACTTAGAGTCACTGTTTTTTTCTCGTAAGAACTGAAGCATTCCCTAGAGCCACTTTGGTGAGATAGGTCATATGGAAATGTGAGAAATAAATAAATAAATACATCCCTCAATTTTCATATGGGAAATCCACACATCGATCAAATGTTTCTGTCTACCTAAAGGCCAATAAGAGTCATTCCCATCTCAGAATGTATAGAAAATCAACTCAGGTTGAGGTTGTTTTTGTTCCTCCATACCATCCATGGTTGATTGAATTTTGGCTTTAGTAACAGAATAAAGTGGAATGGCAAGTCATCCCACTGATTATTTTATTTTATTTTTATTTATTTATTTTATTACATTTATATCCCGCCCTTCTCCGCAAAGGACCCAGGGCGGCGCACAGGAAATTTAAAAAACATACAAAAATAGAACATAAATAATTTAAAATATATATTAAATCCCAAACCTGTGCTAAAACCAATTATTAATTAAAACCCAATTTAAAACTTTTCTACAGTCCTCATGGGAGGTTAGGCTAGGCCGGCTTGATGAAAAAAGTATGTCTTTAGACATTGGCGGAAGAGGCGGAGGTCGGTGATGGTCCGGAGTTCAGGGGGTAGGTCGTTCCAAAGGGCAGGGCCCGCCACAGAGAAGGCTCTTCCCCTGGGTGTCGCCAGTCGGCATTGTCCGGCCGACGGCACCCTGAGAAGGCCCTCTCTGTGGGAGCGTATCGGTCTAAGGGATGTATGGGGCACGAGACGGTCTCGCATATAACTAGGCCCCGAGCCATGGAGCGCTTTAAAGATGGTCGTCAAGACCTTGAAGCGCACCCGAAAGACCACAGGAAGCCAATGCAGCTCGCGCAGGATTGGTGTTATATGGGAGCTTCTGGTAGCTCCCGTAATTACCCGCGCGGCTGCGTTTTGGACTAGCTGTAGCTTTCGAGTGCACCTCAAGGGAAGCCCCATGTAGAGAGCATTACAGTAGTCGAGACGGGACGTCACAAGAGCTTGAGTGACTGTGCGAAGGGCAGCCCGGTCCAGTAAGGAGCGCAATTGGCGCATCAGGCGTACCTGATGAAACGCCCCCCTGGCCACGGCTGCCACATGGTCCTCCAAGGACAGCCGGGAATCCAGGAGGACACCCAAATTGCGCGCCCTCTCCACAGGGGCCAATGTTTCGCCCCCAATGGCCAGAGTTGGAGTAATCTGGCTGAACCGGGGTGCCGGAAACCACAGCCACTCAGTCTTGGCAGGGTTGAGCTTGAGTTTGTTACCATTAGTTGTTCTAATTGTCAGAATATTTATCCTTCATTCTAGATTGGTTCTCTCCTTGATTAGTTTCCATTTATTGCTTCATGCCCTGCCTTCAGGTGCTTTGGAGAATAGCTTGACCTGCTTTCCTGTAGCCCCTGAGATATTGATTAGCCCAATTGCTTAAATTCTCATCATGCATACATAAACCATAGGCTAAGCATAGTGACATGGTTTGACTCTAGACCAAGGCAAAAACTAAACAATGAGATGCCACTCCTGACCAATCTTCTACCAATGTTAGCCACAGAATTGTAGGATCTAAACGTTGCTATCTTGTATGCTTGTGATTCAACCCCAAAGTCCTCCTCCCCATGGCAAAAAGGGAAGCAGCTGGCCTTTCTCAGCATTAATAGGATGGCATTGTCAAGATGATAGCTGGATTCTCATATATCACAAACGTTGATTGATTGATTTGCAAGCAGTATATTAGTGCAGCATATTAGGGCAGACATTATATGGCTTGACCTTCTGTGAAGACCTTCCTTTTAAGGTTTCAACAAATCACGATTTTAAAAACAGAAAGTAAATCTGAATGAGATGCATGAAATACGTTGCTCAAAATATGCAGCAAAATGAATTCAAAGTTTATCATATTCCAAAATTAGGAAAGTGATGAAGACACCATCATAGTGAAACAGGGGTGGGGTTGGGGGAAGAATCAATGGGCCATGTTTCTTCTGTACTTAGGTAAAGGGAGAAAGATCTCAAGGTCATGGTTTCCCTACTTTTTCATACCTGTTGATTAAAAAAAAAAAGAGGTGAAGCTGTCATAGAAGATTGGCTGTGTTTGAATTAATTCATTCTCTCACTGAACCCTGTTAACTTCCTGTAGAACTCTGTTCCAGTTAAGGATGCAAACCTGTGTTTTTATGGGACAAAATGCCCATTGGGATTTAATTCTCAGTAATCAAATTCAACATTGCTGTGTGCCTGAATTAGGTTTGAAAGTTGAGTGGGATGTTTTCTATTACCTGAATTCTGCAGACACTATCAAATTAGAATAAAAGTCTCTTAGTTTTTGGCTACCTTCGTCCAAAAGGAAATCAGCAGGAGAGAGAATTGCTTATGTTTGTCTATTAAAACAATCAAACATATAAGACATTTGTCTCCCTTCTATTGCCAGACAAATAAATAATAATTCAGAGTTCCCTCTAAAAGTTCAGGAAGAAAATGTATTTAATGCTGCATCAGAGAAATCATGTCATTGGCTTTTCAAGGATCTCTTTAAGCCCTTAGAACTCTATGCTTCTTTTACTATTTTAAGAGAAGCCTCCATTACATAGTTCAACTCACTTGGCAAGTTGTTGAACCCCATCTTTGGGGTCGACTGAACAGTAGCAAGAGACAATGGTTCTGTCTTGGCAAGTTATACAGATGCCACCCCAGCACGGTCAAGGTTATTTAGAGATCTAGCACAGAGGAAGCAAATTCAAACTGGAAACTGAGAAACAATAGCACTTCCAAAGTATGTCTGACCTTTTACAACAGCTGCTTCCAATGAGAGCACAAAAGGCCCCGCCTCCTTTGGTTGTGTCAAATGAAGTCCACAAAGGAGGAATGTAGAGAAAGTTGATCCTAACTGCTCTTTCGTACAAATCCAAAATCTGTGGGATCCTTCCTAGAGGCACTAAGTGAGCCTTTCTCAATAGTAGGGCAGATCAGAATTTGAAGGAGGAAGGGACACAGAATTCTGGGAGCTGAAGTCCTTCAGACTTAAAGTTGCAAAGGTTGGAGACCCCTTCTGTAGTAGATTTTCCAATATTTTATTCTATTTTCTTCATGTTGTATTTTGTCCCGCTCCTTAAAGACAACTTTTGCCCCTTTTAGATGAGGAAATTATATATTGGCTAAATGCTTTCTATGATTTTCATTTTTTTAGCTAATAATTTTTGACTGTAATTGTGGGCATCTGAGGGGGAGGTCAAAGAAAAGAAAGAAGCAGCAGCTACCAGCATCTGAAGTCCTGTCCCATTTGTATTATATTGATCTTTTGCCCTGGCCATAAGTCAGCCCTTACTAGAACACTGAAATGCTAAATTCATTCTTCTACTATATTCAGCCACTTCTATAGAAAGCAGAGATTTCTGGTAAATAAACTTTCCTAAGCTACTAAACTAAATGAGAGCCAGCTATTTGTGGCTTGATGCTAGATTTTGAAAATTTAGCTGGAGTGGTTATTTTATGATGGGAACCCAGCAGAGGTGGGTTGATCCCGGTTCAACCTGGATCAGACGAACTGGTAGAAGTGGCAGCGGGAGGATCTGCCCATCTGCCCAGATGTTTTTGCACATGTGCGCACAGGAGTGCGTGCGTGAGCACACCTGAACCGGTAGTAAAAACATTGGCAATTCACCACTGGAATCCAGACAAGTCACTAAACTGTAACCCCAAAAACCATAGATGGATGTGTTGTGTGAACATTGCCAAAACACTCAGATGAGTCAATGGTTTATACCTTTCCTGGATAATCATAACAAATTTAAGTCCTAATAAAATGTATGTACAGTGATCCCTCGTTTTTTGCGGTTAATGGGGACCGGAACCTTCCGCGAAAACTGAAAAACCGCAAAGTAGGATTCGCACCGGAAACTTGAGTTGGTGGACATCGTTTAAAGCAAGCACTAGGGGGCGCTTGCCTCGTACCGATGCATTTTTTTCTGTATTTTTGAAAAACCCGCAAAGCACTGAAGCCGCGAAACATGAAGCCGCGAAAAACGAGGGATCACTGTATTCTAAATCTTTTTTCTATTTTATTTTTTTATATTGCTACAAGTTTTGATATTGTTTAGAAGCTAACTCTAGTACAATAAATACAGTGTCTATTCTCTGGGTAGTGTTGTTACATATTATATTGCTATATTACAGAGATACTATATTTTACTTGAAAGTTTGTTACAGAATCATTGATATCTAAAATAGTTTATTTCATCACAGACTGGGATAGATTCTCAATATATTCACACTTGGGATACATTTTATATTATAGCACATACTTCTTTATTTCAATATTAGCTACATTTGTTTGCAATAGTTGTTTGGTGAAAATTTTCTTTATGTATATTTTCTTTCTGGTGCTTTGTCATTCCATTTTAGGATTTCTCTCAAGTTATATCAAATCTCTCCTCTTCCTCTTTTGGCCCACAGCCCTGAAAACACAAATTCTCCATAGTTTCTGCTATTGATATACTGTATACAAGAAATTTATCTTTGTAAGAATGATTTGGAGGCATCTTTGCATACTTTGGACTTTGCAAAATCCAGAAGCTCTCTTGTCATTGTAAAAATACATTTAAAAATGCAGGTGTGTTGCACTTCAGTGAGGTTCAAATCACTTTTCCTAAAAGATTTCCCAACTGTCCACACTCCTAGGATATACCTAGGGTAGGTATAGACTACCTAGGGTAGTCTCTCTCTATGGGGTTTTAGTTACTTATAATTGGGAATTTTAGTATTTTAATGGGGCATTTTTAGCACAGGTATATGTTTAATTTGTTTTTAATGTGTTTGTATATTTATTGTTTTAGTTTTCCCTGTGCACCGCTCCAAGTCCCTATGGGGAGAGGGAGCGGTCAACAAATTAAAATTATTATTATTATTATTATAAACTCTTCTCTTGCATTTCCTTGGCGTGAAGACCAACTAGAATGGACATTTCCCTCCTTATAACAACCAGCTTGAGGGACGCAGGGACTCAGTGGCTAAGGCACTGAGCTTGTCGATCAGAAAGGTCGGCAGTTCGGCAGTTCGGATCCCTAGCGCTGCATAACAGAGTGAGCTCCTGTTATTTGTCCCAGATTCTGCCAGCCTAGCAGTTCAAAAGCATGTAAAAATGAAGTAGAAAAATAGGAGCCACCTTTGATGGGAAGGGAACAGTGTTCCATGTGCCTTCGGCATTTGGTCATGCCAGCCACATGACCACAGAGACATATTTGGACAGCGCTGGCTCTTCGGCTTTGAAACCGAGATGAGCATCACCCCCTAGAGTTGAGAACAACTAGTACCTATGCGTGAGGGTAACCTTTACTTTTACCTTTAAAGACTAGTTATTTGTTGGAAGATGACCAAGACAATTAAACCAGGTTGACAAGCCCTTTAAGCTTGTACCAGGGCAATGTGTGGTTCTAAGTAGTACTAACAGTAAACATTTGCAGTAAATAGCCAATGGTTTCTAGTTAGGAGGAAATCGGGTTCAAAGTGCCACTCGATCACATACCTTGCTGGCTAGGTTTGAGCAATTCCTATTTTTCTGTCTAATCTACCTCAAACAATTGCAGGGAAGATAAAAGAGGAAAGCAGAAAGAGTGAACAGTTAAATAGTACCTCAGTTATCCAAACAGATTGTTGGAAATAAAAACATGCTAGACAATACATATCCCAAAAAAATTCCCCCCCCCCCCGGTTATGACAACTATGCTCAGAATCTGCTCTTGAAATGTAACTCTTAATGTAACCAAGAGGAGGCTGTTAAGTACAATATTAATATAATTCTCATTCAATTTAAATAAAATATGCCATTTTTGTTCTGGGCCCTTCCTCATTTTGAAGTTTAGTCTCCAACCTGTGACTGTATTCAAATGCTCAATGCAGTCCCAGGTCCAAAAGTAGTTGTGAGCCCTTGGTGTAAAGAAAAGGCAAGATATAAATGAAAACAGGGGCACCCCAATTCAGCCAATGGAGGCCCCATTTGAGAAAATAACTCCATTCAGTAAAAAGAAAGGTAGAGTTACATTCCCAGTTTCTCTCCTACGATTCTATTATGTTCTAATATCCAACCAAAACCTGGTTTCCTCCAGATATGCTGGTCTCCTCTTCCCGTAAATCTGATGGCTAGGTTGCTTTATTGGAAAGGACTTGTACTCCCTCCTGGGCTCAGCAATGGGAAACATTAAAAATAGATTGAGATGGAAACTATTATCTTCCCTAACCTTGTTCCTACATACCCCAGCCTGCTGTCTTTGATCCCAGTCCTTCTTTGTCTCTTTACTGGCTCTGACTACAATCCATACCATAAAAGGTCAAAGGATTCCACATGGATTTAGATTGAGCTCTTGGGCAGAGCCTAGAGCAACAGACACTGGTGGGGGTGAGGAGGGTTTAAGCATGCCATTATTAACTATTTCATTATTGCTGTCATTAAGACTGCCTTAAACTAAGACAACGTGCTGAAAATGATCATAATAGCAATGTTAAAAATAGAGATGACTGTGATTATTATAATTATGGCAATGAAACTGGTTTTTTAATAGCCTTTCCATAGACATTTGTCAAGAGATAATATCTGAGACTTAATTCCACAATCTTTCTTACCTGCAAAGAAATCAAAAGAAAACCCCATGTGGCTATCTATTTCTTTCTTCTAGATAACACCTAATAACTTTCACCATGTCTGATGAAGAAGTTGAATATGAGGAGTAAGTAGATCAACATCCAATCCCAAATGTATAATTAAATATGTACAAAGTTTGGGGCATTTTCAAGTACTTCCATATAAATTCTTCCTCTGTGTTTATTAATGACGCGCTCTGATGGGATTATTATTGGATTTCGGGATTTTTAGAAGAATTGGGGCACTTGCTTAGTTTACATAAGATTTTCCTTCAGAATCAAAGATGAGATTCGTATTTTAAAGTGTGCTGAGTTCAAGCTGCAGCTTTAAACATTGAAATATGGCATTTGTTAGTATTTCAGATTAATGAATTGCAGATTGTTGACTTGTCCCAAAAGATATGAACCAGATACATTATCTGAAAAGCCTATTTAATGAAATGACCTGAAATCAGCTTTATTTATTCATTTTTTCAGCACCTCTACCCAGCAACAGTTTTTACAGAATTAAATAAAATTACTTTTTGTTTAAGAAAATTAATTGCAAGTAAATTAAACAAATTGCTTATCTCCCAGAATAAGGAAAATGTAGGAAAAAACCCAACGTTGTTCTCATTTTTTACCTCCCTTCCAAAACATCCACCTTTATTTCCATTTGATTCTTATCTACCAATATATTCATGTTATACTGGGGAGCATTGAAGACACTATGTATAGAAGAGAAATACATATATAGAGTGAGCAGGACTCAACAATTTTATTAATTTATTTATTTACATTTATATCCCGCCCTTCTCCACAGAGGACCCAGGGCGGCCTCTGTGAACTACGGGTAGTTCTCCACTTATGACTGCCATTGGGGTCAAAAGCAGAGCTATTATTAAGTGAGTTCTGCCCAAATTTATGATTTTTGCCATAGTTGTTAAGCAAATCGCTGCATTTTTTTTTAAAGTTAATCATCATTAAATTAACCCAGGTTTCTCCAATTGACTCTGGTGAAATTTGGCTGGGGAGGTTGAAAAGGGCAATAATGCAACCCTGAGACACAGCAACTGTTGTGAATATATGGTGGTTGCCACATATCTGAATTGTGATCATGTGATGGTGAGGATGCTGCATTGGTTGTAAGTGTGAGGACCAGTCATAAATTACTTTTTTCAACCCTGTTGTAACTTTGAATGGTATAGCATTTAGCAATAGCACTTAGACTTATATACTGCTTCTCTGAGAGGTTTACAGAGTCAACATATTTGCCCCAACAATCTGGGCCCTCATTTTATTCACCTTGGAAAGATGGAAGGCTGAGTCAATTTTGAACCGGTGAGATTTGAACTGCAGCTATTAGTCAGGTGAAGTAGACTGCAGTACCGCACTCAAACCACTGCACCACCTCGGCTCTCATAAAAATGTATGCTTGTAAGTCTAGTACTACCTGTATTGTATTGCTTATTGGTCAGCTGCAGACAATCAAAGCCTTTTGAGAGATGAATGTGTTGCACAGAGACCCACATCTGAGTCTTTTCATGCCTCCAGCCAACCTAGAAGTCTTTTTTGAAATGAGCCCCTAAAACTCAGCTCTTTACAAAATCACATTAATAACATCATTGAGAGGAACTCATACGCATTAAAATAGTTTCATATCTATTTCTATGGATAAGCCCTGATGGCACTGTGGTTAAAGTGCAGCATTGCAGGCAAACCCAGCCCACAGTCTGGAGTTCAATCCTGATAGGGTTCAAGGTTGACTCAGCTTTCCATCCTTCTGAGGTCAGTAAAAGGAGGCTCCAGATTGTTGGGAGCAACATGCAAATAATGCTTCTACATTATAAATCATCCAGAGAGTGATATAAACCAGTACGGGGCTTAAATAAGCCTAAATATATAAGCCTAAATGCTAATGTTGTGCTAATGCTATTTCAACATTCTTTCATTATCTACAGTCAATGTGCCTACAGTTTTATAAAGGAAGAATGTATTCATATTCACTCTCAATTTCTCTCATTCTCTTTGTCTCATTCTCTGCCAAATGTGATTCCTACTTTCCCAGGGAGCAGCAGGAAGGTAAGGGATTTCTGATACAACCCTCATTCTAGGAGTAGTTTTTCAGTTTCTTTCTCATTTTAAAACATAGTTGTAACAACAGTCTGTTTTTCCACTGGTTTTCTTAAAGATTTAGCACGTATCAGAAAGCTGTCATTGTTATAAATTCAGAGTAATGAAACCTGAAGACCAATGTCCCAATTGCTCATCTCCTCTGATCATAAAATCCAGCTTTGATATCTCTTTATTTACTTTCCTCATGTAATTTTTGTCTCTCGCTATATAACAATTTCAACTTCTTTGAGAGAAAAGTTTTGCAATGCATCAAAGCATTTTTAAGGTCTATCACATTGAAAATTAACAAGCAGCAGTGAATTTTGAAAAGACTCCAAGGCCACCCTTTAGATCACATACATAAGCATCTGTCTCTAACCAGGCAAACACCAAAAGGTTGAAATGGGTGTTGTGATATCTCAATACAAACTTTGCTCTTTTGTGTCTGCATCACAGTATCATATTCAAGTACCAGTAGATAAAGGAGCAAAGCTTGCATCATGACGGATGTTTCACTTGTTCCCCCTTGGACCGATGTGATCACATCTGATGCTGGTTACAGGTAGTCTTACAAGCCAGGGGTGGATTGCTGCTGGCATTACTGCCGGATCGGCGCGCAAAATTTTTTGCTGCAATTATTAATTGAGTTTGACACTTCTGCCCTAAATACTCCATATTTGTTGATCACCAAATCTCTTCCTCCTCTGCTAATTTAAGAACATCTCCACATCTGTCTCACTCTCTTTCTCTTTGTTTCATCAAGAAGAGGAACATGCTGCTGGAGATGAAGAAGAAGAAGAAGAAGGTGAGACAATGATCAGGTCCACAGTTGTGGTTAAGGTGTGCTTAACCATGGAGTAAATGTCAATGGAGATTCTCAATCATCCAGGACATCCCGTTTGTGCCTTTGCAACTTATTCCCAACCCCAATCCTATGACTTTGCCTCTTGTCTCACAGGTTGCCCCAGTGCTCAAGTAACAATTTATTTTATTTATTCTAATAAAGTCCAAGGGCAGCGTCAAGGTGGAGAACTTCTCTCAAGTTTTGTCACACATTATTTGGAGAGAACCCGGTGACTGGAAACAGATACTCTGGGGAATGATTAGGATCAATTATGGGAGTGGCAAATCCTAAACGGACCTAAACGGGGCCAATTCTCTTCCTTCCTGGAGAGAGTGGGGCAAAAAAAATGAGATTTGGAAGATGGGATTGAAGGGGAAGGTTTGGAATTAGAACAGACTGCCAGGTTTTTCAGATCGAGGAAGTTTGCTCTGTAGTATAGCTGGATCCATTAAAAATATTTAAATTCAATATTGTTTTTATGATCTGTATTCCCTCACTTATGTGCTTGAAGCTGTTTGATTTACCCTTGAAATATTTTCCTTTCTTTTCTTTTTCTTTTTTCTTTTTCTTTTTTTGATTTAACAGATTCTAACATCTGATAATTTTGCAACATGTCTTTCTTCAGCTTTTTGCATCCAGAAACAACATCTGAGTGCATTCTTTGGGTCATTTTGAGTAATTTTGGATCATTTTGAATAACGCACATTTTCAATCAGTGCAGAGCCAAGAATTATTTCTACAAACATTTGTTGTATTCCTTAAGAAATGGGTCCTCTTTTAATGTTTGGGAGTTAAGGAGTCCAAAAAAGAACTAAGCAATGTAGGAAGAATAGCAGTAAAATGATAACATCTCAGAGGGCAAATTGTTGCTGTTAATGCTTTAATTTTTTTTAAACTTTAATCACATTTATATCCCGCCCTTCTCCACAAGGACCCAGGCTGGTGCACAGGAATTTAAAAGCATACAAAAACAATACAATAAATACAAAATTTAAAAATATATTAAATTAAATTATAATCCTATGCTAAAATCAAATTAAAATCCCCAATTTAAAACTATCTAAATAGTCTCGACGGGAGGGTTAGGCTAGGCCGGTTTGCTGGAAAAGATGTGTCTTTAGATACTGACGGAAGAGATGGAGGTCCGTGATGGTACGCAATTCAGGGGGTAGGTCATTCCAAAGGCCAGGGCCCGCCACAGAGAAGGCTCTTCCCCAGGGTGTCGCCAGACGGCATTGCCCGGCTGATGGCACCCTGAGAAGGCCAACTCTGTGGGAGCGGATCGGCCGAAGGGATGGATGGGGCAGGAGACGGTCTCGCATATAACTAGGCCCCGAGTCATGGAGCGCTTTAAAGATGGAGCGCTTTAATATGACCAGGGAGAAGAAGCTACAGTATTGACTCAATCTTTTTATTCTTCTCTTCTCTGAAGGGGGACAATTTGCCGTTAGGGACACTACTGCACAATCAGTGCCGATTGGCTATATTTTTCTGTGTAACACAAATGGTTTCAAGTCAAAGCTGACCCCAAGGCAGCAGTAGACAAAGGAACCATGAGTTCAATTTGGAGAAATTTTCAGTCAACATTTCACCCACACGCCCACTGCCTTTCTCAGGAATGTGCTTTCCTCAAAAGTCTTTGCTAGGCCAGTTGGTGTGATTTGCTGCTTAAATGATTGTGAGTCGAGCATTTGTGAAACTTCACGCAACTGCGTACTGGGAATGTTAGGGGTAGCCTGGGCGATGGGGTGGGGGGAATCAGTTATGGATGTCAGTGACTACTACTGCTATTTTCCTTTTATAATGTGGAATTAGCACAATCCTGCTTTTTAATTTTCTGGAAGGCTTTTTTAATTGCCTCAGCACAATAACATGGGCCGTTATTGCCTTTACCTAGTGGATTATGTGCTATCAACCAAAACCCAAAGATCCTTTATAATGTGCTGGTCCTGCTAGGGATGTGGGAAGGCTTCTTGAAAAAGCAGTCAAGTATGAAAACAGACCATTCGAAATCTGAAAAGAAACAACAAGTTTGACTTCTTAAGAATTGCCAACCTTAGCAACGTTTACGATGTGTGGACGTCTATTCCCAGAATTCCCCAGCCAGCATGGCTAGCTTAACTTCTTGTTAACTTCTTAAAGTTAACAAAATTCAGAAACCCTACCTTAAATATCACAGGGCCTTCAGATTCCTGTAAGGACTTCCTTGATTCTCCCTATCACCTTTTTTTTGTCAGTGTAAAAGAACAAAAGGGTTGGTCATGGTAGGTAAAAGGATATTCTTGATTGTTCCCCATGCAATCTCTATCCATAATACAGTGGATGGCCTTTCCTTCCTTCGGCTAATAAGTCTTTCTTTTAATGATTCAGATCAGAGGTGGTATTCAGCAGGTTCTGACCAGTTCTGGAGAACCAGTAGCGTAAAGTTTGAATTGTTTGGAGAACCGGTAAATACCACCTCTGACTGGCCCCGCCCTCATCTATTCTGTGCCTCCCGAGTCCCAGCTGATTGGGAGGAAATGGGGATTTTGCAGCAACCTTCTCCTTCCATGCCCATCAAGCCACACCCACCAAGCCACACCCACAGAACCGGTAGTAAAAAAATGTGAATCCCACCACTGATTCAGATCCTTTTATTCTCCATCTCTACATGAAGTCTTTCCCAGCCTGGTGTCCTTTAAATGTATCAGACTCCTGCATTCATCATCTTCGGATTTTTCTTAATTCAATGGGAAGCTTGTATCTGATCCATTTGCTGTGCACCAGCTTGGAGGAAGTGGTCTACAGGTGGATTGATCTAACTACCTTCTCCTTTTTCTCCTGGATTTGGTCTCTACCACCTCCTTCTCTGTTCTTGCTTCATCCTCCCCCTGCCCAATATTTGTTTTCCAACCTTTTGTCTCTGCTATTTATGTTGTTTGCAGTAGCCGAAGAACCTGACCAGGTCCCTGAGCCAGGTACCTTTATCCTTCACTACATTTCTCCCTCTCGGGAAGGGGTGGGATGGGGAAAACCTCTTGGGGAGGCCAAGATACAATCATTTCCTTCATTCTACCTGAATCATAAAAGGCTCAGTGGCTAAGACGCTGAGCTTGCTGATCAGAAAGGTCGGCAGTTCAGCGGTTTGAATCCCTAGGGCCGTGTAACGGAGTGAGCTCCCATTACTTGTCCCAGATTCTGCCAACCAAGCAGTTCGAAAGCATGTAAAAATGCAAGTAGAAAAATAGGAACCACCTTTGGTGGGAAGGGAACAGCGTTCCGTGCGCCTTCGGAATTTAGT
The DNA here is from genome assembly GCA_039707465.1 of Rhabdophis nuchalis. Classification (NCBI taxonomy): domain Eukaryota; kingdom Metazoa; phylum Chordata; class Lepidosauria; order Squamata; family Natricidae; genus Rhabdophis; species Rhabdophis nuchalis. The sequence goes on along the minus strand of CM077647.1, from coordinate 152,516,807 downwards.
CATGCCGGCCACATGACCACGGAGACGTCTTCGGACAGCGCTGGCTCTTCGGCTTTGAAACGGAGATGGACACCACCCCCTAGAGTCGGGAACGACTAGCACACATGTGTGAGGGGACCCTTTACTTTTATCTGAATCATGGTCCAGATAGCGAACAGGCTGGATAGAAGGTGCCAGCTGACAGGCTGCCCTTGACTGACTGGTCCAAATTCCATGTCATAGAAGTAGTATAGTCACAAACCTTTGTTGTAAGGCTGCAACTGAAGCCACTTAAAACATTGATCAATTGTTGATAGCTGAGACTCAAAGCTTCCATGCTCTTCAGTTTTAAAGCTGACCCCTTTTACTCCTGACTTTTCTAGAGTTTCATAGAAATCCTGCTTTATACTTCCTACTCTTTAGGATGGGTGCCTCTTGGTGGTTGATATTTGCAACATTCCTGTCCTGGGAAACTTATGGTCCTCATGTACTGTATAGTCCCATGTATAAGCTCCTTTGCAGATGGGCTAACCTTTGAATTTTTAACCACAATACTGTGAAAAATGTACAGCACAGAGATAAAATGTACAACCTTGAAAATGGTTGTATATTTTATTTTTCACAATTGGCCTATCTGTGGATTAGCCATTTTTCTTGGTATTTTGTTTTTAAAAAAAACAGTTTATCTATGCAGAGGCTTATACATGAGTATATGCAAGATATATGGATACTTTTACAAAGTATTACTATATATACTCATGATAAGTCCATCTACAGATATTCTGGGGGGTGCATTTTGGCACCTACAATTCTTGATTTATTCATAAGTATATGCAGTACAGTATCTCCCAGAATAGTCAATAGACAATCAATAGTGATCCAGTCTCTGTAAGCAAGTGATAGGAACAGTTATATACCTTCATGTAGGCCTGCTTAGGGAATTGGGCAGAAATCACCTTTAGTGCTCCCCAGATAAGCACCTCTCTGCAAGTGAAAAGCTTGCACATCGTGGAAAATACTAGTTTAATTCTACATAAGGGGTCATTGCTTGAAATAAGAACTAACAAAATGCTATTTTATTTAACATCGCTAGCAGCTTTTAGGGAGAGTTCCCCATATAGAAAGCAAGCACTGTAGGCAGTGGAGAATAGGATTTGTACAAATGGACTTAGGGATAAATGAATTTACAGTGGTAAAAGAAAGTTATAAGGTGATGAATGGATTTGAAATGCCATTCATCTCCGCCATCTTGTTTCTTCATGTGCCCACTATAAAGTCATTGGCTTCTTGGTCTTGTTTGTCAAAAATTATCTCACTGCTCTTACTCCACCACCTCCAATGTACAGTAGTTCTCGACTTACAACAATAACAAGGCCAAAATTTCTATTGCCAAGCCAGACAGTTGTTAAATGACATTTGCCCAACTTTACCACCATTCTCGCTTCAGTTCTTAAGTGAATCACGGCAGTTGTTAAGTTAATAAAACTATGGTTAAGTGAATCTGGCTTCTCCATTGATTTTGCTTGTCAGAAGGTCACCAAAGGTCATTGCAGGACCTTGAGATACTGCAACTGTCAAAAATATATTCCAGTGGCCACTTGTCTGAATTTTGATCGTGTGACTATGGGGATGCAACAGCTGCGTGAAAAATGGTCATAAGTCACTTTTTTTCAGTGCTGTTGTAACTTTTAATGGCCACTAAAGAATGGTTGTAAGTCAAGGACTACCTGTACTTCTTCCCACCCATCCACACCCTCAAAAGAAAAAGGATTTCTGCAGGTTTCTAAAAGAACAGGTCTGGCTGATATATTTTATAGAGATATATCTGTGGGCCTCTGATGCTGTCTGTGTGCTATGTATGTTTTGGATACATGCATGTGGTGTGTAGCAATGTGTTCTCGCTATGTATCTATATATCTGAGAACACACGTACCCCTCCCATGTCTATAAGGGAAGCAACATATCGAAGCCCAAATGGTGCTAGTAGATATTTTCCAGTACCTATAGACATGGATGTGAGCAAACCAATGTCAGATCATGAAAACTGTATTTTGCTTGGTATCTATCTATCTATCTTCTTGGAGTAATTTCTGGGGTTTGGGTTAAATTTAGAGCTAATCTCAAGGCTCAATTTTCAAACCAGAATTTTCTAATCACTTTTTTGGGGCAGGAGAGGGAGCTATTGACTAAGAGAGGCAATCTAAGGATTGTTGATATCATACGGTGACAACAAAAGGTTGGCAAGATGCTCTGAAGGTTAAATAGCCATTTAAAGGGAAGAAACCATTCCAATTTAAGTAAGCAACCCTGCAGAAGGCCAATGTCGATGGCACTTTTAGTCTCTCCAGTTGCTTCAAACTATCATTTCTAGCAACCCTCACTACTATGCTGGCTTACCAGGGGTCTGGGACAATTTGTCGCAACCAATTCTCCATGGCCAACTTGCCACCAGACAACTCACTATGGCCAACTTATTGCAGGACAACCCACCATGGGATCATTCAATGCTGTATTAATTGTTTCATTCAGTTACTTTTATTATTGATAACCACGTTTTCATCAAAACTCTTGTATTTCTGGATTTACTTTCTTTATTTTACGTGGCCATGGTTTCATTGACATGAAGATAACTTTTGTATTTGTTGAATTGTCCCATGGCGACTTGTCCCTTAGGCAGGGATGGTATTCAGCAGATTTTAGCCAGTTTTGGAGAACCGGTAGCAGAAATTTTGAGTAGTTCGGAGAACCGGTAAATACCACCTCTGACTCGCCCTGCTCCCATCTATTCTTTGCCTCCAAGTCCCAGCTGATCAGGAGGAAATGGGGATTTTGCAGTAACCTTCCCCTGGAGTGGGGAGGGAATGGAGATTTTATAGTATCCTCCCCCTCCCATGCCCACCAAGCCATGCCCCCTAAGCCACATCGTGCCCCCTAAGCCACACCCACAGACCTGGTAGTAAAAAATTTTGAATCCCACCACCGCTCATAGAATATTGGCCATGGCAAGTTGGCTACAGTGAATTGGTTGCAGTGAGTTAGCGGTAGCAAATTGTCTCATTCTGGCTTACTGGTATTGCTGAAAATTGCAGCTCTACAACAATTGAAAGATGATAGGTTGTCCACCCCAGCACTGATCAAAATATTGGGTGCCCAAGATTAGATGACTAGCCCAGAAGATGATGACAATAATGTGAAGACTTGTCTTGTAACATCACTTATCCTGCCCAAGTATAAAACACATCTCAGCTGTCAGCAGAACGCCTCTCGGGTTAAGACCAATGCAGGACAGTTACTCTGTCAAAATATAGGTCTAACCCAGAGGTTCCCAAACTTGGCAACTTTAAGACTTGTGGACTTCAACTCCCTTGCAATGGTTGCAAGTTGAAGACTACCTGTAATAAGCTTTGCTTTATCCTTGTATAGTTTATAAAACTTGCCTTGGTTGTGTTCATCAATCAGTGTCATTCAACAGGGGGAAAATTATTTAAAGATTTTGCAGTTGGAGAGATGGAATTCATACTCAAAAGAACACTCAAAAGAATTCTGGGAGTTGAAGTCCACAATTCTTAAAGTTGCCACGTTTGGGAACCTCTGGTCTAACCTATCTAGGAAACTTCAACATTGTCATCCACTTTTTATTCCTGCCCTAATTGGCGTCTTTTTATGAATGTGCAGAAATGTAACCCATGCCTTGTTAGGATTATGCATAATTCAGTTTCCTGCATCACCTCTGACAAGTCTTTCACAGTTCAAAGTTTTGTTCTTTCTCTGCATCTAATAATCTTCTTTCTGTCTTCTGTTTCTCACAGAAGAAGAACGTCCCAGACCAAGGTAAGAAGAAGGGGCTATACCCAGGGGTGGGTGGGTTGCTGCCAGCATTACTGCCAGTTCGGTGTGCAAAAGATTTTGCGCGTGCCCGCGGCGAAATAAGACCTAAAAAGGTCTGCGCATGCGCACAATGATAAAAAAAGGGGAAAGTACATTTTTGCAATGAAGATTGTTCTGCGCATGTGCAGAACTGAAAATCAAGATGGTGGCGCTGATGATAGAACCGGTTCGGGGATGTGGCAGGTTAAGTTACTACCTACTTGGCTGAACCGGTAGGAACCCACCTCTGGTTATACCCCAGGAGTGTTGCAATCATTTTTCTCCACTTTTTTCAGCTCCTGTGTCTTTCTACAATGAGACCCCATTTTTCCTCCGTGATGCCATCTTATGATCAAAAGATGTGATTGCAAGTAGTCCTTGACTTACAACCATTTGTAACAATGGTGATCACATGACAGGTGCATGTCATGTAAGCACACGCCAGTTGCCAAGCACCTGAATTTTGATCACATGACCATGGGGATACCACAACGGTCATAAATGTGAAAAAATGGTTATCATTTACTTTTTTTCTTGTTGTAACTTCAGATGCTCACTATACCAATGGTTGCAAGTTGAAGACTACCTGTAATAAGCTTTACTTTATCCTTGTATAGTTTGTAAAACTTGCCTTGGTTGTGTTCATCAATCAGTGTCATTCAACAGGGGGGAAATTATTTAAAGATTTTGCAGTTGGAGAGATGGGATTCATACCCAAAAGAACACTAACAATATTCTTCTTTCTTGGTCTGTGCTCTCTCAAACAAAGGCCAATGGTTCCACAGTTAGCTCCTCCAAAAATCCCCGAGGGAGAGAGAGTGGATTTTGATGTGAGTATTTTCTTAATCATTCATCATCTTTTTTACAAGTGAGTGTGCTAATGCACCTTCTCCAATCTTTCATATCCACAACCATTGCCAACGAACATAGTTCTTTCAGATGGAGTTGTTTGGCAAGCACAGAAGGACAACAGTGTCCTTCAGAGGTATTAGAAGGAAATATTTTTTTCATTATTTATACCTCTTTTTTCCTTCTGATGATGACAAACAGGACATCCACCGCAAGCGTATGGAGAAAGACCTCCTGGAACTGCAAACTCTCATTGATGTACACTTTGAGCAGAGGAAAAAAGAAGAGGAAGAACTTGTGGGCCTCATGTCAAGGATTGTGAGTTCTAGTTCTCTGCGTAGCTTGATGTTAAAGTGGCAGCCATGTTATTATCTTTTTACATATCTGTTTGAATCAGTTCGTTTTTCTAGGCTGCCCAACCCTGGATAAAATTCTGAATGGTTTCTTGGCAGTTGGCAAATATTTCAAGGAGTAAACAAAAGAAACCCAAAGGCCAGTCTTAAAGAGCTTCTTGTCTTGTCTAGGGACCATGGTTGGCTGGAGGATTCTCGGAGTTGAAGTCAACTTATCTTAAAGTTGCCAAGGTTGAGAAACACTGCCTTCATATCAGGCAGGCAGGCAGGCAGGCAGGCAGGCAGACCAAACTATATCAGTATTATATAAACTGTGAAAAGGTTTTGCATAACATTCCCTCCTTGCAAATCATCCCTCTTTCCACCAGGTCTGTGCTCCAATTCATACGTTTGTTATTTAAATTCACCTGTTTTGTTATAAATATGAGATCATTCTACCCAAACAGGACTTTCTCCGTCTTCCCACTTCTTTTGATCTATTTGCCGTTCTTTCACGAATTTGGTTTGCAATCTGAATTTCATTCATTGTCTCTATATGACCAAACCACATTAGTGTAGTTCTTTCGTTCCCCCTTTTCCCCTCTATACCAATATGGACCACATTAATTCAGCACCTATTGATTCTTCCAAGTACTGGAAGACAGTTGTCATGTTCCCCTCTAATCCTTCTCTTTGATAGTCTTAGAGCCAAGAGAGAGGCAAAGGTACCTAGGGATAATAGTCCTGGAGACTGTGATTACAGGAGTGTTGAAACCAACAATTCCACTATGATTGAAGCTGATCCAGAAAGACCCCAGGACTCTGTGTATACCCCAGTGGTGAAATCTAACCCCCCACCACCACCACTGGTTCTGTGGGTGTGGCTTGGAAGGGGGGGGTCATGTGACTGGGTGGGCGTGGCCAGATTTTTTTTTTTCCATTTTCAGTTTTTTAAAGCATTTTTCCCCCTGCTGGTTCAGGCAAACCAGCAGGGGGAAAAGACCTTAAAAATGGAAAGGAGTGGAAAGGGAGAGCGGAGAAGGAGAGAGGAAGGGGAAGTAGAGAAGAGAAGGACGACAGAGGGAAGAAAGGAGGTAGGGAGGAGGAGGAGAGAGGGAGAAGAAAGTGATGGGTAGGGTACAAATATGGTGTATGGAGAGCAGAAGAGCCAATAATTGTTTTTGGGAGTTGATGGTAAGACAAATTGATGTAAACCAAGGGTCTGCAAAGTTGGCTCTTTTAAGACTGGTGGACTTCAACTCCCAGAGTTCCCCAGCCAGCATAGCTGGCTGGGGAATTCTGGGAGTTGAAGTCCACCAGTCTTAAAAGAGCCAACTTTGCAGACCCCTGATGTAAACATTTAACAATATAATATGACGTTGGTTATGCAATAGAATACATGTGAGTTATGAAAAGGAAAAAAATAAAAACTTTATATATTTAAAAAAAAGTGCTTTAAAACATAGCTTATGACGATCACGCGGCTCAAAGCTGAGCTGCGCGATCCTCAGAATCTTCTTTTTTAAACCACCAGTTTTCAGAACCAAGGACTATCATCCCTACCAGTTTGGCTGAACCAGGCCAAACCGGGCTGATTTCACCTGCCCCATTGATAGCCCTTCAGACACTGAGGTCTAACTTAAGAACATGGCTGTCTTCTGGCTGTGTTTGCCCACCGTGTGTTGAATTTACAGCAAAGAAACCAAATATTTGTAGACAGGTTGAACCCAAGCCACGTTGACTTCAAGGAGGAGTCTTAAGCTAACAAAGATACTGCTACATAAATTACAATCCCGGCCTGATTCTTTTATTTAACCACATATGCTACAGGATCTGTAAGGGTGAGGTCGGTGTTTTTGTTTTCTGTGTTTGAGTCAGTTTTGAGATCCGGCATCCACGTGGACAAGTCCAGCTTTTTTGGCAAGATTTTCAGTAGAGGCTTGCTACTGGCTCCTTCCTACGGCTAAGAGACAATGGCTGGCCCACGATCACCCAGATGGCTTTAGTTTATTTCATTTAATTTATTTCAATTTATATACCGCGTCTTCTCCACCGAAGTGGACCCAGGGCGGTGCACAGGAAATAAAACAACCAATAATAAAATACAATAAATACAATAAATAGATAAAAAGAATTAAATCACAGTCTGTGCTAAAAATACCCCCTAAAAAGTCTAACATCATTTACGTGTTAGGCAGAAGCTATATTACAAGAATCCAGACTATTACGCGAGACCAGCTTGTTGAAAAAAATATGTTTTAAGTAAACGGCGAAAGAGGGGAAGGTCCGTGATAGTGCGAAGTTTGGGGGGTAGGTCGTTCCAGAGGGCCGGCCCTGTCACAGAGAAGGCCCTACCCCTGGGCACCGCTAGCCGGCATTGACCAGCGGTTGGTACCCTCAGTAGGCCCTCTCTGTGGGAGCGTATTGGACGCAGGGAGGTATGTGGCAGGAGACGGTCCCGCAAGTAACTAGGCCCCGAGCCATGGAGCGATTTGAAGATGGTAACAAGCACCTTGAAGCGCACCCGGAAGGCCACCGGTAGCCAGTGCAGCTCACGCAGGAGAGGTGTTACATGGGAGTAACGAGAGGCTCCCAGAATCCCCCGCGCGGCCGCATTCTGAACCAACTGGAGCCTCCAGGTGCACCTCAAGGGGAGCCCCATGTAGAGAGCATTACAATAGTCAAGGCGAGATGTCACGAGTGCCTGAGTGACAGTGCGGAGGGCATCTTGGTCCAGAAAGGGACGCAACTGGCATACCAGGCGAACCTGGTAGAATGCCCCCCTGGTCACGGCCGTCACATGGTCATCCAGGGACAGCCGCGAATCCAGGAGGACGCCCAAGTTGCGACCCCTTTCCACGGGGGCCAATGACTCACCCCCGATAACCAGCGATGGAATCAGCTGGCTATGCCAAGACGCCGGAAACCACAGCCACTAGGTCTTGGACGGGTTGAGCCGGAGTTTGTTACTTCCCATCCAGAGCCGCACGGCTTCCAAACACTGGGACATTACTTCGACGACATCGTTGGGGTGGTTGGGAGTAGATATGTACAGCTGAGTATCATCAGCGTACAGATGGTACTCTACCCCACAACCATGGATGATCTCACCCAGCGGCTTCATGTAGATGTTAAACAGGAGGGGTAAGAGGACCGACCCCTGAGGCACCCCATAAATGAGTGGTCTCGAGGTCGACCTCTGCCCTCCTGTCAGTACAAATTGCGACCGACCGGAGAGGTAGGAGGAGAACCACTGCAAAACAGTGCCCCCCAATCCCAACCCCTCCAGTCGGTGCAATAGGATATCATGGTCGATGGTATCGAAAGCCGCTGAGAGATCTAATAGGACCAGGATAGAGGAAAAACCCCTATCTCTGGCCCTCCAGAGATCATCCACCAACGCGATCAATGCCATCTCGGTGCTGTGCCCAGGTCGGAAGCCGGACTGGCGCGGGTCTAGATAAGCAGTTTCCTCCAGGTGCCGAGAGAACTGCTATGTCACCACACTCTCTACAACCTTCGCCAGAAAGTGAAGGTTGGAGACCGGATGATAGTTAGTTAGCAATGCTGGGTCCAGGGAGGGCTTCTTGAGGAGGGGTCTCACCATCGCCTCTTTAAGGGAGGCCGGCAAGAACCCCTCACTATGAGAAGCATTCACAATTCCCTGGAGCCAGCCTCGTGTCACCTCCCAGGAGGCCAGTACTAACCAGGAGGGACACGGGTCCAATAAACATGTGGTGGCATTCAGTCGCCTCGGCAACCTGTCCATGTCTTCGGAAGTAACAAAGTCGAACTCGTCCCATAAAACGGTCTCAAGACCTGTCTCGGACGGTCCGCCCAGATCTATCGAGATGGAGGCCAGGTCGTCCCAAATCCGAGCGATTTTGTCCTGCAGATAACCTCCGAACTCCTCTGCTCTACCCTGCAAGGGAGCTTCCCGTGGTCCCTGATGCAGAAGGGAGCGGGTCACTCGGAACAGGGCAGCAGGGCAGTTATCTGCAGATGCAATAAGGGTGGCAAGATGACTACGTTTTGCCACCCTTATTGCCACTAGGTAGGTCTTTGTATAGGACCTCACTAGTGTTCGGTCGGATTCGGAACGAGTGGACCTCCACCTGCTCTCTAGGCGTCTCTTGCAGCGCTTCATCACCCTTAGCTCCTCGGAAAACCAAGGGGCCAGGGTGGATCGGCGCCATGTGAGAGGCCGCAAGGTCATGACCCGGTCCAAGGCCCCCGTGGCCGCACTATTCCATGCGGCCACTAAGTCCTCGGTCGAGTCGTGGGTGAGGGTTGCAGATATAGGCCCAAGCTCCGTCTGGAACCTGGAACCAGGGTCCATCAGGCGCCTGGGGCAGGAACCATCTAGGAATCTCAGGTTCCGCCTCCCCGCGGTGGGGTGTAGCGGTCGGAAAGTCCAGCCGAAGGAGAGAGTGATCTGACCATGACAGGGGTTCGATGACTACTTCCCCTACTCCTAGATCACTCAACCACTGGCCAGAGGTAAAAATCAGGTCTAGTGTGTTTCCTTATGCCTTCAGTTGGACATGGTCTTCCACTTTATAGCCTGATGTCTTTAACCACTACACCAAATTGGCTCTTTATACCTGCAGATAGTACTTGACTTATGACCACAACGAAGGCCAACATTTCTGTTGCTAAGCAAGGCAGTTTTGAAGTGAGTTATGCCTCATTTTTTGGCCTTTTCCCCTACAGTTGTTAAATGAATCTCTGCAGTTGTTAAGTGAATCGTGCAGTTCTGTAGCTATTAAGTGAATCTGGCTTCCCCCATTGTCTTTGCAGGTCGGGAGCCAGCTGGGAAGGTTACAAATGGGGATCCCATGATCCCAAGGCACTGCAATCATCATAGTGATAGTTTATTTGATTTATATACCGCCCTTCTCCCTTTTGGGACTCAGGGCGATGTACAGCCATAATAAAATAAACGGTACAAAATCTAAAACAATATATTAAAAAGATATTAAATAAATGGCCTACATTTTAAAACCCCATACCCCCTCAGGGGGTAGGTCATTCCAGAGGGCGGGAGCTGCCACAGAGAAGGCTCTCCCCCTGGGGGTCGCCAGCCAACATTGTTTAGCCGACGGCACCCTGAGGAGGCCCTCTCTGTGGGAACAAACTGGTCGGAGGGAGGTATTTGGCAGCAGGAGGCAGTCTTGCAGGTAACCAGGTCCCTTGCCATGGAGAGCTTTAAAGGTGGTTACTAGTACCTTGAATCGCACCTGGAAAGCCACAGGCAGCCAGTGTAGCTCACGCAGGAGAAGGGTCACATGGGAGCATCTAGAAGCTCCCAGAATCCCCCGCGCAGCCACATTCTGAACTAACTGGTGCACCTCAAGGGAAGCCCCATGTAGAGAGGGTTGCAATAGTCCAGATGGGAGGTTTGGGTGACCGTGCGTAAGGTGTCACGATCCAGAAAGGGGCGCAACTGGCGTATCAGGCGGACCTTATAGAAAGCTCCCCTGGCCATGGCTGTCATGTGATCTTCTAGAGACAGCCGAGAGTCCAGGAGGATGCCCAAATTGTGAGCCCTCTCTGCGGAAGCCAGTGTCTCGCCCCAATAGTTAGAGATGGCATCAACTGACTATACCATGACGCCGGAAACCACAGCCACTCGGTCTTGGATGGGTTGAGTTGGAGCCTGTTCCTTCCCATCCAAACTCGTGTGGCCTCCAGACACTGGGACATCACTTCCACAGCATTGTTGGGGTGGTCCGGGGTAGAGATGTACAGCTGGGTGTCATCAGCGTACTGATGGAACTCTACCCCAAAACCACGGATGATCTCACCCAACGGCTTCATATAAATGTTGAACAGGAGGGGTGAGAGGACCGACTCCTGTGGGACCCCACAGGTGAGGCCCCTTGATGTCGACCTCTGCCCCCCTGCCAACACAAACTTTGACCGGTCAGAGACATAGGAGGAGAACCACTGTAAAACGGTGCCCCCCACTCCCAACCCCTTCAACCGGTGCAGCATGATACCATGGTTGATGGTATTGAAAGCCGCTGAGAGATCTAATAGGACCAGGATAGATGAACAGCCCCTATCCTGAGCCCTCCAGAGATCATCGACCAACACGACCAATGCCATCTCCGTGCTGTACCCAGGCCGAAAGCCGGACTGGCATGAGTCCAGATAGACAGCTTCATCCAGGTGCTGAGGGAGCTGTCGCGCCACCACACTCTCAACAACCTTCATGATGTTGGCCAAAACAGCCGGATCCAGACTGGGCTTCTTGAGGAGGGGCCTCACCACCGCCTCTTTCAAGGCGGCCGGCAGAAACCCCTCATTCAAAGAAGCATTAGTAATTCCCTGGAGCCAGCCTTGTGTAGCCTCCCGGGAGGCCAGTACCAACCAGGAAGGACACGGGTCCAATAAACATGTGGTGTTGTTCAGCTGCCCCAGCATCCTGTCCATGTCCTCAGGAGTCACAGGATCGAACTCCTCCCAGATGACATTCTCAAGACCTGCCTCTGTCAGCCCGTCTGAACTAGTCCAGTCAGAGGCTAACCTGTCCCGAATCTGATCGATTTTTTCATGCAGATATGACAGCACAGACTTATATACCGCTTCACAGTGCTTTTATAGCCCTCTCGAAGTGGTTTACAGAGTCCACATATTGGCCCCAACAATCTGGGTCCTCATTTTAACCCACCTTGGAAGGATGGAAGGCTGAGTCAACCTTGAGCCTGGTGAGATTTGATCTGCCAAATTGCAGGCAGCTGGCAGGCAGCAGAAATAGCCTGCAGTACACCATTCTAGCCACTGCGCCACTGTGGCTCTAAATACATGCTAGTTGCCAAGTGCCTGAGTTTTGATAATGGGACCATGGAGATGCTGCAACAGTCATAAGTGGGAAAAACATTCATAGCAGGCCACTTTTTTTTTTTAGTGCCGTTGTAACTTTGAACGGTCATTAAACCAATGGTTGTAAGTCGAGGACTACCTACCTTTATTTAAACTCTCCCTTAAGACACCTACCTCCCTGCTTCTTCAGTGAATCCTCTCACCCTTCTTAACCTTCCGTTTTTCACACCAGCCCAATTAAAAACTTCCAAACTCCTTCCTTCCAAACTAGCTCCAGTCTTCATGCTTCCTTTTTCTACCTGGCCTCTCCAGGATCCAGCCTCATCTTCCTCCTTTCTCCTCTCCTGTTGCGAGTTCATTTCCAGCTCTTGTTATGTCACCACTACCCCTATCTCACTTGCCTGCTGCCATTTTTTAAAAAAATCTTCCCTTTGACCAGACTTTACTTCTTCTCTTCCTCTACCTTTTGATAGGCGGCTCAGAGTATCTTAGAGCAAGTTAGTCAATCAGAATAGAGCTGGAAGGGACCTTGGAGGTCTTCTAGTCCAACCTCCTGCTCAAGCAGGAGATCCTATACCATTTCAGGCAGGTGGCTGTCCAGTCTCTTCTTCAAAACCTCCAGTGATGAAGCACCCACAACCTCTGAAGGCAAGCCCTTCCAGTGGTTAATTGTTCTCACTGTTGGGAAGTTTCTCCTTAATTCCAGGCTGCTTCTCTCCTCGATTAGTTTCCATCCGTTGCTTCTTGTCCTGCCTTCTGGTGCTTTGGAAAATAAGTCGACCACCCCTCTTCTTTGTGGCAGCCTCTCAAGTACGGGAACCCTGCTATCATGTCCTCCTTACTCCTTCTTTTCTCTAGACTAGCCAAACCTAAATCCTGCCACGGTTCTTCCTGTTTTTGTCTTCAGATCTTTCGTCATCTTAGTTGCTCTTCTTTGCACTTTATCCAAAGCCTCAACATCTTTTTTGTAATGCGGTGACCAAAACTGGATTCAGTATTCCAGGTCTGATCTGACTAAGGATTTATAAAGCGGTACTAATACTTCACGTGATTTGGGGACCACCAGTTTCTCAGCTGGCTGCTTTACTTAAAGCAGGACTAGCACTTGGGGCAGTGGTGGGTTCCGGATTCCAGCTCTGGCGTCACCCACATGCACGCCCACGGTGCGTGCTTGTGCTGTACTCGCCTGCGACGCATCCACAAGCTTCTGCGATGCTCCAGCTGCTTGGCAGAGCATTGCACAGGCACAGTATGTGCAATGTGCGTGCATGGAAGCGCCAAAGGCATAAAGGACAGGTAAGGAGCGAGGTGCAGGTGGGTGGACCCTCTGGAGAACCGTACCAGAATGATATCCGGTGACCCAGCCAGGGTCTGGTACGTCCATACGGGGGCGTACCGACTGCAACCCACCACTGACTTGAGGTTTTTCTCCTATTGCAGTGCTGGAACACTTATACCAGTGATGGCTAACCTTTTTGTTGTCGTGTGCTGAAAATACACACCATACCAACCATGCAATGCATGCGCGACACTCCCACACATGCCCTGCCCATGCGCGGGTGATCCCCCCACTCCCTCTGTGCCTCATTTTGGGCCTAGTAGGCCTCCCTGCAGCCTCCTGGGACCAAAACCAGGCTGTGGAGGGAGTGCTGCACTCCCCCCATCTCTCCCTGTCCCCGCGCAAACCCCTGTGCATGCACCCGCGTCTCCTGAATGCGCCCTCCCTGCGCGTGCACTACAGAGACCCGAAAATGAGCTGGGCAGTGGGAGGCGCATGCGTATGCAGATCTGAGCTGGGGCAACAGCTTGCATGCCCACAGAAAGGGCTCTGCCTGCCATCTGTGGCACACGTGTCATCGGTTTGCCACCACAGGCCTATACCAAACAGCTCAGTAGCTGGCAAGCCCAAGAATCCATAAAGTCCAGCTCCCAGGGGGCCCTGAAAAACATCCCTGAACTTGGTGCTTGACTAAGGTGACCAGATTTCAACTTGACTAAAGCGGGACACCATCGGGGGGGGGGGGCGCAGCGGCCTTTCCCAGCTCTGCAGCCTCGCCACCCAGTTCCCTCGCTGGCCGGGGGGCACACAGGCTGACCTCCTCCCTCCCTTCCCACCCACCCCCGAGCAGGGCACCTGCAGGTAGGCATCTGGTGGGGCGGCGGAGCAGGGCTGGGCGGGCGGCGGTTGCTCTGCATGTGCTCAGAGGCATGGGGCTGGGGCAGGAAGTGGTGGGCTGGCGGAAGGGGAGGGCCGGCGAGGGAGGAGCCAGGCCCAGGCAGGCAGCAGGCGGCGGAAGAGGAGGACAGTCTGCCGGAGCCCATGCGGCCCTGAACCTCTTTGCACCGCGCTGTGATGGGCTGCGAGTGGCGGGCTGGAAGCCCCACCACCACTCGCCCGTTCCACCATGGGCGCCTGGGACGAGCCGGCCGAGGAGGCGGCGGCGGAGGGGCTTCCGTCCGGCTGCTCTCAGCGCATCACGGCGCAGCACAAAGACGTTCAGGGCCACGCGGGCTCCGGCAGGCTGTCCTCCTCTTCTGCCGCCTGCTGCCTGCCTGGGCCTGGCTCCTCCCTTGCCGGCCCTCCCCTTCCGCCTGCCCACCAGCCTGCCGCTTTCTGCCCGTGCCTCGCACCTCTGAGCGCGTGCAGAGCGCCCGCCGCTCGCCCGGCCCCCGCCGCCAAAAAGCAGGATATTTTTAAGAGGCCGCGGGACGCAGGGCAGATGCTTGAAATGCGGGTCTGTCCCACCAAAAGCGGGATGTCTGGTCACCTTATGCTTGACGTGCTTTTGTGGGGGTCTCCCTCCCTCCCCCCCCTCTCTCTCCTTTGAATTGTTCCTTGTAGTTGGAATGCACTGCCAGAGGGAGGGAAGCTTTCATTAGGTTTATAGTAGGTAGGTAGCCTTGTGCTGCTATCTCTGGTTTTATCCTGGTGTTTTGGGGGGGGGGAGTTGAGAGGGTTGTGCAGTTTGGGAAAGGTATTTTTGTTTTTGTCTATGGCAATTCTCAGTCATCCAAGTCACGGTTGACCCCAAGGTGCTTTTTTTGAAGAGGCAACTGGACTTCCTGGTTTTTTATTTGAAGACGTTTCACTTCTCATCGAAGAAGCTTCCTCAGCTCTGAGCTGAGCTGAAGAAGCTTCTTGGATGAGAAGCGAAATGTCTTCAAAGAAAAACCAGAAAGTTTCAGATATGTAAATAGCAAATAAAATAAATATATGGAGCAGTAACAACTATAAAGAACTAAGGTTTAATAAATGTAAGATATAGATAAACAGAAATAACTGGAAATCTAGTAAGATTATATATAATTATAATAATAATAATTTTATTTTATAGACCGCCTCCTCTCCCCAGAGGGACTCGGAGCGGTGCACAGGGAGATAAAAAATACAAATATAAAAATACATAGATAGCTAAAATAGAAAATTAAACAAAATATCCCTGCGCTAAAACCCACTATACTAAAACTAAGCCCCCCTAGAAACCCAATTAAAAAAACGGAAGACTAACCTAGGCCGGCCAAGCAGAAAAAGTATGTTTTCAGTTTTTGACGGAAGGAGCGAAGGCCCGTCGTTGTTCTAATTTCAGGGGGAAGGTCGTTCCAGAGGGCTGGGCCCGCCACAGAGAAGGCTGTGTTACTTTGTAACTGTATACATATAGGAGGTGTCACTCCCAGTTGTATCTATGTAGTTTTGTCTTGTTAACGTCCTTTTTCCATTTTCTTTCTTTCTGGTCTTAGTTTATAATAAAACAAAATTTAAAAAGAAAAAAAAAAGAAAACCAAGAAAGTCCGGTTGCCTCTTGAAAAAAAGGTTCCTTTGGGATATTTTTGTTTTTATTTACATGAAATTGTTTAAAGAACATAATTACCGTATGTTTATTTGTGCCCTAAAAGCAGTAGGACTATTCCAGTGCTTGGACTAGTAGTTTCAGTTTTCTTGAGAAGTGTTTTGCCAGAGCCTCCTTTCTACCTCTGAGAGAAAATGACTGGCCCAAGCCTGCCCAAATGACTGTGTGTAAGGCAGGATTAGAACTCACAGCCTCCTAGTTTCTAGCCTGGCAACTTCCCCTGTTCACCAAGTGGATCATTGTTTACTGTTTATTTTCTTCCATTTATTTTCCTCCGTTTATTCTCTGTTGGTATAGAGGTAGTCCCTGACTTATGATCACAATTGAGCCCAGATTTTCTGTTCTTAACTAAAACATTTGTTAAGTGAGTTTTACGTGAATCACTGCAGTTGATAAGTTAGTAACCTGGTTGTTAAGTGAATCTGGCTTCCCCATTGACTTTGTATGTCAGAAAATTGCAAAAGGGGATCACATACCCACGGGGCACTGCAACCGTCATAAATATGAACCAGCTAGGCAAACATCTGAATTTTGATTACATGACAATGGAGATGCTGCAAAGGTTGTAATTGTGAAAAACTGTCATAAGTCACATTTTTCAGTGCCACTGTAACTTTGAATGGTCACTAAATGAATTGTTGTAAGGCAAGGACTACCTGTATCAACTGATACATTTTCTGCTTCGTTTTCTTCTACCTCTACAGCGGTCTCTGCCAATTGAAATAAGTAGAACTGCCTTTGTAATTGCTTTCCCACTCAGGGAAGTTGGGAAGAGGCAAATGGGATTTTAGCTCATAGCATTCAATCCAAAACTGAATTTTGCACAGTCTTCATAAATCAGGAAAGCCCAATCTTTCAAGGGAACAAAATTTGGCTCTTCACTGCCACCTGATGGCTGGTTAGGCACCATGATGCAAGCTGAATCCAAAATATGAAATATAGGTGGCCCTCATCTTTGGGACGAGAATTTCTGTTGCTAAGCAAGTTGGTTAATTAGTGAGCATTGACTGATTTTATAACTTTTTTTTGCCACCGTTGCTAAGGAAATAATTGCAGTTAAGTGAATTACATTGTCATTAAGTCAATCCATTGTCTCTTATTGATTTTGCCTATCAAAAGCCAGCTGGGAAGGTCCCAAATGGCAATCACATGAACCCAAAACACTGCACCTGCCATAAATACATGCTGGTTGCCAAGCACCCAAATTTTGATCATATGACCTTAAGGATATTACATTGGTCATAAGTGTGAGGATCAGTTAGAAGTCACTTTTTTCAGTGTCGTCGTATCTTCAAGTGGTTGCTAAATGAAGAGTTATAAATCGAGGACTATCTGTAGTTGCATACCCAGATAATTAAGTGTGATAATTCCTAAACAAAGTCTGCATTTATCTGGAGAACAGAACAGAACAGAATAGCACAGCACAGAACAGAATAAAACAGAATGCAGAATGGAATGGAATGGAATGGAATGGAATAGAATAGAATAGAATAGAATAGAATAGAATAGAATAGAATAGAATAGAATAGAATAGAATAGAATAGAATGCAGAATGGAATGGAATGGAATGGAACGGACAGCACAGCACAGAATAGAATGCAGAATGGAATGGAATGGAATAGAATGGGATAGAATAGAATAGAATAGAATAGAATAGAATAGAATAGAATAGAATGGGATAGAATAGAATAGAATAGAATGCAGAATAGAATGGAATGGAACGGACAGCATAGCACAGCACAGAATAGAATGCAGAATGGAATGGAATGGAATAGAATGGGATAGAATAGAACCGAATAGAATAGAATGGGATAGAATAGAATAGAATAGAATAGAATGCAGAATGGAGTGGAATGGAATGGAACGGCACGGACAGCGCAGCACAGCACAGAATAGAATGCAGAATGGAATGGAATGGAACGGAACGGACAGCACAGCACAGCACAGCACAGCACAGCACAGCACAGCACAGCACAGAATATAGAATGGAATGGAATGGAATGGAATGGAATGGAGTGGAGTGGAGTGGAGTGGAATGGAACAGCACAGCACAGCACAGAATAGAATGCAGAATGGAATGGAATGGAACGGAACGGACAGCACAGCAGAGCACAGAATAGAATAGAATGCAGAATGGAATGGAATGGAATGGAGTGGAGCGGAACGGAACGGAACGGAACGGCACGGCACGGCACAGCACAGCACAGCACAGAACTGAATAGAATAGAATGCAGAATGGAATGGAATGGAATGGAATGGAACGGAATGGAACAGAACAGCACAGAACAGAACAATAGAATGCAGAATGGAATGGAATGGAATGGAATAGAACAGCACAGCACAGAACAGAACAATAGAATGCAGAATGGAATGGAATGGAATGGAATGGAACAGAACAGCACAGAACAGAACAATAGAATGCAGAATGGAATGGAATGGAATAGAATAGAACAGCACAGCACAGAACAGAACAATAGAATGCAGAATGGAATGGAATGGAACGGAATGGAACAGAACAGCACAGAACAGAACAATAGAATGCAGAATGGAATGGAATGGAATGGAATAGAACAGCACAGCACAGAATAGAATAGAATAGAACTTTAATGTCATTTTAAATGTACACTAAACAGCATACATTAAAATGAAGTTTCATTGGATTCAGCTCTCAAAAGATAACCATTATACATATACCCACATTATGTTTCTAAGAAAGAGAGCTCTGAAATCCAAAAACGTATGTCCAATGGCATTTTATGGAAGGAGTGAGAGGGGTGGTGGAAGATATAGTTGTGAGAAAATCTCAAATACAGGTGGTCATTGCCTAATGACTGGTTGCTTAGCAACCATTTGAAGTTACAACAGACTCCCTAAAAGTTATTTACAACTTGGTTTCAGATTTCTTATGGCTGCACACTCCTACATGGTCACATGATACTGTTTTGACCATTTGACCACTGATTCACCTTTATGGCCAGTTGCAGTATTTGTGTGATTCTTTTGCCATTATGATTTGTGTGATATTTTTTTTTGCCAGTTTCTGGCCTCTGGCCACTTTCTGGCGAAACCCGCTCATTGGTCGCTTAGTGGTCGCTAAGCAGATGCTTTATTTACTTCAAGAACCCAGAATTCACTTAATGAGCATGGCAAAAAAGTCATGGCATTTTTAATCATGTAGGTGCCATGACTTGGGGTGGGATTCTACCGGTTTGGATCGGTTCGGGTGAACCGGTAGCTCCGACAATCAGCTGGGAGCGAACCAGTTCGCTCCAACGATCAAGTGGGCCCGCCCATCCCTGCACTTTACTGACCTTTATCTTCTCAGCTGAGTCGCGCGGCAGAACAGATTGCCCCGCCTCAGCTGTTTTCCTCCCCAGCAGTTATGCGGAAGGTAAGTTTTCTCAAAACTGTGCATGCGCATAAACCGGTAGGATCCCACCTACCTGCTTATGACCCATCGTGCCAGAAATTCCAGGCTCTATTACAGTCTGCTGAGGACCATCACCCTGTCCATGTGATGCTTTCATTTGCCGTAGAGTTCTGCCATTTTCTGAAAGGGAGGGAGTGGGGAATACATCATCTTGTCCTTGGCTGATGTGGGCTTTGATGAAATCACCTTGTTGAATGCCGCAAAGAGTTCAAGTCATTGTTTGTGTCCTTGGACAGGAACATCGCAGGGCAGAGCGTGCCGAACAACAGCGAGTCCGCACTGAGAAAGAACGGGAACGACAGGCCAAGCTTGCTGTGAGTGTCATAATTTTCTAGAATGGAATAGGAAAAGGTGTAAAACTAATGACGATACACTGATGATATCACCTAGTTGGGTAGTGAGATGTCTGCAAACAAACAACCAAGCTCAGAGACCACCAGGATTTCCACAGTGTAAAACCTTTGAAATCTTAGCAGGTATTAAGGTCTAAATTTATTAACTTAGGTTCTTCTTTTTCAGCTTTCTTCCAAATCAGGTAGGTATATTTGGTGATCGATAGGTGTGAAACTGCAGTTTGACTCTGAATCACATGAGAAGTCAACACTGATATAATTCAAGTGTGAAAATAGCCAGGAAGTTGTTTTTGTAAAAAATTGGAATCCTTGTGCTAAATCAAGAAATTAACACTTTAAATTGGTTGGTTTTTAGTGGTTATTTTAATTTTTTTGAAATAATAATAATAATAATAATAATAATAATAATAATAATAATAATAATAATAATAATAATAATAATAATAATAATAATAATTTTATTTTTCTATACCGCATCCTCTCCCCAGGGGGACTCGGAGCGGTGCACAGGGAAAAATTAAAACAACATGAAATATATACATAAATAAATACAGTAAAAACAGATTAAATCTAATTATCCCTGCACTAAAATCCCACTTTTAAAATTAACATTCCCTAACCCCTGAGGTAGAGACTAACCTAGGCCGGCCAAGCAGAAAGAGTGTGTTTTTAATTTCTGTCGGAAGGAGCGGAGGTCCGTAGTTGTTCTAATGTCGGGGGGAAGGTCGTTCCAGAGGGCTGGGCCCGCCACAGAGAAGGCCCTTCCCCTGGGCGTCGCCCGCTGACAAAGTCTAGTGGACGGCACCCGGAGAAGTCCCTCTCTGTGGGAGCGAATCGGCCGGGAGGATGTATGTGGCAGGATCCGATCCCGCAGATAGCTAGGTCCCGAGCCATGGAGCGCTTTAAAGATGAGAACTAACACCTTGAAGCGCACCCGAAAGACGACAGGTAGCCAATGCAGCTCGCGCAAGAGGGGTGTTACATGGGTATACCTTGCGGTACCCATTATTGCTCGCGCGGCTGCATTCTGGACCAGCTGAAGTCTTCGGGTGCACCTCAAGGGGAGCCCTATGTAGAGAGAGTCCAGTCGGGATGTCACGAGGGCATGAGTGACCGTGCAAAGGGCATCCTGATCCAATAGGGGGCGCAACTGGCGTACCAGGCGAACCTGGTAAAACGCCCTCCTGGCCACGGCTGTCACTTGATCTTCCATGGACAGCCGGGTATCCAGGAGGACACCCAAGTTGCGCGCCCCATCCACAGGGGCAAGGTGTTCGCCCCCTATGGCCAGTGATGGAGTCAACTGGTTGAATCGGGCGGCCGGAAACCACAGCCACTCGATCTTGGCCGGGTTGAGCCTGAAAGATTGTCTACTGAATTTGAAAAGCCTTCAAGACATGATAGATCATGCAATGCAAATATATTAGCATGGCCCAGATGCTTAGCAGACTTGGAGGTATCTGTAATTTTAAGTTCTTTAGAACAGCAGTCCCCAGCCTTGATGACTTGGTAGGCTGAATGTGCAAGTGACAAGCCGTGTTGCACCTGTGTGTGCCTGCTGCTTACACAAGTTGAACGGCAGGGATGGGTGCTTGCCTGCTGCTTGCGCAAGCTGAGTTGAGCACATGAAGCAGTACACCGGACTGCTGTTCTTGTGGCCCAGTTTCGACCAAGCCACAACCTGGTAGTGGGCCATGGCCCGGAAGTTGGAGACCCCTGCTTTAGAAGATGCTGCCCTAGAAAGGGAGCAGAGTTCAATTTTATGAGCTATGAAAAAGTAAACTGAAAGTTACTAGTATATTGGTTTTGTTTCTGATCTATGGAAAGAAGTATCTGTCAATTGTCCGACTAGTGAATCCAAAACAAGGAAAGATTTGAATTCCCAAAAGAAAAACTTTATTGTATACGCCATATTGGTACTGAAGAAACAAAAATAACTCTGATTTTTCTCACGCAAATACTTGTCTAGTTAAACAATAGATTGCCCTTCTCCCCACCCCTGGTAATCTCGTTGTCTATTTATGAGATGTCCCTTTGTTATGGGAAAGTCCATCTCTTTCTGGAGCACCTGCAGTGGTGACCTTGATGGCTTCAAAGCTCTCATTATCTCCCCATACATTCTTGGCATTCCATTTTCCCCTTCCTTCGCCCCAGTTCACTGGCAAGTTGAAAAGCATTAAGATTTGAAAGAAGCAAAGAGGTTCAATCTTGACAGTATATCCAATTTGGGGGGAAGGGGATCCATCAGTTTAGTGTTTTAAAATGTGAAACATACTTCTTAAGATTTAAAAATGAAACTAAATTCATGAGAAAATATTGTTCCAGGTCTATCGGAGCCTGGAAAAATATTTAGAAAGGAATGGTAGGTGGGGGAAGAAATGTGAAGGTTCTTTAACTCATATGATTTCTTAGACTTTTACAGATAGTCCTCCACTTATAACCATATTGGCTTCACTCAATAACCACAATCCTGACTCTCCCAGTTGTGGTAATAAAGTGACCACTTTGGGTCATTAAATGGAGTGCTGGGGAGCAAGTGTGACCCCCCCCCCTCCTTGGGTGTGGTGAGAGGCCTATGTTGTCACTGGAAAGAACAATCTATGGGGTTGGGTAGCATTTTTGCCAGATTTGAGGTCTGTGCTTCCAGAACTCAATGCCCTGGAGAATCAGACCTAAAATGTGGCAAACACTCCAACAAGTGCCATTCCGTGTCAATATTTTTATTTTGTATTTCACTATTTTAACAAAAAAAAAAATTAAAAAAGGATGAAGCCAAGAAGATGGAAGATACGAATTTTAGCATGTGAGGCATTTCACTGAGCAAAGAGGAGAAGCAGAATCTGAAAGCTACCTTAGGAGCGTTTATTAGTATTCAGCTGGTAGTCTCTTGAATGGAAGGGCCAGTTATAAATGTGAGTTGGTTCTTAGCAGCCCAATCTGTTTCAATTTCCCACAGTGGCCAGCATAATGCATTGTGTGAAATCTGTCATTTTGTATGGCTCTAGGGCTACAGCAGCTGTGTAGCTGTGCCATATGTTGGAGACAGTCTTAAAATTGGTTGCTGCAGTTTGACGTTGTGCATTTTGTGTAGGGCTAATTATTTTTATTTTGGAAGGAAGGAAAAAACATCCTTATTTTTCACAGCTGTATAGGAAATGTCCCAGTGAGCTGTCCTTAGGCCTTTTATCATGCCTGTATGTCTAGTTACAGGTAGTCCTCAACCTAGGACAACAATAGAGCCCAATATTTCTGTTGTTGTGAGGTATTCGTTAAGTGAGTTTCCCCCCACTTTATGACCTTTCTTGCTACAGTTGTTAAGTGAATCACGGTAGCTTTTAAGTGAACCTGGCTTCCCAATTGATTCTGCTTGCCAGAAGTTTGCAAAAGCTGATCACATGGTCTCAGGACATAGCAATGGTCATAAATAGAAACCAGTTGCCAAGCATCTGAATTCTGATCACATGGCCATGGGGATGCTGCAAAGGCCAACAGCGAAGAATGTCACAAGTCAGAATTTTCAGTGCCATCGTAACTTTGAACTAAACGAATCTCTGTAAGTTAAGGAGTACCAGTGGTGGGTTTCTGCAGGCTCGCACCTACTCGCAAGAGCCGGTTGGTGAAATTTAGAGAACCGGTGAGAGGGGGTTCCACTGGCGTACCTGGAAGTAAATCTGGCCCGCCACTGCCAGTAACCCAACGGAAAGGAAAGGAAAGGAAAGGAAAGGAAAGAAAGAAAGAAAGAAAGAAAGAAAGAAAGAAAGAAAGAAAGAAAGAAAGAAAGAAAGAAAGAAAGAATTTATCATCACAATTGAGTCCAAAATTTTGGTTGCTCAGCAAGAGCGTTGTTAAATGAGTTTCACCACATTTTAAAAGGTGGCCACTCCCACCCTGTCACATGACTGCCAAGCCACGCCCACAAAATAGGCCCCCACCTACAGAGTAGGTTCTAACAAATTTGAAACCCACCACTGAGGAGTACCTGTACCTGAAAACATTCACGGGTTCCAATCTCTTTCAGAGCCTGTGAATCCAGGCGTTTTCTGTGTGAATTTGCAGAGCTAAAATTCTTCAGACATTCCTAAGCCAGACAACAATAGTTGCATATTCTTGGTTGGAACATTTCCAAACAAGAGCCCCACTTGTCTTTTCAATGTTCCCTCACAATCTTGTAACCGAGATAAGAACCTAAGGGTGTAGAACATCTGCAGTTAGAGCTGAATTGGGAATTCATACAATTCATGCACTATCCAAAATTAGAGCATATAACTACTGGCACAAAGTCAATGAAATGGAGACTGATAGATTCTCCAATTATTACTATTAGAGCAGATAAAATCAGAATTACAAATCTCCTGGATCATCAAACTAACATATTTTGTAAGAAGCTGTGGCTGTGTGCATAACAGGAGAACAATTTTTTAAAAGAGCTGCCCAAAGAATTAAAGGCATAGGAGCACAAAATGATATACACATCATTAGTAAGGTGGGTAACCTGAGCAAATACAAACATACTTTTCAAATAGACAACTATTTAAAGTTACAACTGCCAAAACATCTTAAGAAGATATTTACATGAGCAAGATTCAAACACCTTGACACAATGGTCAGATATGGGAGATTCCATTCTATACCCTTGAATGGCCATGTCTGCATTTGCAGAATGGCAGAGGTAGAAGATCTGGCTGACATCCTATTGGATCGTTTCCTGTGTGAGAGAATGAAAGACAGGTACCTATTGGGATCCCCATATCAAAACAACTTACATTATGCACAGCCAGAATCTGAAAATAAAATTTAACACAGCACGATAGTTAACTAAAATGGTTCGGCTGAGATCAGCAAATGTGGGACTGATTGGAGTAGATTGAAGGGGTGACACTGAAATACAATTTTATCATATTTTATTTATCTATATATTAAATTATTGTATTTTATCCAATTCTATTTTTTTTTTTTTAAATTATCAGATTTTAGTAATAATTTGTTTCTGGAACTCTGGACTTTGATATGGTCCAAAGGCTAGTCAATAAAGTAAACTAACTAACCTAAAAAATGGAAAGGAAGAGGAGAATATATAATTTTAATTTAAATGTAACTAACCAATGAAATACAATACAGTGTATTGTATTACACACTCTATTGTAATCCTAATACAATGATTATGATTATTATTGGTATTTTAAATCATCTACCATCTGCTGTGTTAAAATTGATGCAATAGATAGAAATAAGACTGAATTTGAAAGTTTAGTATCTCAAATTATTAAGGATGAAATTGGGTTAAAGGGACTCGTTAGTAAGATATATAAGATTATAAACTTTGGTGGAAATCCACAAATGGTAATGAAGACGAATTGGGAGGAAGAGTTTAAGATTAAAATATTAGACTTGGATTGGAATGTGAATTGGAAAAGTCGAATTATGAGGATTATGTCTATAAGGATTAAAGAGCATAACTTTAAGGTAGTTTGGAAATGGTATTGGACTCCATTAAGGTTAGCATTGATGGATAAAAAAATCAGTAATAAATGTTGGAGATGTAATAAGGAAGTGGGAACCTATGAACACATGTGGTATAAATGTGGAAAAATTAAAAAGTTTTGGCAACAATTGGAGGAAATGATGTTTGAAATGATGAAGAAAAGAATAATTTTGAGATCAGAATCTATATTACTACTGATAATTAAGGATTTAGAATTAACAAAATATGAGAAAGAATTGATTAGAATTATGATTATAATAGGTAGAATTATAATAGCAAGATACTGGAAAATAGAGGTAAATATCAAAATAGAAGAGTGGTATTGTGAAATGTGGAAATTAGCTTTAAATGATAAAATGACATGTGATATTAAATTTAGAGAGGGGGTCTATAAAAAAGACATTTTCTGGAAGATTTGGAACTCATTTGTGGACTATGCACTTGGAACTTTGGATGCCTCGACACCTGTACCCAGAGAACGCGGATTTTGGAGATCTTAAAGACTATTGAAGATATCCAAAGAACCAACTCTTCCTTTCGTTTTGTATAGCACTGGGTGGATTATTGTTAAAAAAAAATTTAAATAAAAAAAATAAAAAAATAAAAAAATTGATGCATTTGCTGACAATTTGTGGAAAGTCTTGGAAGGATACACCAAAGATTTTTTTAAAAAAAATCTTCGCATAGCCTGGAGTCTCCATAGTTTTTCGTCTGATAAAGAACGACACATTGATAGTTCTTCCCAAGAGAGAGCAAGGAAAGCACCTTTAAATAATGCACTCCATGATGTCCCCCTTTTTCAGGAAGAAAAGATGAGGAAAGAGGAAGAAGAGGCCAAAAAAAGAGCTGAAGATGATGCGAAGAAGAAGAAAGTGCTGTCCAACATGGGAGCACACTTTGGTGGATACCTGATCAAGGTAAGCTTCTGGTGACTTCACTTGGGAGGAAACCACAATTTCATTTTATTCTTTCAGGCGGAGAGATCAAGATGAAGCTGCACATGAACCTATTGTTGCAAAATATGACCCCATAAGAAATGTTCTGTCTGTTATGATGGGTGGCACAATCAAGTGGTTTTGATTTGATAGACTACATGATGGGAGAGTAGAACCTTGATCTTATTCTCCAGACTCCCAATAGAAATATAATACATATAATATGGTAGTGTCTAAGGAGCAAACTACCATTTCAAGAAATTGGACACCATTGTATGACTTTTGGCAAAGGTACCCCTGAGATCTTATGTAGTAAGGCTACTCTGTCATGAGCTTATGAGAGAATGTCAACATTCTAATCTATTTTTAAAAAGCAAGCAACTGCATCTTGGAGAAAGTTCTATATAAATGATTACACATTTCTAGAAAAGCAGCGGTCCCTGATTCCAGACTTGGTCTTTTCTTAATGGTGCTGCTGCAATTTTTGAGTCCCATCCCATAGCTCTGATGTTTCAGTTCGTTGGGGGCCCAACTGGCATCTTTAACAGTGGATTAGCAGTCTTGGGCAGGCACTAGTAGCAAGTAGAAGGAGAAAGAGGAAAGGCATGCCTACACGTGGTTTGCTCTCATCCCAAGAGGTTGGTGGTAGAGCAAGGCAGGTAGGTAGCTGTAGAAGAGTTAGCAAAGGCATGGGGTTCACTTGACTAGAAGGCAGCCTGTCCAACATTCCACCCAACCTGACATTATCCTGGGCCGTTCTGGTTTGTTCCTTTTTGTTCTATAGAAGAATAGAATCAAAACATGTACCACTTTATAATGCCTTGATAAGACCATACTTGCAATATTGCATTCAGTTTTGGTTGCCACCATATTAAAAAAAAAGAGATGTTGAGACTCTAGAAAGAGTGCA
Organism: Rhabdophis nuchalis; assembly: GCA_039707465.1. Taxonomy (NCBI): domain Eukaryota; kingdom Metazoa; phylum Chordata; class Lepidosauria; order Squamata; family Natricidae; genus Rhabdophis; species Rhabdophis nuchalis. The sequence continues at coordinate 152,489,994 of CM077647.1, read as the reverse complement.
GAGTAGAGGCTAAAACATAGGAAGAACAGTTGCAGGAACTGGGTATGTCTAGTCTAATGAGAAGAAGGACTAGGGGAAACATGATAACAGTGTTCCAATATCTCAGGGGCTGCCACAAAGAAGAGGGAGCCAGGCTATTTTCCAAAGCATCTGAGGGCAGGACAAGAAGCAACGGGTGGAAACTGAACAAGGAGAGAAGCAACTTAGAACTAAGAAGAAATTTCCTGACAGAGCAATTAATCAGTGGAACAGCTTGCCTTTAGAAGGTGTGGATACTCCAACACTGGAGGTTTCTAAGAAGAGATTGGCCAACTATTTGTCTGAAATGGTGTAGGGTCTCCTGCTTGAGCATGGGGTTGAACTGGTCCCTTCCAACCCTTGTTATTCTGTTATTTTGTTTTTCAGGCAGAGCAAAAACGTGGCAAGCGGCAGACCGGCAGAGAAATGAAGATCCGGATCTTAACAGAGCGACGAAAACCTTTGAGCATAGACAATTTAGGCGAGCAACAGCTGAGGTAGGACCCAAAGGAGAACTCTGTGTGGTCGCATTCCTAGGGCGGGGTGGATAGGAGAACCAGGCTGAAGGGTGCTGGAGGAGGATCACTGGAGGATCATATTTTTCTGTGTCTCCAGGGAAAAGGCCAAAGAGCTCCATGATTGGATCCATCATCTAGAATCAGAGAAGTTTGACCTGATGGAGAAACTCAGGCGTCAAAAATATGAGGTAAGAAGACAAGGGGTTGGGGAGGAGACAGAGGAAAGCAGGTTTTATCTTTTGAAAGAAGCTGTTAAAGCTGAAACAACATGTTCAGAGGGGCATCATGAAATAATTAATCATTCTTAGAGTGTGATTAATCATACTTTTCTGGTATCCTGAGCAAACATTTCAGTGGTTTGTTGCTTTTTAAATTATTCCTTTTTTTTGGTGTTGATATATATTTAATGAAATTTTAAAATGGTAAGAAGTTTCAGAAATGTCACTGTAATCCCTTTTCCATGGAATAAAGTAACTGTAGTATTCTTAAGTTAAAAGGTTTACAGGAAGTCCTTGACTTACAACCAAAATTGAGTCCAAAATTTCTATTGCAAAGCAAGACAGTTGTTAAGTGTGTTTTGCCCCATTTTTCATCCTTTCCTGCCAGTGGTGTCAAGTGAATCACTCGAGTTGTTAAATTAATAACATGGTTGTCAAGAGAATTGGACTTTCCCATTGACTTTGCTTTTTAGGAGGTCACAAAAAGGGACCACATGGCCCTGGGACATTGCAACTGTCACAAATATGAATCAGTTGCCAAGTGTCTGAATTTTGATCATGTGACCAGGTGACGTTGCAATGGTCGTAAGTAGAAAAAATGTCATAACTCACTTTTTTTCAGTGCTGTTGTAACTTCGAAACGTCACTAAAAAAATGATTGTAAGTCGAGGACTACCTGTATACAGAAAGACATGGCCTGATGGAGAACACAGCATGTGGAATAAGGAACCGTATTAGAAAGAATAGAATAGAATAGAATAGCATAGAATAGGAATAGGAATAGAATAAGGTATGGGTATAAGACTAGGTCTAGGACTAGGACTAGGACTAGGACAGAGTAGAATAGAATAGAATAGAATAGAATAGAATAGAATAGGTATAGGTATAGGTTAGGGTAGAATAGAATAGAATAGAATAGGAGTAGGTATAGGTATATAGGTATATATGTATAGGTATAGGAATAGGAATAGGATAGGGTAGGGTAGGGTACAGTAGGGTAGAATAGAATAGAATAGAATAGAATAGAAGTAGGTATAGGTATATAGGAATATGAATAGGAATAGGAATAGGAGTAGGAGTAGGAGTAGGGTAGGGTAGGGTAGAATAGAATAGAATGCAATACAATACAATACAATAGAATTTTTTATTGGCCAAGTGTTATTGGACACATAAGGAATTTGTCTTTGATGCATATGTTCTCAGTGTACATAAAAGAAAAGAAACAGTCAAAAGAAAAGTAAAAAAAAATCTAAATAGAGGTAGTACTCAACTTACAACAGTTCATTTAATGACCATTACAACAGTTACAATGGCCCTGGAAAAAAGTGACATGCCCATTTTTACGGCCGTTGTATTATGCCCATGGGCACATGATCAAAATTCAGACATTTGGCAACTAACTCATATTTATGACGGTCGCAGCGTCCTGGGATCATGTGATCCCCTTTTGTAAACTTCTGGCAAGCAAAATCAACGGGGAGGCCAGATTCACTTAACAACAGTGTTACTGACTTAATGACTGGTGTGATTCACTTAACGGACTCAGACTCAACCCGACCAAGACCGAGTGGCTGTGGTTTCCGGCTGCCCGATTCAACCAGCTAACTCCATCGCTGGCCATAGGGGGCGAACATCTTGCCCCTGTGGATGGGGCGCGCAACTTGGGTGTCCTCCTAGATGCCCGGCTGTCCATGGAAGATCAAGTGACAGCCGTGGCTAGGAGGGCGTTTTACCAGGTTCGCCTGGTTCGCCAGTTGCGCCCCCTATTGGATCGGGACGCCCTTCGCACAGTCACTCATGCTCTCGTGACATCCCGACTGGACTATTGTAACTCTCTCTACATGGGGCTTCCCTTGAGGTGCACCCGGAGACTGCAGATGGTCCAGAACGCAGCCACGCGGGCAATTCTGGGTACCTCTAGGTTTACCCATGTAACACCTCTCCTGCGCGAGCTGCACTGGCTGCCTGTCGTCTTCCGGGTGCGCTTCAAGGTACTAATTATCATCTTTAAAGCGCTCCATGGCTCGGGACCTAGCTACTTGCGGGATCGGATCCTGCCCCATACTTCCTCACGGCCGATTCGCTCCCACAGAGAGGGACTTCTCCGGGTGCCGTCCACCAGACTTTGTCAGCGGGAGACGCCCAGGGGAAGGGCGCTCTCTGTGGCGGGCCCTGCCCTCTGGAATGACCTTCCCCCCGACATTAGAACGACCACGGACCTCTGCTCCTTCCGTCTGAAATTAAAAACATATTTTTTCTGCTTGGCCGGCCTGGGGTAGTCTCTCTCTATGGGGTTTTAGCTGTATAGTGGGAATTTTAGCTTAGATTGGGTATTTTAGCACAGGTACTATTTAATTTGTTTTTAAGATGTCTTTGATTGTATATTTATGGTTTTAGTTTCCCTGTGCACCGCTCTGAGTCCCTACGGGGAGAGGAGCGGTCAAGAAATTAAACTATTATTATTATTATTATTATTATTATTATTATTATTATTATTATTAATAATAACTGTGGTCAGAAAGATTGTAAAATGGGGCAAAATTCACTTAACAAACGTTTCACTTAATAATAGAATTTTTGGGCTTAGTTGTGGTGGTTAGTCAAGGGCTATCAACTCTCTGTTCTTCTCAAGGCCACAATTAACTCCACCATCGTCCATCTGCTGGAACGACCAAAGAATAATTGATATATATATATATATATATATATATATATATATATATATATATATATATATAATTTGTTTTCGTAGGTTTTCACGGGTATAGGTATGTAGATTTTGGTTTATTCGGGTCTTTTCCCGTGTAAAATTAAAGGTGTTTTTGCAATGTTTCGATGGGATGATGGGGGTGATATATATATATATATATGTTCCACAACACCCTGTTAGGGCCCCAATTAAGGGAGGGGGGCTGTTTCCTTTTCTGCCTTTCGGCTCATCACCAGAGACCATCTTGACAGAAAGCCATGAATTCTGTTGTGTGATTTTTTAAATAAGTGTGTTAGTTTTATGAGCTGATCAATAAATAAATCAGGGAGACTAGTATAGATCTATTTCAAGCTTTTTAGCTCTCATCAGCTAGCCATACTCTTACTGGGATTTGAACCGGGGCTGTATTACTAATCCTCCTGTCTCAGCTGATGCAATTGGGAGAGCCTGGCTGGCTGAATGGTTATAGGTTTCTGCCTGACATGCAATACAGCCCGGTTTGAATCCCAGAAAGAATATGGCTAGCTGATGAGAGCTAAAAAGCTCGAAATAGATCTATACTAGTCTCCCTGATTTATTTATTGATCAGCTCATATATATATCCTGTTGCCAGCCCAGACCATTAGGATACCAGTCATCTTTCTGAAATCTGCATGCATGTCACTATCTACTCAGCTTCTGTTCTTAATGTCAGTCTCAGCTAAATTTGTCATAAGTTCTGTCAAAAAAAATGAATTACTTGGATACATTACTGAGTAAGCATGGTGAACTATTTATAGTTGCTTATATAAAAAGGAAACATTAAAAGCCAGCTATTCTTAAAAATGGAGCCTGCTGAAATCATATTAACATCACTTGCATTCTGCCTGTTTTTATCTTCCCCCCACCCTCCAGATCAATGTTCTGTACAATCGCATCAGCCACGCCCAGAAGTTGTGAGTAATCTGTGTGTGAATGGGAACAACATAAACCCAGCTTTTCTAACTCAAATTCCCTTTCCCCTTATTTTTATACACACACAACCATGTGTATTTTTACTAGTGGAATACAGATAGTTCTAATGTAGGACTAGATGAGCCAAACTACACACTGCCTTAAATTCACGTCCCAAGAAAACTGCGTATCTTTGTTCAATTGCGGAATTTCTATACTACCATATGCTTTGGTTGCTATGCTTTCTTACAGACTAATCAATGGCCCTTTTCCCATAGCCACAAAAAGGCATAAAGGTGCCTATTAGCGCTAAGACTTGTGGGAAATGAAGTTCTTTTCAGAACTGTTTTATGCACAGAGCTAATGGGCTCATCTTGCTAACCTTCTTCTGATTTGTTTGGGCATGAGGAAAATGATATTTTTGGTTACCAAGTGTCTCACTGCTGGATGCTGTAGGTAAACATTGTTCCTCCCCTTAATGTTGGCTGAACACAATGTCACTTTGGTCCAGTGATTCTCAGCTTGAAAATGGGTGGACTTCAACTCCCAGAATTCATCAGTCAGCAATTCTGGAAAATTCTCGGAGTTGAAGTCCATCATCTACATGCCGACAAAGTTGAGAAACTCTAGTTTAGTCCAGCCTATTGGAGGCAACTGAATCAGGAAGGTTTGCCCTAAATTTGTGGGGCTTGAACAGATTATTTGTTCTAATCCAGATGTTTCCATTTTTGTAAAATGGGTGTTCAAATTTCAAGGTCCTGTCATGGAAATATAAATGAAGCTGCATTTGAGTTATTAAGTTATTGTACATTCTACTATTTAAAAAGAGAGACACGAATCCCACATTCCAGTGCATTTTCCCTATCATAAACCCTATTAGCACCACCAAATATATGCACTTTTCCATTTACCCAATAGGGTAGTGCCATGGCTCAGCGGTTAAGACACTGGGCTTCTCAGCTGGAAAGCCAGCAGCCCAGGTTCAAGACCTGAGCACCATGCAACGGGCTGAGCCCCTGTCTTTGCTTCAGCTCCTGCCAACCTAGCAGTTTGAAAACACGCAAATGCAAGTAGATAAATAGGTACCATTTTGGTGGGAATGTAATAGCACTCAGTGATGTCATGCTGACCACATGACCACAGAAATGTCTTTGGACAGCACTGGCTGAATGGCCTTGAAATGGAGATGAGCACTGCCTCCTATACTCAGCCATGACTAGCGGAGTAAAACAGATAGGGATTCCTTTACCTTTATTTACCCAATAAGATGTTTTCCCCCCTTCAAAATATTTGTGCATGGCTGGTAGAATATTATATTGTGAGAAAAAAAATTCTTTAAAAAAGTGAGCACCAATAATTGGAGGGGAAGATGAGTCTCTTTGCAAATTAATGGTCACCAATGATTTGGGAAACACAGCTTGCCTGGCAAATTTTAACCCTTAGTGCAGTGTTTCTCAACCTTGGCGACTTTAAGTCCTGTGGACTTCAACTCCCAGAATCCCCCAGCCAGCATAGCCACAGGACTTACAGTCGCCTAGGTTGAGAAACACTGCCTTAATGTAATGCTTACAGAGTTTTCCTGTTCCTCTTGCCTCGTCTCCATCTCTTGTTCTCTTATTTCCCTTTCCTCCTCAGTGCAGCTATTTCTTCCCTCCCTCCCTCTGTCCTCCCTCCCTCCCACCCTTTCTTCTGTTTTGCTCAAGAAAGAAGGGGAACATAAATGCCTGTATTTGTGTGTGCATTGTATGAAAAAGAATTATTGTATATATAGGATATAATAGCAGGATATATAAAGGATCAGTTATTTTTATAAATTGGGTTCTTTATATATTTATTGTTTCAACATGGCAGGGAAGCCGTGGATTGCAAGGGCTCCCCACCCCTGTGTTTTTACTTTTTTCTTCTACTATTTTGTTTTATTTTTATTTTTTGGTATGGGAATCGTCTTAAATGCAAGGTCATCATCTGTTACATAACTTTCAGGAATAAATGCATATTCATGTCTTAGAATTTTGATAATTGGTAATGCATATTCAAGTCTTAGAATTTTGAAATTTACACAGAAATTATACATCTCTGTGCGAATATTGTACAAAAACATTTGCTGTTAGTAACCACACATTGTAATATGTGTGTGTGTGTGTGTGTGTGTGTGCATATTCTCCTCAACAGCAAAAAGGGTGCTGGAAAAACCAGGCTTGGTGGTCGCTGGAAGTAAAAGGGAAGAAACTCAGCATGTGGAGCACAATCTGAAAGTCACCCTGGCAACAGAAGTGACTGCTGATTACATCTCATCCTTTCTTTTCTCTCCTTGTGTTGCTTTGTGTTGAAGTGAATGCTTTCCTGTCCCACTCCCTGACTCCTTGTCATGTGCCTCTCTGACCAGCCTTGTGCCACAAGCCACACAATAAATCAACCTCTCTTCTTCATGAATCTCTCCAGCAATTCAATTTCTTTCTGGTATCAATGATTGACACAAAGGGGGTGGGGGGGGGTGGATTAAAGTTGCAAAGTGATGGGAACTGGAAAAGTGTATTTTTATTTGCACACATTTCTTTGGCCCAGCTTTATCAACATCTTCTTGTGAATAATAATAATAATAATAATAATAATAATAATAATAATAATAATAATAATAATAATAATAATAACTTTGCATTTATTAACCGCTCCCTCTCCCCACAGGGACCCGGGGCGGTGCACAGGAGAAACTAAAAACAATATAAACAATCAATACAAAATATACAGTTTAAAACACCATTAAACTATGTTATCCCGTGCTAAAAAATTAGAACCCATTAAAATACATTTAAAAATCTATAGACAGAGAGACTATCCAAGGCCGGCCAGTCGAAAGAAATGGGTCTTTAGTTTCATACGGAAGGAGCGGAGGTCCGTGGTCGTTCTGATATCGGGGGGAAGGTCGTTCCAGAGGGCCGGGCCCGCCACAGAGAGAGCCCTTCCCCTGGGCGTCGCCCGCTGACAAAGTCTAGTGGACGGCACCCGGAGAAGTCCCTCTCTGTGGGAGCGAATCGGTCGTGAGGATGTATGGGGCAGGATCCGATCCCGCAGATAGCTAGGTCCCGAAACATGGAGCGCCTTAAAGATGATAGTTAGCACCTTGAAGCGCACCCGGAAGACGACAGGCAGCCAGTGCAGCTCGCGCAGGAGTGGTGTAACGTGGGCGAACCTGGTGGTCCCCATAATTGCCCGCGCGGCTGCATTCTGGACTAACTGAAGCCTCCGGGTGCACCTCAAGGGAAGCCCCATGTAGAGAGAGTTACAATAGTCCAGTCGGGATGTCACGAGGGCATGAGTGACTGTGCGAAGGGCGTCCCGATCCAATAGGGGGCGCAATTGGCGAACCAGGCGAACCTGGTAAAACGCCCTCCTGGCCACGGCTGTCACTTGCTCTTCCATAGACAGCCGGGTATCCAGGAGGACACCCAAATTGCGCGCCCCATCCACAGGGGCAAGATGTTCGCCCCCTATGGCCAGCGTTGGAGAAAGCTGGTTGAATCGGGCAGCCGGAAACCACAGCCACTCGGTCTTGGTCGGGTTGAGCTTGAGTCCGTTACTTCCCATCCAGATCCGCACGGCTTCCAGGCACTGGCACATCACCGCTACGGCATCGTTGGGGTGGTTTGGGGTAGATATGTACAGCTGGGTGTCATCAGCGTACAGGTGGTAATCTACCCCAAAACCACGGATGATCTCACCCAGCGGCTTCATATATGCGTTAAACAGGAGAGGCGAGAGGACCGACCCCTGAGGCACCCCGCATGTGAGTGGTCTCGGGGTCGACCTCTGCTCTCCTGCCCGCACAAATTGCGATCGGCCAGAGAGGTAGGAGGAGAACCACCGTAAAACGGTGCCTCCCACCCCCAACCCCCCCAGCCGATGCAATAGGATACCATGGTCGATGGTATCGAAAGCCGCCGAGAGGTCTAATAGGACCAGGATGGAGGAACATCCCCCATCTCTGGCCCTCCAGAGATCATCTACCAACGCGACCAATGCCGTCTCGGTGCTATGCCCGGGCCGAAAGCCGGACTGGCGCGGATCTAGATACTCAATTTCCTCCAGGTGACGGGGAAACTGTTGTGCCACCACACTCTCAACAACCTTCGCCAAAAAGGGAAGGTTGGAGACTGGACGATAGTTGTTTAAAAGAGCTGGGTCCAAAGAGGGCTTCTTGAGGAGGGGCCTCACCATGGCCTCTTTTAGGGAAGCAGGCAAGGAGCCCTCACTCAAGGATGCGTTGACAACCTCTTGGAGCCAGCCTCGTGTCACCTCCCAGGATGCCAGTACAAGCCAGGAGGGGCACGGGTCCAATAAACATGTGGTGGCTCGCAGTCGCCCACGTAACCTGTCCATATCTTCGGAAGTAACGGAGTCAAACTCCTCCCAAACAAGATCTCTCTCGTGGCATCCCACTGGGCCATGAATGGGGGCTAGCTCACTCTGTATCTGAGCGGTTTTCTCCTGCAGAAAAGACACAAATTCCTCTGCTCTACCCTGTAGTGGGGCTTCCCGCTCCCTCTGTTGGAGGAGGGAGCGGGTCACCCTAAACAGGGCGGCAGGGCGGTTTTCTGCGGATGCTATGAGAGTGGCACAATGATGACGTTTGGCCACTCTCAGCGCCACAATGTAAGTCCGTAAATGGGCTCTTACCTGTGTCCGGTCAGATTCAGAACGGCTAGACCTCCATCTTCCCTCTAGGCATCTCTTGCGGCGTTTCATCACCCGCAGCTCCTCAGTAAACCATGGAGCCAGGGTGGTTCGCCGCCGCAAGAGAGGCCGCAAGGGCGCGACCCGATCCAAGGCTCCCACGGCTGCAATGTTCCATGCGGCCGTGAGGTCCTCGATCGGGGCGCGGGTCAGGGAAACAGGAAATGGCCCAAGCGCTGTCTGGAACCCATCCGGGTCCATCAGGCGCCTGGGGCGGTACCAGATTGGTGACTCTGGTTCCGCCTCCCCGCGGAGGGGAGCAGCGGTCGGAAAGTCGAGCCGGAGAAGTGAGTGGTCTGACCATGACAAGGGCGTGATGACTATGTCCCCTATACCCAGATCACTCTTCCATTGGTCTGAGACAAAGATGAGATCCGGCGTATGTCCACCCTCGTGAGTGGGGCCCTGAATTACTTGGGTCAGGTCCATGGCCGTCATGGAAGCCATGAACTCCCGAGCTACCACGGATGATTCGCCCACCGATGGCAGATTAAAGTCCCCCATGACTAAAAGTCTGGGGGTCTCAACTGCCACCGTAGCGATCACCTCTAGGAGCTCGGGCAGGGCTGCTGCTACATAGCGGGGAGCCAGGTATACAACCAGCACGCCCAACTGCCTCCCTAGGCCCCACTTCACGCAGAGGGACTCACAACCGGTGGTCTGTGGCACAATGGTCTCTCTCGGCTCAAGACCTTCCTTGACAATGACCGCTACCCCACCGCCCCTACCTAGGGCCCGGGGCTGATGAAAAGCGCGGTAGCCTGGTGGGCACATTTCAACGAGGGGAAGTCCTCCCTCGTGGCCCAACCAGGTCTCCGCAATTCCAGCCAGGTCCGGCTCCCCCTCTGACACAAGGTCACTAATGAGGGGGGCTTTGTTGACAACGGACCTGGCATTGCAGAACATCAGCCGCGGACCCCGGCTCTGTACTCCCTGACCACCTAGCCTGCGGGGGTTGTGGCACACGACCGTTTGTAGCCAACGGCTGCGTGCCCCCAACCGGGAGGATGAAACTTGTCTCCCCTCGGCCCTGCCTCTCCCCACGACCCTCTGGATTGGTATGCCCTCAAATGGAACAACTCGTGTGTCCCCCCTCCTATCGGCTCCTTCCGCTTCCCTCCGTCGGCTGCTGGCCTGGCCCTTCCTTTTGTTCTGTTCTTCCGTCTCTATCTGTCTATACCCACCCCCCTCCCTGGTACCCCCTAAAAAAGACAATTTACGTATTAAAAACCCCCTAAGACTACGCCTCGCCCACCTCTCTGGATTAATATATCCCTCATCGAGGTGGGCCCTCGTAAGAGCGGAGGGCCAAACCTGCGAGAGGGGGGACTCCCGCAGTAAGATTAGGTCTGCCCTTGAGTATATACTGGGTCACATTTATAGCAGGGCATCGATTGGTTTAGGGATGAACAGATGTTAAAAGATATTCAATAAATATTAAATATTAAGATGTTAAAATAGATATTCAATAAATATTAAATAGATGTTAAATTCATTAATTAATTCCAGCAAGTATAAGTCCAGCACAAAAAGATTTAAAAGTGGGGTCATAAAATAGTTGATAGTCAATAAATAGTTATAAATACTTAATAGGTGCAATGTGCAAAATGCAATGGTGCAATGTCTCAGGCGTGGCCTTAAAGTCCGGTCCCGTTCTTCAACAGCCTCAGGCCTCGGCCAAAGATGGTAAATGGTCGGGCCCATTCCTGGATCTTCCGGCCCCCTTGGGTCTTGGCTTGGGTTGATTGGATCAGGGCGGTAGGGAGCAGGCCTCGGCCTGGATCTCCTTAGGCCTAGGCCTTGCTGTTATAGGCCTCCCGGCTGCCCAGGCCTCCGATGGTTCCACTCACCCGGGCGCTCTCTGAAGGAATCTGATCCTTTTCTGACTTCTGGTGGAGATGAGGTATCATTTTCAACCTCAGCAGGTTCGAGATACATGGACTTCCAACTCCCAGAATTCCCCAGCCAACATGCTTAAAGTTGATAAACATTGTCTTAAAGCAGGGGTCTCCAACCGTGGCAACTTTAAGCCTGGCAGACTTCAATTTCCAGAATTGAAGACTTCTGGGAGTTGAAGTCTGCCAAGCAGGGGTGGGTTCCTGCCAGTTCTAACCTCTTCTTTAGAAGAGTTTCCACAAATCTACAGTGCCATTTAGAACCGGTTCCAGCTTCTCCCCCTGCCCGTCCGCACATCATCAAGATGAAGAGCGAGAGGAGGAATTCTGGGAGTTGAAGTCCACAAGTCTTAAAGCTGTCAAATTTGAACACCCCCGGGGGTTTTTTTCCTAAAGGGTTAGGGGTGCAAGAGTCTTGTAACTTGACAGCTTTAAGACTTCCGTGCTTCAAATGCCAGTTTCTGAGCCAACATTTTGGTTGCTAAGCAAGAGTGTTGTTAAGTGAGTTTCACATTTTACAAGTTGATCACGCCCATCCAGTCACATGACTGCCAAGCCACTCCCACCCAGTCACATGGCTGGCAAGTCACTCCCACCCAGTCACATGGGCCAGCAAGCCTCTCCCACAAAGCAGGCCATACTTATAGAAGAGGTTCTAAAAAAATGTGAAACCCACCACTCCTGCCAAGGCTTAAAGTTATCAAGGTTGGAGACCCCTGTTAGAGTTTCTATTTATAACTGCCGAAGCAGGCCTCTCCTTTTTTTGCTTTTGTTTATACCAGGAGTGGAGTTTATCATCTCAAAATTGTCTGAAATCTCAAAGTTTCAATCTGAGACCTCTAAATCACATTCCAACTATAATCTTTGCAAGTCTAAGGCATTGTTTTCTAACAGTGGAACTCAACAAAAATGGGGAAGGAAAGAAGGAAGGAAGGAAGGAAGGAAGGATCATCACTATCCTTCCCCCTCCCCTCAAAAATCAAATCTTAATCCCATCAATATCTATATCACATTGCCTATGTGGAACGATTGTTCTGCCATCTCTAGACACCTGTCCACCCACATAATTAAGAACAGTCCCCCAAATCAAAAGCTTGCCTATTCAGCTTTGTGTATCCCAAACCCATCAGAGAAAATAGCATAAATTCTTCTGAATGTGGAAATACATCCAGCAAATGGTAAATCCATAATAATAATAATAATAATAATAATAATAATAATAATAATAATAATAATAATAATAATAATAATAATAATAATAATAAAAAAAATAAAAATAGGGACAGAAAGATGTGGCCGTTAATTACTCCCTGCCTTTACCTTCATTGTATACAGATGTGAAGGGGTACTTGATGCTGCAACGCTATGCTATGGAATTCCACTTTCATGGATGTTGGTATCATGCCCTCTCTCTCTCATAACAAGGCAAGGATCACCTCTCAGATCCAGATTATCAAGCTCTCAAAAAAGTGAGGAGGGTCATAGTCTGGATCACAATTGGCAGAATTTATGTAAAAGGTCCCTTATTCACTTGATTCAATCCATGGACTGTGAGGAATCCTAAGTAATATTCACAGATGTTGCTTGAGAACCATCCCATAAAGAGATAAGACTTGGGTAAATGTGATTGACTTTATTCGCAAAAGGTTGTGTGAAAAGGTACCAAGAGCCTACCAGGAAGTCTTTTTGCCCATTTCTTTCCAATGTGGAGGAAATCATCCTGGATCAGTGTTTCTCAACTTTTAAGATGCATGGACTTCAGTTCCCAGAATGCCCCACACAGCTGGCTGGCGCACTCTGTAAGTTGAATTTCAGACATCTAAAGTTGCTAAGGTCGAGAAACATTGTCCTATATGGTGCTATTGCATGACCATCTTCAGAAGCAAAGTGAATGGAAGAGTATTAATATTGGTGCTTTACTGCCATATAGCCACTGTGTAGACTCAGACCTAACCTCTTACCCATGATGGGTCATATACATTCTGTCTTTCTTGCTTGGGGTTTCTGGGTAGTTTATATAACAATAACAACAATAACAATAATTTAATTTGTAAAACCGCACCCTCTCGCCATAGGGACTCGGGGCGGTGCACAGGTAGAATAAAAAACCAAATACATACAACAATTCTAAAAACAAATTAAATATAACCTGCGCTAAAATTCCCATTAAAACTGAATAATACTAATTCCCCATAAAACCCCAGAGGCAGAGAGACTCATCCTAGGCCGGCCAGACAGAAAAAGTGAGTCTTTAATTTAAGACGGAAGGAGCGGAGGTCCGTGGTCGTCCTGATATCGGGGGGGAGGTCGTTCCAGAGGGCCGGGCCCGCCACAGAGATAGCCCTTCCCCTGGGTGTCGCCCGCTGACAGTGTCTAGTGGACGGCACCCGGAGAAGTCCCTCTGTGGGAGCGAATCGGCCGCGAGGATGTATGAGGCAGGATCCGATCCCGCAGATAGCTAGGTCCCGAGCCATGGAGCGCTTTACCTTGAAGCGCACCCGGAAGACGACAGGTAGCCAGTGCAGCTCGCGCAAGAGCGGTGTTACATGGGTAAACCTAGCGGTTCCCATAATTGCTCGCGCGGCTGCATTCTGGACTAGCTGAAGTCTCCGGGTGCACCTCAAGGGGAGCCCCATGTAGAGAGAGTTACAATAGTCCAGTCGGGATGTCACGAGCGCATGAGTGACTGTGCGCAGGGCGTCCCGATCCAATAGGGGGCGCAATTGGCGAACCAGGCGAACCTGGTAAAACGCCCTCCTGGCCACGGCTGTCACTTGATCTTCCATGGACAGCCAGGAATCCAGGAGGACACCCAAATTGCGCGCCCCATCCACAGGGGCAAGATGTTCGCCCCCTATGGCCAGCGATGGAGTGAGCTGGTTGAATCGGGCAGCCGGAAACCACAGCCACTCGGTCTTGGACGGGTTGAGCCTAAGTCCGTTACTTCCCATCCAGATCCGCACGGCTTCCAGGCACTGGCACATCACCGCTACGGCATCGTTGGGGTGGTTTGGGGTAGATATATACAACTGAGTATCATCAGCATATAGATGGTATTCTACCCCAAAACCACGGATGATCTCACCCAGCGGCTTCATGTATGTGTTAAACAGGAGAGGTGAGAGGACCGACCCCTGAGGCACCCAAGTGAGTGGTCTCGAGGTCGACCTCTGCCCCCCTGCCAACACAAATTGCGATCGGCCAGAGAGGTAGGAGGAGAACCACCGTAAGACGGTGCCTCCCACCCCCAACCCCCCCAGCCGATGCAATAGGATACCATGGTCGATGGTATCGAAAGCCGCCGAGAGGTCTAATAGGACCAGGATGGAGGAACAACCCCCATCTCTGGCCCTCCAGAGATCATCAACCAACGCGACCAATGCCGTCTCGGTGCTATGCCCGGGCCGAAAGCCGGACTGGCGCGGATCTAGATAGTCAACTTCCTCCAGGTGACGGGGAAACTGTTGTGCCACCACACTCTCAACAACCTTCGCCACAAAGGGAAGGTTGGAGACTGGACGATAGTTGTTTAAAAGAGCTGGATCCAAAGAGGGCTTCTTAAGGAGGGGCCTCACCATGGCTTCTTTTAGGGAAGCAGGCAAGGAACCCTCACTTAAGGATGCGTTGACAACCTCTTGGAGCCAGCCTCGTGTCACCTCCCAGGATGCCAGTACAAGCCAGGAGGGGCACGGGTCCAATAAACATGTGGTGGCTCGCAGTCGCCCACGTAACCTGTCCATATCATCGGAAGTAACGGAGTCAAACTCTTCCCAAACAAGATCTGTCTCGTGGCATCCCGCTGGACCATCAATGGAGGGTAACCCGTTTTGTATCTGAGCGGTTTTCTCCTGCAGAAAAGTCACAAATTCCTCTGCTCTACCCTGTAACGGGGCTTGTTTATTTATTTATTTTATTTTATTAAATTTATATACCGCGCCACTCTCCCCGAAGGGACTCGGGGCGATGCCCAGGAAATTAAAATAGAAAAATATAAAACGTAGCAAACAATAAATAGTAAAAAACAATTAAATACCAATAACCCTGTGTTAAAAATCCTAAAAACTCTACCCCTTAAAATCCAAATTTAAATAATTTAGCATTCAGTCTGCAAGCTTGATAGTATAGATTAGACCAGGCCGGCAAGATGGAAGAAGTATGTCTTTAAGTTTTGGCGGAAGGAGCGGAGGTCCGTGATAGTTCTGAGTTCGGGGGGGGGGGGTAGGTCGTTCCAGAGGGTTGGGCCTGCCGCAGAGAAGGCCCTTCCCCTGGGCGTCGCCAGCTGGCACTGTCTAGTGGATGGCACCCGGAGAAGTCCCTCTCTGTGGGAGCGAATTGGCCGAAGGGATGTGTGGGGTAGGATATGATCCCACAGATAACTAGGCCCCGTGCCATGGAGCGCTTTGAAGATTAGAAGTACAATAGTTCTCATAGGCTTTGGATAAAAAAATAATTTTCACCATAATAATAATAATAATAATAATAATAATAATAATAATAATAATAATAATAATAATAATAATAATAATAATAATAATAATAATAATAATAATAATTATTATTATTATTATTATTATTATTATTATTATTATTTTATTTTTCTATACCGCGTCCTCTCCCCAGGGGGACTCGGAGCGGTGCACAGGGAAAAATTAAAACAACATAAAATATATACATAAATAAATACAGTAAAAACAGATTAAATCTAATTGTCCCTGCACTAAAATCCCCATTTTTAAAATTAACATTCCCTAACCCCTGAGGTAGAGACTAACCTAGGCCGGCCAAGCAGAAAAAGTGTATTTTTAATTTCTGACGGAAGGAGCAGAGGTCCGTAGTTGTTCTAATATCGGGAGGGAAGGTCGTTCCAGAGGGCTGGGCCCGCCACAGAGAAGGCCCTTCCCCTGGGCGTCGCCCGCTGACAAAGTCTAGTGGACGGCACCCGGAGAAGTCCCTCTCTGTGGGAGCAAATCGGCCGGGAGGATGTATGTGGCAGGATCCGATCCCGCAGATAGCTAGGTCCCGAGCCATGGAGCGCTTTAAAGATGAGAACTAGCACCTTGAAGCGCACCCGAAAAACGACAGGTAGCCAGTGCAGCTCGCGCAAGAGCGGTGTTATGTGGGTATACCTTGCGGTCCCCATTATTGCTCGCGCGCCTGCATTCTGGACCAGCTGAAGTCTTCGGGTGCACCTCAAGGGGAGCCCCATGTAGAGAGAGTTACAATAGTCCAGTCGGGATGTCACGAGAGCATGAGTGACTGTGCAAAGGGCATCCCGATCCAATAGGGGGCACAACTGGCGTATCAGGCGAACCTGGTAGAACGCCCTCCTGGCCACGGCTGTCACTTGATCTTCCATGGACAGCCGGGTATCCAGGAGGACACCCAAGTTGCGCGCCCCATCCACAGGGGCAAGGTGATCGCCCCCTATGGCCAGTGATGGAGTCAACTGGTTGAATCGGGCGGCCGGAATCGGGCGACCACAGCCACTCGGTCTTGGCCGGGTTGAGCCTGAGTCTGTTACTTCCCATCCAGATCCGCACGGCTTCCAGGCACTGGCACATCACCGCTACGGCATCGTATTTGTGTATATGGAGAAACAAGGGGAAAAATGAAGAAAAACAGACTTCGAACTGCATAAATACAGTATAAGAAAAACAGAGATTATTTACAATTTAAGAAACACCTATGTAATTCTGAACTCTCAAAATCTGGACAATTAAGAGGAGGACAATGAGACACCCAGCAGAAAAAAAAAACCCTCTCTTTGAGGTCTCCCTGTGGTCGGAAATGAGCAGCCCAGATGTAGTAACTCCATGCTGCACATTTCCCTTGGCATCCCTATAATAGTATGAATAATATAAAATTATACTATTATATTTCTATAGCTTCCATAGACAATATAAACTGCTCATTTAGAAGGAGCAACCGTAAACAATAAAAGCCCTCTGTGCCAAACTTCTTCCAGTTCTATGGGTATTCAATGACATCACCCTTCAGTTTCCAAAAAAAAAAAAAGTCAAAAAATGTTTAGGGCGAGGGCCCATAGAGATATTCAATTCCGCCCCACCTTCGGAGAACCTTTAGGTAGTTTTTTTCATGCTAACTTCGTAAACCCTATAAAAGCCCTTCTAAACAACTTGGAAATTGTAAACGAGTTAGTAGGAAGTTAGCTCAGAATCTTTTCTCGGAATTAGAGCGTTTTTATTAATGTTACTATTTAAACTCTTCTCACTTCGTATGGACTTCATCTCCCAGGAACACTTGCGGGAGAGAATAACAACAATAGCGGGCAGGCTATTAAAATCCTTTTAAAAAAAAGAATGAACTAGAGATAGAAATAGAGAGGTATACAATGGTGATCTATTTCTTAACGGAGAAATTCTGCTCCAGAGTAAAGGGCTGAAAAAGTATGCGACGTGTATATAAATAATAAAGTTTAAAAGGGCCTGTTTCGCTCCCACGGAAAATTATGGTCCAAGGCATGGGAAAACGGAGATTAATCACTCCCGTCACACCGAGGAAGAAAAAAAAATGGAACTAGAACTCCATTTCCCGTGATGCCCCACAGGCTCTTTCCTCTCTCTCTCTCACTCACTCACTCACTCACTCACTAAGTCTCTCTCCCTCCCCCTCCCATCCCCCAGTTCCCATCTTGCTCCCCCCACTTTTCCTTCCCGTCTGGATACGGAAGCCGAGAGGCGTTCCTCCTGCTGCTTTTCAGCCTACCGCGGAGCTGGGCCGGGAGGGCCGCCCAGCCGGGCTGGCGGCGCCGGTGGCTGCAGCAGAGGAAGAAAATGGCGGCGCCGCTGCTCTCCCTCTCCGAGGGGGAAGGCGCCCGGGCGCGGCGGCGGGAACAACTCCGTGCATGGGCCGAGGCCGAAGCTGCCGCTGCCGCCGCTGCTGCTCTTCTCCCGACCCCGCCTCCCGCCGACTCTGCGCCTTCGCCCGCTTCGGCTGGGCTGCCGGCGTCCGCAGAAGAAGCGCCGGGGATGGGCTCCGGCGGCCGCCCGCGCGCGGTCCGTTTCGACGCGGCCGCCGAGTTTTTGGCCTGCTGCGCTGGCGCCGAGCTGGAAGCGGCGCGGGAGATGCTCGGGGCCGACGCGGCAGCCGTGAACGGCACCAACGCGGACGGCATCAGCGCTCTCCACCAGGTAGCCCCCCGTGTTGCGAGCCACGGATCCCCAAAGGGAGCAGCCCCGCCGTCGCCTCCTCCTCCTCGGCTCTTCTCTTTTGTCCTGGCCGGCCAAACGCCTGCGTAATGGGTGCTGAGGAAAAGGTTCCTCTGAGCGTGTGCAGAGTGCCTTTGTCCCGGGGAGGAACATCAGGGGCGTCTCTCATACCAGGGTCAATCTCTCTGCGAGGAGAGTTTGCAAAGCCTTTTCTTGCGCTGGGAATATCCCTAATTTCTGGTAGTGGGTTATGGATTTTGGAGGGGGGTTATGGGTTTTAGAGGGGGTTGTTTTGGAGGGGGTTATGGGTTTTAGAGGGGGTTGTTTTGGAGGGGGTTATGGGTTTTGGAGCCTGTTTTTCAAAAATGCTTTCCTGCGGTAATTTCCCAGTCCTGGCTGTAGTGGTCTTTATGTGACCATATAGAGAGAGAGAGAGAGAGGCAGATCCTTTCTAAGGATCTGTCAGGAATCTCTTCCTTGCCCCGCTGCCGTAAAGGCCATTTCCCTATCCTTTCACATCTCTGGCATCCCAATTGGCAATTTGAGTTTTTATTAGCCAGGCGGCTGCTCTGCTTTGCTAAGTGAAATTGCAACTCCAGCTTGCAATTGGAATAATGTATGCAGGTTGCACGTGCAGAATGAAAATGAAGGCATGCTCCTCTGCCATAGCGGTTTTGGGAGAAAATATTATTTTGGTGCAGGGAGGTTGCCTACAGTGATTTACCAATACGTGGGGAAAACATTTGTTAGTCACTTGGCAACCTAAGGGGGGGGGTGCATTCTTCTATTTCTAATTTAATAATCATGAATCTGAAGTACAGCTGAAGTAACGGCCCTAGTGATTATGTTCCATCAAGTCTTTTTCCGACTCCCAGTGATCACAGATGTTCTCCATGACAATCTATCCTATTCTTTCCAGTCTCCTGGTGACATCCCTACCATAACTGAGTCTGTCCACTTTGCTGCTGATTGTTGTCATCTTCTCTTTCCTTCCACCTTTTCCCATCATTAGAGCCTTTTCCAGAGAGCTGGGTCATAATGTGCCCGAAGTAGGATAATTTGACCCTGGTCATTGGTGCCTCCAGTGAAAACTCTGGGTTGATGTCTTCCAGCGCTTGAAGAAAAGAAAAAACTTCCCAGGCCTGTTCATTAGATTTTTATCCTGCCTTCATTACTTTATATTCAAGGCAGTGAACATACCTCCCTCCTCCTATTTTCCCACAACAACAATCCTTTGTGGTGAGTAGGGTTAAGAGAGATGGAATGGCTCAAAGACATATTTCATGCCTAAAGTGGGACTAGAACTCACAGTCTCTTGGCTTCTGAGCCCCCCCCCCCCTTAACCACTACCCCAAATTGGCTGTAGGGTTTACCAAGTGATTCATAGTTGGAGAAGTTGGGAATTTAGAGGGATCCTAGGATCTTGGAATGCAATTCCTCTTTTCCTCTTGGTTTTAGAAGTCACTTTCCACACAGAAAGAACCAGTGATTCATTCCGCTCTCATCCTTGAAAGATCAAACAAGGTCACCTCAGGTTCTCCATTGGTGGGTTCTCAATGTGTTCCCGCATGGACCCTGAAAAGAATGGAAAGGGTTTGCTTTTACACCACTCTTTAATTTCCACCACTGTTTGCAGAAGATTGGAACCATCTAACTGCCAGCTTGTAATTTCAAAGGCTGGGTGTGCTGAGCCAAATGTCTTATCATGACTTGGTGCAGATTGTGTAATCCAGTAAGATTGGCGTCCCATAGCGAAGTGAACCCAAAGGCTTTCTGAGTGAGACTCTGCCTTTCCCTGCAGCACTTGCTGTTTTCACGATGGCTGGAGAAGATGCTGTTTGGCAGGTCCAGTGGAGAAAACATGAATTGGAAACAGGAGGCCTTTAATGCTCAGCCAGTTCATTATATTATTATTATTATTATTTATATTATTATTATTTATCTAACTTCCTATGATACCGATATCAGTCTTGTACATAAGCACATGTTACTTTACTGTCAAAAGGTTTTCTCCAATCTTCCATGTATGTATCTGTATTATGTAGATTGCGTGTAGCAAAGTTGAAGCCAAAAATTTATTTTTGCTTTCTTTTCTGGCCACCTGGAATTGATTGCAAGGAACCAAATGAACTGCTGGTCTCCTTTTATGAGACACGTTTACATAGTATATCAAGCTAGTGGACACTCCTCACAGCTTTATCCTGCTAATAGTGTTCCTCAATCTTGGCAACTTGAAGATGTCTGGACTTCAACTCAGCGAATACCGGCTGGGGAATTCTGGGAGTTGAAGTCCAAACATCTTCAAGTTGCCACGGTTGAGAAACACTGTGCTAATATACGTATATGATTATCACGAGAAGTCATATAAGGTATGAAAATGAAAGTTTACTGTAATGTCTGAATTCAGCTCTGGTTTATAAAGAAGTAAATAAACATTGGTGCATTCTAGGTTTGGACATGGTAAGTCTCTTAGATCAAGTTCACCACTATTAAGAGAACGAAAGGATGAACAAATGTTGAATTTTCACATCGTTTTAAGCCAGTGTTTCCTTAATTGTGGCATGTTGAAAAAGCTAAAACTGATAAAACACATACTTACTTGCTACTGGTGTGGCTGTTTTCACATGATATACTGACTCAAACAAAACGATGTTTTACTATGATAAATGAATCCAGCTGTTGTGTGCTGACTTTCTTCATGGTAAGCTAGGTTTCTTTAGAATCTTGACAGTTGTTCTGTTCAAAAGTGGCTAGTCAGTCTTTTGTGAACATGGTTTGCGATCATCCAAACCATACTTCAAATTCCTACAATCCTCCTTTTCCTGAAGGCCCTCTTTCTTGGTGCTCTCTGAGCTTGGTGGTTTTGTTGCAGACGTTTCATTATCAAATTAGGTGATGTCATCGATACTACATGATATCAGGTGCAGCACTGATGATGTTACTTAGTTTGGTAATGAAACGTCTGCAAGGAAACCACCAAACTCAGAGAGCACCAAAGACCTCACGAGTTCAGCCCTGAGCTACAAACCTTCTCTTCTATTGGTCCTCTTCCTTGTTTCTTGAACAGTCAAGTTACATTTGCTATTTCAAAGAGAATGGTAAAATATAATCTTGCTGAGTGAGGTAGAACAACACAATTCCCACTCTGGCCGACAATGCTTGTTGTTGTCACAAATGTGTTTAATGCTATAGCCCTAAGTCTTGGTCCTGCTGCAGTATAGATGATGGACTGAAGAACTCATCATACAGGTGAGTTCTGATTGGTTGGATATCTGGAAAGGGTGGTTTTTATTTCCAGGGGCAGGAGACACAATTATCTTTCTTCTCTTTCTCTTGACAACCAAGGCTGGTAACCACAAAATCTAGCCAGCAATCTTTATATTTGCGACCGTTCATTGCACCGAAATGGATCTCAAACCTGAATATTCTCCCTTTGAACCTGGCCAGGGTAGGTTCAGCAATTAATACTAGGACTAACTGGTTAAAACGGAGTATCTATTAAAAGAGGTCCAGAAACAAGGTTGTCTGTACATTTATTAAGGAGTATTACTGATTGTGGATGACTACAAAGGTATTTATTTGCTCTTTGAATTGCAGTTTGTTTTGGATTCCTTCAAGTTCCCATCAGAGGCAAGGAAAAGTTGTTATGCCTAAAATAAAACCGCCTTCCCTGGGTTTCTCATTAGAAGGCACTACTGGGGCTGCTGTCTTTTCGGTATCCCACCCCACCCCCTTTAATTTCACTCCTGTGAAATTTTCCATTACTTCATCTTCTTGAAGCAGTTTGGCTTCTTGCCCTGCTCCCCATCTCCAGATACCAATTTGTCAAACTGGCTAGGTAGTTGGGGAGGAATGGTTCCTGCTTTCTTCCCCTGTCAGGTTTATTGTTCCAGAGTTTAAGGCAGGTGGGGGGGGGCAGGAGGGACAGGGGGAACGGGAAGACATGAGGGTTGGTTAGGCCTTGACATGATACAGGTAGTCCTTGGCTTATGACCATAATTGAATCCAACATTTCTGTTAAGGGAGTTTTGTCCCATTTTAATGACCTTTTTTGCCACAGTTAAATGAATCACTACAGTTGATAAGTTAATAACTCGGTTGTTAAGTGAATCTGGCTTCCTCACTGGATTTGCTTCTGCGAGGGTCGCAAAAAGTGATCACGTGAACATAGCAACGGTCATAAATATGAACTGGTTCCCAAGCATCTGAATTTTAATCACATGATCATGGGGGTGCCAAAAAGCATAAGTGAAAAACATTCATAAGTCTCTTTTTTCAGTGCTGCTGTTACAATTTTGAACTGTCACCAAATGAATTGTTAGCTGAGGTTTGACTTATAGGCCACTTTTTCTTTCAATGTAGCAGGGAAGGATTGAAGATACAAATGAAATTAGGGAATGATGATCCTTTGCACATTGCACCAAATGTTTATGTTTCCTTCAGTGTCTGGAAACTATGAGTGTCACCTCTGGTGTGCCTGCTTCTTGGAAAACCAGCCTTAGCAGCATTCCCTGGATTATTCAGCATAAGCAAGAGGCGGTTTGGAGGTGATAGAATTGCCATTTTGAGATAAACGGAAGGCCTCTCAACTAGTTCAGCTAACATCAAACTGGTGGCCTCCAGATGCGTTGGGACTGGGAACGTTGCAAAGTTACATCACAGCTGGAAAGTGTCAAGTTGGGGAAGCCAGCTGCAGAAGGCTGGAACTGATTAAGAGATTCAAAATAAAAGAAAAGGAAGTAAGATAACTGCTAGGAAGAAGTCCTCAATCAATTTTTTTTTTATTTAGATGTCGGTCAGAAGTGTGGTAGTTGCTTCCACGAGATGGGGATAGGTGGATTTAATGACCTTTTAATCCTTTCTCACTCTTTTATGCATAGAGCTAGCTGAAACTAGAACATTAGCAGATAAATGGATGCTTGTTTTACTCTACAAGGATGAACCTCCCGGTTTTTATATTGAGCTGAGGGCCACAATTGACTGTTGGGTAGTTTCAGTGTCAGATAATATCACACAACACAAAGATGGTAGAAGACATGACAGATTGGAAGCAATCGGGATCAAGCTAATGATTTTTAACTTTCCCCTAGTGCTGAATTAAATTCAGGACAACCTTTGGGGAAATTTGAAGGCCACATCCAAAAGGCAATGGCATAAGGAGCCTGGAAAAAATCTGATTTTTCCAAAGACTTTCTCCTGCTCTTCATATGCGTTAACAGTTCTCCTGATATTTAAAATGCAACCTTCTAAGCTCACCTTCTAAGCTATGAACACAAAAGGTGATCCTATAATACAGCCCTGGGCAGGGGGAAATTTGGCCCTGTTAAGGTAGTCATTTATGGAGCCTCAACCTGTTTTCCAACTGTTCCCATGATTGGCTTGGGATCTAGTTATTTCTCAGAGCCCAGGGACTTTCTCCTTGCCATGTATTGCCAGAAGTCCTGGATGCTTACTCTTTGTGCCAGGTTGCCCTCTGACTTTCAGCAAAGCAGAATTTAGAAGGGTTGCAGGAGCACATGACCTGTGCACAGCTGGAAATATGTTGCAGGATGAGGCCTGTTTCTACAGTTTCTCTGGATTCTTGGGGGGGGGGGGGGAGCCTGGGAATTGTGCATAGAACCAGTTTCCAAAGTGTAGCCATAAATACTCAGAATAGTGGGTAAGCTTGAGACTGATGGTTGGATATTTGAATGGCTTTTTTAAAAAAAAGGCAGTGTGATCTTTTGGAGGATGAGTATGTCTAGCTTCAACTTGAGAATTTAAAAGGTCAAAAATCTGAGAAGCTATAGAGTATCTATTGAATGTATAGTAAGTGCGGCTTCCATTTAAACCAGCTCATGATTCCCCCCCCCCCTTATAATTGCTAGTCATTGCAATTTTGAATAAATACCACTCAAATAAATACTCAAATAGGCGCTATATGAGTGTTATCCTCTCAGTGCTGAGATACTTTAATATCCAGTAGAGTTTTGCAGTGTGATGGGGAAATGTAAAAGGATCCTGGTTTAATCAGAATTCATATGTTACAACATTTTTCAGGTTGCAAACATTTCATTTATGAGGGAACTATATATATTTAGATGCTGCAGTCTTTGGAACAGGCAAGTAAACAAGAATGTTCTTCTAAAAATACACGATTTCCCTGAGGCAGGGGCATTTTGCAGGTGGGTGGCTCACACTGAGAGAAAATCTTGGCACGGGGCCATAGCAAGCCTGGGATCCTCAACAGTGTTCTCAACAACACAACAGTGTTGCTACCATTACTCATATTCTCAACTCTTCAAATGGACGTTGCACTGTTTTGGAGGAGGGTCAGGGCCCAGAATCCTGGGACTCATTAAGATAGAAGCAGGGCCTAAGAAGGAGACCTGGGATGTTTTCATGGCACAGTCAGTTGTTTCTGCGACTGAAGTAAATTGTTCTCCTTTGGTGGGAAATAAAATATTTGCCTTCTGAGCAGAGGCTACCAATGTTGGTCCTCTCTTGGCTTGCGCAACAGACAGCGCCCCCACCCCCTTATCTCCTGCGCCACTTCATCCAAAAGGATAGTCGTATCCTGATTTCTCAAATTGGTATTTTTGACCCAAATGAGAATAAGAGCAGAAGAGAAGAGGTGTGTGTGTGTTTGGTTGTGGGTTTTTTGTTTTTTTTTGAGGTGATGGAATCTAATATCTCAGGTAGAAATAATTTCAACCCATCGTCTCAAAAACCACCCCCTGGTTTTCTTACCTTCTCGAAAGCTTTGAAGAGGTGGAATCTGATCTTTAGCTCCAGCTAAGTTTTCTTGGGTGACTTCCTTTTCCAGCCATTCCACCTGTCTCGTTACACAACACAATTAGTCTACTCATTTATGAAGACAACCAATATGATACAGGTAGTCTTCAACTAAAAACTGCAAATGAGACCAGAACTATTGTTGTTAAGCAATGAAGTTTTTAAATGAGTGATGCCTGATTTATTATCTTTTTGACATGGTTGTTAAGTGAATCATACAGTTGTTAAGCAAATCTGGCTTCCCCTGTCGACTTTGCTTGTAGGAAGTCATCTGAGAAAGTCACAGCTGTGGTAAATATATGTTGGTTGCCCATCGCCTGAATTTTCCTTTTAATTGTGTGACCATGTGGATGCTGTAATGGTTATAAACACGAGGACCACCGTAAGTCACTTTTTCTAGGACCCTTGTAATTTTGAACTGTCATTAAATGAATAGTCATAAGTCAAGGACTCTTGTATTAAAATTAGGAGAAGTTAAGAGTTCATCAAGGTATACTC
Source organism: Rhabdophis nuchalis (assembly GCA_039707465.1). Taxonomy (NCBI): domain Eukaryota; kingdom Metazoa; phylum Chordata; class Lepidosauria; order Squamata; family Natricidae; genus Rhabdophis; species Rhabdophis nuchalis. The sequence goes on along the minus strand of CM077647.1, from coordinate 152,464,530 downwards.
TGTTGTTATAATTTTTTTATATGTAAACCAAGGAAGATAGGGTTGAATTTATAAAGGAATATTCAAAAGGGGATCTCAAACTTTGCACTGCTAAGGGGGAAGATTTCAGTGTTCTACAAATCTCTGCCGCCCCACTTCTGATAAACCAAACATATAATAAAATACACATGTTCAAAATCTGCATAATGGCAGCGCACAAACTGTTGCATTGAATTTCTATAATTCAAGATGCTTATTACAGTACTCTTGCTTTCTTAGCATAGATTTTTGAAGCATTTTATTTAAAATGGAATGTGTATAGCAGGATGGATCAATTTAAATCACACTTTATTTCATGTTTTAAATCTTCCAACAGGAAATCTGATTTAAATGTTTGGTTTAAATTAAATTTGCCATTGGTTGTTCATGTTCTTTCCACTCCCCAAAGGTGTGAATCTGATAACTGAATTGTGTTACTTGACAACCCAGTATTGTATTTCAGAGTCTACTGTAAGCCATATGCAGTGCAAAAAAATAAATGGTGTTCTGTAATCTGTTTATCAGCATCAAGCTGCAGATATTGCTGCAATCTGTCAGGAATGTTAATTCTGCTCTGCTTTAAAAAAAAAAAAAAACTTTATTTCCTATCATACAATGAGCCAGAGTTTGCCAGCATTCTCCAATCACTTTTGCTGGCGCCTTGCACTTGTGGCTGACAAACCACACCCTGTGTTTTGTTCTTTTGCGGTTCAGGGGAAAGAGATTTGGCTTCTTTTCTCCAGTTTGGATGACACTAATAAATTATACATGGGGTCGTTTGTGGTTTAGACACACCTGTTGGGGGCAGGAGCTAGTAGAAATATTATGGGCTTGTTTGTTTCCTAGTTTGTTTAATCTGGGATTCTGAAGGATTGCTGTGTCATCTGAACATTTAACTAACTCCTATCCTAGACCCAACTCCCATAAGTATTCAGTAACAACCCTCTTATCCAACTTTTTTCAGTCCAGAGAAATGTTGATTAAAAGCCCAGAACATTTAAGCAGCAGATTCAACCAGCTGAGCTAAAGCTCCCCCCCCCCCTTTTTCCCCCTTCTTCTTATTTTTGAGGGGGGAAAACCTGAAATGGATAAGATTAGTGACCCCTTGGCCAGGATTATTTTCTGTAAAGCAGGGGTCTCTAACCTTGGCAACTTTACCACTTGCAGACTTTCTTAGCCAGTGCATGCTGGAATTCTGGGAGTTGAAGTCTACAAGTGGTAAAGTTGCCAAGGTTGGGGACCCCTGCTGTAAAGTGTACCATATCATACAGCCATGCTATAAATGTGGTTTGCTTTGACCATGATGTGTATATAAATCCAGCCATTCTGGAATAGCGTTGTGTACTGTTTAGGTCACCTAAGTGGGGAATGCACTAGCTACAGCATCCTTATGTGACAAGGTAGTCACTGTTTTTGAAAGGGTTTAATATTTATTTTTCTCTACCACGTAGCTTGGCTAGTGGTTATCAAAAATCCAGAAGACCATCAGACGATTGCAGAGATGAACAGAAATCTAGAGACATTTGCTGCCATCTAAGGGCTATCTGGATTTTTGTAGCCTAGATCTAGGAAAGCTCACAGGATTTGTGTTTCAAAATTCAGCACTTCTACCTGTGGCATGGATCAGATTGGCCATAGAGAAATGATGGAGCCCAAGATTTCTGTTGCTAAGTGAGACATAGTTAAAAGTGACCCCCCCCCCCTCATTTTACAATCTTGTCACAGTTGTTGAGTGAATCACTGCAGTTGTTAAGTTAGCCACAGGTTGTCAAGCAAATCTGGTTTCTCCATCGACTTTGTTTGTCAGAAGGTTGTAAAAGGTGATCATATGACCCTGGGACTCTGGAACCATCGTAAATATGAGTCACTTGCCAAGAGTCTGAATTTTGACCATGTGATCACAGCAGTCAGACTGAAAAAAATGGTCATGTCACTTTTTTCAGTGCCGTTGTAACTTTGAGTGGTCACTAAACTAACTGTTGTAAGGCAAGGACTACCTGTAGATGTAGGTGTGAGAATAGTAGCACATGGGAAGGAGGCAAAATGTATTGGCTGTCCCTGGGCGGTGCTACTCCACTTATTCTTTCTCCTGGATGGTGGCCTGGATTGACGCATTCAGCAAACTTGCTCCTGTCCTTAGGGAGTTGCTGAAAATCAGACAGCACCAAAAAAGGCAGGACGGGCTGATGTTTTAATGGGTGCAAAGCAATCCATTGAGCCTCTAAAGAGCCCTGAGACCATTTCTCCTTAACTGGCTTTCTGAGAAGATCCTCAAGTTGAACCTATCCATTCCCCCTCCCTCAACATCCTCAATTTTTCTTCTTTTTTTGAAGAAGAATGTCTCCACTTCTGTGGCTCTTTGATATCATACACCCATCTGCTCTTATTGCTCCAGTCGGTTTTATTTTGCATGGCTTGACTGCAGATCCAAAACCTGTTATTAAAGGCAGATGAAAGCAATGAGCAAAAGCAGCTGCCTTCAGTTCTGATGTCTTTTGTGCCTGAAAGAAGAAAAGTAGCACAGCTGCATTTTCCTGACATTAGAAGAGACATCAAAGATTTACTGGTCCAATTTTCTTCCTTCTCTTCCCCCTCCCTCCCCCTCATCTCCAAGTTTGGGTAGATGCTGAAATCTCCTGTGATTTTTTTTTGACATATGTAATACCATCTTGCAGCATATCTTGTGTGAGGTGCAAAAGGAGCCCTTTGAGAATTAGCACCTTAATAAATATTGGAAAAATGTGGGGGGAAAACCCCCATTGATATAATTAGGAAAATTTGGGATTGTGCTGAAATGGATAGATTAACCTTAAAAATTAAAGATAAAGAAGACTCGAAATATTATAGGACATGAAATAATATTTATGAATGGATAGAGACAAGAGGTAGAAATGAGAGGGAAGTTGATGAAGTTGATATACTATTATTTTAGTATATAAAATAAAGATGCTATAGAATTATGGATATAATATGGAAAAATTGTAAATAGGCTAATGTAAGTAGAAATTTAGTTAAAGCTCATTTTCTTCTCTCTTTTTCCATTGGTTGTATTATTATAATTACTGTAAATATATTACTTTATTATAGTTATTAGCTTGTTAAGTGTGTTAAGATTTGCTATTGATTTATTTATTTTTTGGGCTTTGCTTTGGCAACATTTAAAACTTTTGGACTTCAACTCCCAGAATTCCCCTGCTAGCATTGTTCTCCAGGCCAGTAGAGTTTTGGAATTCCCCTCCCAGAATTCTGGGAGTTGAATTCCCCAAGTCTTAAAGTTGCCAAGGTTTGACACCATTGATCTAAATAATAAAAGCTCTTCATATGTGTTCCCTACTTTCTCACCTCACTTTCACAGACCTCCTCCTTGCCATAAACCAGAGTTTTTATCCAAACCATGGTTATCTCAGAGTATAGCTTCCTACACATTATGCCTGATCCCAGTTGGATTTATCTATCCATGTGGCCGCTACCTGATGGCACACAATCAAATCCGATCAAACATTTAATTTGCTATTAAATCCAAATCAGTGGGCTAGACTTTGAAGCAACCCTGAAACTATGACTTATGGTCCTGGTTTCAAGGGGGGAGGGGCAGGAATCAAAAGTTTCCTTCCTGATTATTTTTAAGAAGCCATCAAAGACCTGACTTTTCCACGCTTTGGGGAAGGATGAAGGTTAAGCAACTGCTGGATAGTTATATGTTGACTTCAGGTTGCTCATTATTTCCTTTTTGTCATTTTAAGCTGCTGGAGTCATTGGCAGATGATGACCTATAAGTTATTGTGTTTCCCCGAAAATAAGACAGGGTCTTATTTTCTTTTGATCCCCCCCGAAATAAGCACTTGGCCTTAATTTAGGGGAGGTCTTATTATTTTTGAGGTGCAGGAGGCGGCGAGCGTGGTCACCTCATGGCTGCCACTGTGTTGCACATTGCTGGGCCTTCCGCTCTTTTTGCTGTGGCCATTAACGTGACAGAAGGGGACGGGGGCTAGGGTTGGGGGAGCAGCCGTTAGGGCGTGTGGGATAAATGGGGCAATTTCCCCCCTCCCTTTCCCCCCCTCCGGCCTTGCCTCTTCACCTTGTGTTTTTTGCGTAGCAAACAATCAGAGGAAATGGCAGGGACTGGTTGCACACATGTTTATATTTTTGGGGGAGGGCTTATTTTAGCGCATGCGCTCAAAAGCCCAATTGGGCTTATTATTCAGGGAGGTCTCATTTTCGGGGAAGCAATAAATAAATAAATAACATATCTTACCTCACAAATAAAGTTTACGTTTTCTTTTCCAGCACCATGCAGGTGGGTTGAGAAGTTTGGTAGGTTGAAGAATTCTATTCTAGTTTCTTATGGCTAGAAGTCAGATCGAGAGGATGTGTAGTGAGCCTTTGGAAAGGGGAAAGCATCTCCAGATCCCCATATCAAGTTTTGAGTAGGCTTCAGAGTTGAGATAAACCCCCCAATTCAGTGGTCTCCAATCTTGACAACTTTAAGCTTGGCGGACTTCAACTCTCAGAATTCTGCAGCCAGCCAAGGTTGGAGACCCCTGCCATTTGCATGTGCACATGATATTTTTTTAAAAAAATATATCTTATAATAGTATAATGGCAACTTTCCTTCCCCTGTAAGTACAAGCTGTGCTTCAGTAGTACAGCTGTTCCCAGTCTAATATTTTTCATATGCCCTTCAGACTTTTCCTAGGAATAATGGGACGCTGAACTTGTTGATCAGAAGGTTGGCAGTTCAGCGGTTTGAATCCCTAATTCCACGTAACAGAGTGAGCTCCTGTTACTTGTCTCAGCTTTTGCCAGCCTAGCAGTTTGAAAGCCTGTAAAAATGCAAGTAGAAAAATAGGAACCACCTTTTGGTGGGAAGTTAACAGCTCTCTGCGCTTTCGCTGTTTAGTCATGCCAGCCACATGACCACAGAAATGTCTGGACAGCGATGGCTCTTCAGCTTTGAAACAGAGATGAGCACCGCCCTCTAGAGTCAGGAACTATTAGCACATACGTGCGAGGGGAACTTTTACCTTTAGAAATAATGGAGGTTGTAATCTAATTTATTTGAGGGTCATTTCAACATCCAGGTCTCCTCACTTGAACATTACAGGTAGTCCTTGACTTATGATTTCAAACTATTAGCAATAGTTTGAATTAATGAAAGGATGTTTTCTGCTCCAGGAGTGAAATGGAGGATTTTTAGCTCCAAATTCCTGAGCAGAAAGACACTCGGGTGTCCTGAGCTGGGCTTCCCAGAACCTCCCCTAGTCTCCCACCTCCCAAATTCCCCTTCCTTGGAACTCCATTTAACAACTCACAAGATTACTTAATGACTACAACCAGGAGGGCCAATACTGCAGTCGCTGGGCAAAACAGTGACATGACAACTCATGTAATGATTGCTTTGCTCAACAATCCAGATTCTCATCCAAATTGTGGTCATAAATCAAGGACTACCTACATTGGTTCAGGTTTTGTTTTCTCGTCTATTACCCTGTTTCCCCCAAAATAAGACCTCCCTGGAGAATAAGGCCAATCAGGCGTTTGCGTGCATACGCTAAAATAAGCCCTCCCCTGAAAACAAGCCCTTTGTTAAAATATTTAAACACATGTGCAGCCAGTCCCCGCCATTTTCTGTTGGGAAAAGGGGGAGAACATGCCCCACGCACCCCTGCCAACCACGCGGAACGGTCTCATGGAGGCCGCTATCGCAAACCCTAGCTATCACGGCCCTTGTCTTAGTGGCGGCCGCAAAAAGAGCTTCAGGCTCAGCGACACTAGGGCTGGCAAGAGTGTGCTTAGAAAGGGAGATAGCATTTCCAGCCCTCTCTGAATCAGCTGATCCGCGGGCTGAGGTTAAGGGGCCTCCTGTACCTCAAAAAGAATGAAACCTCCCCGAAAATAAGGCCAAGCGCTTATTTCAGGGGTCAAAAGAAAATAAGACCCTATCTTATTTTCAGGGAAACACAGGGTAGTTGAATTTAGGTAGTTCTCTTGTTGCTCAAAAAAAGTCCTAACATCTCTCTCCTTTGGGCATTCCAGATGGGTTTATTAGGGATTGTTAAGAAATCTCTGGAGGACCAAAGAGTTTCCATCGCTTGGTTAGGTTACCTTCCCAAGGCTCCTTCCCAATAACTCCCATATTTCATTCCCATCTTAGTAGCCTGTGCACTTTCCTCAAAACATTCTGCGCCAGAGATTTTGTTCTGTGGTCTATTGTGTAGTTGTGCCCTAGCCACAATCCTCTTGCTGCTTGAAAACCTTGTTTATTTCCCGGTCCAATGTACTTGCCCTATTTTCTGCCACCAGCTGCTCTCCAAGCAAGACAAATATTACAAAATTCCCAGGGACTTTGATTTTACAGTCCAGCTCTCTAGTGCAAAATCTGTTGCGTCTTTACTGTGTTTCATTTCCCCCGTTCAAAGGTTGCCGTTTTAGCCATCTTCCACCCTGCTCGGCCCAAAACGCTGCAAAAATGTTACAATGGGGTGCGTGTTTACAGCACTGGGGAAGGAAGGGAGGGTGATGAATTTGATGAGGGCCACTTGGAATGGACTTTTCTCTTGAAGGGAGATGAAGACTTTTGTATTACAAAAGATGGGGTTGGATTTGCATGATAAGGAAGCGTTTTGATTCTTCCAGGCCTGCATTGACGAAAACATGGAAGTGGTTGAATTTCTGGTAGAAAATGGAGCTGAGGTAAACCAGGCAGACAATGAAGGTTGGACTCCACTGCACGTTGCTGCCTCCTGTGGCTACAATGAGATTGCACAGTAAGTTTGGGCTGAGTGGGAGAGGGGTGTTTGTGTGGGGTTTTTTGCCTAAATTTCCTAGAACCACAGATATTGTAGTTCCTTCTCGGTACAAGTGACTGCAGTGTGTCCTTTCTCACCCTCCACTTAGTCATTGAGCTCCTTCAGGCAGCTATCCTAGTACGACATTGGATTTCTCAGCTGGAGAAACTCTGGCGAGACACTGCTAATCATAGCTGGTGCATTTCACACTCACTGGAAGAGACTGGATGCATTTGGGGGATTGTAACCTTAGGCAATCCTGTTTTTGAAGAGGGAGAGTCCTGGCTGTGTTTATTGTGGGAGCTTGCAAGAAAAGCTGTAAAGTTTGGCTGTATCTTGACATTCATCTTCAGTGAAAGGGGAGGGGGAGTTTTGCCCAAGAAGGTGAGTCAGGGTATAAGTCTTAAAATCTACAGTCTTTGAACTCTGTACTTGACACCCAAGCAGACTAGATGACCCAGATCAGGTTTTGCAGGAATCTGGTTACAACAAGCATCTTACTTAGATGGCCCCTTCTGCTGGGGGATAGAGATTGTAGGCCTGATATGGGATCTGGGTTGCTCATGGATCTGATTGGGCTTCGCTGTCTGGCCCAGGTACCTCTTGGACCATGGTGCCAACATTGCTGCGGTGAATAGTGACGGGGACGTGCCACTGGACATTGCTGAGGCTGACAGCATGGAGGCCTTGTTGCGAGCAGAAATGGAGAAACGAGGTAAGGTACAAGGAGCCACGGCAAATGCTTCGCTGCTTCCTCTGATGTCCTGTTATTTGATGTCCTGTTATTAGGGGGTTCTCCAGCTAATTGACTATCGAAAGATGGCAACTGTTTGACATTTTCACCATTTAAAAACAACAACTCCAAAACACTACCGGTAGTCCTCAACTTACAATCACAATGGAGCCCCAAATTCCCTGAAAATCCGACAGGGTCTTATATTTTTTTGACCCACGAAATATGGCCTTGGGCTTATTAGAGTGGGAGGGCTTATTGTTTTGGGGTTGCTGGGCGGCTGCTCCCTTGCGACGGGGCTCCCGAAGAGCCAAGCACAGCCTCAGGGGCGAAGCAACCATGAGGTGACCATGCTCACGAGCAGCCAAGCGGCAAACCCCCTAACCAGCCAGGCAGAGCACCATTCACTGACCTAGGGAGTATCCCTAAGGCACCAAGCCATGTGGCGCTCTGCCCGCCCTCCAGCTCCCGTGGCTTGGCACATTCGGGATATCTCCTAGGTCAGGGGTCTGCAAAGTCGGTTCTTTTAAGACTGGTGGACTTCAACTCCCAGAGTTCCCCAGCCAGCTATGCTGGCTGGGGAATTCTGGGGGTTGAAGTCCACCAGTCTTAAAAGAGCCGACTTTGCAGACCCTTGTCCTAGGTCAATGCATGGAGCTCTGCCCGGTTGGAGAGGGGTTGTGTGAGCGCTAGCTCCACCCCCAGCTCTCATGCCTCCCAGCCTCACCATGCCCTTGGCCAGCTCTCTTTGCAGGGCACTGCCACCGCTAGGGCACTGCCACTGAGTAAAACCTCTCCAGCTTCCAAACTCCGGAACTCAGCTTCTGATTCTTCCAGCAGCGGCCACTCTAGGAGTGTGTTCTATGGTTATGGGCAGGCTGCCGGACATAACCATAGAACACACTCCGGAGTTTGGAAGCCAAAGAAGAAGTTTTATTCAGAGCTCGGCGGTGGCGGTGCCCTAGTCCTGCAAGGAGAGCTGGCCAAGGGCATGGTGAGGCTGGGGGGCATGTGAGCTGGGGGCGGAGTAGGCGCTTGCGCAACCCCCCTCTCCAGCTGGGCAGAGCTCCATGCACTGATCTAGGGGGTATCCCGAATGTGCCAAGCCATGGGAGCTGGGGGGCGGGGGCGGGCAGAGCACCACATGGCTTGGTGCCTTTGGGATACCGCTAGGTTGGTGACCAGTGTTCTGCCTGGCTGGAAGGGGGTGAGGGTGTTGTCCAGGGGGCTTATTTGCTGGGGAGGACTTATACTTTTGCCCATGAGGAAAAATGTGGCATGGCCTTATTAGCAGGACATGTTGTAGTTTCGGGGAAACACGGTAGTAACACGGATGTTAAGCGAATCTGGCTTCCCCGTTGACTTGTCAGAAGGCTACAAAAGGTGACCCTGGGACACTGCAACCGTCATAAATATGAGCCAGTTGCCAAGTGTCTGAATTTTGATCCTATGATCACGGGAGTGCTGCAACAGTTGTAAGTGTGGAAAAACTCATAAGTCACTCTTTTCAGGGCTGTTATAACTTGGAACGGTCAATAAATGAACTGTTGTAAGTCGAGGGCTACCCGTAGTGGCTTTGTAAATATATATATATATAACAGATTATATAATATACATATACATATAGCTCAGTGGCTAAGACCCTTAGCTTGTCGATCAGAAAGGTCAGCAGTTTGCTGTTCGAATCCCTAATGCCGCATAACGGAGTGAGCTCCCGTTACTTGTCCCAGCTTCTGCCAACCTAGCAGTTCGAAAGCACATAAAAATGCAAGTAGAAAAAAAGGAACCAACTTTTGGTGGGAAGGTAACAGCGTTCCGTGTGCCTTCAGCGCTTAGTCATGCTGGCCACTTGACCATGGAGACGACTTCGGACAGCGGTGGTTCTATGGCTTTGAAATGGAGATGAGCACTGCCCCCTAGAGTCGGGAATGACTAGCACATATGTGCCAGCGGAACCTTTACCTTTATAGTACATGTAGAGAGAGAACAGAAATAGGCTAAATTAAGGTGTAATTGTTGTTGCTGATTATAATTTCCCAAAATTATCAGCATGAATTCTTTCTGTATGTGTGGACTGCAACATCCATTTTGCATTTGAATCCCCCAAAATATGAAGAGCTTTGTTGCACAAGTACATAATAAAACTGTGGAGCTACATTACAAAAAATGTGCTTGACCTACGATGTGATTCCAGCTCTTTTTCTGAGATGCAAAGCAAAGTTCCAAAGATCCGGTTGCTATGATTTCATTAAAAATAAAGAGAGAGAGAGAGAGAGCCATCTGCATTATAATTTGGGACCACCATTCAGATTTTTTCGGTCGCGGTTTCTCTGTCCTTCGTGTGACTATTTCCTTTGCTTTCAGGGGTGGATGTAGAGGTAGCCAAGCGAGAGGAAGAAGAGATGATGCTTCGTGATGCTCACCATTGGCTGAATGCTGGCAAAATATCTGATGAGCCTCACCCCAAAACAGGGGCAACTGCCCTCCATGTGGCGGCTGCTAAAGGCTACGTCGAGGTCATGAGGTGAGAGCCTCCCACCATTTCCTGGGCAATTCTTGACTGTGGTTAACCTCACCATAGCTGATGTGGATGGTTAATTGCTTTTCGTAGCAGGAAATTAACAGCCTCTTTTGCCTTTTCCCAGCTGTGTTTGGGAAAAGCCCAAGTCATTGGACCGCCTAGCCTCTGCCCCCCTCCTGAGCAGAGTTGGGGGGAGGGCTTGCTGACCCCACCCACTTTCCCACACATCCTCAGGCACGGCTTGAGGAAAGGCAAAGAGACTTCAGTCCCCACCCAGCCACCTCTCCGCTCCTTCAAGGGAAAGAGAAAATCAAGGGATCTTGGTTCTCAGCTGTTTTTCTTTAACCTGGGATTCTGAGGAATTCTGTGGCTCCTCAGGTTAGAAAGGTGGACTGACTATTAGCAGCCTGACGTTCGAGACCTGTTGCTGCTATGGGGCTGGGTGAGCTCCTGTCACACGCTGCAGCTCCTGATCCAACGGTTTGAAAGTAGGCAACCGCAAGTAGATAAATGGGTACCACTTCAGTATGGCAACTTCACAGGGACACGAAAGGAGCCCCCAACTTGGGAGTTTTCCCAGGCAACAGTGATGTCACCAGGAAATCATTTCACCACGAAAACACTTTGGTGCTTCCAACACGGAACTATTAGTACTTGGGATTCTTCTTTTCAACAGGAAGAAGAAAGGTGGGGGAAAGGAATTCCAATAAATCCCACTTTACTCTCTCTCTTTTTTTTGGTTAGGGAACCAGCTGGGGTCGTAACTCCCACCCTTACCTGGCATTCTCTTTACTAAGCACACTTCATGTTCAAAAAAAGCTACCCCAGCTCAAAATTGCAGCTGTTCCTCTTCTCCCCTAACAATTGCGGGTAACTTGAAAACCTGAATTCTGGTCTCTTGTGGTCCTTTTATTTCTAGAATCCTCTCTATCCAGGTTGCCCCGTTCGATCTGCCACAGCCCAGCTCTGTTCTCCCAGGGACAAGGAAGCCCCCAGTTACCCTCACCCTGCCTTGCTCTGTTGCAGGCTGCTCTTGCAAGCTGGCTATGACACCAATGTGCAGGACAAAGATGGCTGGGCGCCCCTACATGCAGCAGCTCACTGGGGAGTGGAGGAGGCCTGCCGGCTTTTGGCTGAGCACTTCTGTGACATGGAGGCCCTCAACAATGTGGTAAGAGAAGCTGATAGAGGGTGCAGGTAGTGGGTTATGGACAAATGGCATCTCCCTTTATAGAGGAGACTGCAACAGATGAATGGGAAGCTCGCTTTCATGGCAGATGCTTGTTCAGGTGCAGGCCAGGCAGCCGCTTTAATTTGGATTTCTGCATGGAGCAGGGCATTAGATTTGATGGGCTCCATGTGGCCATCAAACTCTTTTCTACCTGAGGCCAGGGAGCTAAAGGTATTGCCAGCTGGAACAAAGAGCCATGTGGGGCTAGATAGATCTGCGCCTTCATGTAAGACAAGTTCCCCTTCTCAAAATTATCTTGTGTTAGGCAGGGAAGACATTAGCAGGGTGAGGGGGAAATAGCTGGCCACTCTGTTTGTTTCAACATCATGCTGTATTTCACAAGAGTTACCAAAGCTGACAAAACACTGTAAGCGGGGTTTTTTTTTTTAATTTAAAAAAAAGGAGGGGGTGGGGATATTGTGTATGATTCATATTGGAAGCCACCTGGAGACATCTTATATGAATTGGGCAGGCATTTAAATTTGATTGATAAATAAATAAAATAAAATAGAAACATTACCAGTTATTAAAAAAAGATTAAACCATTGACTGTTATTACATCAGTATGAATTGTAGTACAACATAAGCAACTGTTTTAGCAGTTCTGGTAGGTCGCAGAAGAGGCATTTCTCTTGAGAGAATTGAGAGGAGACTTGTCCCTTCCCGAATGATGCTTCCTACTGGTTGATTATATATCAGCGTTATTACAGTATATTCAGTGGAACGGCTTGCCTCCAGAAATTGTGAATGCTCCAACACTGGAGGTTTTTAAGAAGAGATTGGGCAACCATTTGTCTGAAATGATAGAGGGCCGTGATGGTGAACCTATGGCGCGTGTGCCACACCTGGCAAGCGGAGCCCTCTCTGTGGGCACACAAGCCGCCACTCAGCTTGACCGCGCATGCACCTCCTGCCAGACAGCTGATTTTAGGCTCTCTGCTGTGCATGTAGGAGACGCATGCACATGCGCAGGAGGGAAGCATTGCATACACAGTGTGGGGGGAGCATGGGGACAGCAACCCATTTTTGGTCCCAGGAGGCTTCAGGGAGGCCCGCTAGGCTCAAAACAGAGCATGGGGGGGGAGGGGGTCGCACATAAGTGCGAGGGGGATTGCAGGGTGAGTCGTGCACACATGCGCAGCAGGGCGGGCATATTGCATTATGGGTGTGGGTGTGCACACGATTTCAGCATGCGAGGACAAAAAGGCTCGCCATCCCTGGTATAGGGTTTCCTGCCTGAACAAGGGGTTGAACTGGAAGGCCTCCAAGGTCCCTTCCAACTCTGTTATTCTCTTAATTCTGAATCAGTCGCATTCCTGCCTCATCGGGGGTAGTTCTTTAGGCTTCTAGCAGGCCAGTTTTATCAGTAGGCATGAAGTGTGCTCTCGCAAAGCCTCTGCAAGCCTCCCACACTCTTGGCAGCATTTGGTGGTGATTGGGGGGAGAATATAGCCGCTAAACCACTTCTCTTCCCTGGTTGTTGTTTTTTTTTTTTTTAAATGTAGTCCTTCCAATGGGACCAATGGAGGGGAATCAATCACTGCCAGTTGCAGGGCCTCTGGGCAGAAAATGCGCTCTGGATCCACGGTGCCTCCCTGGCCCGCCTACTTCTGGCCTTTTCTAAAGGAAAAGGATGATCTCATTCTGCCTGATTGATCAATTGAAAGTTGCGCAGAATAGAAAATACCCAAAGGATCAAGGGGTGGGGGGTGGGGGACGTGGGATGGCAAAAAATCTGAAATTGATCACCGGAGCCTCCCATACATGTTCACCTCTCTGGCAGGATTTCATTAGAGGCCGTCAGAGAGTCCAAAGAGTCTGGCAAAGGAGAATGTCCTAGAGAGGCCACACATTTTACCTTTCTCTCTTTCTTACTCATGCTTTCTCTTTTTCACCCCCCCCCCTTTTAAAAAACAAAACAAAACCTCTAGGCTTCAGGCTGCCCTCTGGTCTCCATTTCTCTTTCCCCCCCTCCCCCCCTCCCCTCCGCACCCCCAAAGGCCACACCATCCCTGTGGGTAGTTTTTCTCTATTTACGGAAGAGCTGAAAGATCAAAACAAGTGCTATAGAGCAGGGGTCTCCAACCTTTGCAACTTTAAGTCTGAAGGACTTCAGCTCATAGAATTCTCCAGCCAGCTTTGCTGGCTGGAGAATTCTGGGAGCTGAAGTCCTTCAGACTTAAAGTTGCAAAGGTTGGAGACCCCTGCTGTAGAGGCATTCATTTCATCCCCCTACCCAGAAATTCCTACCCAACACCCCAAATTTCAACACAGACACACACACACACACACACACCTGACTTATTTCTCCACTAAAAAAAGAACAACGGCTGGAAGCAAGCGGATAGGAGCGCTCCGAAAAATTAGACCAGCATCTTTGGTGCATCTTTCTTCATATCATTTTTTGCCTTTTTCATCTGCGCTTGGTTTAGTCAGTGTATATTTCTGTTAACAGATTCAAAAGAGGAGGCGGAGAAGGAGGAGAGGTTTGAAGGCATTTGCAGTTGGGCGATCTGTTGTGCCCGTTGTGTTTGGGTTTTTTTTTCTGCCTCCCTTTTGCTGGCTGGTGGAGTTTTGAGGCAATTGTGTTGTCAAGCCTCCTGTTTCTCCCCCTTGATTTCCTTTCTTTCCCCCCACAGGGCCAGCGTCCCTGCGATCTTGCAGATGAAGATACTTTGGCGCTGCTAGAAGACCTGCAGCATAAACAAGACGATGTGAGTGATGGGTTGTTGACAGTTGGGGTTGGGGGTTGTTGTTTTTTTGGAGCCGATTCCAGTTATGTTGTTGGATACAGAAGGGTATTGTGGTAGACTTTTGTATTTATACAGGAAGTTTCTAACATTTGAAGCTCATGCTTAGGCCACCTTCTGCGTGGGATTCTTCAAGGTTTGGGAGACTTTTTAGGAGAGAAGGCCTCTGCAGGAGATCTTGCAGGGGATAGTTTGGGGGCTGAGTTGAGAAGATTCTCTCTGTGGGATGATCCCAGGTCCGTCCGTCCCCCCCGGGCTTAATAAGAAGATTACTCTTTTCTCACAATCTTTGACCAGAATTCTGTGACTGAACAAAATACTGTATTTTTCAGAGTATAAGACGCCCCCCCCCCCAAGAGCGTGGAAATGTTGGTGCGCCTTATACACCGAATACAGCCATTTTTGACCTCCCAAAGCCCTGCCTCACATCACAAAAAGGATGTTTTTTGCAAAAACGGAGGCGTTTTTCCCTTCCTCTAGCTCTCCTCAGAGCACTCTCCAGGCAGGGCTGGGGAAAGGGAAAAATGCCCGTTTTTGCAAAAAAATTAAAAAAAATGGCCCATTTTCTTCCCGTTTTTCACAAAAACTGGCATTTTTGCCTTCCCCCAGCAGCCCTGCTGAAGGCTGCAGATTGCTGCTGGGGGGCTGGGGAGGACAAAAACTTTTTTTTCTTACTTACCTCTTCAAAATCTTGGTGTGTCTTATACATCGGTGCATATTATAGTCCGAAATATATGGTAATTAAAATAATTAAAGCAGTTTCCATTTGAAATAAAATATAAAAAACAGAAGACCATAACTGGGTCATTGAAGCTGTCACAGGGCAGGTCTGCTTTTACAGGCAGTATAATAAAATGTAGCCATGTTGCAAGGAGCGAAATAGATGAAACCACTGGGAGAATTATCCCACCAGAGTGGATTAGAGAAACTGTTCTTTAATTCCAGTGTTTAATTTTAGATTCATGAAGCCCCATACCTTTAGTGGGAGGGATGGGGTCTCTTTAGGGCCCCACTGCTATTGATCCATTGACAGAGGAAGGACATAACCAGGGAGTTTTGCCCAACTTGTACCAGTTGTATCCCTACCTGTACTGGGAGAAACTGGTAAAGATGAATTGCACTCTTTTTACACACCTAGTCTACTACATTGTGATTTGCACAAGGCTGCCCTTGACGACCACTTGGAAACTACCCTTTGCTGGCAGGTAAGAGCTGCCATAGTCATGTAACATTGGTGCTGCATTGGCTTCTAATAGCTCGACAACTTCGCTGGATAGGATCATCTTTTCCAACCAGAATTCATCTCACTTGGTATAGGCGTGTTTCTGGAGAATCTGCTAGTAATTCCATACTTTGTAAAAACGAGGCGACAGCTGAGTTTTTTTCAGTGATGTCATTCTCTTCCAGAAGTTAGATTAGCCCCCATCCTTACAATATTTCAAAAATATGTTAAAACAACTTTTCTAGACAGCATTTGGGGAGAAGCTGGAATGGCTTCATCCAGTCTTTCCTAAACTTGGCAGCTTTAAGATAGGTGGACTTCAGCTCCCAGAATTCTCCTTAGAGCCATGCATGGTTATGTTTTATTTGATTGTTCCAGCTTCTAGTGTGTTGCATTTGTGTTCTTGTGTTTTTTAGGCTCATTGTTAGATGCCAGGAGTCCCTATGGATTCAGGGGCTATAACAGTTGCAAAAACCAATAAATGCATTTTTGGATCAGAATTGTTACCTTTTTCACTGATAAGCTCCTCCTTGGTGGAATTCTGTTTTAATGATTTATTTATTTATTCCATATCGTTTTAGCTGCCTTTCTTTACAGTAATTAATTTCAGATTTCTTACACAGTTATATGCTTGCTGATACAGTAATATCATCCTAACAATGATTTAATTGTAGGGATTCCTTAAGATGTGGTTTTTATGTAAGCTTACTTCAAAGAACTTTGGCCCACATAAGATAAACCCTTGTGGGGGGATGGAAGAGATCAGGTATGACCTGACTAGCAGGTCAATTTTATACCAAAATTGTTTGAACAGAATAAGTGGGGTTTTTTGTGTGTGGTGTCCTGGGGTTGTAAAACAGTTTCAGTTGTTGCCTTGCCTGATGAGTTTTAAGCTCTAATGTAAAATTTGTGCATTTGGCCTGTGCATAGATAATACCAGAGTTGCCTTAACTACGACAGTTGGTTTTTTAAATCATGCTTTAGTTAAATTTGACAACCATTATGTATAGCTGAGACTTCAATCTTATTTTTTTTAAATCAGCTGTTTAAGCTTGCCTATACCAGGGGTCTGCAAAGTCGGCTCTTTTAAGACTGGTGGACTTCAACTCCCAGAATTCCCCAGCCAGCCAGGCTGGCTGGGGAATTCTGGGAGTTGAAGTCCACCAGTCTTAAAAGAGCCGACTTTGCAGACCCCTGGCCTATACCAATGTGTACTTTGTCCTAAATATATCATAATCCATTACTAAGAAATGCTAATTTGCTGTGAGTGTGTTTGTGTGTATTGCACAGATCAGGCAATCAGGAAGCCTGCATTTGCTTTATGTAACAGCTTGGGCTACTCAATGGATGTGGGTGAATATATATATATATATATATATATATATATATATATTTAGCATTCGATGCATTTATTTTTTTCACTAAGGAGACACACCTCCCAAACTCTCTGTCTTCCATTGCCTTTTTTGCAATGGCCCTCAAGAAATGGCGAGAGCTAAATGGAAGGCTAAAGAAATACCGATGACCCTCTAGGGCAGAAGGTCAAAGAGGGAGAGGCCAGCATGCCTGTCAGCCTAATTTGAGTTTTGCCAGCCTAAGGGTTGCATTTCTGAAACTGCAGGGTGGGCCCCCTAGAAGCGGCTGATTGGGGGAAGCCGATCAGCCTCCCTCTTCATCTGTTTGAGGCAAAAGCTTGACTGGTAGGGCGGGCTCGGGGGGGGGGGGGGGATGTGGAGGAGAAGAGAAGAAAGAGAGAGAGAGAGAGAGAGAGAAGGGCTGGTTCCCAAGGGAAAGCAAGCAGGATGGGCCTCCCTCCTGCCTGTCGGCTTTCTGCCCTTTCCAGCTGTGGATTGGAACCAGATCAGCCTCAAGGTCCTTTGCAAAGCTGAAAGGCGCTTTCTTTGCATTCTTTCTTTTTTGTAATTCGACTTGGAAGTTTTCCTATGAGAACCAGTTGGAGGAGCAGCCTGTCCCAATAAAAGGCAGGAGGGGAAAAGGGGGTGGGAGTGGAGGGGAAGGAAAGGGAGGGCGGAAGGGTGAAGCTGCATCTGAAGGGACTCAGGAGTTCAAGGTCCTGTCCCACCTTCTGAACTTCAAAGGCCAAAGTATTTGCGGCATTTTTAGTTGCAAAAAAAGTGCATCCGCAGAGGAGAAAGAGTGTGATTAGAGACCAATGGAATGGGGAGGGGAGTTCCCCTCTTTTCTTTTTCCCTCTTTCCCACCCACAGGAATCATGCGCTGAAGATTAAGGACTGACTCTGGGCCTTCTATACCATTTAACACACAGCATTGAGGGCCTCAAGTCAAAGCCTCTGTTCTTAAAGGGGACGGACCAGATTGATATTCCTCTAGTGGCCGCCATCTTATTAAAAATAGCAGTAGCGCTTAGACTTACACACAGCTCCACTGTGCTGTACTCTTCGTACTGTCTGAGTGGTTTACAGAGTCAGCACGTTTCTCACAATAATCTGGATCCTCATTTTATCCACTTCGGAAGGATGGAAGGCTGAATCAACCTTTAGGCAGTCAGGATCGAACTCCTGGCAGTGGGCAGAGTTAGTCCACTGTTAGTCCTGTGAAGATAGCACTAGCTTCTGAAGATTTATTTGCCCCCTGGTATTTTCTATATAGAGGAGCAGATTTTGTCACATCCCACCAGACAAAATCTATGAAGACTGCATTGTTAAGTGGAATAAAAGTTTTGATTTTTGATCTCTCCCCTTTTATTTAGTTGCGCAGCAAAAAGGAAGCCCATCGGCAGGCTGTGATTGACACCAGCTTGGAACAGGCCCCCTCGTATACAAGCAAGCATCGAAGGTCAGCACTAGATCATCATTAGATACTGTACTGTTATGGAAAATACTAAGTCTTCAGTTCCACTTAATTCCCTAGCCTCAGCCTTTGCTCTCAGACGCTTGTAATTTAAAGTTTTGATCTAGGTTTTTTTAGCCCTGGAATCAGATGTGTGAAATCCACGCCATCACACCTCCAGCAGATCTAAGTGGCAAGACAAGTTTGGAGGGAGAAATCTTTATTTGATGTACAGCAAGTTTGACAAGCGTTTGCCGCTAAAAGTGGTTATGGTTTGAAATTGCAGCTGTCAGATTGGTCTTTTTGTTTGTGGTTATATTACAAGCACCTGTTGTGAGGAAAGAAAGTCTCCTACCAAGACTCCTTGGCTGTCGTGCTTGGAGTAGGACTTAGTTGGGCACATGCTGGGTCATCATGGCGGCAGTTTTCGGATTTGTAAACACGTTGGCCTGTTTATGAATGGCATGGAGTAGGGTGGCCATTTCCTCATATGACTTCTGCTATAGGAAACATTGTAGAGCAGTGTTTCTCAACCGTGTCAACTTGAAGATGTCTGGACTTCAACTCCCAGAATTCCCCAGCCAGCGAATGCTGGCTGGGGAATTCTGGGAGTTGTAGTCCGGATATCTTCAAGTTGACACGGTTGGGAAACACTGTTGTAGAGTGTAAGGCAGTGTTTCTCAACCTTGTCAACTTGAAGCGAATGCTGGCTGGGGAATTCTGGGAGTTGTAGTCCAGATATCTTCAAGTTGACACGGTTGAGAAACACTGTTGTAGAGTGTAAGGCAGTGTTTCTTATCCTTGTCAGCTTTAAGCTGTGTGGACTTCCAGCTCCCAGAAATCTCCAGACAGCAATGCTGAGAGTTGGAAGTTTACCACAGCTTATAGTAACCGAAGTTGAGAAACATTGGTATAAGGCAGGGGTGTCAAACTGGTGTCTCACGGGCCAGATGCATCACGCGTAGGCTACGCCCACCCCAGCTCTGGGGAAAAAGCCGTGTGATGCCGTGAGTTTGACCCCCGTAGTATAAGGCATGCAAGTCCTTTACCATCAAAGTTGGAATTAAGTATGTGACGTTACTGTTCTGGCACTTTCACCTATGCGGCACTGAGCACGCATCAGTACAACTAGTCTTTGATTACTGAGAGGGATTGGGACCGAGGTTTTCATTTGCTAAAGAATGTGGCCATAAAGTGCAATGTCACACATGACATAGTGATGGAAATTCCAACATTTCTGGTTGCTGTCTTTAAGTGAATCGCCGTGGATTGTAAAGCATGGACGTCGTCATATGGTTGCCATCTACAACCTCCCGCTGGCTTCCCCAATGACTTTGCTTTTAGAAAGCTGTCAGGGTTGCAAATGGTGATCATGTGACTACGGGATGCTGCAGTGTTGAAATTGTGAGCTAGGCAAGGAGAACCTGGATCACAATCACACAACTGCAGGAATGCTGTGACCATCAAACTTAAAAGGGCCAGTTATAACTATCGCTCGCTCCATTGTGAGTTTGAACAGTCACTGAATGAGTGAGTGGTTGTTAAATGAGGACCACCTATATGTTCTTGAAACTAGACTGGTTGGAAGTTTCTTAAATAGACTTAGTCTTACCGTGCTTCTCAGAAAATGAGACCGAATCTTATTTTCTTTTAGACTTGAAAATAACCACCTGGGCTTATTTTCGAGGCGGTCTTACTTTTTTTGAGGTGCAACAGGCCAGACTTGGTGAGCTGGACGCGCCATGGACGCACCGTCACCTCCATTCTGAACTTTCAGCGTTTGGAATGGAGGCTTTTTGGCGATCGGGAAGAAAACAGTGAGGAGGATTTTTCTTCCTGCCATCCTTCCCTCAATCTGTGCTGAGCTTGAGGAATGGATGACCAGCAGGAAAATTCCCCTCCCCCTCCGCTTCCCTCCTGATCGCCAAAAAGCCTCCATTCCGATCACTGAAAGTTCGGAATGGAGGCGATGGTGCGTCCACAGCGTGTCCAGCTCATTGAGTCTCCCTAAAGCCTCCCCAAAAGAGGGAAAAAGCAGAGAAGCTGGCCGCGGAGCTGGCGACTTTGGGGACAAGCAGAAGTGCTACACCCAGAAAGAGAAGGGCAAAATTTGTGCTTCCCCAAGGGGCCAGCGGACTGCAGCTGGACGGTCGTTCCCCCCTCCCCGCACCGCTACTCGTGCTGGCCACACCCATCCCCCGGGCTTATTTTCGGGGTAGGAGTAATATTAGGCCCACCCCCAAAAAAGTTAGGGCTGGACTTATTATGGCGATGGCTCACGTTTTTGGAGAAAAAGCTTATATACCGCTTCACGGTGCTTTTACAGCCCTCTGTAAGCAATTTTGCAGAGTCAGCCTCTTGCCCCCAACAATCTGGGTCCTCATTTTACCCACCTCGGAAGGATGGAAGGCTGAGTCAACCTTGAGCCTGGTGAGATTCGTCAAGCTGCCAAACTGCAGGCAGCCGGCAGTCGTGCAAAATAGCCTGCCCTATTGCATTCTAACCTCTGCACCACCACGGCTTTTTTAAAATAGTCTGAAATCCGTATTAGAAAATAAAGAGGAATATATTGCCTCAAAGGCAGAGGTTCAAATCATACCAATCGGAGTTGGGCAACTCATGTATTTAAACAAACAAGTGAGTAATCAGTCTTTCTCTAGGGTAGTTACTAAATTACCCCACGGCCTAAATCATTGGAGTAGAAGATGCCAGCCAAGAAATAGGAAGCCATAGGGCCGTGAGGGTTGAACCTATGGCCAGCGTGCAACAGGTGGCATGTGGAGCCCTCTCTGTGGGGCAAGCGAGCCATCGCCCAGCTCAGCTCCACTGCGCATGCGCACGGGGCCTCTCACTGGCTAGCGGACTTTTAGGTCTCTGCCGCACACGTGGGAGACATGTGTTCATGTGGAGGGGGTGCCATGCATTTCTCCCATCCTTCCGTGGTCCATTTTTTGTCCCAGGAAGCTTCAGGGAGGCCTGCTAGGCTCAAGCGGAGTGCTGGGGGGGGGGGCATGTGCATGCGCTCGGGAGCGTGTGGGGGAGGATGGGTATGCGGGGGGGATGGGGGGGTCATTCAGGGGACGTTGCGTTGTGGGTGTGAGCACGCACACGATTTTGGCGTGCAAGGACAAAAAGGTTAGCCATCCCTGCCATAGAACGTTAACCTACTTCCTCAAGTAGTAACTTGAACCAAGTGATAACCATGGAAATGGAAGAGATAGAACCAGGGGGGGGGACTGCATGGTTTGGAGTTATCGCCTTGGCATGTTGTTTAGTTCGGCCTGAGTACAGGCACAACTGACTTGGTGACGTATCCCTGTGGCAGGGTAAGCGAGCGAGATCCGTTCCAGCTTCCTCTCCTGTCCATCCCTCCCTTTGGTTCTCCTAGGAGCTCCGTGTGCCGCATGAGCAGCAAAGAAAAGATCTCCGTCCAAGACCAGTCAAAGGAGCGGAAGACCTTGGGCACCATCGCTGTTGGCGAAGAGGAGACCAGTTCGGCTTCGGAGGGGGATGAAACACCGGAGTCCAACGGTGAGTGGAGGGATGCAGCAGCCAGCGCCCTCATCCCGACTGGACCCAGCGGGCCGATGGCTAATTGCTTCCCATCTCTTGCAGAAGTGAAGGCTGTTCCCCCAGCAGACAGCGGTGCAGTGAATGGCGTTTCTGTGACTCCTATTAGGCCTCTGTCCCCGTGTCCCCTTGGGCCAAAGGTAAGGCAAGATCTTTGTGGTGGCCAAAGAACTCAGGTGTTTTTGAATTGCCTTTCTCCGTTGTCTCAATTTCCTTCTCCAGTTGTGGCTCCAGATAGAATCATCACGGGTACTGTGATGCAGTTGAAATCCAACTCCTGCATCCACACTCTAAATAATTTTACTTGAGTCCAAGATGGAGGGTGATAAACACACTTCAAGGGCTCTAGACACTTTACATTCTCCGTTCATTCATGCCACTTAGTACGGGATTGCAGGTGCTAGCAGGGGTGGGACTCTACTGGCTCGGCTCAGTTCTGGTGAATCGGTAGCTCTGGACGATCAGCTGAGAGCGAATCGGTTCACTCCGACGATCACATGGGCCCGCCCACCCGCCCCTGCGCTTTACTGACCTATATCTTCTCAGCTGATTCGCGTAGCAGAGCGGATTGCCATGCCTCAGCTGTGCTACTCCCCAGCAATAACGCAGAAGGTAAGCTTTCTTAAAACTGTGCATGCGTGTGCAGGACATGTCAGGTGCGTGCGGACATGATCACTGAACCGGTTAAACCAGTAGGATCCCACCACTGGATTCTAGTCTCAATGGAGTATTCTTGTGCTCTGAACACAGGCTGCATATACAGCAGAACAGTACTGGAGTGTTCCATTTGTACAGTGCAAGTACAGGTATTCCTCACTTACAATTGTAATTAAGCCTGCAATTTCAGTCGTAAATCATGACAGTCATAGAGCAGGTTACCACATGATCCTATTGGGGAGGTCATAAAGCAAACATTGTAGAGTAAAGACGTCATTAAGCAACCCATTTTTCCCTCTTTTTTTCCTGGAAAATCGAAGTGAACACCGGTTTCCAGCATAAATGTCATAAATCAAGGACATGGGACACTGCAAATGGCCATAAATATGGGCCAGTTGCCAGGCATACAAAATTCAGTCATTTAACCAAGGATGTCAGAACTTTGAATCTGGGCTTTCAGTCCCTTTTTCAGGATCCTACGTAACTTTGAATGGCAGCGCAGCAACCAGTAGTAAGTCGAGAGCTACCTGTAGAGGAATTTCATTGGTAACGTTTCTGTCCCCCAAAACATCCCTCACGTAGATAACTAGCACAGCTGATGCTATCAAGGCCTAAATATTGTGCCTCGGCTGGTTATGTTTGACGAGTCATATAACTTTCAAATACTCAGCAAAGTTTTCTGCAAAGTTTTTCTTTGCAAAGGGAGTCCCTCAATTCTTAATTTCACAGAGGAAGTAGGAGATAAGAGACCTTGGTCCTGCACCCCACCTCTAAATAAAAGCATAATAATTTTCCTCTTAGAAATGTTACATTTTCTTCTCTTCCAGCCCTCCCATCCCATCAGTTTTCCATGGTCGCTTGCTCTTTGGCATAAAGCTTGTGATGAGTTCATCTCAATGCATTTTTTTTTAAGCATCCCTTCACCTAGCATGCTTGATTAACCCTTTTTTGCTTGCATCCGACTTCCCCCCCTGCTTTTGGGATCCTGCCACAAGCACATCTAGGGACTACATTTACAAAGAGGCCTTTTTTTGGTTGGGCCTGCTCTTCCTGTCTCCCCCATTCTGTTGCCTGTCATCTCTCACCTGCGCTGTATAAAATACCTCGAACATTCTGTTTTCTCTTCCTCATTTCCCTGTTCTGATGTTCCCCCCCCCCCCCCTCTGCACCTTCCATCCATTGTGAAATGCGTCTCCTCCTCCTCCTCCTCCTCGCTTTTTCATTCCACCTGCTCACTCCAGCCTTCATTTTGCCTCTGCTGCCTCTCCCAAGCCCTCTGGTGCCTTCCACATGGAGGCAACGCTTGTGTAAAACAGGGATCGTTCTGGTGCCCCAGAAGGGGCAAATGACTGCTGTGAGTGCCCCACACAAAAAAAAAAAATGAAGAGGGGAGCCAAGAGGGGTGAATCTTTGCGCACTTGTCTCCAGGAAGCCCAAAGTGGGGCTTAAAAAAAAAAAAAAATCTCTTAATCCGCTGTGGGTGGCTGAGTCAGCCTTCGACTGTGAGTGGAGTGGAGAGAGGCTTCTTCACAGGAACACTCCCTGCCTGCTGTTGTTCTCTTGGCTGTTCATCCCTTTGGTGTCCTGTGAGATTAAAGGAAAATCCCGACTTTGTAGATGCCACTGTGGGAAAAGATTCTGGCAAGCATCTCCTGGAAACAGGATGCGGGGCCGCTGATAACGCCGCAGTTCCCTCTCTGTCCACTCTGGGGAGCTGTGCTTTTATTTATCTGTGCATATAAGAATGCTGGTTGTTTGGGAAGAAAGAGTGTTTTAAGCAGCCTAAAGACACCCAAGGGAGGAAATGGAGAGGGACGCTAAGATTATAAACTATTGGGGTCAAGCAGTACTTCAGTAGGGAGGTTGGCCCTTGGGCTACCAGAGCTACGGAGTCCAAAACTGTTTGATCTTTCCCTGGCAGATAGAGGGAAAGGAGAGAAAGAAATGTGTTGCAAATGACACAGCTGGGGAGAGGGAAGGACAAAGAGGGAAGCAGTGAACAGTAACATAGTTGGAAAGGACCTTGGAGGTCATCTAGTCCAGCCCCCTGCCCACGCAGGAGACTTGTACTAGGGATTCAAACCACTGAACTGCCGACCTTTCTGATCGACAAGCTCAGTGTCTTAGCCACTGAGCCCACCTAGTCAGGCGAAAAAAACGGTAGCAACGAGGGTGGGACATTGGTCCTACCTTCTACTCGCCATTGGCATGAAGGCGAATCTTCTCCAGCATTACTTTTGAAGGAATGTCACTCAGGAAGATTTCCCGCCTGTTCAGAAGATATCCAGACATAGTGGATTGTAGAACTGGGCTGTGTGAAGCAGTCAAGGGAAATCCCATTCGACCAAAGCGAGATTCTTTCAGAATGGAGAGCCTGGGAAATGGCAGCGGACGTGATTTTTTCCAAAACTTCCCATTTCTGAAACAGTGGTGGGTTCCGTATTCCGTTCCAACCGGTATGTGCTATGCGCACATGTATCTTGGCGCTTCCGCGAGTCTCCACAACACTCCAGCTGCTCAGCAGAGCATCGCGCAGGTGCTGTACGCACTGTGCGCCTGCGCGGAAGCGCTGAAGACATAAAAGAACGGTTAGAAGCTCAGGCGGGCGGGTGGGCCAGTATCCGGTGCTCCAGGCAGGCTCTTGTACGCCCGTGCCGGGGCGCACCGCCTGCAGCCCACCACTGTTCTGAAAGTTTTGTAATGCAATAAAGGCAGTTTTCCAGGACCTGTTGTTTCCTCT
Organism: Rhabdophis nuchalis; assembly: GCA_039707465.1. Taxonomy (NCBI): domain Eukaryota; kingdom Metazoa; phylum Chordata; class Lepidosauria; order Squamata; family Natricidae; genus Rhabdophis; species Rhabdophis nuchalis. The sequence continues at coordinate 152,439,489 of CM077647.1, read as the reverse complement.
GCCCTGATAGCATTCTGAAATTATGTGTATGTGTGTGAGTGTGGTTCTGGGCAGCTCTTCCCAAGGCAAGCATTAAGCTCTCCCAAGTTTGGAATCTGCATTGGCAAGGACTTCATGATGGGATGCTTTGTCTTGCAAAGACTCTGGACTGTCAGAAATGCAAGAGGTCTTCTAGAAAGACTTTGAGGGCAGCCTTGTGTGTATGTGTGGTTGAGTGTCTCATACAAAGTTTATATTAATGTAAATGTGCATTATTGGACAACCCTGTTTGAGAGGTTGCTTCCTAACGGACTACTTGCTTCTAAATTGTATTCTAAGCAGCTACATATATAATAATAATAATAATAATAATAATAATAATAATAATAATAATAATAATAATAATAATAATAATAATAATAATAATAATAATAATAATAATAATAATTTAATTTAATTTATAAACCGCTCTCTCTCCCCGAAGGGACTCGAGGCGGTGCACAGGGAATTTAAAAATACATATATAAAACCACAAACATAATACAATATTAAAATGAATTAAACTAAAACCCTGCGCTAAAATCCCATATTAAAACTAAACTAAACCCCTAAAAACCCTAAAAACAGTTACATTACCCCAGGCCGGCCAAGCAGAAGAAGTGTGTTTTTAGTTTTTGACGGAAGGAGTGGAGGTCCGTGGTTGTTCTAATTTCAGGGGGAAGGTCGTTCCAGAGGGTCGGGCCCACCACAGAGAAGGCCCTTCCCCTGGGCGTTGCCCACTGGCATAGCCTAGTGGACGGCACCCGGAGAAGTCCCTCTCTGTGGGAGCAAATCAGCCGCAGGGATGTATGGGGCAGGATGCGATCCCAATATAATAGAGTGAATAATAGAGTGAATCCTCCTGAAGCAATTTACAGTGCAATAAAAATGTCAAAACTCAGATCCTATCCAGCCAACTAAGCACCCAAGAGCTACCTGCACTCATGCATTCTGCCCGATATAAAAGGTTTTAAAGGCCTTTCTGAAGGTTGGTAGGTTGGCAGTATCCTTCGTCTCAAGAGGCAGGTGTTTTTAATATATGCAAGAATGTCTTTAAGAAAAAAAAAGGTTTCCAGGAATTGCTGCTTTGAGAAGACGGCAGCCCTGGCTCCTTTCACCTGAGGTATAAGTTCAGCCTGAAATCCTGCCTCCGTGTTCAGGCATGCTGTGGAACATCTGAGGATGTGCCAAGCAGCTATTCCTCAGTAATCTCTGAAAGCTTTCAGATGATGAAAAGGGATTTTCTGATAAGGGCGACCTTGGGTGGCTTTGACCCTTTCCTATACTGCCTGATTTGGAAAAATGAATCGGAGCCCCTAGCTCAGTGTTTCTCAACCTTGGTGACTTTAAGTCCTGTGGACTTCAACTCCCAGAATTCCCCAGCCAGCATAGCTGGCTAGGGAATTCTGGGAGTTGAAGTCCACAGGACTTAAAGTTACCAAGGTTGAGATACACTGCCCTAGCTAGATGACTGTGGAAGAACTCCCCGTCTTGCCTTGAAACCCAATCAATTCTGTTTCTTCTCAGATTGGTACCCATCACCACCACACACACAACACTGCCTTTCCTGTAATTCCTCAAGAGAAAGAGGGGAAAATGAAAAGTTGCCACTTTATCACCGAGTTAAGAGTCCGGTGTATCTATTTGCAAACCAAAATTTTGGGATTGTTCCTTCTCTTAAGACAGGGGTCTCCAAACCTGGCAACTTTCAGACTTGTGGTCTTCAATTTCCAGAATTCCCCAGTCAGCATGGCTGGTTGAGGAATTCTGGGAGTTGAAGTCCACAGGTTTTAAAGTTATCAAGTTTAGAGGCCCCACTATCTTAAGGAATCCTCAGTTATTCAGGTCTTGAATTCCTTGTCCTAGCACAGGGGTGTCAAACTCAAGGCCTGGGGGCTGGATATTGGCCCGAGAGGTGCTTAAGATCTGGCCTGCAGGGCTACCCTGGAAACAGCAAAAGACTGATCCGTGGTGCTTCTGCCAGTGAAAACGGAGCTCAGTGAGGCTGTTTGTGCCCCCGCCGCTCGCTGCCTCCGCCAGGCACCATTTTGCTGCCCGAGGAATAGCAAAGCAAATTAAAATCAAAACAAAAGCAGAAATGTTTCCCCTTTTGTATTTGACATGCAAGAAGGGACAGGAAAGGAGAAAGGGAAAGAGGAAAGACAAAGAAAAGGAGGGAAAGATGGAAAGAGAGCAAGGAAGGAAAAAGAAGGAAAGAGGAAGAAGAAAGGAGAAGGAAGTTGAAGGAAGGAAGGAAGTTGAAGGAAGGGAGGGAGGGAGATTATAATGAAGGGGTGGCCTGGAGGAAGTCCTGCCTTAGCACTTGGACACCACAGGTGCCCCCCTTGTGCCACGAGTGAGCTGGCCACGCCCACCCCAGCCCCTGAGGTCAAACACAACCCTGATGTGCCCTCAATGAAATTGAATTTGACACCCCTGTTTTAGGCCAAGCTCTGTACCCACCTTGCTACTTCCGGTTCCGTTCTTCTAAGTGAGAATTCCCTTCATCCATCCTGACTCCCTTTCCTTCCTTTTCTCTCTGCCTCCTCTCTTTATCCCCTTCTGCTCTACCCCTCCTCTTCTGTTCCTCCCCACCAGCTCCTGGGAGGTCCCAGCCGCACCGCGGAGCCAAGCAGTTTGCCAGCTCCAGCCACGTGGAGGCAGAGCCTGCGCAAAACCAGCAGCTTCGGTGTATTGCAGGATGCCAAGCTGGATGAAGGGGTGCCCAAGGGGGGCAGTGGCATCAAGCGCTCGGCGTCCAGTCCTCGGCTTGACACAGAAGAAAAGGTGAGTTGGGCAGAGACAAAGTTGGTTGAGAGGCCAGGTCAGGCATGGACAGCCTCACCATTAGGTTAAACTGTTATCATTTGTCTCAGGTGGTTGATGGTTCCAAGAGTTGGCGGCAGCCATGTGGTTGTTGGAAACACCTTTGTAACACTTGGCCTGCCATGCACCTGTAAGCTGGCCTGCTGCACTCGGGTGTAGTGGAGGGTGGCCTCAAGAAATATGAAAGTCTTGGACCGCTCTCCCTTCATTCAAGGAACAAGAGAGGGGTGCCAGCTGTTTTGCTCCCTAGACAGGGCAACTGGGCCTTGTGCCATAAGGCATTGAAACAGTGGCCTTTTTTTTTTAATCTTATCTGAATTCCAGGCAAGGGAAGGATCCTTCAGTTCATGGGGAAGAGTTGGTAAAAGTTTCGGGCTTATATTTGACAGTTTTGGTTTCTGTTTCATTTACCCACTTTCTCCTCAGTTGTCCAATTAAATGTCTTCTTTTTTTAAGTGCAGAGAAGAGCAACTAGGATGATTAAAGGCCTGGAGACTAAAACATGGAGAAGGGTCGCAGGAACTGGGTAAAGCTAGTCTAGAGAAAAGAAGGACTTTTAGGGGGGGACATGATAGCAGTATTCCAGTATTTGAGGGGCTGCCACAGTGGAGGGGATCAACTTATATTCCAAAGCACCAGAAGGTAAGACAAGAAACAAGCGATGGAAACTAATCAAGGAGAGAGGCAACCCGGAATTAAGGAGAAACCTCCCAACAGTGAGAACAATTAACCAGTGGGACCGCTTGCCTTCAGAAGTTGTGGGTGCTCCGTCATTGGAGGTTTTTAAGAAGAGACTGAACAGCCATTTGTCTGTTGACTTGGTGTAGAATATCCTGTTAGAGCAGAGGGGTTGGACTAGAAGACCTTCAAGGTTCCTTCCAGCTCTGTTCTGATTGATCTCCTTATACAAATAGCAACAGCACTTAGATTTACATACCGCTTCATGGTGCTTTACAATGTTCTCTAAAAGGTTTACAGAGTCAGGACCTTCCCCCAACAATCTGGGTCCTCATTTTACTTCAGAAAGATGGAAGGCTGAGTGAAGTTTGATTTACAATTTAAAAAGGAGGCAAGATGAAAGGAAACCCATAAATAGGTCAAAACGAGCCCACAATACCAGACGAAAAGCTAAACTAGCTCTAGATTTTATCTCATAGTTCTAGGCAATATCACCTGAGTGATATCTTAAAAAGAGAGTATTTCATAATGGAGGCACCACTGAAGAAGGAAGTATTGCAGAGTAAGGCATTAGAAATATAAACCTCTGGAGATCCTAGTTGAATGGTATGCCAGCTGGCCTTTTTGAAATGACTTTTGTTGTGTATGTACCGTACTTTTCAGAGTATGAAGAGGTAAAAATTTTTTTAAAGTTTTTGCACTCAGCAGACCTCCCAAACCCTTTGTGAAAAATGGGACATTCAGAGAGTTTGAGAGGCCTGCAAATTGCTCCTGGGTGCTTTTGGGGGGGGAGGGGAGTTGAAATCCACTCGTCTTAAACTCGCCAAGGTTGAGAAACACTGGCTTAAGTGGACCCAGCCTTTGGGCAGGTGCAGATCATCTTTATGGGGGGTTCCCCCCCCCCCCCCCTGATGCAAACAAAACCAAAACTGTGGTTGTTGAGGAAAAAGAAACTCATTTCCGTTCTTAGCCCCTTTTTTTTTTCTTGTTGTCAAAAGCAGAACATCTTATTTTTCTTCTTCCTCTGCTTTTTACTTAGTCCCTTCTTTCTGACCTCGGATCCAGCAGCTTAGCCCTGCCGGTGTGCTCTAGTGTGGGTTTGTTTCCCTGCCAGCGGGGTGGCTTTTCAGCGTGGGGTTTCAGGACACGGATTTTGCCACCAGTATGTCTCTGCTGTGCCCTCTTTTTTCTTTTCTTTCTCTTTCCCTCCCTCTCCATCCCGATCCTGTCATTGCCTGTATTATCTGCAGCAAGACATCCAGGAGCTCTTGAAGAAGTGGAGCAAGAATCCCATTGGCCCATGGTTAGCCAATAGGAACACAGCTTCTGAGCCACCTGGTGACCCGGTAGGAGCCTCTACCCATCAGAGTGGGTGGCTGGATACCTTCCTTGCTAGCTTTGCTTTGTTTGGGCAGGGGAGGGTTAAGCGTGGGTGGGCGGGCGGGCGGGCGGGGTGGAGGTCCTTAGCTTGAGAGCCTTGGACGTCTCAAGGGAAATGGGCACCAGCAACCTCTGGTGGGAATCCCACCTGGTCCAGGAATCTACTGGAGATCCTTTTGTTTCAGTTTTCCTTTCACCTCTGCTCTTTCCCCACTCTTTTTTTAACATTTTTGTTTTCTTGTTCTGTCTGGGCCACAGCCACCCTGCAAGAGAGGCAGCGTTGAAGCTCTTTGTGTCCTTTCTCCTCCGTCCTTGGTAGAGCAGTTCACTAGCAATAAGGGAGAGAGATCCGTGCCCTCCCTGTTGTGGAAATGCAGAGTTCGCATTAGTGGGCCCCTCCTGAATCTCCACCTAGCCTCTGAGCAGCCCCCACTCCTAGTCCGAATAGAAGGTCACAGTGAAGCAGCTGTCAATCATCATCTATACTTTCTTTCCTTTTTTCCATCTTCTTTTACAGAACAAAGAGCCACGCCTGGCACGGGTAATCCCAACTCCCACTCGCCGGATCTTTGCCCTCCCAGACACAGAACCCCACCGAGACCCACGGCGCACGTGAGTAATCTATCGCGGATAAACCAAAATAGCCTGAGAGGCCTACATTGGGATCTCGTTCAGACATGAAACTGGCCAGCCGAAAAGAACCGGTTGGCTTTTCCCAGGCATTGTGGTTCCTCATCTCTTCCTCATCCTCTTGTGAGGGTGGATCTCTTGACGTTCTTGAGTGGAGAAACCCACTAAGTTAAAATGAGTTAGGAGATCTTTGATCCTCCAGATGTTAGGTTTTCTACTCCCAAGTCTCGCCACCCGTTGGGCATATTGGCTATAGCTACTGCGAGTTTGAAGGAACTTCTGGAAGATTTTTCCTAGACTTTTAAGCACTAGGATAGATGGGGATTACTTTTTAGTTTCTGAGTAGAGAATGGTATCACTGGAAGATAGAAATATTTGGGAAAGCGAAGCTGTTTTGCTTTCCAGTGAGCGTTACAATTTCAGTTAATTTATTCGGTCTTTTAAGAGCACCCTTATCAATTTCAAGTAAGGTGCTATATCAGTTTGCTTTTTACTGTTTGCAGTTTAAAACCTTTCAATACCTGTCCTGCCTTTGGGGGGGAAAAAAGGCTCCCGAAAGTTTGTTTGGTATTTTTGCTGACGTGGCAAGGAGAGGGGAAACATTTCCTCAAAATCTCCAAGGGAGCGCTTGCCTAAATTTCAGAGAGCAATGGGTTGGTGCCATGAAACCTCACAGAAGTCAAGGAGGCCCCTCTAAATATTCCCTTGCACGTTCGTTTTCTCTCTCTCTCTCTCTCTCTCTCTCTCTCTCTCTCTCTCTCTCTCTCTCTCTCTCTCTCTCTCTCTCTCTCTCTCTCTCTCCCCTCCCTCCCTCCCTCCCTCCCTCCCTCTCTCTTCTGTCTTCTTGCTCACTCCCCGCAGAAACTTAGAGATGGGCCTTCAGATGAAGATACATACAGCCCCTGCCTCTCACCAGCCCCCCCCTCTTCCACTACCATCAGCTCTAGCGTGGGTACCTGGGAGGTGGGCTCGGGGCAGGCAGTACAGAGAGCACTTAGGACCATGCTAGATGGGTGACCCCAAAAGGCAAAACGGGCTGGTCTCTGTTGATACAGTTACTATCCTGATCCTCTGTGCCTTAAATTTCTGTGAGTGGCTTGTATTTCTATTAAATTTCGCCACTGGTGCACACAGTGTCTGGTTCATGGTATCAGTTGGGAGCGTATTTTGGCCAGACATTTATATTCCCAGCGTCTGATTGATCTTGCTTATCAGTTGGGTCTGATGGAAGGAGGACGGGCTTTCTACGATGTCCTAAATGCTCTATAGCGGATGACACCTACACTTGTTCTGCCATCTTGGTGTCTCTCTCCCTCTCTCTCTCTCTCTCTCTCTCTCTCTCTCTCTCTCTCTCTCTCTCTCTCTCCCTCCCTCCCTCCCTCCCTCCCTCCCTCCCTCTCTCTCCCTCTCTCTCTCTCTCTCTCTGTCCTGTTGGGTTTGACAAAACGAAAGGGGCACTGCCAGCTGCTTTTACACCCCCCCCTCCTTCTCTTACATTTCATTCCATCTCTCTGCGCCGGCTAACTGGTTTACTTGGCAAAATGGAAGGTATTGTTTTTTTGGCCAAGAAAAGTGGAAGAAGCCAAGCAAAAACCAAAAGGTACCTAATACTTGCAAAATGTACACAGAGCATCCTTTCCCTCCTATCCTGATGCAGCAGCTCTACGAGGCTTGGCAGGAACTAACGGGGGGAGCCGGGGGGGGGGGGGAGCCCTCGAAACTATAGAAAGCATGAGGGGAAACGGTACGTGATGCCTAACCACCCGGGTCTTCCTGCTAGGTCATACCAGATGCCAGTGAGAGACGAAGAGTCTGAATCCCAAAGAAAGGCCCGTTCTAGGCTCATGAGACAATCCAGGCGTTCCACACAGGTGAGACTTGGTGCAGAAAAAACTGGCTGAAGCTTGAAGGTGATGCTACCAGTAGGTGGCGCCGATTCAGGCCCTGCTTTCTTGACCTAACTCAAAGCCTCACAAAGAGTCTGTTGTCCATTGGCCACTCTCTCATCAGCCTCTTCCGAAGGACAAGGTATTTTTTCTGATGGATGCACTTTCCCTTTTCTCTCTCTCGCCTCCATCCCCATGTTCCCCGCTCCCTTTTTCTTTTGCCTCCCCCGTTTTTTAGGGAGTAACCCTTACGGACCTAAAGGAGGCTGAGAAGACCATGGTCTGGACCAGCGATTCCAAAACTCCTTCGGAACAGAGGAGCAAGGAGGATGAAAAGCGGGACAAAGACGGTGAACAGCAACCTCAGGAGACCACGGTAGGGATCCGTTGAGGCAGATGGGTTGCAGTCCGGCCCCTCCAGCATGGTAAAAAGTCCTGGGCAGGAGGGAACCCGATCTAATGATAAATGGATCAATGAAGAGATTTGGCCTGAGCCAAGACAGGATTATGGATCTAGTCTGCTGCTCAGGGTACAGATCCTTTCAAAGGGCCTCTAAAAGGGAGACGGAAGTTGCCATTGCCAGGCTGCGCAGGGTACTTACCGTATTTTTGGGAATATAAGACGCACCAAGATTTTGAAGAGGCAAATTAAAAAAAAAAGGTTTTGCATTCTGCAGACCTCCCCATAATGGCCTGTTTTTTGTCAAAATAAAGGCATGCATAGCCTTTAGGAGGCTTCCAGAGGGGGGATGAGCAAAAAATGGTCTGTTTTTCCCTCATTTTAGCCCTCCCCAGACCCCATGAGCACTCTGGAAGCTGCCTAAAGGCTACGCACGGCCATTTTTGCAAAGGGGACAGGGTTTCAGGAGGCCAAACATGCTGTATTCAATGTATAAGACGCACCCAGATTTTCACCCTCTTTTTTGAGGGGAAAAAGGTGCGTCTTACACTCGGAAAAATACGGTAACTCTTTGGGATGGGATGGAGAGGGAGGTGACTCCTGGCGTTCACAAAATGTGGCTTCCCTTGTGCGTCTCTGCTAGTATTGGATTGGGTTGAGGATCCGATGTATCCTGGCACATCCTGTGGAGTGCAGTGGTGGCATTCATCACCCAACCCTTCTCAGTCATCCCAAAGCTTTCGTTTGGCCCTCTACAAAACGCGGCCCTGTTGTCTTGAACCCAGGGCAACGCGTGTTTGTAATTGGTCTTCCTCCTTATTTTCCCCAACTCCCGTCTCCAACGCTTCGTTCAGGACTCCGCTAGGCGATTCCGGCTCCTCAGTTCAGACAGTTCTTCAGTTTATACTGTGAATCCGTTGGTGGTGAATTCACAGCTCCAAAAAGGTAACCCTTCTTATTCAGGTGAATATTTTTCTTCTTTCTTTTCCGCCTTCGTTTTCCGTTTGCCTGCTAGACGTGTTTCATCGTGGCCTTAGCTCCTTCGGCCCCGGCTGATTTCATTCTCTCCCAGTGTGCCTGCACAGCGCCATCTCAAGGAGGCCTTAAAGTTTTCGTCTCCTCCAAGCTGTGTTGTCGAATTTGGGAGGTCGACACCCCAAACTCAGCTGCCTCTCTTGTTTTAAACTGCAGGAACAGAAGCCGATAAGGCCGGCTCTGAGCTGGATACAGACATTCGGAACAGACTGGCTATCCGAGACCGCAGGAAAGGCCGGCGAGAGAGGCGCATCACCGGTCTGGGAGGAAACTCAGAGGTGAGCGAGAAGGGTTCCCGGGACGGCAGCCTGATGCACTTGGAGGAAGGGTGGAGTTCCCGTTTGAGGCTACAGTGGTAGATGCCTTTTATCTGCGCCCACTTTTACTTTTATGTGGATTCTCTTGAGAGCCTGCAAACTGCAATTTATTTATTTATTTATTTACTTTTAGGGGGAGGAAGAAGAAGACACTGAACAACTCCACAATGAAGATCCATCCGGACATAGCAGGTAAATTCCCCTGTAGCAGCGATGGCAAACTTTTTGGTCTCAGAATGTCAAAAATTCAGAAAATGCCTGTCGTGACTCTGCTGACATGTCTGTCCCTCCCTCTCCCCCCCCCCCCCCTTCCCTCTCTCACAAACATACACCTGGACAAAAGAGAAAGAATTCATGACAATTATTTAAATTTATTATTTAATAAATAAATGCATACATGCTCTAATGATACATATTCTTTTGAAATGCCTACCCAAGGGAGCTCTGGATTGCATGAGGCCTGGAAACCTGGGGAAAGGCTCTTGGGTGGCCTCGTAACTTCCAAAAAGCATGGGAAATGACACCCCATTCTCGCATGCTTTTCAGAGGTCGCGTGAGAACGAGGCCCTCTTGCACAACTTCCAGAGAGTCTAGAGACCTAGGGTGTCACCAAAATAGACATGGCGTATGACCTGTGACCCACCTGTCAAGGATTCACCTTTGTTGCCCTGTAGGGTCTTAAAACAAGGGGAGCAACAGGCCACGATCGAGATGTCTGTGATCACTATGCTGATAAAGATTCTCAGCCACCCAAATAGCGTTGCCTGGAAGTTGAGTCACGACAATTGGACTCCTTTTCTTGTCTGTTGGCAACATTTTGCTGCTTATCTAAGTAGATTTCAGACTGAAGAAGCTACTTGGAGACGCATGAAACATTTCAAACAAGAAGAAATGAAGCTGCCATGACTCAATTTCCAGAAAGTGTGATCGCATGTAGGTAGCCATGGACTAGGTACAGCTGCCAAAGCCTCCTTCAGAGGCCGAAATGCTTGATCCATGTTGCATATCTGGGGGCATTTAGAGCAGTGTTTCTCAACCTTGGCCACTTGAAGATGTCTGGACTTCATCTCCCAGAATTCCCCAGCCAGCGAATGCATTCACTGGCTGGGGAATTCTGGGAGTTGATGTCCAGACGTCTTCAAGTGGCCAAGGTTGAGAAACAGTGGTTTAGAGAGAGGGTTAAAAGCACTAATTTCTCTCTGGAATCTTTGTTTTATTCCAAAAATGTTAAGTTTGTGATCGACTACAATCTCAACACCACCACCCCTCCCAGTCTAGAAGAAACCCATTTCTGCATGAAAACACAAAGCTGGCATATATTGTTGCCGTTTTTGTTAAAGCACCTCTAGACTTCTTGTCTTTGTCTCCAAGTCAATATTGTACCTGTCTGAATTTTACGTCGTGCCAAGGAGCCAGCAGAGGGCAGTGCTGACCACCTCCCTCTGCTGCTTCTTTTCAGTGATCACTTAAACAGCCTTCTGCCAAACCGAACAGCACCTCCTGGCTGCCAGAGAGGGAACAGCGCACTGTCAGGCTGCAGAGAAGAACCAGACAACTATTACAAGAAAGTTAGTGCTTGGAGAAGGGGTTGTTATTGTTGTTCTTTTGCACTCATCAGGCAGGCAAAGGAATGCTGATGTAGCCTGCACTTGTTTATCTTTCTCATTGCCTCCCTCATTTTTCTTTTTTTCCCCCCCCACGTGTGTCTCTAAGCTGTATGAAGATCTCTTGATTGAGAATGAAAAGCTGAAGGAACAGTTGCAGGAGGCGCAGCTCCAACTCACGCAGATTAAGCTGGAGCTGGAAAGAGTGACCCAGGTACCAGGCAGGGCAGGATAGGGCAGGGCAGGCTTTTCATGGGAGACGTGGAGGGGGGGGGAGGGGGAGGACCAAAGAGGCATGTTGGGACTGAGAGCATCAGCATGCAACTCTGGCGAAGATTGGAGAGAACATAGAGCCAAAATCTACTTTTATTATTATTGGGGATAGAGAACGTGGGGTGATGTGCTTAAAGTCTAGGATCAGGAGTAGGGGTACTCAGGTTCTCTAGGTATCTGGGACATTTTATTTTATTTATCTCCTACCTTTATTGGTTTTGCAAATAACTCAAAGCAGCGAACATACACAACACACCCTCCTCCTATTTTCCCCATAACAACAACTCTGTGAAGTGAGTTGGACTTAAGCGAGAGTGACTGGTCCAAGGTCATCCAGCTGACTTTCATGGCTAAGATTTGAACTCGTGAACTCTTCCTTTCTACCTCTCAGGGTTGTTGGTGGTGAAAATGGGAGGATGGAGCACCATATATGCCTCCTTGCCAGCATTATAAGGTAGACCAGAAAGGAAACAGCCCAGATAATCTAATTCTGTTTTATTGTAAAGCTGTGTTTACAGAATCTTTGCAAGTCTGAGAGTATAATTCCCCTGCCATCACCTTTAGTAATTTAGGGAGGGTCCCTGTTGAGCTTCTTGCCTTGCCACTATACAGCTGTGGGCTGTGCTCCCTCTTATCTGACTATTCTCTAGGCAGCATTTCTCCGCCCTCTCATCTTTCCCACATACCCATAATGTTCCTTGACCTCCAGAATGAAAGGTTAAGAAAGTTAAAGTTAACAGGTAAACAAAATACATAGTCTTAGTGCATATTTGCTTTAGATTCCATCTTTACAATTATTCTGGAACTTTTTTTTAAAAAAAAAACTACAACCTATTGTGCTGAGTGATCCCAGATACTGCTGTTTCTCCCAGTATTTGCAATTCTGGCTCACCTGTAGGTATCTTAAGAAAGTGACTGAATTGATAGATGTAAGATGATTTGCTTAAAAATAGCCCTCCTTCTAGTCCAGGCGACATTGGTCCAATCTTTCCATCTATGAACTTGCTTGTCGAGTGTGATCTTCAGATGAGGCGCAATTCTGGATTTCTGTGATGCCCCACCCCACTCCCAGTCTGTAGAATGCCCTCCCCAAATGATAAACCACTTCTGTCCCTCAGGTTTGTGTTCCTGTCTTCTCTAGGTTGTCTATTGCTTGTATTGTATGGCTTGTGTGAACAGTCATATCCTGTCTTCGGAGCTGCAAAGGGGAGGGTTATAAATGTTTTAAAAAATAAGCACAGAAATTATTTTGAATCTTTTTTTTTTGTTTTGTCTGTCCTTGCCAGAGACAGGAGCGCTTTGCTGAACGGCCAGCTCTCCTAGAACTAGAGAGATTTGTAAGTATTTGTTCCTCCCTCCCTATCCCTTCCCCTCTCCTGCATTGCCAAAACTGATCTATCAAACAGGTGATGCCACCTTTTGGGAGAAGCCTGTCAGTGAGGCAACTATGCTGTTGAGGACAGTGACTGTCTCAGCATTTTACACCCTTTACTAAAGGTTGAGATTTCAAGGCAAACATGTACAATTTTAATCTAGATTATTAGAGATTATCTAATAATCTAGATTATTATCAGAGCTGAGGTGGGGCAGTGGTTAGAATGCAGTACTGCAGGCTATTTCTGCTGCCTGCCGGCTGCCTGCAATTTGGCAGTTCGAATATCACCAGGCTCTAGATTGACTCAGCCTTCCATCCTTTCCAGGTGGGTAAAAGGAGGACCCAGACTGTTGGGGGCCATAGGCTGACTCTGCAAACCACTTAGAGAGGGCTGTAAAGCACTGTGAGGCAGTATATAAGTCTTACGTGCTATTGCTTTTTGTATCTCCCCTAGAAGGAAAGGAGTTCCTGGCTATCTCCTCCTGTGTTACAAAATAAAATGTATATATGGCCTGTATAGGACCAGAGTGGCTCAGTAGCTAAGACGCTGAGCTTGTCAATCAGAAAGGTGGGCAGTTCAGTGGTTCGAATCCCTAGCGCCACATAATGGAGTGAGCTCCCATAACTTGTCCCAGCTTCTGGCAGCCTAGCAGTTTGAAAGCATGTAAAAATTGCAAGTAGAAAAAAAGGGACCACCTTCGGTGGGAAAGTAATAGCGTTCCATGCGCCTTCGGCATCTAGTCATGCCGGACACATGGCAACGGAGAACATCTTTGGACAGTGCTGGTTCTTTGGCTTTGAAACGGAGATGAGCACTTCCCCTTAGAGTCAGGAACGACTAGCACATACACGTGAGGGGAACCTTTACCTTTACCTACAGATGGCCTGTAGGAATTCTAAACTGCAACATTCAACTTAACCCATTTTTATTCTGTAGAGGTTGATTTCTCCCCACTCAGCCTAAATGCATGCTTAGGATTCCTTTTCTGCATCCACTCTCACTTCATCTCTTTGTCCCACCTGTCCCAAACCAGGAGCGTCGAGCTTTGGAAAGGAAAGCTGCTGAGCTGGAGGAGGAACTGAAGGTGATTCTTCTCTTGTTGAAGGAGCCACTGCTCTGGTTGAATGGTAGCTTGGCTGGGAGCAAGGGAGGAGGAGGGGTGGGGGGGGCAGGGAGCAAGTAGGTTTGCAATACAGGTAGTCCTTGGCTTACAACCACGATTGAGCCCCAGATTTCTGTTGCTAAATAGGATCATGGTTAAGTGAGCTTTGCCCCATTTTACGACCTTCTTTGCCACCGTTAAGTGAATCCCTATTGACTTCGCTTGTCAGAAGTTCGCAAAAGAGGAATAGAACAGAACAGAACAGAATAGAATTCTTAATTGGCCAAGTGTGATTGGACACACAAGGAATTTGTCTTTGGTCCATATACTCTCAGTGTACATAAAAAGACAAGATACATTCATCAAGAATCATAAGGTACAACGTTTAATGATAGTCATAGGGTAGAAATAAGCAATCAAATCATACTAGGAAACTATAAATCATAAGGATACAAGCGACAAATTCGCAGTCATAAGTGGGAGGAGATGTGTGATAGGAACAATGAGAAGATTAATTGTAATAGTGACCCCACATTACCATAACTCATAAATACAGGCCAGTTGCCAAGCATTCAAATTTTGATCACGTGACCATGGGGAGGCTGCTGGTGTCGTAAGTGTGAAAAGCGGCCATAAACCACTTATTTCAGGGCTGTAGTAACCTCGAACAGTCTTTATAAAAGAATGGTTGCAAGTTGAGGACTGCCTGTAACCGAAAGAGGTCCCTTGGGAGTTTGACTTTGGTGTCTGCCTCTCCCCTCACAGGCTCTCTCAGATTTGAAGGCCGACAACCAACGTCTCAAAGACGAAAACGCCGCTCTTATTCGTGTGATCAGCAAGCTCTCCAAGTGACCACCGGCTGCTGTCACTGTCCCATCCACCCCCCACCCCACGGTTTCTCTGTGAAGAGCAGGGACCTTCTTCCACTCACCCCACCACCACATGTACCAAGATCCTGATCAGGGACAGGAGAAATAGAGGAGGATAGGGGTGCTCACCTTCCGCTCACCACCCAGACACTCCCGAAGGCGGGCTTTTCCCCAAGGCTCGGCCAAAGAGGCACCACCAACTATTGTTTTCCCCCCAGAGGTTTGTCTTGACGCCCCGCTTCTCCTCTCCCAGCCCTTCTTTCCCCTTCCCAGAGACAGTATTTATTTTGTGGCTTCCTTCAGTGATGCTCTTTGCTTTGTTGCTTTTCCTCCAGGGAACAAGGGGCGTAGGGATGATGGGAAACAGTCTTTCTGGGAATCCATAGGAGTGGGGTGGCCACCATTCTTGCTGTGGGGAAATGGGATTAACAGGCCTTCCTGGCAACCAGGCCGTTAGGGTGTCCCTTACGGTTAAACTTGGCAGCCCCAAAAGCAAGGTTACCCGCTAGCGTCCACGCCATTGGTTGGAAGAAATATTTCGGGTTGCAGGTCCCCAGCGTTCTTCCATCACCGCCACCCTGACTAGCCAGTGCTGCAAGAGGCCGGCAAGCGTCAAGGGATCGGGTGGAGGGTGTCATCTGGTCTTTGCAAGCTAAAAGAAGCGAGCAGTTGGATTGTAGCTGGGACCCCACGGCCGTCTCGGCCAGCCCAGGGTCATGAGAGGCCTCTTGGCCATTCATCAGGGGCGCCTGATTAACCTGTGAGGATGACGATGAATGTCAGCGGTGGGGGTGAGGGAAGCAGCGATGCTGTGAGGAGGTTCTGCTCCTTTTCTCTTTGCATGTTAACACTCAGGTGCAAAGATTGGTTCGTCCCCTCTCCGGTCTTCGAATGTCTATAAAGTTAGGTGGATTCTTCAGAATTGTACCTGGGCTTTCTTACCTAACTCAGGCCAAAGGAAACCTGCCTCTTCCTTCCTTCCTTTCCTCCTGCCATTTTTTGGACCGTAGCCTTCTGCCAACACCCAGCCTGGTGATGATGCTGGCACTATCACCGTGAGGTTTGAAGCCAATTAGAGAGGCTGTAGCCCAAAAACCACACTTGACACGGTGACATGAATTGCCAGCCTTCACTTCTGCTCCTCCGGCAGCTGTGCCTCCTTGACCTTCCATTTTCTAGCTCCCTGGGAACCATTTGTCTCCCAGAAGAAATCTGGAGTTCCAGCTTAGTGGCTGTCCCATATTTTGCTTCCTTGCACGCATGCAATCCAATACTTTCAATGTTAAAACTGAGGGCTAGAAGTACTTCAAAGTGAAACTGAGGGCTAGAAGTAATTCCAAGAGAAAAAACGGGTCCAAAGTACTCCCCCCGAAAATCCTGTTTGTGTGTGTGTGTGTGTTTTTCCTGCGCTATCATGAGCCAAGATTCCTTTGCCAAAATAAATAATCCCTTCCTTTTCTGCCATGTCCCACCTCTTCCGATTCCCCACTTTTCTTCCCTCCATCGATCCTGGTCCGGGGACTCCCCCCCCCCCCACCTCACTCCATAAATATCTGTACATAACAGAAGTATTTTCTATATGGCTGCATTGCCAATAAATACCAGAAGAAAAATGCAGAGAAAGTTAAATGTGCAATATCGCATGAGTATTTTTTTCCCAAAGAAGTCTCTATATTGTACTTGTTTATTTAGCAGCACAGCTGCCATTGTTTTAAAGAACAGGGAATTGAAATTTACCGTGTTTGAATATAATAAAAAAAATAAAATTGGTATTTGAATGCAGTCATTTCTCCATCAGTTACGTAATGCCTGTTCTAAAGGTAAGGTATACAAAAGGGGGTGTAGGTTGTCCTTCCTCAACCATGTGCTCTCCAGTTCTGTTGGACTTCAATTCCTGAAAACAGAGTTGAAATTTAGTTAGATTAAGGTGGGCAGTTATGGCAACTTTACAACCTATGGGCTTCAATTCCATGCTGGCTCAGGAATTCTGGGATTTCATTGTGGACCAACTCCCAGAATTCCTGAGCCAGCATGGAGTTGTAAAGTAGTACCATAGTTGCCCACCCCCAGGTTAGATAACAACCTGGAGGGCATATCTACTAGTGGTTGTATACAGACTCCATATTGAGAGGTATCTTCAGTGTAGTAATTGGGGAGCAGCAGTTGAAGAAACCATTAAAAAAGCAAAAGTTAGAATATTTTGGACATGTGATGCGACACCAGGAAAAATATGGCATTCTTCACTTAATCCTCCAGAGAAAAAATTGAAGACAAACGAGGTCCAGGCAGAAGAAGAAGAAGAGCATCATGGCTTCAAAATCTTAATGAACTGGTTTGGATAAAACTCAGCAACACTTTTTTGTGCGGCTGTTGATAAAAATAGGATTGCCAATATGATCACCAATGTCCAGTGATGGATATGTCACAAGAAGAAGAACAGAAGTTGAAGAAAATTATTGGCTTGGGTGTGCTGCATAGCCTTGGCCATAGTTGCTCCTAATACTGAGATTCTTCCCTTCGAGGTCTCTGGTGGTCTTCCCAGCATTGTTTGTTTGAATTTGTACAATTGTTTCCACCCAGATTGTCACTGATACACACGTACTATAAATCCATCCCATCGAGGTCTCCTCCTGGGGAGCCTGAAGCTTCCATGGCCGTGACCTCCTGAACCCAACTCAACCCACAGGCATCCCTAATTTGCCGAGTGTTAAGCCTCCTGGCTTAATATAGCACAGCCCTTCTCCCTTCACCCTCAGGGCAAACACAAGGTAATTTGTTAGACTGGAAGCTGATTTAGAGATGACTCGGTGACATCTTAAGATCGTTCTGGATCTAAAATTAGAGGTTAGGGTTGGCCCCATCCTTCCTTATTCACTTCCTTCTCTGGACACATTTCAAGGGCAGCCAAGATGCCAC
Organism: Rhabdophis nuchalis; assembly: GCA_039707465.1. Classification (NCBI taxonomy): domain Eukaryota; kingdom Metazoa; phylum Chordata; class Lepidosauria; order Squamata; family Natricidae; genus Rhabdophis; species Rhabdophis nuchalis. Next base: position 152,422,179 of record CM077647.1, on the reverse strand, counting down.
GACTAGGTGTTGCCCCTGGGCAGGAATGACTCATGATGCTTTGACATCCCTCTGGGCATGACAGAGGTGGCCTCCTCCCATTTCCAGTTCCCAAGAGGCTTGGCTTTTTATTTTTTATTTTATAGTCCTATAAGTGGATTATTGCGTGACTTAGAGCAGGTGTGTCCAACCTTTTGGCCTTGTCTGGGTGAAGAAGAATTGTCTTGGGTGGCATACAGATGGTCCTTGACTTAACGACCTCAATGGAGTCCAACATTTTTGTTGCTAAATGGGACAATTGTTAAATGAGTTGTGCCCCATTGTACGACCTTTCTTGCCACAGTTGTGAAGTGAATCAGTGCAGTTGTTCGTAACACAGTTGTTACGCGTCAGAAGGTTGCAAAAAGAGATGTCAACCAGGGATGGTGCAACTGTCATAAATATCAACCAGTTGCCAAATATTTGAATTTTGATTCCATGACCTTGGGGGGTGCTGCAGTGGTTGTGTGATAAAGGGACATTAGTCACTTTTTTCAGTACTATTGTGAATTTGAAGGATTGTTAAATGATTGTATGTCAGGAACTAACTGTATAAAGAGAATAGAATAATAAAATGGAATGGAATAGAATAGAATAGACTAAGGTACAACACTTAATGATAGTCAGGGTACAAATAAGCAATCAAATCACACTAGGAAACTAAATCGTAAGGAACAAATTCACAGTCATAAGTGGGAGATGTGTGATAGGAACAATGAGAAGATTAATTGTAATAATAATGCAGACTTAGTAAATAGTTTGACAGTGTTGAGGGAATTATTATTAAAGTATATCATATAGTTAATATATATAAACAACAAACTTCCTTCATTTTTTTATGATCTTGTGGGGCTGTGTCCAGGGCTGTATACAGCCGACAGTCTGCTTGGACACCTTTGGTTTGGGGGGGCAAGGGATCCTGTTTAAGGTGGTAGCTATCACTTGAAAAACAAATTTGGTTTCAGAACAGATCTTTTAAGTGCGTTTGTTGAACCTGCAGAATAGGCAGCTTCTTTGTTGCTCTTCTCTGCACTCTTTTTAGAGTTCCAACATCTTTTTTACACCATGACGACCAAAATTGGATTGTATTCTTGCCTAAATGTTGAACCTTACTTTTTTCACCACTTAATTTCATTTTGTTAGATAGCTCCCAATGTTCAAGTCTGTCTTAAGCCTATCTTTCAGAGTGTTGGCTATTCCTGCTAGCTTGGTGTCATCTGCAAATTTGATGAATTCCCCATCTATTCCCTCATCCATGATGAATATGTCAAAGAGTACTGGACCTAAAACAGCCCTGAGGCACCCCACTGCATATCTCCCTCCATATAGATCAGTGGTAGTCAACCTGGTCCCTACCGCCCACTACTGGGGGTTCCAGCTTTCATGGTGGGCGGTAGGGGTTTAGTCCGATACTGAAATACTTTCCTTTTTTAAATTTAATTGACTTCCCTATTTTATAAATCACTATTACTGTGGAACTGTTGGGCGGTTAGAAAATTTTACTACTAACAGATACAAAAGTGGGCAGTAGGTATAAAAAGGTTGACTACCCCTGATGTAGATGCAGTTCCATTGAGGACTACACATTGAGTACGGTTGGTCAGCCAGTTACGAATCCATCTGGTGGTGATGCTGTCTAACCTACATTCTTCTACTTTATTTAATAGTAGGTTATGGTCTTTTTTGTCAAATGCCTTACGGAAGTCCAAGAAAATTATATCTACAGCATTCCTCTGGTCCACTAATTTTGTCACTTTGTCAAATAATACAATGACATTTGTCTGGCATGATCTGTTTTTGACAAACCCATGTTGACTTTTGGTTATTATTTTGTTTGCTGCTAGGAGTTCACTGATTCGTTGCCTGGTCAGGCTGATGGGTTATAGTTTCCTGGATCAATTCCACCACTACCCCTCACTTTTTTTTTGAATATGGGAACTATATCAGCTCTTTTCCAGTCCTCTGGCAGTTCCCGAGTGCTTCAGGATCTTTGAAAGATATAGTTCAGTGATTCTGAGATCACATCTGCCAGTTATCTCAGAACCTTGGAGTGTAATCCATCTGGTTGGTCAACCCTGATTCATATAATATTTTATATTCTCCAAATATTACTGATAAATTGCAATTTAAGTGGTTCTGAGGAACACAGATTGTACACCCATTTTAAAATGAAAAGTGACAGCAAATTTTGCTCCCTGAAATTGTTTGGTGTTTTTTCTTTTCTTTTTCAAAATCCCTGTCAATACTCTACTAAATGAGGAACACTGCCTCCCACTGATAATGATCTTAACAAAGTCTTATTTTTGGGGTAGGGCTTATATTAGCAGCATGCTAAAACCCTGGCTAGGACTTATTTTCAGGGTAAGTCTTATTTTAGGGGAGACAGAACAATTAAAAGAGATCTTGTAGAAGAACTGGCAGAGCCAAGGGAAGGAATTAAAAGAGGCATCAATTTAGAATCATTACATAATCACAAGCTAAGTACAACCACCACCACCCTCCCCAAATGCCATTGACCCTTATCTATCTCTAACCAAGTGCTGACTATTGTTTGAGATGATTCCTGAGATGATAGGATTAGGATTAGGATTTATTGGATTTATATGCCGCCCTTCTCCCAAAGGACTCAGGGCGGCGTACAACATAAAAACACATGTTACAGAAGTTAAAAAAAGATTAAATAGTAAATCCAATAACCAATTGACAATTAAATTAAAAATTAAATTAAAAATTAACAATTAAAATTAATAGTTTATTTTATTCAGGCCAGGCCGGCTTGCTGGAAAAGCCAGTTTTTTAGGGCGCGCCGGAAGAAAGGGAGGTCGGGAATTATGCGATGCTCTGGGGGTAGCTCATTCCAAAGGGAAGGCTCTCCCACAGAGAAGGCTCTCCCCCTGGGGGTCGCCAGCCGACACTGTCTGGCTGACGGCACCCTGAGGAGGCCAACTCTGTGGGATCGTACTGGACAATAGGAGGCTACCGGGGGCAGTAGGTGGTCTCGCAAGTAACCTGGGCCTAAGCCATGGAGTGCTTTGAAGGTCATAATTAATACCTTGAATCGCACCTGGAAAACAACTGGCAACCAGTTCAGGCGGCCTAAAAGGGGTGTAACATGGGAACACCTAGGTATCCCCATAATAACCCGCACAGCCGCATTCTGGACCAGTTGAAGCCTCCAGGTGCTCCTCAAGGGCAGCCCCATGTAGAGAGCATTACAGCAGTCCAGGCGAGAAAGGACGAGGGCATGAGTGACTGTGCACAGGGTATCCTGATCCAGAAAGGGGCGCAACTGATGTACCAGGCGAACCTGGTTAAAGACCCCCCTGGTCACGGCTGTCAGATGCTCTTCTAAGCTAAGTCGCATATCCAGGAGGACTCCCAGATTGCGGGCCCTCTCTGAGGGGTGTAAAACTTCTCCCCCTATACCCAAAGTTGGAACCAGATGGACAAATGGGGATGACGGGAACCACAGTCACTCAGTCTTGGAGGGATTGAGCCTGAGCCTGTTCCTCCCCATCCAGATCCGTACAGCCTCCAGGCATCGGGACATCACGTCAAGGGCATCGTTGGGGTGGTTTGGGGTAGAGATGAAAAGTTGGGTATCATCAGCATATTGATGATACCGTACCCCAAAACCACGGATGATCTCACCCAGCAGTTTCATATATATGTTGAACAGGAGGGGCAAGAGAACCGACCCCTGGGGCACCCCACAAGTGAGGGGCCTCGGGGTCGATCCCTGTACTCCAGTCAACACAAACTGCGATCGATCCAACAGGTAGGAGGAGAACCACCGCAAAACAATTTGAACCTTCATATGTGGAGCTGATTTTTTTTGTGCCTGACAGATACAAACCAATAGTGTGACCCAGACAATTTTCCTGTATTGGATTTGCAAAAGAGGCTTGTTAAAACTTTGAAGAATTTTGTGAGGAAAAAATGAAATAGAATTCTAGAACTTTTGGAGAAAGTAATGTTCAAGAACATTAAAATGAAGCAATATAAAATTGGCTTATTTTGGTTAAGGTTAAAATAGATAATGTTATCCCTGGTAACCCTTAATGAACTTTTGCTGATTGGAACTGAAACGGTGAAGCTTTAAGGATTATAGATAAGAGATGGGATATAAGAAGAAATCGTTTATTTTATTTTGGAAGGTGATTAAGCTATTCAAAATGTTAATACAGTACCGGAGGGGAAGACATTTCTTTACTATATTCTTATTTTTTTCTTTTCTATTTTTCTTTTCTGTGCTTTCTATTTTTTATTCTTTCATTTTTTTAATTTGTATTTTTCTGTTTCTAGTTGCCATTTTTAATAAAACTACTGTGAAAAAAGGAAAGTAGAAGAAGAAGTCTGCTTTTAGTAAAGACTTGATTTGCATGCTGAAAGCTCCAGATGTAATCTCTGCTTCCCCCATGATGAGAAGTGGGCCAAGAGGTTATAAGAAAAGCCATCCGCCAGCAGAGGAGGTAATAGAGACCTGGAGGGATAAGCTGTCTGACTTGCTTCTCCACCCTTGGTGTCTAATAATAGACGAATCTGGAAATAGCTGCATTATGAATAAACAGAATGGGAACTGTGTCTCTTTTACAACATTATAAACAAAAAATTGTGTTTATATCCACACCTAAAACTGAATGCGTGGACACACCCTTGTGTTACAGGGTGCAAATGAGCAATTCACCTGCGGCTGAGTGCTTTAGCTCTTTCCTTGCTGGATGTTTTATTTCATTTTATTTAGTGCAGTGTTTCTCAACCTTGGCCACATGAAGATGTCTGGACTTCAGCTCCCAGAATTCCCCAGCCAGCAAATTCCCCAGCCAATGCTGGCTGGGGAATTCTGGGAGTTGAAGTCCGGACATCTTCACGTGGCCAAGGTTGAGAAACACTGATTTAGTGTGATGATTGTTCTGCATATCCCCCTAGGGCAGGGGTCTGCAAAGTCGGCTCTTTTAAGACTGGTGGACTTCAACTCCCAGAGTTCCCCAGCCAGCTATGCTGGCTGGGGAACTCTGGGAGTTGAAGTCCACCAGTCTTAAAAGAGCCGACTTTGCAGACCCCTGCCCTAGGGTCCTATATAATGTATTTTGGAGATTCTGGTTCAAGCATGCCAGGGTGTTCTTATCTGCTTATCTGCCAGGCTGGATCTTCTACCTCAAACCATCCTTTGGCCTAGGGATAAATGGCTATCAGTAGATTACTTTTTCTGATCCCTATCAAAGGAATTGATCACTCTTGAAATGCAGCATCCGGTTTTGGTTGCCACGATGCCAAAAAGATGTGGAGACTCTAGAAAGAGTGCTGAGAAGAGCAACAAAGAGGATTAGGGGACTGGAGGCTAAAATATATAAAGAACAGTTGCTGGAATTGTCTAGTTTATGGTATGTCTAGTTTAATGAAAACAAGGCCTAGAGGTGACATGATAGCAGTATTCCAATATCTTAGACTTAGCCAGTGGAGTTCCATTTTTTTTTACTACCGGTTGACTAGTGTGTGCACGCGCAACGCTTTTGCACATGCGAGTAGCATCCCCTTGGGTGGGTGGAGCCTCCCGCTGCCGCTACTACCATTCTCCCAATCCGGACCGAGCAACCCACCTCTGACCTTGGCGTTTGCCACAAAGAAGAGGGAGTCAAACTATTCTCCAAAGCACCTGAAGACAGGACAGGAAGCAATGGATGGAAACTAATCAAGGAGAAAAGCAACCTAGAACTAAGACGAAATTTCCTGACAGAACAATTAATCAGTGGAATTATTTGCCTCCGGAACTTGTGAATGCTCCAACACTGGAGGTTTTTAAGAAGAGATTGGACAACCATTTGTCTGAACTAGTATAGGGCAGTGATGGGGAACCTTTTTTGTTGTTGGGTGCCAAAAATACGAGGGTGCGTGCGTAATAGCATGCATGCATGCCAGCACTCATAATGCAAAGAGCCCCCCCCCACATGTACACGTGTGCACAACCACACACACACACACACACACACACACACACCATATGTGTCATACTGCTCTCCTCCAAGCTGAGCTTGGTATTTCCTCCAGGGGGCTGGAAGATGCCATTTTCACCTTCCTCAGGCTCCAGGAAAGCCTCCAGAAATGAACTTCCGGTAGGTGTTTTTGCCCTCCCCAGGCTCCGGAGGCTTTCCTGAATACTGGGGAGGGCGAAAACGGCCTCCCCTGCCCCTCTGGAAGGCCGAAAATCAAGTATCTGGCACGCACATCTGCGCTGGAGCTGATGGCTTGGGTGCCAGCAGATATGGCTCCGCGTGCCACCTGGGGCATGCGTGCCATAGGTTCGCCATCACGGTTATAGGGTTTCCTGCCTGAGCAGGGGGCTGGATTAGAAGACCTCTAGTGTCCCTTCCGATTCTGTTATTCTGTTATCATTTCAATTCTTTAGCTACCTCCTCCTCCTCCCCATCCCCAGTCCATGGCTTTTCAGTATTTCTTTGAACCCCATGACCATAGGACACAAAGGTCACCTCACCGTTTCTCAAAGCAACATGCTTGTCTGGCATCTATTGCATGTTATAAAAGAAGACAGTAAGATAATTAAAAATCTCATCAACACAACCTTCCCCCCCCCCCAAATACAATATCATTTTTATTATCTTTAAGGAAGCTATAAAAGAACTTTGGTGGGAACAAATACTAGCATTCGGTTTAATGAGAAATCTCAACCGCAGCCTGACAGAAGAAAACAATGCCAGCAGCTCTAAAGAAGGCCTCATGTTCTGTGAGGCCTAAGTTAGAAAAGCTAACTTATGCCTGCTGGGTACATCAATTCTTCTTTATCCAAAAGGGAGAACCTAAAAGATATGTTCTTTTGTCCTTCGTTAGTCACCCCATGATTTAGTAGAAAGTAGGAGACTCTGGATTTGAAGTGGTAGCCTCCCGTTTCACAAAATGATTCCATTAAAAAAAACCACCATACACAGTGACTGCATTTTCAGGTGTGTTGGGATGTGTAGAAGGCAAGACAAGAAACAATGGATGGAAACTAATCAAGGAGAGAAGCAACCTGGAATTAAGGCAGAAACTTCCTAATAGTGAGAACTAGTGGAACAGCTTTGCTGTCAGAAGTTGTTTAGAACAGGAGTCTCCAACCTTTGCAACTTTAAGTCTGAAGGACTTCAGCTCCCAGACTTCTCCAGCCAGCTTTGCTCCAGCTTTGCTGGCTGGAGAATTCTGGGAGCTGAAGTCCTTCAGACTTAAAGTTGCAGTTTGCCCACCCCTGGGCTAACCACATGATGCGATCCAGGTTCTTATATATATATATATATATGGGAAAGAACCTGGATTGCATCATGTGGTTAGCCCAGGGGTGGGCAAACAGAATCTCTACTTGTGAGATCTGCAGATCACTATAGTATCTGCTTCCAAGGGATATGCTAATCCATGAAGGAAATCTGTCATTTAGAAGGGGCCCTCCCCTTCCTGCAGTTTGTGTTTGAAGTGCTTTATACGCCAGAGAGAGTGCAAAGTAATTCACCTCCGCAACTAAACTGCTACTAGCTGCCCAGGTATGCAAGGGGTGTGGCACAGCTGGGAGGTTTGTCTCTGAAGGGACCGGTAAGTCTCTCAAGTCATACAAGTAGCTCATAATTTCTACGTGCCAGTCAGATGTTGCTAGCTTTGTGTCCCAAGGAGAAATGATAACAGCAGAAGCAAAGAGCTGAGAAGAACAGACTTTTGCCCAGTAAGTAATTCCAATAATATTGGGGATGTCCAACATACTTTCCTTGGGGTAGATCTGATGGGTATGACCCAAAGGATCTTTTTGTGAATCTCTCATACTGAAGAGATATTTGGGGAACAGAGTGAGGTGGTTAGGAACCTGACCACCATTTTCAGGGACTTTAATAGTACTTTTCTGAGATTGAAATTGGGAATAACAGTAGTTTGGGAATCTGGGCTATGAATTGAGATCAAGGCAGTGTTCCTTCACCCCATGCTTCCAAGCAGTTGAAGGGCAGATCGGAGTACATCGCCTATCTTTCTGGAGAGCATCAGGTTTGAGGAAAACTGATCTAAGTCATCAATGTTTCAATAGAAGTGGGCATCACTTCAGAAGCCAAAGTTTAATATATTTAGCAGGTTTGTAAACCATAATGGAGAGAGACTAAAAATACCACTCAAAAAGGGTGGGATAGACAGGCAGGAGGAAGGCTGAGGCCATATAGGGTGGAAGGATCTTGGAAGGCTTTTAATTCAACCTCTTGCTCAAGGCAGGAGTCATGCAATTAAATCATATACATCTGCCAAGATGTCTCTTTTTCCCTGAGTTTTTGGGGGAAAGGTAGTCTTTTTTTAAAAAAAACAACAACGTGCTGTGTGGTTTTAGGATGTTCTCTGCTGCAACATTATGGGAACAGTGCTAACAATGGTTAGCAATCATAGCTAGAAGAGTTACTGAAAAAGGAGAATATTTGTAACTCATGGTTGAAATGAGGCACCCTTGGTTCTCTCTGAGCTTGGTTGTTTTTTTTGCAGCTGTTTCATTACCTAAAGTAGCTAACATCTTTTGGGTAATGAAACATCTGCAAGGAAACAGACATGCTAACGAGCACCAAGGAGCCCTCAGGTAAAAGGATTCTGTGTTTACTGTTTGTCCATCCTACATTAGAGGATAATACTCTGCGCTCTCTGGGAAGGGCACCTGAATCATGGAAACTTAATCAAAAGCCAACTCTGAAGTTGGGCAACCAGGAACTCAAAAGAATGGTTGAAATAAAGTGTGATTGTTGCAGGCTGCCAACACGGATTATGTAAGGTGGGGACTGAGCTGGTCAGGAGCTCCTAGTGGCCTGGCTTGACCGAGGGTGCTAGAAGTTATAATTCAGCCACAATGATATTATAGGGTGTAGAATTGCTGCTCTCTGCCCTTTTGAACAGATTGTTTCTAAAACCCTGGAGCTGGAACTGAACCAATTTGCACTTAGAAAAATGATGGATCCTTAAAACTCAGAGAAAGTGTACAGGTGTCCCTGTGCGTTTGAACAAGGAGTGGGAAAGTGCTCTTGATAAATGGGCAAACTTGGAGTCCACACATTGTGTATTGCTGTGTTTGCATCCATGTTAGCCAAAAGGCAGGATGTCCATTTTAAAAATGAGAAAAGAGGCTAAGAGCCAAGATTTGGGAGTAACACTGAAAGGCGTACTGTAGTCTTAAATTTTCTGAAGGAAGATACAGATAGTCCTTGACTTATGACCACAACTGACACATTTTGTCAAGTACATTTTGCCCCATTTTACAACCTTTCTTCCCACAGTTTTTAAATGACTCTCTGCAGATGTTAAGTGAGTAACCTGGTTGTTAATGAGTCTAGCTTTTCCAATGACTTTACTTGTCAGACGGTCACAAAATACGACACTGCAACCATCATAAATATAAAACAGTTGCCAAGAATCTGCATTTTGACATGACCAGTTGTAAGTATGAAAAAGGTCATAAGTCCCTTTCTTCAGTGCGGTTCTAACTTTGAATGATCACTAAAAGAATGGTTGTAAGTCGAGGACTACCAGTAGTAGGAATTAAAACAATCTGGAAAGCAAAATTGTAGTAAATGATGTCGGGAAAGTCCAGGTTGCAGAGTCAAAGGGGTTTTGTTACTTTTGTGGCTTCATTGCAGCCATCCTAGGATTAGGCACAGGTTCAAAATGAAGAATACGTTTTTAGCATAATACCCAGATCTCCTAATAAAGAATCAATATCTAGCCATGGTTTAGCAATGATTCAAGCCTTTTCTGGTCAAAAGATTACCCTTCTATGCTTTTTTAATACCTTGCATGCCAACAGCAGATGCAGCATCTGTGTCTTATTATTTAAATTTATATCCCGCCCTTCTCCACAAAGGACCATTGGAAGTATGAGCAGTCCTTGTTTTACGACAGAATTGAGCCCAAAATTTCTGGTGCTATGTGAAACATTTGTTAAGTGAATCTTGCCCCATTTTATGACCTTACCTGCCACTGTAGTTAAGTGAATCATTGTGCAGCTATTAAGTTAGTGACATGGTTATTAAGTGAATCTGGCTTCCCCATTGCCTTTGGTGTCGGAGTCGCAAAAGGTAATCACATGACCCCAAGACACCACAACCGTCATAAATATGAATCAGTTGTCAAGTGTCTGAATTTTGATAACTGACCATGGGAACACAGCAATGGTCATAAGTGTGAAAAATGGTCATAAGTCACTTTTTTTCAGTGATGATGTAACTAGTCACTAAATGAACTATTGTAAGTCAAGGACTACCTGTAGAGCACAGCCAACTTTAAGCATTTGTTCCTAAGGCTGTCAATGCAGGAAAGATGGTTAGCTGTTCTTTAAAATCCATCTCATTTGGATATCTAGCAGAAGAAAGGGGAGATGGTTAAGCAGTGGCCCTTCCCCACCTGAACCTTAAACCCAAAAAATCACCTAACTGAAAAAAAATCAGCATTTCTCATCAGGACCACCACTTCTATATTAATTATTGGTCATAGTTGCTAAATCTATGTGGACAAGTCCGTAGCTGGATCTTCTATGTCAGGGGTGTCCAAACTTGGGAACTTTAAGACTTGTGGACTTCAACTCCCAGAATTCCCCAGCCAGCGAATGCTGGCTGGGGAATTCTGGGAGTTGAAGTCCACAAGTCTTAAAGTTCCCAAGTTTGGACACCCCTGTTCTATGTAGATCTTGCAAAGAACACACAGTCCAGTTCCTCTTTCTCTCCTTGCCTCAAGAAAAGAGTATTTTAAGCCTTTACCTTCAGGCTTTTTGCCCAAAACACCTTGTGCAAATTTCTCTTCCCCTAAAGAACATTTGTGATATAAAACCAGGGAGTGGTGGCATTGATCAACCATTCAAGAGAGTGGCAACCCACCTTTAATAAACAGAGTTGTCACCTGATGTCATGAAGAGGTGTGGCAATTTGCAAGATTCTCAGGAAGCAGCAGTGCTAAGTTATTTTCCTTTCTTCAACAGGCAGGCACATAGAAGTACACACCCTTCCGAAATACACCCAACGCACTTGTTTCTTATTTGCAGTACATTGTGTACATATATATGGGTTTTCAAAAATATTTTTCATTATATAAATGACAAAATGAGAACAAAGACAAAAAGAAAAGGGGAAAGAGGGAAAAAGAGAAGTGTGGAGAGAGGGGGGAAAGAAGGAAAAAACCCACTGATTTCCAGAGTAGAATAAAAATGATAAAATACAGCCTCAACTTTTTCTTTTACATATTTAGCATAGACTAGCCATTTCTATAACAACAAACATATCAAATCAAACCTTGCTTTTAAACAATTTTTTAAATAGCAATAGCACTTAGAAATTATAGACCACTTCACAGTGTTTTACGGCCCTCTCTAAGCAGTTTACAAAGTCAGCATATCGCCCCCAACAATCGGGATCCTCCTTTTCCAACCTTGGGAGCAGTGGTGGGTTTCAAATTTTTTAGAACCTACTCTGTAGGTGTGGCCTATTTTGTGGGCGTGGCTTGGCAATCATGTGACAGGGTGGGAGTGGCCACCTTTTAAAATGTGGTGAAACTCATTTAACAACGCTCTCGCTTAGCAACCAAAATTTTGGACTCAATTGTGATGATAAATCTTTCTTTCTTTCTTTCTTTCTTTCTTTCTTTCTTTCTTTCCTTTCTTTCCTTTCTTTCCTTCCTTCCTTCCTTCCTTTCCTTCCCGTTGGGTCACTGGCAGCGGCGGGCCAGATTTACTTCCAGGTACGCCAGTGGAACCCCCTCTCACCGGTTCTCTAAATTTCACCAACTGGCTCTCGCGAGTAGGTGCGAGCCTGCAGAAACCCACCACTGCTTGGGAGGATGGAAGGCTGAGTCAACCTTCAGCCAGTGAGAATTGAACTGCCGAACTGCAATTGGCAGTCAGCAGAATCAGCCTGCAATTCTTATTCTAACCACTGCACCACTAAGGTTAAGTGGTGGCTAGCTGTTAGCATGCTCACAGCTTATTGATAAATGGCACCATTAAAGTCACAATTGCAATGGTCTACTTGCCGTGTCACATTGCCGTTGTCACATTCACAATGTTTTTCCCATTTGCGGAACTCAGTTGGGCATGGCCTGCACGGGATGCATCCGGCCTGTGGGCCGCCAGTTTAGCACCCTACTGACACCTTTGCACCCTTCCTCACTAGGAAATAAATAATACGTGCATACAAGAAGCTGACTGTTTTTATTAGCTTCTCCTTCAAAAGACAAGAGGGGTTGGTCTGATAAACTAAGAGTGGATGAGATGGGAAACCAACCTTAGCTACACACCTTCCAGATACCCTGATACGGATTAAAATCCTCATAGGTAATTTATTCACTGAAAAGTTATGCTAGTAAACATTTCCTTAATGGATGGACTTCATTTTGCATTAAGCCTTTGCACAATTTGTTTGTTTTGGCTGGCTGATTATGTAAATTCTACCAACTCTGGTTTTACACCATGGTTTACAGTTTTGCATGTTGGTGCAAAACAAGCTGTGATTTTGAAATAATGTTGTATAGTTTTGTATTGTTGATACAAACCTACCCAACGCTGGTTTCTAATAGTTTTCATATTGGTGTAGAACTAGGCTACCATGGTTTCTTCGATTAATTTACAATTAAACAAATAAGAGCTTAGTGTGATTTGTAAACTGAATCATTGGCTGCTTTTTAATCAGTGCTGTTATTGTTGGTTAAGGCACTACTTTCCAACCTCGGCAACTTTAAGATATCTAGACTTCAATTCCCAAAATTCTCCAGCATGCTGCTGGATTCTGAGAGCTGAAGTCCCCATACGCTGCCTGGAGGATTCTGGGAGTTGAGATCCACACATCTGGCTGAAAAATTCTGGGAATTGAAGTCCCACATTTTAAATTTGCCGGGGTTGAGAAACACACGTTTAATATGTGGCATTTCCAAAACAGGTGAATCTTTAAATGTGTTGGACTCCAGCGATTACTTTTACGGGAATTTAAGATAAAGGTAAAGGTTCCCCTTGCACATATATGCTAGTCGTTCCTGACGCTAGGGGCTGGTGCTCATCTCCATTTCAAAGCGGAAGAGTCAGCGCTGCCGAACACGTCTGTGTGGTCATGTGGCCGTCATGACTGAACACTAGTGGGGCATGAAGCACTGTTACCTTCCCACCAAAGGTGGTTCCTATTTTTCTACTTGCATTTTTACATGCTCTCGAACTGCTAGGTTGGCAGAAGTTGGGACAAGTAACAGGAGCTCACTCTGTTGCCCAGCGCTAGGGATTCGAATTGCCAAACTGCCAACCTTTCTGATCAACAAGTTCAGCATCTTAGCCACTGAACTACCTCATCCCTTTTTCATGGAAATTGCACACCAACAAACTCAGGGGGTTCAAGTCACAAAAGGGTGATCTAATGGATTCCAGCAGTGAGGAATTATCTATTAGTAGAGTACTATTATTTTACTCTAGGGACAAACTAAAGTATTTTTGCTTTACTTCAAGTAATTATTTCAAGTAATTTGTTTTCCTATGTTTCCTAGCCAGCAGTGATTTTGGGCTAGGCCCCACAAGGGCAGTACAGCTAAATGAACTGTTATGTTAAGTCATGGGGTGTGTTTCATCATGTTTTTGAGAACAACAAACAACTTATTAACTGGCTTTGTACAAATTCAGCCATGAACCATTGTTTACAAAGTGCAATTCGGCAGTCAAATGCATCAACTTGAAACCAAGCAAATTAAGGTATGGACTTGGCCTGTTGTATGAACTGAGGCTGCATTTGATCAAAGCTGGTCAAAGCCAAAATCAGAATTTCAATCATTGTGTAATGTCGAAATAGGTACAATTTCTCAACCTAACCTAACCATTCAGGACTGTGGTGAAATTAAAAGGAAAGGCATGTAAGGCCCCCTCAGTCTTTTGCGCCATAAAACAGCAGGTAGAAATGTAACTGAAGATGTAAGTAGCCCATAAATCAATACAACTGATTTAAGATTTAAGATTTATTGCATTTATATACCGCTCTATCTCCCTTTCGGGACTCAGGGTGGTGTACAGCCAACAGTAAAAATGAGTAATATAAAAGTTAAGATCAAATGTTAAAATATAATTAAATAAATTGGCCTGCCAAATTAAAAACCCCTACTAAAATCAATTTAAAAACTACGACAAGCTGGCAGCACGAAATAAATGGGTCTTCAGGGCCCAACGGAAAAGGTCTGATCAGTTAATGAAGAAATTAAAGAGTATAGAAATGAACAATACATCTTCCAGGCACTGTCATTTCCCATTTTCCCCAGACTGGGCACCTAAAACCAGAATTTTCCAAGGGGAAAAGTCTTTGATTTAAATTTATGTAGCATGTTGGTCCTAAGATGTGAGGGATTGATTTATGTTTTATTTATATTTATTTATATCCAACCTTTATTATTTTCACAAATAACTCAAGGTGGTGAACGTATCTAACACAACTCCTGCCTCCTATTTCCCAAACAACAACAACCCTGTGAGGTGAGTTGGGCTGAGAGAGAGGGATTGCCCCAAAGTCACCCTTCGCTTTCATGGCTAAGGTGGGACTTGAACTCATAGTCTCCTGCTTTCTTACCTGATGCCTTAACCCAGGGGTGGGCAAACTTTGCAACTTTAAGTCTGAAGGACTTCAGCTCCCAGAATTCTCCAGCCAGCTTTAAAGTTGCAAAGTTTGCCCACCCCTGCCTTAACCACTAGATCAAAGCTATGATGCAAAGTGCTTCATCAAATCATGCAGTTGGCAGACTGAATTTTCCAAGAATATTATTAGGCAACTTCAGTTGAGATGAAATGGACTGGGAAGATAAAGATTGGGGACCCAAAGATTGGACAGAAAATGACCCCCCCCCCCAAATAAAAAAAAAACCTATAGAATTTCTATTTGGAACTTTTGGCACTGCATTTTGAGTTGGGTTTTATCTTGAATTTTGACTCCATAGTGTTCTTGCAGTGGGAGGTCAGGTCTTGGCTGCTGTTGTGGTAGCTGTCGGACAAAAACCACCTGTTCTTGGACAGACCACTGATTTTTCTTCTCTTCCTTTGAAAGGTCGTGGTGTGAATTTCATATAAATTTGCTGACATCATGAGTGACTCGGGAAGGTAAGCGTGTGAGAAAAATATTCTATTTTTTAAAACCTGCCTGACTAAAGAGATAAGTGACAAAATTTCTGGGACCAACTCTACCCAAATGATAGACCAAGCGTTGTCCAAGGCATTATGTGAGAAGAGGTACCTCTTTGATGGAATCTGATTCTGTATCTGATTCCTTTCGGTTGCTTCTGCTGGTGAGATCCACTCTATGAAAACTAGCTTTGGTTTTCAGATCACAAAAAACTCAGTATGTACCTTATTCCTCAGAAGTGTGATAAAGCCATTTCATAAATATTTTGTAAATATTTAGGATCTGGGGGGGAATGGATTCCTAAATGCAATCTGGAAAACTGTTACACATCGGGATAGATACAAGGGCTTTGTTTATAGCTGGGATCTCTAAGCTTGGCAACTTTAAGACTTATGGACTACAACTCCCAGAATTCCTCAATCAGCCATACTGGCTGAGGAATTCTGAGAGTTGCACTCCACAAGTCATAAAGTTGCCAAGTTTGGAGATCCCTGCTATAGTCAGGTACAATGGCTATCAGTATGTTGATGAAGATTCTCAGTCATCCAGGTAGAGTAGTCTGGAAGTTGACTTATGGCAACTAGACTTTGTTGTTGTTGTTTAAAACATTTTGCTGCTTATCTAGATAGCTTAAGGAAAAGACTGAAGAAACTACTTGAACAAGCAGGGAAATGTTTCAAACAGAAAAAAGAAAACAAGTCCGCTTGTCATGATCTAACCTCTAGTCTAGAATCTAGACTAGTGTTTCTCAACCTTGGCGACTTTAAGTCCTGTGGATTTCAACTCCCAGAATTCCCCAGCTATGCTGGCAGGGGGATTCTGGGAGTTGAAGTCCACAGGACTTAATGTTGCCAAGGTTGAGAAACAATGGTCTAGACCAGGGGTCTGCAAAGTCGGCTCTTTTAAGACTGGTGGACTTCAACTCCCAGAGTTCCCCAGCCAGCATAGCTGGCTGGGGAATTCTGGGAGTTGAAGTCTACCAGTCTTAAAAGAGCCGACTTTGCAGACCCCTGGTCTAGACAATAGCTGTCAGCCTTCCCAGGTAGTCTATACAGAAAATATGTCCAGCTGAACTAATTCTACTTTATTGTAAGGCCACATTAGCAGAATCGTGCAAGTCTGAGAGTACAAATTTCTCACCACTTTTTAAAAACACATTTATGTTCAGGAGATTCCCCCTCCCCCCCCACACACACACCTGTTATGCAGCCAAGGGTTATCCATCTCTTATGTAATTGTTCCCTAGGCAGCATCTCTCCCCTCCTTTTATTTATGTAGGATTTTCAGGTGGCAACTGCTGGTTCTAGATAGCTTTGAAAGGCATGATTCAGCCAGGATCTGATGAAATTAGGGAACATGGCTCATAGTTTATATTGTTTCCTTCTTCAACTTGCTGATCTCTAGGTGTTTTGGGTTATAATAAATCTCATCATCTCTAGCTAGGGGATGTGCATGGGGTTTATAGGAACTGTAGCACTGTATACTAACTCTAAGGCGGTGTTTTTCAACCTTGGTGACTTTAAGTCCTGTGGACTTCAACTCCCAGAATTCCCCAGCCAGCTATGCTCTACTATGCTATACTATACTGCTCTAAGGTGATACAAAGATGTAGGAGACCCAAAATAACTTTCCTTGTTAGAGATTTAAGCAACTCTGGAAACCCTCATTTCTACTGAGATGTTAGCAAGATTGAAAACAATTCCTGTAATCTTCATGAGCATCTTCATCGCTCCTTGGTTAGTCATCGCCATATCCTGTCCATTTTGCCTTGAGGCAAAGCTATTGATCATCATCATGAATACCTAAGGAATGGCCGCTTTTAACTCAGATCAGAGTATGCCAAGAATCCGCATAGTATTCTGCTCTCATTCCGGTAGCCTTTGGCAAGGGCACAACTATGGTAATATTATTCCTTCTTCCTTTCTGCCTTAACAAATGAGTGTGTGTCATTGGGACTATTATTCAAATGCAAGTCTGAAATTAAGGTTTAAGGGCTACTGGTTGTGGTAAAAACCATCCAGATGAAAGGGTGTAACCTTGCTTGGGGACTCAATGAGGATTAAACAACATGTTATTGTATTAATGTCTTTTAAATTGTTTTAGAATGTAAGGATTGTAAGATACCTAGAGTCACTTGCTAGAGATGGGTGGCTATAGAAATTGAATGAGTAAGTAAGTAAGTAAGTAAGTAAGTAAGTAAGTAAGTAAGTAAGTAAGTAAGTAAGTAAGTAAGTAAGTAAATAAAATCAAGTAGCATAATTATCACATTGGTTTTTTTGGACTAAATTTTGTTGAAATAGCAATAGTAAGAGCACATGGTAATACACAGTATATTACTAACTATATTACTGAAGTGTTATATTACTCAAGTATATTACTTTATAGTGTTTTACAGCCCTCTCTAAGCAGCTTACAGAGTCAGCATATTGCTTCCAATAATCTCAGTCCTAATTTTACCAACTTTGGAAAAATGAAAGGCTGAGACACAACCTTAAGCCCTTCAGGATTGAACTGCTGGCTATGGGCAGAATTAGCCTGCAATGCTGCATTCTAACCACTGCACCACCAGGACTTCTGCAAAGGATACTGCAAAGAACAGGGCTAATAAGACTCTGGGATTCTCAGGGAGCCTGGAAGCCCATCAAAGTTTGAGAAGGCTGGGCATTTGGCCTGGAGAAGCTAAGATTGTCATCTGATTTGTCTGTTTTGTCTCCCAGTTTATTTGGTGATGTTCACAAGCCCAGTGCCAGAGCCATCTATGGTGAGTTTGGGACCATGGGAATATAATGAAGGGAACACTTTTGTGTTGGGATAATTGTTGGACTGAAGGTTATTCTATCCTGCAGCTCTACCGTCCTTAGCAACTCACAATTCTCTAGTCTCATTAACCACAGTACCCATCTCCTGCTCCTTTATCCCTGCAATCCCCTCTCTAGCTCCAAATATCTTACCTTACATATGCCGGTAGCTATCAATTCTGAGCTGCAGAAATCCAGATGATGGCTAGATGGCAACAAAGATTTCTGCAGCCAAAACTGAATTGGTCTAATCTAACATTCCTTTCTCGCCTTGTGGTCTTCACGTTTCTGGCTTAATTTATTATTACTATATAGACAACAATGTGTTTTAACAACTGCCAGTGTTTTAACTAGTGTGGGCCTTCAAGTTCTTCCCAAGGACCTAGGACAGGGGTCTGCAAAGTCGGCTCTTTTAAGACTGGTGGACTTCAACTCCCAGAGTTCCCCAGCCAGCATAGCTGGCTGGGGAATTCTGGGAGTTGAAGTCCACCAGTCTTAAAAGAGCCGACTTTGCAGACCCCTGACCTAGGATATCATAATATATAGGTGGATCTAGGCAATGTGACCTTTTGTAATTGTCAGATGGAGATGTTGTCAAGGCACAGATTTCTTAAGTGCTATCTAAGATTGGCACTCATAACCAATGGGTTATGGCACCATAATCTTTCAACTATGATTTTTATACTTTGTGAAATTCTCCAAACATCATCATCAACTACCTTGAAGTGGTTGTGGGGTTTGTGTGCATTGAGGAAGATGAGAGCTATGCCAGAGGTTCAACCATACTTGATAGGTCTCATTAGATGAGTCAGACAAAGAGTGTCTCTCCCATTAAAAAAATAGGGTGAGACTAAATTTGAGAAAGCCAAACAGTCTTGGATGTCATCTGGGTTAACAAGGTCCGTACTAGATGTTGGAGTTCCTGGATATATGATGAAAAAATGGGCTACAGAACTCAGAATTGTTGGCTGAGCAACCAGAGCCAATAGCTGCAGAACTACTAGGAGAAAAGATGTTTACAAATATGCAGAGATTGAAAACAACGAAATAATGATCTGTTATTAATGATCAAGTCAGACAAGAAGAGAATATTTAAAACAAAGGCACCAGTTCTAGAAAGAACAACATCCAGAGTTAGAAATAACAGAACAGAGTAGTAATGGTGGTGGTAGTGGAACCATAAAATAAAGAAAACATTGGAAAATGAAGAAGCTAAATTGCTCTGGGACTTTGGAATTCGAACAGACATGGACCTGCCACATAGTATATCAGACTTAACAATAGTTGATAAAACAGTCTGCACAGTGGACATGGCAGTACATGAAATAAGCAGAATAGAAGAGAAAGAACTGGGGAAGATAATAAAATATAAAGACCTGCCAATAGAAGCAGAACGACTGTGGCAAATGAAAGCAAAGGTAGCACCAATAGTAATAGGTACGATCCAAGAACAATTGAAGCATCACTTGAACACCTTTGACATTGGCAATTCACCATCAGTCAATTGCAAAGGGCAACTGTGGAGCAACTTACATCCTGTGATGATACTTCTAACACCATCAGACATCCGCATCGGCCTATCCCAGATCCTTGCAGACAAAAATGACAAATGCAGCCTGAACCTCTGACATGTTTGGTTGCAACTAGACACAATCCTGTGATTATTTAATATTATTAAAAACAACATCTATCAAAAACCTAGGTCATTGGGAAGGGCTTGATAGGTGGATTAAAATGCCAAAATCCAGTCTAAACATTTGGCTGACTGTGCACCCAACCATCATAATAATATTATCATATGCTCCAGTAACTTCTTTTATTTATGTTTAGATTTATTCCTCCTGTCTTTCCTTTGCTCTGTTAAAACAGTCTGATTCATTAAGAAAAACCTGTTAATTGTCTGAAAAGTGTTATTAAATGGAAAACAGTTTCTCAGACTGTACAGTGTTTAATATTACTACTTCTTTCAGTGCTAATCTGCATATTATGAAATTCAAGGAATTTTCTTTGAACTGGTGCCTTTTTTTTAACCATGCACATTACATTAACCTGTACTGTATATTATTATAACATTATATTCATTTGGAATTTTACAGCACTTCCAATCCTATTTGAAGGAGGTGCTAAATAAATTTTATAAACAAACAAAATACTTGCCTTTGAGGGATAATTCTGTGGATGAGGTTCCAGATACTCTTGACTTACTCTTTACTCTTTACTCTTGACTTACTCTTTACTCTTTACTCAGATGTTTTACGTTAGGTCACTTAACAATCATTTGAAGTTATGACCGACCTCCCCAAAGGAATTATGACTTAATTCCAAAGTTTCGACAGCTGCAACTGGTATTTGCTTACAAGTTTTGGCAAAACCAGTTCCTAGCAAACCATTGGCATAGCAACCCATTGGTTTGTTTAATGACTGTGGTGTTGTCTTAACAACCTCCATATAATAGATGGTAAAATCAAATCGGATATGTGTGTGACCCATTTTACAACTGGTGTGACTTAACACTGTGATGGGTAGGTTTCATTACTATTTAAATTTGTGGACTACCTGTATAATATCTGCTGAATATGAATGAATATGTCTGTTATATATTAACCAAGCTTTCTGATCTATGGGCAGATCTGAACTTTTATGAGCAAAGCACCTGGAATTCTCATGAAGTTATTCTCATTTACTAGTTGCCAAGTTGATGAGGCTGTTTGTGACCCATCTTGTTTCCGTGATCACAATCCTTTTCTCAATTTATTTTAATGTTTTTGGTGGTGGTGGAGTCATTTCTGTACAAAGGACTAAGCTATATAATCCGCAATATTTTAAAATAACATCTGTGGGACCTACGTGAGGCCCATTTGTTAATTTTTAAGTAAAAGAATCCAGAACATAACATAAGTGAAGTAGAATGTGCAAGATTCACACCTGGAGGGAATTTTACTGGGGTTTTGGACTACAGGTAGTTCTCGATTTACAAGAGTTCACTTAGTGACCTTTTGAAATTACAGCAGCACTGAAAAAAGTGAGTTATGACCATTTTTCACACTTATGACCGTTGCAGCAACCTCATGGTCATGTAATTTACCTTTGGATGCTTGACATCGGACTCACATTTATGACGGTTGCAGTGTCCTGAGGTCTCGTGGTTGCCTTTTACGACCTTCTGACAAGCAAAGTCAATGGGGAGTCCAACCTTGTTACTAACTAAAGTGCATGGATTCACTTAACAAATACGTCAAGAAACATCTTAAAATGGGGCAAAACTCACTTAACAAATTTCTCAATTAGCAATTAAAATTTTGGGCTGAATTGTGGTTGTAAGTTGAGGACTACTTGTACTGTGTCTACAAACTTGATTTTATGCTGCAATATGCATTATGTATTGATTTTGATGCCTTCTATATATGTTAGGCTATAATTTCCATCAAGTCCAGCAATTACGGTTACAATTGGGAAACGCTAAATCAGCTGAAGCTGCCTCTGGCTCATAAACCCGTGGTTTTTGGAAGATGCTATAGTCATGTGGTCTCCACATAACCCTAAACTATAATAAGTGGACATATGCTGATCCAAATAGAAAAAAAGCCACATTATAGCTTCGGGGTCTATGATAACAAGCCATTGTTTCCGTTCATGCATATTTCTATTCTGGTTGTCAAACAACTTAACCAACTAATTCAGATCCCCCCACCCCTCTTGAAGATTAAGGGAAAATATTTTTTGGAAAGACACAGCTCCATTGTTCTGTGTATTATTCCATCTTTTCAAAAGAACCCTGTATGGAGTAAAAGGGTGGATGTGGGCCACCTTTCCATTCATTCATCCTTCTTCTGCTGTTGGACTGTCAGCATTACCTTCCTTATCCAAATAGAAAGAGTTTACTCTGTAATCTTCAGTGCTTTTTAAACATATTCATATCCTCATTAAAATGAGACAGAAATGAAACTAACATTTTAATAGTCTGTTTGTGTCTCAAGCCAGCATTTCAGTCGCATCTTTCCTGTATGAGAAATATTTTTTTTTTAAAAAAAATTCTTTCTGCAGAACAGAGGAAGAAGTATTCCAACTTCATTGTGGCAGACGTCTCTCAGTATGCTGTCAATGTAGGTACTTTTTTTTTTTGCTATTTTGACATTTAGGTTGTGTTGAAGTATGGCCAAAACAGAATTGTATAAGATACACTGGTGTATAAGGCGCACCAAGATTTCGAAGAGGTAAGTAAGGGAAAAAAGGGTTTCGTCTGCCCCAGCCCCAGGAGCACTCTGCAGGCTTCAGCAGGACTGGGGTGAGGCAAAAATGCCCCCGTTTTTCACAAACTGTGTGGAAAATGGCTGTTTTTCACAAAAATGCAGGCATTTTGCCTTCCCCTAGCCCTGCTGAAGCCTGCAGAGTGCTGCTGGCGGCTGGGGGAAGGCAAAAACACCTCAGTTTTTGTGAAAAACAGCCTGTTTTTCGTAAAAATAGGATTTGGGGGCGGGACTTCGGTAGGCCCCAAAAATGACTCTATTCGGTGTAAGATGCACCAACATTTCCATGCTCTTTTTTTGGTTGGTGGTGGTGGTAAAGGTGTATCTTATATTCTGAAAAATATGGGTATGTGGGACCCCCCTCCCACTCAAGAATGAATGTACTATTGTTTGGACTCAGACATTACTTACTCCTCTGCTATAGTCAAACTAGATTAATCTTTTAAGTAAAACAATTTGCCAAACTACACATACCCAAAAAAAGAAACTAGATCCTGAAAACTTGATACTTCCTTCCCTTTATATCAATATAAAATCTCAGCCAAAGGCTAAACGGATGAACAAACACAACAGAACAGAACACAACGTAATGTGTTGTGGGAGGCAAGATAAAGAAAAATAAAAGGAAGAAGAAAGCGAGAATTTAATGATAGACCTGAACAAACTTTTGCCAGGTTTAAAATAAAATACAGATGGGGTCAGATATGCAGGAGCACATTATAAGCCAGATTAATGATCATCTACCAGCATCTACTAAGGCTGTTCATGCTTCTATCTTCAACGTGCAGTTTGGTGAATATGGTATCATGACATCGTATCGGTCTCCTGTACTATAAACTGGATAATTTTTCAGAGTAAAAAGGCTGCATTAAGGTGTTTCAAATAGCTGCTACATTTGCACTATTACTTACATCTTGGTCATGGTAAGATGTTGAGATTTCCTGGACCATATGGAAACTGATGAAATAGATGAATAATAACACTGATGGCATATAATGGGTTTGCTTGTATCTCTCTCATGTCTATATACTCCAGCACCTGGTGACCTTCTCCATTGGGGAAGAGGACGATTTGACATCTGTGGAGGATGCTATCAGAAAACTATGCATCATGGATAAGCAAGGGAAGATCTGGGTTCAAGAGATGTTGCTCCAGGTCAACGGGTCGGCTATCAAGCTCCTTGACATAAACTCAAAGGTGCAGAAAGTTACCCAGAGCAGCAATACTGGGTGGCTAATGAAGATTTGGGGGGGAGAAATGGCTGCTCCCTGTGTCCCAATTCCTCTTCTTTGGAAAGAGTCCATATTAGATGGATGTCCTTGATTGACTTTCTTTTCCCCCATAGGAGGAACTGGAGAACTTTGCATTGGCAACGGTGGCTTATTGTGATGCTGTCTGCCCTGAGTCCCGTGCCCGGTCCTTGCTTGTACTCATGTGCCAGGAAACTACTCAGCTCAGACCGGATATTCACTTCTTTGAGTGTGAACAAATTAGGGTAAAAGAATTGAGCCTATCGATCCACAAAAAATGTTTAGAGAATGATCCTATGTAATTACTCGATTCTACTAATAGCAGAAAATTTACTTGATACAGGGATGGCAACTATTCAGTGGCTGGGGGCTGCAATTAACATTTTAAAGGAAAGACAAAATAGGACAGGGATGTCCAAACTTGGGAACTTTAAGACTTGTGGACTTCAACTCCCAGAATTCCCCAGCCAGCTATGCTGGCTGGGGAATTCTGGGAGTTGAAGTCCACAAGTCTTAAAGTTCCCAAGTTTGGACATCCCTGCATTAGGACAATGCCATGCACAGGGGAGGTACTGGGATTCTTTCCCCTCTTTTTAAAACTATGTTAAAGAGGAAATTCTACTTCTGGTGTGCCAAGTATGCTTTTTCAAGATGTTTAACTTCTCATTCAAAAAGCTTCTTCAGCTCTTCAGAAGCTTCTTGGAAAAGAAGTGAAACATCTTCAAAGAAAAACAAGGAAGTCCAGTTACCTCTTGAAAAAGCCCCTTTGGGACAACCATGACCTGGATGACTGAGAATCTTTATAGACATTTAGCTACCTAAGTGTCTGAAGTCTACCTTCTGATACTTGACCACTTGTTTTTAAGGGTCTGGGGGTTATAACATGGTGCCCATAGGCAGTTCAGAATCCTGAGCTTGCCCAGCCCTGATCTACATCATGAGAATTTGGGACAAGGGAAGAGTTCTCAACACATCTTTGATCTGGTTTCTCCTCTACTTGGCAGGCGGAATGGATCCAGCAAGACATCAGCAGTGCCCTGCTGGATTTCAACACAGGAGGAAATACCCAACGGAGGGAAGCTTTGAGGTAAATGCACAGCCTAAGAACACCCATGGCTGTGATGGGACAGCTTCAAAGGGCCATCAGTCACACAGTCGTAAACAACAAGTCAAGCCTATGTGTTATCAAAGGCAGGGGTGAGAAACTATGGCCCCTTCAAAATCTGTGAACTTCAAGTCCCAGAATTCCTGAGCCAGCATGGCTGCATGGCTGGCTCAGGAATTCTGGGACTTGAAGTCCACAAGTCATCAAGGGGCCATAGTTTCTCACCTCTGATCTAAGACATTGCTGCAAGAGAAGTTGATTCCCAGCAGAGCTGTACGGTGGGTGAAGGCCCAAAACTTCTTCCTTACCTGCTGCTTTTCCCATGTAGATTTCTCTCTGCAATCACATCACCTCTACAAGTTCATCCCTCCCCCAACCATCTCCACCATACAACTTGGACTCAGACAGAAAGTAGGATTGTCTATCTATAAGTAGTTCTCCACTTACGATCACAACTGAAACCAGAACTTCCATTGCTCAGCAAGGCAGGTGTTCAGTGACCCATGCCCAATTTCATGCCACGGTTGTTAAGCAAATCACTGCAGTTGCTAAGGGAATCATTCAGTCTTTAAGTGAATCTGGCTTTTCCCATTGACTTTACTTGTGAAGGTAAAAAGTGGTGAGTCTGGACACCACAATTGTCATAAATACACGCTAGTTGCCACTATCTGAATTTTGAACATGTGACCTTGCAGATGCAGCAATGGTTGTAAATGTGGGGACCGGTAATAAATCACTTTTTAAAAATGCCATTGACACTTTATGAGCCACCAGTGTGCAGTGGCAGCCAAAAAAGCCAACACAATCCTAAATTGCATTAACAGAGAGATATAGTCAAGATCAAGTTAGGTTCTAAAACCACCCTGTAAAGCTTTGGTAAGACCACACCAGTGGTGGGATTCAAATAATTTAACAACCGGTTCTCTGCCCTAATACCAGCTGGATAGGCATGACTGGGTGGTCATGTGACTGGGTGGGCGTAGCCAACTCAATATCACTCATGTCGATGGGCACTTTGCCTTAGCCGTTTCAACGAAATAAGGGTTAACCAGAGAGGCAGTTTTTGTAAGCAGGGCAATAAAGATTAGGCTAGAAACAACACCAGAACGTTTCCTTCCTGCCTTCCTTACAGGATTAGTCCTGTAAAGTGGCAAAAATCAACATAAGATTTCTTCCAGCAACTGGCTCTCCAAACTGCTTAAAACGTTAACAACAGTTCTTTTGAATAGGTGCGACCTGGCTGAATCCCACCACTGGACCAACCTAGAATCCTGCATCCAGTTTTGGCTACCACACTATAAGAAAGATGTTGAGATTCTAGAAAGAATGCAGATGAGAGCAACCAGGATGATTAGAGGCTAAAACATGAAGAATGGTTGCAGGAACTGGGCATGGCTAGTCTAGTGAAGAGAAGGACCAGGGGAGACATGATAGTGTTCCAATATTTGAGGGCTGCCACAGAGAGGAAGGGGTCAAGCTATTTTCCAAGGCACCAGGCGGCCAGACAAGGAATAATGGATGGAAATCTCTTGATCAAGGAGAGATTCACCCTAGAAATACTGTACGGAGAAATTTTCTGACAGTGAGAGCAATCAACCAATGGAACAGCTTGCCTTCAGAAGTTGTAAGTGCTTCATCCGAGGAAAAGCTTCATCCCAGGAAGCTTTCAATAAGACACCGAGCTGTCATTTGTCAGAAAAGGTGAAGCATCTCCTGCATGGGTGGTGGGTTGGACTAGAAGACTTACAAGGTCCCTTCCAACTTTGTTAATCTGTTAATCAGTAACCAATGGGTCATGAGTTGTCTAGATACCTGTTATAGATTCTTATGTTGCTGACTGAACGGTGTGGAATGTTATATAAATCAGAAGTCAAGGTATCTCCCTAGGGTTGAATAGAACTCCAGAATGGCTTTTCAGCATGTTGCCCCCAAACAATGTATTCATTTCCCATTGTTTTGACCAGGAAGAGCTTGATTCTCACATACAATACAATACAATACATACAATAGAAAGATCCCCACCCTCAAGCTCTAGAGCAAGTGTCTCCAAACTTGGCAACTTTAAGACGGGCAAACTTCAATTCCCAGAATCCTCTAGCCAGCATGCTTTAAGATGGGTGGATTTCAAGCCCCAGAATTCTCCAGCCAGCATAGTTTTAAGACTTGTGGGCTTCAATTTTAATGCACAGCTTTAGGACATGTGAACTTCAACTCCCAGAATTTCCCAGCCAGCTATTATATGGGATTCAACTATGGTAGCTGAAGCACCCAAATCTTATAGTTGCCAACTTTGGAAACTCAGCTTTGGAGCAAAAAAGATCCTATTCCTACTTACATAGTCTTAGCAAATGCGGCAATATTGTCCCACTCACTATGTCCCTGAGGCCCCTTCAACTTGATTGATCCTCAGCCCACAAAATATTGCCCATCCCCAGCCTGGAAGTTATACAGGTCAAGTGTAAGAAGGAAAGGAGGTTGCATTATCCAGTGGAAATCAGTCTTTCTCTTCAGATCTCCAACTCTATGTTTCTTGTTTACAGAGCTGCCCAAAGCATGCTTGATAATCAGGAGGTCTTCTCTCAGCCTCCTATGCAGGTTCCTTCTAGGACAAAGATTGTTGCACCAGGGCCAAGAGAAGATGGTAAGGACCTTAGGCTAAGCCCCACAAATTTTTATGGAGGAGGACATTTGGAGAAGAATCATAACTCCCTGATAAAATATATGTTATCCATCCAGGTGGTCTTTAAGGCCATTTTCTAGCATGTCCCGTTAAGTGGCTATTGCCCCAAAAGACTATTGCACCTTAGAAGAGATTATAGGTTGCATCCACCAAGGTTCTAGCATAGCATTAAGGAGTTTCCTAGATTCATATACCTGTGTTTTCCTGACCCTGTCTTATTTTCTTTGGACCCCCCCCCCAAAATAAGCACATGGCCTTATTTTCGGGGAGGTCTTATTATTTTTGAGGTGCAGGAGGCGTGGTCACCTCATGGCTGCTGCTGTGTTGCAATATTTTCGGGGAGGGCTTATTTTAACGCATGCACTCAAAAGCCCGGTTGGGTTTATTATCCGGGGAGGTCATATTTTTGGGGAAACAGGGTATTAATTGTCTTTAATGGGACCTTCTTCTGGAACAGCTAGCAAGAAGTCATGTTGCACCCCTATATATTTTACTTTCCATTTGAGTTGCAAGGAACGATCCAAGAATCTTTCCCACCAAGAGCATTTCAGCCACAAACAGGCCTGTCTAACTCTTTGCCTGGTCCCTTCACAATTTGTCTGTTTGGTTTTTTTCTTTGACTAAAATAAAAATGGTATTAAAGATCTCTCCCTCGAATTGGCCTCATCCTTAAGGTTGATGCCATGGCACTGTTGTACATCCTACTCATCAGAGACCAAAGAGCAGGAAAGTGAGGTTCCTCCTTCTGCTCATATGGTTGTGGGAGTCACAAAAGAAGACACAGTTGCAGTGTCTTTTCCTGCCACTGGGCTCTTCAAGACAGATTAATCCTCTTTGTGTCCCAGCAAAATGTAGCAGGAGTGTCTTAAACTCTTCATTTTTTTTCTCCCTGTTTCCAGCCATCTTGATAGGGGAACCTGATCTGTCCATCATACAAATAGAGCACAATGTGGTGAGTTAAATGGGAAGATTAATTGTTGTTGTTGGTTTTTATATAAATGAGATTTGGAGAAGGGGATAGGGCAGGGGTCTCCAACCAGTGCAACTTTAAGTCTGAAGGACTTCAGCCAGAATTCTGGGAGCTGAAGTCCTTCAGACTTAAAGTTGCAAAGGTTGGAGACCCCTGGGATAGGGAAGAGATATGGTCATTCACTTAATGACCATGGCATTTGCTTGATGACCACAAATTCACTTAATGACCCCTGAAAGAATGAGTGTAAAATTGGGCCAGTCATGTGATTGACCTGCTTTATTACTGTTATGAGTATGACGATGATGGGCAGGCTCCATTTATAGTCATAACTCAAGGACTCCCTGTAGCAGGTTTAAAAAGTGTGACGATGGAACTAGCAGTCACAGTACAACAATCAACAAGTGTCCCTACTCAAGGAGCATCCAAATTCACTTTATTTCCCAAAGACCTTTCAGATGAGCTATGCTCTCATGTCCCTTGTTCCTTGCTCAGTACAAACAATTTTTTCTTTCATTCTCTTTACTGCCTGTGTGCTTCTGGCAGGAACTGCTCAACCGGGTTTTTGATGATGTGGAAGCCTTCGTGAGAAAGCTGCAGAAAGCTGCAGAAGCTTTCCGTGTGCTGGATCAATGCAGACGCTCTGCACGAGGGCGCCTTCGAGAGCCAGGAGGTGAGACGATTGGCTGGGAATGCAGAAGGCAGCTAGAGAAACAGGAAATGCTTCTAAAGTCAGTCCCAATCAGAATCTTTCTGTGAGTTCTAACTCCGCCTCCAGAATGATTCTAGAATTTGCGCCTCCCGTCGGCTAGAGATGTACACCTGATGAGAAAAGGACCTTATCAGTGGGGTCCCCTTCCTTATGGAACGCCTTTCCCCTGGGGTATGATGGGGCCCCTACCCTCTTGCTAAAAAGGTGTTAAAATTGGTGTGTGTGTGTGTGTGATTTTTTTAAATGGATTTTTATTATACAGTGTAAAATGTTGGATGGTGATATAAATTTGTTTAATAAATCAATGAAAACAAATAAATTTGTCAGAATCCACAAAATTCCACTATGGCTTGGAAACTTTCCCCTTCCATCATGGGCCTCTGCGATGGATCTCCTGACAACTTCAGAGATGCCTCCTGTAGTTGCATTATTCTCTGTTTCTGCACAAGTCAAAAAGTTTTTATTCTCTGTTTTTGCACAAGCTTCTTTGCCCAAAACGTTTGTGGAGCCACTAGTTCTAAAAGACAAATCCAAGGCCTACAAACATAATTGGACTTCTATAATGGGCAGTTATTCCTGCATCGATATGGTTAAGCTGCTCTGGGTAGTAGGGGATATCTGGAACCACAAGCCTTGATCTTCTTGATTAGAAAAAAAGGGTTTGAGTCTTGGGGTTTGGAACGTCACCAGCCGCCAAAATAGATGGAGCTGCAGGGAGATTTTTTTTACTGTTTCTTTCTTTATCACAACCACAGAGGGGCTCTTAACCATCAGAGCAAAACCCCCAACCCAAGAGGAGTTTGAGGACACTCTGTCCAAGATCAAATATTCCTTTAGCCTTCTGGTGAGTTCTGTGTACATTTTTTTCCTCCCAACATGGAAATGGAATGTACCTCCTTCGGTTATGCTTACAACTAAATTATTCTTTTCCCCCCCCACCACTTAGGCAAGGCTGAAATCCAACATCACATGCCCTAGTTCAGAGGAGCTAATATGTATTCTTTTCAAACCTTTGAAGATGGTAAGTGCTGGGTTGAAGAAGAAGAGGAGATGAAAGTGTCTGGTAGCTGAATTAGCCATAGTGTGTTTCTCGATCTTGCATCTCCCAAATGTGTAGACCAAGGGTGGGTTCTGGCAGGCACTACTGCCGGTTTGCTCATGTGCATGCTGAGCACGCACGCTTGATGCACGCACACTTGATGCATGCATGCTTGATGCACGTGCATGCTTGATGTGCGCTATGTATGCATGCACAGTGCAATAAAAATTGTTTTGCACATGCACAGATGTGAAAATCAAGATGGTTCTGCCTATGGCATCACCCGGGCAACTAGTTCAGAAATGTGGGAGGCCTGGATCACTGCTGGTTCCAGCGACCCAGGCCGCCAAACCATTACCAGTTCGGTCAAATCAGTCCAAACTGCTAGGGAACCCATCACTGGTGTAGAATTCAACTCCCAGAATTCTTCAGCCTATTTGGACATGACTTAGAATTCTGGGAGTAGCCAAGATTGGGAAACAATAGACTGATAGATGTAGAGGGGCAGTTGGATTGTAAAAGCAGCAGAATGACATGAAACTATGCTTAAGGGACATATGACCACTGTTGAGCCCAAAATTTCTGTTGCTAAGTGAAACAGTTGTTGAGTGAGTTGTGCTCCATTTTATGACCTTTCTTGCCACAGTTATTAAGTGAATCACTGCAGTGGTTAAGTTAGTAACACAGTCATTAAGTGAATCTGGCTTCCCCATTGAGTTTGCTTATCAGAAAGACGCAAAAGGGGACCACAGGACCCTAGGATACTGCAACTGTCATAAATATGAACCAGTTGCCAAATGTCCAAATTTTGATCATGTATTCAAGGAGATGTTGCAACGACTAAGTATGAAAAATGATCACAAGTCACTTTTTTCAATGCAATTATAACTTTGAATTGTCACTTAGTGAACTGTTATGGATTGAGGACTACCTGTGTATTACTTAAGTAACAAGTGTGAACTGTGAAACGGAATGGAATGGAATGGAATGGAATGGAATAGAATAGAGAATTCTTTACTGGCCAAGTATGATTGGACACACAAGGAATTTGTCTTTGGTGCATATGCTCTCAGTGTACATAAAGAAAAATAAAATAGAATACATTCATCAAGAATCATAATATACAACACTTAGTGATAGTCTTAGGTTACTAATAAGCAATCAAATCATACTAGGAAACAAATAAAACAATATAAATTGTAAAGATACAAGCAACATGGTTATAGTCATAATTGGGAAGAGATAGGTCTTCAGTTCCATTAGTTGCAGAGTTGTGTAATATAATCCATGAAAATCTCATGATAAACATGAGATTAGATTGCACATATCAATGATTCCTAGATGAGTGTATTGGTATATTTCTCTGTGGGAAAATGGAGCTTCCAGGGGAACAGATAATATGGATTCTGATTCTCATTTCCCACTTCAGATTGTGGACGCTTCTGGGGGTGCGGAATTTGCTTCTGAATTGCGCAATCCCATGATAACTCTAGAGGCAGTGACTTTGATGCGAAGTTGCTTAGGAGAATGGGAAACAGAACTGTGGCACTCTCTGGGTGAACACTGGACTAAGGCCAGGTAAGGAGATTCGGGTTTGTTTTCCCTTGTTATTATTTTTGGCCTCTTAAATTTTCTCTCTCTATAGTTTAATCCATTCATTTCCACTTCTTCCTTCTGTAATTTTCTAACTATTATAATTTCCTTATTTCTTTCTTGATGCTATTGGCCAAGGGTCTCCAAACATGGCTACTCGTAGACTTCAACTCCCAGAATTCCTCAGCCAGCCATGCTGGGAGTTGAAGTCCACATGTCTTAAAATAGCCAAGGTTGGAGACCCCTGCTACTGGGTATTTAATTTTGGTGAAATAGGCCCCTATGCCTCTTAAGACCAATTCACTTATGACATAAATATGGTGGGTCTGTTGTAGATTGGTTGACAGCTGTTGCCTGGGTGGTTTATTTAACGTGCAATGATTGAAATCGTGACGACTTTAACTCCTTCCTTCTAATTCGCATTATTCTGATTTGCTTTGTCCATCAAGGGTGGATTTCCCCAGGGGCTATGTGGCTCCCTACAACCTGACTTTCTGCAGTGGTTGGGAGCCTCCTATCCAAGATGCTTTTGGGAAACCTTGGGAAGACCCAGTAGAAATGCAACACCGCCATGAAGAACGCCGTAACCAGGTCAGTGTGGTGATGAGGAGAACATAAGCCTGCATTCTGAGCAAGAGAATGGCTATAAAAGGTTTTGCAGCTACTTGGAACAGTTGAAGAGGTGGGTTCCTCCTGGTTTGGCCCAGTTCAGCTGAACTGGTAATGGTATTTTGGACTGGATCGCAGAACCGGCAGCCACCCAGACTGGCCACCCCCCTGAACCAGTTATTTGGTCACCACTGCTGTTGCCGGCATGTTGTTTAATAGTGCAAGTGCATGCCCAGCTCACTGTAAATTCTTCTGTGCATGCGTGAAGTGCGCGCAAAGTGAAGCGGAAGTAAAACCAGGAGCAACCCACCTCTGAAGTTGATTATCTTTGCGTACGTTATATGCTGCAGGTTTTTATTGATTTTGTGTCAACAATAGATCTTCTCCAGGAGGATCAATCTCCAAACTTGGTCCTTCAGGTCTTCTAATAGCACACCCATTGCCACTGTAACTGAGTCCATTCATTTGGTACTGGTCATCCTCTCCTTGTCTATCGCTTTCCCTTTCCCAACTTTATAGACTTTGGTGTATCCGTTTTGCTGCATTTCAAACAAATGATCATTATTGTGGAAGAAGCTCGTTTCTTTAGTACCAAATGTCTGAAGTAACGCTGTCATGGATCTATTGCTTTTGCTTGTGGAATATTTTTTCAGATAAGCGACTTCCATTTTATTTGCACCATTGGATGACTTTGGAGGTTAAATGGGCACAAGGACTTCCACAGATGTAAGATATTTAGAGTATTACATTTGTGGTTGTCCAAGGGCCCTCCTTGCCTCAGCTCTACCATGGGCTGTTTACTGTTGGAGGACATATTCATACAGTAGAACAGGGGTGTCAAACGTGATTTCATTGAGGGCCACATCAGGGTTGTGTTTGACCTCAAAGGACTGGGGTGGATGTGGCCAGGGTGGGCATGGCCAGCTTGACGTCACTTGTATTGGGGGTGCCTGTGGTGACCTGAGCACTCTACCAGTGAAAACAGGCTGCCGAGCTTCATTTTTGGCTGCGACAGCCTCCTGCAACCCTCTGCCAGCAAAAATGGAGCTCAGGAGACCTCCCAAGCTCCATTTTTCACTGACAGAGGCACCACGGGCTGGTCCTTTGCTGTTTCCAGGGCGGCCCAAGCACCCCATGGTCTGAATCTGGCCCTCAGGCTTTGAATTTGACATCCCTGCAGTAGAGTGTCCATTTTAGGATCAGAAAGACAAAGAGATTCAGCAGGAAAGTAGTGTTTTCCAGGATGAAATGAAACTAATACGTCTCTGTTGCAAAGAGCAAAACCCAAAGGAAGCTGGTCAGCTGCAGAGCTCCAATTGGCCCACTGCCTGACTATCCCACCCCTCTCTCACATATTATGTTTTGACTGCTGGAGAAAACAAAACCTAAGCAACCTCCATAAACCCTCCCTGGTCCATAGTCTAACATGGTAATTACTATTTCTCTATTTATTTGGTCACATGAAATTTATATGATCTATGAACTATTTATGTTTTTAACATCTATTTATACACCTATTTTAAATATTATATGTCAGCCAACGATGTCTTCCATAATTAACTATATGACCCATTTATATTTATATCTATATTTATATTTATACATAATTATTTAATTATTTATTTAATTATTTATATATATTAACATGTACTCAAAGGCAGACCTTTTATTACTGCGAGAGTCCCCTCTCTCGCAGGCCTGGCCCTCCGCTTTAATGAGGGCCCACCTTGATGAGGGATTAATCAATCCAGAGAGGTGGGTGAAGCGCGGTCTTAGGGTTTTTTTAGCTAAATTTATGTTACGTATTTTAGGGGGTACCAGGGAGGAGGGAGGGTGTAGGCAGGTTAAGGGAGATAAGATGGAAACGGGCGGAGCCGGCAGACCGAGGAAGGAAGCGGGAGGGTCCATTAAGAGGGGGGATACACAAGCCGTTTCCATTGAGGGTCTACCCATCAAGGCGGTCGTAGGGAGGGGTAGGTGCGATGGGAGACAAGTTTTTCTTTCCCGGTTGGGGGCACAAGGCTGATTCTTGCAAACGATCAGGTGCCACAACCCTCGCAGGCTAGGTGGTCAGGGATTACAGAGCCAGGGCCCGAGACTGATGTTTTGCAACGCCAGGTCTGTGGTCAACAAAGCCCCCCTCGTCCACGACTTTGTGTCGGAGGGGGAGCCGGACCTGGTGGGAATTGCAGAGACCTGGCTGGGACACGAGGGAGGACTTCCCCTCGTAGAAATGTGCCCACCAGGTTTCCGTGCGTTTCATCAGTCACGGGCCCTAGGCAGGGGTGGAGGGGTAGCGGTTATTGTTAGGGAAAGTCTTGAGCCGAGAGAGACTACTGTACCACAGACCACCGGCTGTGAGTCCCTCTGCGTGAAGTGGGGCCTAGGGAGGCAGTTGGGCGTGCTGATTGTATACCTGGCTCCCCGCTATGTAACAACAGCCCTGCCCGAGCTCCTTGAGGTGATCGCCGAGATGGCGGTTGAGACCCCCAGACTGGTTGTCATGGGGGACTTCAACCTGCCATCGGTGGGCGAATCATCAGAGGTAGCTCGGGAGTTCATTTCCTCCATGACGGCCATGGACCTGACCCAAGTAATTCGGGGCCCCACGCACGAAGGAGGACACACGCTGGACTTAATTTTTGTCTCTGGTCAGTGGAAGAGTGATCTGGGTATAGGGGACGTAGCATCATACCCCTGTCATGGTCAGACCACTCACTTCTCCGGCTAGACTTTCCAATCGCTACGCCCCACCGCGGGGAGGTGGAACCTGATTCGCCTATATGGCTCCGCACCAGGCACCTGATGGACCCGGATAGGTTCCAGACGGTGCTTGGGCCATTACCTGTGTCCTTGACCTGCGCCCCGACAGAGGATCTGGTGGCCGCGTGGAATACCGCGGCCACAGGGGCCTTGGATCGGGTGGCTTCCTTGCGGCCTCTCCTGTGGTGACGAACCACCCAGGCTCCTTGGTTTACCGAGGAGCTGAGGGTGATGAAACACCACAAGAGACGCCTAAGAGGAGATGGAGATCCACACGGTCTGAATCTGACCGAACACAGGTGAGAGCCCATTTACGGACTTACCTTGTGGCGCTGAGAGTGGCTAAACGTCATCATTGTGCCACTCTCATCGCATCCGCAGTTAACCGCCCTGCCGCCCTGTTTAGGGTGACCCGCTCCCTCCTTCAACAGAGGACGCGGGAAGCCCTTTTGCAGGGTAGAGCAGAGGAATTTGGGGAATATCTGCAGGATAAAATCTCTCAGATTTGGAACGAGTTGGCCTCCATCGAAAGTGGTCCAGTGGGCTGCTCCGAGGAAGATCTTGAGACAGTTTTGTGGGAAGAATTTGACTCTGTTACTTCCGAAGATATGGACAGGTTACGTGGGCGACTGCGAGCTACCACATGTTTATTGGACCTGTGTCCCTCCTGGCTTGTACTGGCATCCTGGGAGGTTACACGAGGCTGGCTCCAGGAGGTAGTGAATGCTTCCTTGGGTGAGGGGTTCTTGCCTACCGTCTTGAAAGAGGCGGTGGTGAGACCCCTCCTCAAGAAGCCCTCTCTGGACCCAGCATTGTTGGTAAATTACCGTCCGGTCTCCAACCTTCACTTTTTGGCAAAGGTTGTAGAGAGTGTAGTGGCACAACAGTTCCCCCGTCATCTGGAGGAAATTGATTATCTGGACCCGCGCCAGTTCAGCTTCCGGCCCGGGCACAGCACGGAGACGGCATTGGTCACGTTGGTGGATGATCTCTGGAGGGCCAGAGATGGGGGTTGTTCCTCCATCCTGGTCCTATTAGACCTCTCAGCGGCTTTTGATACCATCGACCATGGTATCCTATTGCTTCGGCTGGAGGGGTTGGGGGTGAGGGGCACCGTGCTATGGTGGTTCTCCTCCTACCTCTCCGGTCGATCGCAATTTGTGGTGGCAGGAGGGCAGAGGTCGACCTCGAGACCCCTCACTTGTGGGGTGTCTCAGGGGTCGGTCCTCTCGCCTCTCCTGTTCAACACATATATGAAGCTGCTGGGCGAGATCATCCGTGGTTTTGGGGTAGAGTACCACCTCTACGCTGATGATACGCAGCTGTATATACAGTATCTACCCTAAACCACCCCAACAATGCTGTAGAGGTGATGTGCCAGTGGCTGGAAGCTGTGCGGGCCTGGATGGGAAGGAACAGACTCAGACTCAAGACCGAGTGGCTGTGGCTCCCGGCAGCCCGGTACAACCAGTTGACTCCATAACTGGCTATAGGGGGCGAACATCTAATCCCTGTGGATGGGGCACGCAACTTGGGCGTCCTCCTTGATGCACGGCTGTCCATGGAAGATCAAGTGACGGCCGTAGCCAGGAGGGTGTTTTACCAGGTTCGCCTGGTCCGCCAGTTGCGTCCCCTATTGGACCGGGATGCCCTTTGCATTGTCACTCATGCTCTCGTGACATCCCGACTGGACTATTGTAACTCTCTCTACATGGGGCTCCCCTTGAGGTGCACCCGAAGACTGCAGCTTGTCCAGAATGCAGCCGCGCGGGCAGTTATGGGAACCTCCAGGTTTTCCCATGTAACACCGCTCCTGCGCGAGCTGCATTGGCTGCCTGTCGTCTTTCGGGTGCGCTTCAAGGTGTTGGTCATCATCTTCAAAGCGCTCCATGGCACGGGAGCTAGCTATCTGCGTGATCGCATCCTGCCCCATACATCCCTGCGGCCGATTCGCTCCCACAGAGAGGGACTTCTCCAGATGCCGTCCACTAGGCTATGCCAGCGGGCGACGCCCAGGGGAAGGGCCTTCTCTGTGGCGGGTCCGACCCTTTGGAACGACCTTCCCCCCCGAAATTAGGACAACTACGGACCTCTGCTCCTTCCGTCAAAAACTAAAAACTCATTTCTTCTGCCTGGCCGGCCTGGAGTAATTGAACTGTTTTATTAGGGTTTTTTAGGGGTTTAGTTTTAGTTGGTTTGGGATTTTAGCGCAGGGTTTAAGTTTAATTCATTTTAATATTGTATTTATGCTTGTGGTTTTATACATGTATTTTTAAATTCCCTGTGTACCGCCTCGAGTCCCTTCGGGGAGAGAGCAGTTTATAAATTAAAATTATTATTGTTGTTGTTGTTGTTGTTGTTATTAAATGTATAAGTTTGCTCAACTCCACAATGACTCTTGGCTTACAATAATAAAAACAGTACAAATACTATATAACACACACACACACAAGCCACCCACCTCCGCCCTTCACATCCCTCTGCATAAAAAGTCTAGCTCAACAGACATTATCCTATAAAAATGTGCACCCACTTTAAGACTATGTTTGCATGATCTTTCAAATGAGGGCAGGGTAGGAGCTCTAGGATCTTCAGAGGGAAGCTATTCCAGAGGCAAGTGGTATGACAGAGGAGACCCATCACATGATAGTTTCTAATTGGGAGGCTTGGAACACGCCAAATTAGCTTGTTTATTATATTTTTAAGCACAGAGCTATTCAACTGGTGGCTCACATAGATTCACATAGCCAGCCTAGGCCTTCTCCCTGGCCAATCATATGCTTCTAAGAAGCATCTAGTATATTTACTAGATTGCTCATTTTTCCAGAAAAAAGGATAGGCTATAGAAGAATAGCAATAGCACTAAGACTTGTAGACCGCTTCATAATGCTTTACAGCCCTCTCTAAGTGGTTTACAGACTCATCATATTGCCCCCAACAATCTGGGTCTTCCTTTTACCAACCACAGAAAGAAGGAAGGTGAGTCAATCTTGAGCTGATGAGGATCGAACTCCTGGCAGTGTACTGGTTTAGCCTGCAGTACTGCATTTCAACCACTGCGCCACCATGCATACTTGAATGGTTCAGGAACAAGCATGATGGTATGTGGGAAAGATTTGCAGCCTAGACAATGGATCTTCCTATTTCCCAAGGTCATTCAAAATTGAGACTCTGGAAAGAGTGCAGAAAAGAGCAACGAAGATGATTAGGGGGCTGTAGGCTAAGCCATGGAATAAATCATATTCCAATATTTAAGGGGGTGAACCTATTTTCCAAAGCACCAGAAGGGAAGAGAAGAAGCAATGGATGGAAACTAATCAAGGAGAGAAGCAACCTAGAACTAATACCATATTTTTCAGAGTATAAGACCCTTTTCCCTCAAAAAAGAGGCTGAAAATCTGGGTGTGTCTTATACACTGAAAAGAGCATTTTTGGCCCCCCGAAACTTCACTCCCTTCACTAAAATGGCCGTGCAGAGTCTTTAGGAGGCTTCCAGAGAGCTCCTGGGGTCTGGAGAAGGCAGAAATGAATGAAAATGGCCCATTTCTGCTCCCTCAGCCCCCAGCAGCACTCCATAAGCTTCCTAAAGGCTATCCATGCCCTTTTTTAGACAAAAGATGGGTCCGTTTTTCTGAAAAATGGGCCTTTTTTGCTCATTTTTGCCCCCACCCCACAAGAGCATTCTACAAGCCTCCTAAGGACTATTCATGCCCTTTTTTTGAAGAAAAAAACCCGGGCTTCTTGTCGCGAAAAATGGGCTGTTTTGGGGAGCTTTGCAGAGTGCAAAAACGTTTTCAAATTTTTTTCCTCTTCAACCAGTGTGTCTTATACTCCGAAAAATACGGTAAGTGTTTTTCCAGCCCAAACAAATGGAGGTTCTAGTTCACTTAAAACTACCAGTAGTTCCAATTATACATATTCCATATAATACCTGTCCATCAACTGGAGGGAAAATTTAAGAAAGAGTGATTTGAGATGGACCTAAACTAACTTTATTGTTTCTCTATTTGCAGCAATCGGCTCCCACAATTGCAGCCAATGGGTAAGATATTGGTGAACATCTTGAGAATGGATTCGTTTGGGGAGATAAATGGGAAGTTTAGAAGAGAGGTTTAGCATTTAGAATTTAAAGGAAAATTAAAAAGGAAGATTGGGAAAGACAAGGATTTCAATGTCTAGGGTGGGATTTCCTGTAGAATTAGTTTCCGTTCTTACACCCCTGCACACCTACATATATATTACTTCTTATAAACATACAATTTTAAAATTAACTTCCAATGCAGGAGCATCAAAAAAGTGGCCCAGAATGCATGTTCAAAGTATTGCCCCTTGATACAATAGCCCTTGTTCAGTGATTGCCTCATTTAGCAACCACTTGCAGTTACGACGGTGATGATAACCTTATGACCAGTTCTCACATTTACGGCCTTTTCAGGACTGTGAAACAAAGGAAAGCTGAATTAAGGTCATAAGCACCAATTCACTTAGCAAACATTTCACTTAATGACCACGTTGTCCATTCCAATCCTAAACAAGGACCATCTGTATATGTGTTATACTGTACATAAAAAGGAGCAGTACTTCGATGGTGCATCTGCAGTTGCCAACTTTGCTTTTCTGAACAACCCTTGCAGGTGACCTGTATCTGAAGAATCGTATCTAAGATGTAGGGACTTTGAAAGACATGTAGAGTCGTCCCATAATGCAATATTTGTATGAATTCAAAGACTGGTCATTCTAGACCAGCATTGTGTCTCCTATGAGTTGCAACAGTAGGCCAGAATGAAAGGCCGAAAGAGCTATTCCTAATTTCTGTTGCATTAAAACTTTTAAAGAGGAAGTAAAGAAATTGAATGGGGATGTGGTGGCTCAGTGGCTAAGACGCTGAGCTTGTCAATCAGAAAGGTTAGCAGTTCGGCGGTTCGGATCCCTAGCGCCGCTTAACGGAGTGAGCTCCCATCACTTGTCCCAGCTTCTGCCAACCTAGCAGTTCAAAAACATGTAAAAATGCAAGTAGAAAAATAGGAACCACCTTTGGTGGGAAGGTAACAGCGTTCCGTGTGCCTTTGACATTTAGTCATTTCGGCCACATGACCACGGAGACATCTTTGGACAGCTGGCTCTTCGGCTTTGAAATGGAGATGAGCACCGCCCCCCAGAGTCAGGAATGACTGGCATATATGTGCAAGGGGAACCTCTCTTTACCTTAAAGAAATTGAATTTTTTGGGACATTCAGAATGCATGCGATGTCAGAGAATGTAGAGCTTTTCCACTTCATTAGATGAAGAAGTTCTAGCTTCCTCAATCATGGTCATCCTGCCCAGTATAATCCCCATTGTAGCATTAACAAAATTAATATAAATCAAGGGGCCTGTCTTGGTGGGCACACAATTCCAGTCCCTTCCCTGATCCCACTGGGAAGAGAAACTTCGAGGAGGAATGAAAGGTTGATGGAGGGTAAGATTAACATTTTAGGGGTTAGGTGTGCAAGGATTCATCATGGGCTCTTTAGAGGTTGGTAATCAGGTTGGATAAATTGGGTAAAGTTTTTGAACATTTAGGAGGTTTTCTCAGATTGAAAATTATGAGTCATTTATGAAATGCTTAGGTCAATTCTACATTGCTTTATCCCCCTTCTCTTTCTTCTTTTTCTAAAAACCTATTTTTTTCTATTTTTCTCTATCCGTTTATCTTTGCTCTGGGAATAGCTGGGTCCGGTGGTAAAGCCAAGGATAGGAGCTAGGATAGGGATATGGTGGTGGTAGGGCACTCAGAAGCTTAGCTTAGGGCAGGTGATGGTTTGTTGCAGTTAATAATTGCAGGTTCTTGCCAGGGTGAAGGGCACTTTTGGTGATCACCAATCATTAGATATTGAGCAAGGACTTCAAATTGTCGTCCTGAATCTGAACTTACGAGTATTGGTAGCTAGGAATCCAACTGGCCAACCATGCCTTCAAAGCATGAGGGCCTCTGAATAAAAAATTTGATAAATGACGTAAAATTCCCCATTGAGACTTTTGTATTTCAATCCTGTTTCAATTCTCTGTCCTCTTTTAAGGACATTTAATAAGTACTGTACTTTATTTATTATTGGATAGTAAGAAATAATTGAGAAGTTGTTAGAATGGATATTTGTGGCATAGCTTCCAGAACTTGTAAGTTCCTTCTCTCGTGGTTCTCTAAATTCATTTATCCTAAGTTCTCAAGAGTCTTGATTCTTGCCAAGATCAAAAAGAGCCAAAATATTCTGGCATGTCAATCTTCGCTCAATTTATTGACATTTAATCTGTTCTGTAGTGCTTTGAATTGAGCTATGCTGACAAATGATATCTGTATTCCAAGTGTTATTTTAACTATCTCTCAGTCTTAGAATTATATCATGATTAGGTTAACTAGGATTAGTTGTTTAGGGAAATGGGATTAACTGTTAAAATTAGTTTTTAAAGTTTATAGCATAGATAAACACATAATAACTTATTCAAGAGCTAAGAATAAGTAAACTAACAAAAGATGTAACAATTGTAGAGGCCTTGAATTAAACTAGTTAAACATTCAATGGAATTTCCTTCCTACTCTTTTCATGCACATATGCATACATTCTGATTAATTTATTCATACACATACATATGCAGATATGAGGAAGCACCTAATAATCAGTTCATAATGTGGCAGGAAAGAAGGGGAATCTCTCATAGTTCTCAAAATAAATTAAAAACAGATGACTGTTTTGTAGTGGTACTAGAAATTCTGGATTTGATCAGCAGTGCTGGAGTACAAAGATAAAACTAAAAGTTTCAATGTGTCACTGAAATAATCCTTGCTAGTAACTGCTCCCTTTTTAAAATTCTTAGAATGGAGACATCTCTGGATTTTTTTACACCCTTTAAAAGGAGCTTAAACACATCCATGCTAAATATAAACAAGCTTAAGGACAATGACATGGGGCTTTCCCAAAAGATAACTGGGAAACATCGTACTACAGAATTGGAGAAAATTCTTAGTTAAATTTTGGGCCACGTAACGTGTTTGCCCTGTGGGAGAACTCTGGGATTATATCTTGGAGTAAAGAAAGAGGAAGCAGAAGCTAGTAAAAATTGTTGTTCCTGCTTATAAGAGCTCATTTTTATAGCTGTGCCGGGGAAATGAGCAGATAAAAGGAGAGAAGAATGGAAAGACCATCAATAGTTTATCCTGTTAGGAGTGTATGTGTGTAAATGCACATATACACAATCATGAATGTTTCCCCTTCTTTTCTCTACCTCGTGGTGGAGATAGCATCTACCAATTTTGTTGTATGTTGGGAATAGACCCCCTCAAAAACTGAAGGACAGATAGCTGTTATCTTCTAACGCAGGGGTCTGCAAAATCGGCTCTTTTAAGACTGGTGGACTTCAACTCCCAGAGTTCCCCAGCCAGCATAGCTGGCTGGGGAATTCTGGGAGTTGAAGTCCACCAGTCTTAAAAGAGCCGACTTTGCAAACCCCTGTTCTAACGTGATACACAGGATTCATACTAAGTACCCAATTACCCATATATTTATCAAAAATCAAATTAAGATTTATAGTGTAATTTGCTCACCTTTTGTCAAAGTTGAAGACAAAGGCAGTTTGGTCTAGTGGTGAAGGCACCAGGCTAAAAACCAGGAGACTGTGAGTTCTAGTCCTGCTCTAGGCATGCAAATCGGCTGGTTGACTTTGAATCAATCACCAAGAGACTGTGAGTTCCAGTCCTACCTTAGGCATGAAAACTGGCTGGGTGCCTAAAGCCAGTTACTCTCTCACACACCTCCCCTCCCCTCCCCTCACAGGTTTTGGTGAGGAAAATATGAGGAGGAAGCAGTAGATGTGTTTGCCACCTTTAGTTATTTATAAAAATAATAAAAGCACAATATCGATACCAATTTTTGAAACATTTTCAGATAATTTTCCTTACTAGGTTTCATGCTGCAAAACTAAATTAATTCCAATGTCTAGAATATCCCCAATGTATGCCTTACAGTCTAAAAAAACCCCAAACAGAATAGTGCCTGTATGCAGATTAGAAAGGCTGAGCCCAGTTATGCATCTGAAGACTACAAGTTTCACTTACCCTGTTTCCCTGGAAATAAGACTTCCCCACGTAATAAGCCCAACGGGGCTCTTGAGTGCAGGCACTAAAATAAACCCTCCCCCGAAAATAAGCCCTTCCTGAAAATATTGCAACACAGCAGCAGCCATGAGATGACCATGCTCGCCAATTCCTGCACCTCAAAAATAATACTTCCCCAAAAATAAGGCCAAGTGCTTATTTCAGGGGTCAAAGGAAAATAATATCCTGTCTTATTTTTGGGAAAACACAGTAGTAAACATTGCAAGATTTCCAATTCTTTTGCAAGGAATTTAAAATGAGACAAAGCAGTTCTTTTTTTAAAGAACTGACCTCCATGTTTTTAGCGGTGTACTCTAGGTGTGATCTCCTTTGCCTGCGGGAGGCTCCCCTCTTGCAGGCCTGCCCCCCCTGTTTAACACGGGCCCACCTCGAGGATGGACTGATTGCTCCTGAGAGGTGGGCGAAGCGCAAATTAAGGGGGTTTTTATATAAATTTTTAATTCGGATTTTAGGGGGTTCCAGGGGGGGGAATAGTCCCGGGAGGGAACGGCAAACGATTGGGCCGGCCGGCGGAAGAGGGGTAACGGAGGAAGGGGAAGGGGGGGTCGTTTCCACTGAGGCGTTTTCTATCGATCTGGTCTTAGGGAGGGGCAGGGGCGGTGGGAGGCGGAATAGGCATCATCGGTTGGGAGACCGTGGCCGCTGGACACAGGCGGTCACGTGCTCCAACTCTCCGCCCTCCCATCGCAGACTAGGTGGGCAGGAATCACAGACCGGGGGCCCTAGGCTGATGTTATGCAACGCCAGGTCCTTGGTTCAGAAAGCCCCCCTCATACATGACCTTGTGTCAGAGGGGGACCCGGACCTGGTGGGTATAACGGAAACCTGGTTGGGCCACGAAGGGGGTGCATCCCTCGTGGAAATGTGCCCACCAGGTTACCGCACCTTCCATCAGCCTAGGGCCCTAGGGAGGGGTGGGGGAGTGGCGATTATGGTTAAGGAAGGTCTTGAGCCGAAGGAGACCACAGTCCCTCAGACAACCGGGTGTGAATCTCTTTGCGTGAGATGGGGCCTAGGGAGGCAGTTGGGCGTGTTAATTGTATACCTGGCTCCTCGTTATGCAACAACAGCCCTGCCCGAGCTCCTAGAGGTGATAGCCGAGGCGGCAGTTGAGACCCCCAGACTGGTAGTCATGGGGGACTTTAACTTGCCGTCGGCGGGCGAAGCCTCTGGAGCAGCTCGGGAGTTCATGGCCTCCATGACGGCCATGGACCTGACCCAGGTAGTTTTAGGCCCCACTCACGAGGGGGAAACACGCTGGATTTGATCTTTGTCTCGGGACAGTGGAGTTGTGATCTGGGAATAGGGGATCTAGCCATCACTCCCTTGTCATGGAC
This sequence comes from Rhabdophis nuchalis, assembly GCA_039707465.1. NCBI lineage: Eukaryota > Metazoa > Chordata > Lepidosauria > Squamata > Natricidae > Rhabdophis > Rhabdophis nuchalis. Next base: position 152,377,787 of record CM077647.1, on the reverse strand, counting down.
AGATCACGCTCTCCTTCGGGAGGACTTTCCAATCGCTTCACCTCACCGCGGGGAGGCGGAACCCGATACTCCTAGATGGTTCCACCCCAAGCTTCTAATGGACCCGGAAAGGTTCCAGAGGGAGCTTGGGCTAATTCCTGTGACCCTGCCTCGTGACTCGACTGAGGACCAAGTGACTGCATGGTTAAGTGCGGCCGCAGGGGCCTTGGACCGAGTCGCGCCCTTGTGGCCTCTCTTGCGGCGACGAACCACTCAGGCTCCCTGGTTTACTGAGGAGCTTCGGGGGATGAAGCGCCACAAGAGATGCCTAGAAAGCAGATGGAGATCCTCTCGCTCCGAAGCCGACTGAACACTAGTGAGAACTCATATTAGGGCTTACTTAGTGGCGATAAGGGTGGCCAAACGTGAGTATTGTGCCACCCTTATTGCATCCGCAGATAACCGCCCTGCCGCCCTGTTTGGGGTGACCCGCTCCCTCCTTCATCAGAGGCCGCGGGAAGCTCCTCTGCAAGGGCGAGCAGAGGAATTTGGGATTTATCTGCAGGAGAAAATCACTCGGATTCGGAATGAGCTACCCTCCATCGACAGTGGTCCTGTGGGACTGTCCGAGACTAGTCTTGAGGTTCCTTCTTGGGAGGAGTTTGATTTTGTTACCACCGAGGATATGGACAAGTTGTCAAGGAAACTTAGGGCGACCACATGTTTATTGGACCCGTGTCCCTCCTGGCTTGTACTGGCATCCTGGGAGACGACACGAGGCTGGCTCCAGGGCATTGTCAACGCATCTTTGAGTGAGGGGTCCTTACCTGCCGTCTTGAAAGAGGCGGTAGTGAGGCCCCTCCTCAAGAAGCCATCCCTGGACCCAGCATTGTTGGAGAACTATCGTCCAGTCTCCAACCTTCACTTTTTGGTGAAGGTTGTTGAGAGTGTGGTAGCCCAACAGTTTCCGCGACACCTGGAGGAAGTTGATTATCTAGACCCGCGCCAGTCCGGCTTCCGACCCGGTCACAGCACCGAGACGGCATTGGTCGCATTGGTCGACGATCTCTGGAGGGCGCGGGATAGAGGTTATTCCTCTATCCTAGTCCTATTAGACCTCTCGGCGGCTTTTGATACCATCGACCATGGTATCCTATTGCACCGACTGGGGGGGGTTGGGGCTGGGAGGCACCGTTTTGTGGTGGTTCTCGTCCTACCTCTCTGGTCGGTTGCAACATGTGTTGACGGGAGGGCAGAGGTCGACCTCGAGACCCCTCTTATGTGGGGTTCCTCAGGGGTCGGTCCTCTCGCCCCTCTTGTTTAACACATATATGAAGCCGCTGGGTGAGATCATCCGTGGTTTTGGGGTGGAGTACCATCTGTACGCTGACGACACTCAGCTGTACATATCCACCCCAGACCACCCCAACGATGCCGCCAAAGTGCTGTCCCGGTGTTTGGAGACCGTACGGATCTGGATGGGTGGTAACAAACTCAGGCTCAATCCTGCCAAGACTGAGTGGCTGTGGTTTCCGGCACCCCGGTTCAGCCAGATTACTCCAACTCTGGCCATCGGGGGGTGAAACACTGGCCCCCGTGGAGAGGGCGCGCAATTTGGCTGTCCTCCTGGATTCCCGGCTGTCCATGGAGGACCATGTGGCGGCCGTGGCCAGGGGGGTGTTTCATTAGGTACACCTGATGCGCCAATTGCGCCCCTTACTGGACTGGGCTGCCCTTCGCACAGTCACTCAAGCTCTTGTGACGTCCCGACTCGACTACTGTAATGCTCTCTATATGGGGCTTCCCTTGAGGTGCACTCGAAAGCTACAGTTAGTCCAGAATGCAGCCGCGCGGGTGATTACGGGAGCCACCAGATGCTCCCACATAACACCGATCCTGCGCGAGCTGCACTGGCTTCCTGTGGCCTTTCGAGTGCGCTTCAAGGTCCTGACGACCATCTTTAAAGCGCTCCATGGCTCGGGGCCTAGTTATATGCAAGACCGCCTTCTGCCCCATACATCCCTTAGACCGATACGCTCCCACAGAGAGGGCCTTCTCAGGGTGCCGTCGGCCGGACAATGCTGACTGGCGACACCCAGGGGAAGAGCCTTCTCTGTGGCGGGCCCAGCCCTTTGGAACGACCTACCCCCTGAATTACGCACCATCACCGACCTCCGCCTCTTCCGCCAATGTCTGAAGACATACCTTTTCCAACAAGCCGGCCTAGCCTAACCTCCCACGGGGACTTTTAGAAAGTTTTAAATTGGGTATTTTAATAATTTGGCTTTTAGCACAGGATCAGGATAATTTAATATTTATTTTAAATTATGTATTTATTTTGTGTACTTTTGTATATTTTTAAATTTCCTGTGCGCCGCCCTGGGTCCTCTGTGGAGAAGGGCGGGATATAAATATAAATAAATAAATAAAATAAAGCCAGTACCCAAATTATGTAGTTTTGTTTGGTCCAACTCTTATGGAAGCAAGGCCCACTTGACTCCCTCACTGTTGGTGAGGATCACTTTACCAGGTTTACATCTTACAAGGAGGCTCCATTATGGTCAAAGGCTGCCTGTACCTGGTGTTTTCTCCTCCATTTTCTCCCAAGACAGCAATCCTAGGAGGAAGGTTTGGCTGAGAGAGCACTATTGGCTGAAAAATAAAGTAGAACCTGGTTCTTCTCACACCAAGTTTTGCCTCGCCCTCATGCTGTTTGTGATGCACATGGCCTTCCCAATAGTTCTCTGAAAACATCCCTGTTCTCCCCTTGTATTAGTATGAACATGGCTGTGGTAAAAAGCACACTCTGATATTGCCCAAGCTAATTCTTTTGCAAACAGCGTGCAGTAAGTTCATAACGTACAGGAGCAGAGAACAAAAGAACAAAGCAATACCACAAGGAGCAGCTCAACAGGACTTAGGGAACCTTTTAATTTATCCCTTGGAGACCCAGGGAGACAGGGACTTGGCAGGGAACCAACGCACCAAAGACCAGGCCCAGCCCTTTCCCTGGAGAGAAAAAGAGGGGAAGGAAAGTTGGGTCTCCCAAGAAGCCCAGGAGAATAAAGTAGAGGACCAAGACTTGGGAGCACAGGTTACCTTAAAAGAAAATGGAGTGGGTTGAAGCAGAACAAGAAAGGAACTGAACAGGAATTCAGTTATTTTCTCCTCTGCTGATCTCTGGTTTGGATGAGACTCTGATGCATGGGAGCAAAGCAATTAGAGAAACAGCTCTGAAAGCAGGAAGAAGATTGGGGGAGGAGAGGCAGAGACACACGAGAGTCTTCCAAAAGGCAAGAAGCAAGAGTCAGAGGGACCAGGTGTTTTGGTGGTGGGCATGGAAGGGAAATGTAACAGGGCAAAAATGAGAAGACGGCGGTTTTAAAGAAAGATGGTGCCCAGAAGAAAACCAAGAGAGGGACACTAGCCAGCCAGTGAAGGTAGGATTGGAGTGGGGTGGGGTGGGAATTGGGTGTCTCCTTTTTCTTCTTCTTCTTGAATTCCTATCCTTCTCAGAACCAGTTTGCAAGATGGGTGTCCCAGCCAGTCCAGCTCTGATCCTCATAAAATCTAGCTGGAAGAAGGATTGCAGATACTGTAGATGGTTCAGGGAGACTTTTCTGGTAGGAAATGCCACTTGTTAAAGAAAGAGGCAACTGGTGCAAACTAATATCTCATTTTGCCCTTTACCTGGTCATTATCTATTCCTTCCTTCTATATCACATTTTCCCCTATTCTGTAATTGGGTAATCTTTGTGAATCTGAGCATGACCATAGTCGGTCACTTTGCTACTGTGACGTGCTAATGGATGGTAACACCTAGCCATCTTGCAATCTTCTTTCACAGATTTTTATTGGCTGGATGCATGAAATTTAGGATGAACAGATACCCAATTGTTTTACCCCCTAAAATTGGCATATATTAAATAAAACCTACATGCAACAAGAGAATCTAAAGTTGAAATAAGGATAGTTAATCTGTTTAAAATGAGCTACGTGACTTAAACTGAAGTGCATTCGCATGATGCCCAAATCCAGTATTAGTGTCAATTTAAGATATTGGAGGAAGTGCTGGATATTTATATTCAGTTCAATAAAACAGAAGTTACCACTATTAACTCTGTATTTGGGAGTTACCCTTTCATTCTTTATTATGCTTACACATCTAGATTAAAATGGCATGGCGTAAATAATACTTCACAATTCATTTACTAACCCTCAACTATTAACTAGATTAACCCTTATTTATTAACATTTAAAATGTTTAGTAGTTTAATTAGTTGATGACACAAGAGTTGTCAGTTATGTCATCCCATTGACCAAACTTCTTCTGCTTACTTCTGTATCTCGTCCTTGTCTTTGCTCTGATGTAGACCAAGTCCTATGGAAATTTTCAGGACTTCTGGGCCTTTAATTAAGTTTCCTTCTTTTGGGTTCTTTTCAATGGATCAGCTTTGTTGCCTGTCAAGAGCAAAGTTGCTTAACCTTTTATTACTGGTTCTTAGTCTTTGTATTTTTCTTGTTTAATAGCACAATTTCACTTTTTTTAAAAAAATGCACTGTTTTACTTATGCTGACAGAAGAACAGAAAACTTAATGTAGAAACAATAATTCTTTTAGTCAACTGTGTCAGGAATCCTCACCCCCCGGGCCATGGGCCAATGTAGGGCCGTAGCCTGTTCGAAACTGGGCTGTGGGAGAAATGGATCAGCACACCTGCATGAAACTCCATTCACGTGAGTAGACGGTGCTTGAGCGAAGGGTGCTTGTGCTCATGTGTGAAGCTCCACTCGCACGACTGGAGTTTCACGCAAGTGTGCTTGTCCATTTCTTCTCCGGCCCAGTTTCAAACAGGCCAGGCCCCTGGTCTATAGCAGGAAACCCTAACCCCCGGGCCATGGCCTGTGTTCAAATAGGCCACACAAAGGGTGGGCCAGTGCATGTGTGCACATGGGTACACACACAACTCAACTTGCCTCCACTAGTTGACTCAACTCCTCTAATTGAGCTGCGTGTGTGTGTGCAAGTGTATATACAGAGGTCTGCTGCTCACATGGATTGAGCTTACCCAGCCCAGTTTCCCTCTCTTATTTATTTATTTATTTATTTATTTTATTAAATTTATACCCCGCCCTTCTCCAAACGGACTCAGGGCGGCGCACAGGAATACTAAAAATACATACAAAACATCTAAAATTTTTAAAAAACTTATTCTAATAAAAACCTGCGCTAAAACCAAATAAAAAACCCCAAATTTAAAAACTATCTAACAATCAGTAATGGAGGTTAGGCTAGGCCGGCTAGATGGAACAGATGTGTCTTCAGACACTTGCGGAAGAGGCGGAGGTCGGAGATGGTGCGGAGTTCAGGGGGTAAGTCGTTCCAAAGGGCTGGGCCCGCCACAGAGAAGGCTCTTCCCCTGGGTGTCGCCAGTCGGCACTGTCCAGCCGACAGCACCCTGAGGAGGCCCTCTCTGTGGGAGCGTATCGGTCTGAGGGATGTATGGGGCAGGAGGCGGTCTCGCATATAACTAGGCCCCGAGCCATGGGGCACTTTAAAGATGGTCGTCAGAACCTTGAAGCGCACCCGAAAGACCACAGGAAGCCAGTGCAGCTCGCGCAGGATTGGTGTTATGTGGGAGTGTCTAGGCGCTCCCGTAATCACCCGCGCGGCTGCATTCTGGACTAACTGCAGCTTTCGGGTGCACCTCAAGGGGAGCCCCATGTAGAGAGCATTACAGTAGTCAAGTCGAGAGGTGACGAGTGCTTGAGTGACTGTGCGTAAGGCATCCCGGTCCAGTAAGGGGCGCAATTGGCGCATCAGGCGTACCTGATGGAACACCCTCCTGGCCACGGCTGCCACATGGTCCTCCATAGACAGCCGGGAGTCCAGGAGGACACCCAAATTGCACGCCCTCTCCACGGGGGCCGGTGTTTCGCCCCCAATGACCAGAATTGGAATAATCTGGCTGAACCGGGGTGCCGGAAGCCACAGCCACTCAGTCTCTCCCCTCTCCCCAACCCAGGCTGCCAAGCCATAAAGGTTGGGGACCGCTGAATTATGTGATTTGCATATATTTGTAAGTAAAGAAGTAGTTGTGGGTATTCACAAGGAGAAGTGTTAAAAAATCAAGGTGGCTGCTACAGGCTACAGGTAGTCCTTACAACAGTTCATTTAGTGACCGTTCAAAGTTAACAACGGCACTCAAAACCATTTTTCACACTTACGACCTCTGCAGCATCCCCATGATTATGTGTTCAAAATTCAGACGCTTGGCAACTGACTCATATTTATGGCGGTTGCAATGTCCCAGGATCACATGGTCACTTTTTGTGACGTTCTGACAAGCAAAGTCAATGGGGAAGCCAGATTCACTTAACAACTGGGTTACTAATTTATCAATTGCAGCAATTCACTTAACAGCGGTTGCAAGAAAGATCACAAAATGGGACAAAACTCACTTAACAAACATCTCAGCTATAGAAATTTTGGGGTCAGTTGTAGTCATAAATTGAGGACTACTTGTATGTGATCAAAGCCAGAACCTTTCTATGTGCACCATAATACATATATACATACATACATACATACATACATACATACATACATACATACATACATACATACATACATACATAGGAGAGGGCTTTGGTCACATGGCTGTGGCCACCATTTTGACTTTTTTGACACACATACCATCCCTGGGAACAATAATTCTGAAGAAGAGAATGCATTACTGTATTTGTTTTTATACATTGCAACAGCAGCATCTTAAGAACAGTTCCCCCATCTCTTTCTGGTGAGCATTCGTATTTATATGAAGATGGGTTATGCCCTCTGCAGGTTTAGAGAAAAGATGTGTATGTTTAATAAGAGGCACTTTAAAAAGAAACTAAGTGAATGAATAACTTCTGTGGCTTTAGAGTAAACTAAATTAAAACCACATCTCTGTATAAAGGTCTAAGACAGAGAATATTTCCATCAAAGTGAAAGTGAAAGGAATGGGAGATGAGACAGAAATAATCTTGGGAGTAGTCATCTCTAAAACTTTCAATAAAACACAATGACACCCACCTCCAGTTCCATCTAAATCTTTGGTTCCATTGGTGACTGATTAGGAAGAGTGAGAAATGGATAGCAAATTTGCAATAGTACCCGAGGTTTTCTGATTCTCAGAAAATATGAAATGAAAAAATAAAGTTTTCTGGGACTAAATTGGGTGACTAGCATGGAGGAAAACTTGGAGAGATGCCATAATAGGATAAGTATAGACAGTGGTACCTTGGTATTCAACTGTTTTGAAACTCATGGAATTACCCAACACATTTTTATATGAAAATTTTGTCCTGGTATTCATCATTTACTTGGTACCCAATGCACAAGCTAGAACTTGTTGGTGTCAGCTACCTTGTGACTCACTACATTATTCTTTATGGGAAAAATTTATTTGGCCCTGATTGCACCTCCCGGAACTAATTAACGATGAGTACCAAGGTACCACTTTAACTGAAAGATGACCTCATCTAAAACAAATTTATTGACTATGTGCTACAAGGCAACCTTGTTCCTTAATCCTAAATCAACTTGCTATGTTCATTAATTTGTCTCAGGTCAATAGATCTTGGGGATATGTAAAAACAAAGTGAATTCCTTAGATGTGAAATCTGATCTACACAGACCATAGGTATCCTTGCATTAAATCCAATGAGTCTTCCTTCTTCCTCACAGGTGCAAACATTTAGAGAAGAAATCAGTGATCTGCACCCACAACTTCACAGCCAGAAACAGCAATGAACTCTCGGTGCTTCAAGGAGACATATTAGAGGTGAATTTATGCCAACCATGGAATCAACCATGCTAAAAAGAACAGCGGAATCTTTAATATAAAGAAGATGATTGCCTTTGGGAAGCCCAAAATTTGGAAACACACCAATTGTTTGCCAACCTGAAATTTTAATATGAAAATCGACTGGATGATTGTAGTTGTGGTGGGGAAAATAGGAAGAGGAAGAGTATTATGCATGTTCATCACCTTGAGTTATTCAAGAATTACTTATAAAGGATTTATTTCCTTAGTGTATGGTATGAAATACATACAGTAGATAGCAGCAGTAAAGATGTATGGAAAAAAGCAAAACAATAAAATGATACACATAAGAGGAAGATGTGCAGTCAGTTTTGTAAGATATAAGAAAGTCAAGAAATTATATATTTAGTTACAAATATACATTTTATTTTAAAATATGTTAATTCATATAGAATACATTGGTTCATAAAGTAAAATGAGTATTCTATATATTAATGTATTATATCTTATATTGATATTCTACAAACACACACACACTTACTTACTTGCAGGTAGTTCTCGACTTAGGACCATAACTGAGTGCAAAATTTCTGTTGCTAAATGAGACAGTTATTAAGTGAATTTTGCCCCATTTTACCACCTTTCTTGACACATTTGTAAAGTGAATCACTGCAGTTGTTAAGTTGGTAACACGGTTGTTAAGTGAATCTGGTTTCCACGTTGACTTTGCCCGTCAGAAGGTCACAAAAGGGGATCACTGCAACAGTCATACATATGAACCAGTTGCAAAGCAGCTGAATTTTCATCACGTGACTATGGGGATGCCACAACAGTCATAAATATGAAAAATTGTCATAAGTCACTTTTTTCAATGCCTTAGTAACTTTGAACGACCACTAAATCAACTGTTGTAAGTTGAGGACTACTTGTATCTAGGCCATTTATCCAATTAAGCACAGTCTTTCTTAATTGGAGGAAATCCACTTTTCTTCCTGTATAAGCTCTATTATAAAGTAGCAAAGGTGGGACAAAAGACAAGCAAACAAATACAGAACCTTCTGCAAAGTTAGCAACATCCTCTAGTTAAATAATTGTGACGTGTTTGCACACGTGAAATCATGTAACTTTCCTTGGTAGAGGCCATGTGCCCCTATGTGAAAAGTGTAACTGCATAAACAGGCTGTTAAATTGTGCACTGCTGGCAGGGATGGAATTACTTATGAGGCTGAATTAGGACAGTTATGAGTATCACAAAAACTGGTTGGAATGTTGTCTCTGCTTATATGGAAATATTTTCTTTGTTGTTAGGTTCTCGATGATAGTAAGAAGTGGTGGAAAGTCCAGAATTGTTATGGTCAAGTTGGTTACGTCCCTTATAATATTCTTGCTCCAATGCTGAATGGAGATCATTCCAGTATGCAGAACGACAAGGAAATGATTGTAATCCATGAAATCAACCCTATAATAATGAAGGTGAGTTGGACCAGGAGTCCTCAACCCTCAGTCCATAGCCCTGCATCGGTCAATGGCATGCTGTGCGAACAAGTGAACCTCCATCCAGGGATGTAGGCAGCATGTGAAACCACACCTCTTCCGGTCAATGGAAAAACCTTTCTGCATGGACTCTGTCCTTGGTGTCCGAAATATTGCAGGCCACTGAGTTAGACTTCATGATTAGGGCTTTGTTTATTTATTTCTGTTGTTTAACATTCTGTATCCAATGGGATTTAAAATTAAAAACCAATATTTTAAAAACAGCAAAGAAATCAATCCAAACATTAGAACAAAACACAAATGAAATGTATTTATTAAGGTATTTACAGCTCACAGATTAGGACTCTGGAAGGCCTACGATACAAAAAATGATGGGGTTGAATAGCCTTCACTTTACTTAATCTTCTCCAGATATGTTAACTTATAACTTGATGATCCACACTTGACCCAGGTAGTCCTCAATTCATGATCACAGTTGGGACTAGAATTGCCATTTCTTTCTGAGATGATTGTTAAGTGAATCACATTCAATTTTACAGACTTTTTTGGGGCACAATTAAACACATTACTATAGTTGTTGAGTGTATCACACGGTCATTAAATGAATCAGGCTTCCTCCATTGACTTTGCTTATCTTTGCCAGCTGGGAAGGTCACAAATGTGATCATAGGATGCTGCAATGGTCATAAATACATGCTGGTTGCCAAATGCCTGAATTTTGATCACGTGATACAAAGAACGTCATGTGGGTTTCGCTGGTAACAAGGCACCAGATGAGGAATATCAGTCAGGAGAAGCAGAATGGAGGATAGGGAAGGAGGCTAGTGAAGGGATTCCTTCATGTGGCAATATGGCTTTGCAAGTCCCGCCTGTATCTCTGGATATAAGAAGCTGAGGACATGAAATGGAATATGCTTAGGCAGGGGTCCCAGAACTGGATCGCGGCCTGTTCAGAACTGGGCCACGAAAATGGCAAGCTTGAAGGTCCGTTTACATGAGCAATGGATGGACCTGCTCGTGTGTCGTCGTCCCCACCAGTCCACCGAGCCAGAAAGGTTGGGGACCGCTGTGCTTCAGGATATCCTGGGAGAATCTATTGGCGATTATTAGAAACCAAATACTGGACTAGATCAGGGGTGCGTTCCGGCCAGCACTACTGCCGGCTTGCTTGTGTTCACGCTTCGCTGCGCGTGCAACTGAAAAACAAGATGGCAGTGCCGATGGTGCCTAGCAGGGAACCAGTTTGGGGATGTGGGAGGCCTGGGTTGCTGCCGTTTCCAGTGACCCAGGCTACCAAACCAGTACCGGTTCGGCCGAACGAGGCCGAACCAGTAGGAACCCACCATTGGACTAGGTCTTGGGGGGATCCAGCATTGCAGCACAGAGGTCAAAGAGACTTAATAAAGCCTGGTGAGATTTAGGGAAAGCAATCAAAACTTTCTCCCTTTGAGTTCTAGAATGAGGATCTCCAACCTTTTAGATTCCGCAGATAGGCAGCGGCAACTTAGGCGGTTTCAGAGGCAGTAGGAAGGTAATGGTTTCAGGCGAGCAACCTAAATCCCGTGCATGCACAAATGAAGCTACGTGCATTCACCTGCCACTTTAGCAGCCTGGTTCCCAACAAACCAGACCCTGGTAGTGGTCTGCACCCCAGGGGTTTGCAACGCCTGTTTAGAAAATGCGGAATATCAAAGATGGATGAGGGTGGAATCATATCTGTATTCCACATGCATAACTTTATTTAAACCAGCAGACAAAAAATCACTTGTTAAAAAGTCCAAGAGTATACCAGGATCCAAATGAATGGGGATTTTATATATTAAAACCCAGACACTATAAAGCAGGGGTCCCCAACCTTTGCAACTTTAAGTCTGAAGGACTTCAGCTTTCTGAATTCTCCAGCCAGCAAAGCTGGCTGGAGAAGTCTGGGAGCTGAAGTCCTTCAGACTTAAAGTTGCAAAGGTTGGAGACACTTGCTACAAAGGACTAATTGCTTGTATATAATTAATGTAGCCTTGTCACCATGATTTTTTGTGACATCTCTCCCAATCAGAAATAGACGTTTGCCATTTGTTGTCCTCCCTTTCTTTCTCTGCATAGATACCACCACCTCAGCCACCAGTCAAGACCCAACATCTACAGTCCGATGGTGTAAAATGGACGAGCATGGAGGACCTTGATGTGGACCCCAGTAAGAAAGGTGAGACCCCTTTTTCATTTGGAATTGAAGAGCCAGCAAGCACGTTATGGCAGATTATCTTGTGCACTAAGCTCAGGTTGGAACATAGACAGCATAGTTCAAGCTTATCCAGGCCTAAAATTTCAAGCCTGGTGGTATACGGAATTTTATTATGAGCAGAGGAGTTGAGGACTCTTCTTGTAAAATACCTCTGGACCCCCTCTAATGTTTTAGTGTCTGAAATGCAGTGTGGGTTCCAGGCAGATGAGCAGTATCCAAGGATAGATCTGGTAAAGATTTTATATACCCTAGTTAGCAGCATAGCGTTACCAGAGAGAAAACTGCGTAAAATAAGGTTGAGAACTCTGAATGCCCTTTTGGCAATGTTGTTACAGAGAGCTCTGGGGCTTACAAGAAAGCAATATGGTCTATAGTCCAAACAACGAAACTAGCTTCTCAATGGTTTCCTAACATGTTTGATCATGTGATGTTAGAAGGAAAGTATAGAAATACAATTTTCGCAGAACGAACCTGCTCCTACCACCTGTAAAACCTGAGACTTTATGAAGGTGACGGTTTGTTCTCTGAGCTTGTGGGTTGGTTTAAGAACATTTTGTTACCAGGCTAGGCAACATCTCCAGTGGAGTTTAGGGGGGTGTCAGTGTCCGTGTTCTTCTGTTTATAAGGGCTTCAAAATGGGTCAGGTCTTGTGATGGGTCAGGTGTGGCTTGGGGTGGGTTCTTGCTTTTTCTACTGCTGGTTCACTCAGAGATGTGTTTCTGGCACATGTGCACTTCGGGCATGCACATGCTTTATGTGTGCTACGTGTGCATGCACAGTAGTTAAAATATTGCTTCTTTGCATGCACAGAAGCAAAAAACAATGGCAGCGCCTATGGTGCCGTCTATAAAACCGCTTCAGGGGTGTGGCCTGCTGAGTTACTACCGACTTGGCCGAACCGCGCCAAATCAGTAGGAACCCACCTCTGGTGTGAATGTGTCAAGTGAGGCTCTTGTGATGGGTCTTGCAAATTGCAAGTCATTGGCCACCCTACCACCCCCCCATACTCATGATTTCATCGAAGCCTGGCAATCCACAAGCAATTCCATCAACAGACACATGGACCTACAACCAGGCTACAAACCCCTCAGAATCCAAATCAATCGCACAGCCACCTAGACACAGCACTGACCCTCAACCAACCCATCCAAGTCCACCCCACAGCTAGCACTTCACCTCCCAATGACCCTCACCTGACAAGACCTATTACAAGACTCTCATTTGACACATCATCACCTGACCCATCACGAAGCCCTTATAAAGAGAACACCAACATCCGCTAAACTCTACTGAAAATGTTACCTAGGCCTGGTAACAAAATGTTCAAAAACCAAACCCACAAGCTTGGAGAACAAATCTTCACCCCCATCCAGGGGTGAAATTCAGCAGGTCCTGGAGAATCCATAGCGGAAATTTTGAGTAGTTTGGAGAACCGGCAAATCCCACCTCTGGCTGGCCCCAGAGTGAGATTTTGCAATATCCATCCCCCAGGAGTGGGGAGGGAATGGGGATTTTGCAGTATCCTTCCCCTGCCACACCTACCAAGCCATGCCTACAGAACCGATAGTAAAAAAAAATTGAATTTCACCACTGCCCCCATCCTACACCCGAGCTACAGATATTCACCACTATTGAGATCCTATCTCATGTCCTGATGTCTTTTCCAGAGCACTCAGCGCCCTACCCTCATAACTCCCCTTGCTAAGTGAAGAACTACTTGCTCTGGCAATGATCTCATTTTCTTTCTACCTCCTGGCTACTTCTTTCAATTAAAGAAGTTCTTTCAATTAAACCACTTGCTGGTTTGTTTTCCCAGATGTACTCCCTGTTAATGATACAGCAAAGAACATTACCTAAAGCCCTAGAATGAGGTCCCTGAAAACAATAGACCTGGTTTTCCAAATGCTTGGTGTAAATTGTTGTGGATAATCCAATCTTTTAGATGTCTTTGCTTCAACATTTGGAGTTCTCAGAAATTATCGTGATGCTGGCTGATGATATGAGTTGTTAACCATTAGATGCCCAGATCCAGGAAGGTTGCAGTCATGTTCTCATATTGGGAAGTACAGATAGTCCTTGATTTATGATCAGAATTGAGCCCAAAATTTATGTTGCTGAATGAGACATTTGTTAAATGAGTTTTGCCCCATTTTACAACCTTTCTTGGCATAGTTGTTAAATTAATCATTGCAATTATTAAGTTAGTGACATGGGTGTTAAGTAAATCTGATTTCCCCATTGATTTTGCTTGTCAGAAGGTCAGAAAAGGTGATCATATGACCTCAGGACACTGCAACTATCACAAATATGAACCAGTTGCCAAGTGTCTGAATTTTGATCACATGACTAAGGGGATGCTGCAACTTTCCTAAGTGTGAAAAACTTTTTCCAGTGGTGTAATTTTGAATAGTCACTAAACAAACTGTTGTAAGTTGAGGACTACCTATATCCACATTATTTGAAGTATTGGAGAGATCAAATAATCTAATCCTACAAAATTCTAAAGGAACTCAGCATATTCATTTATAGCAGGACACTGTAGAAGGAATATGACTGTTGCCTCTTGAATTAAGGGCTACAAATGGAGAGGCGCAAACTTGGTAGACCACCCTCTTCTCCCATCCTCTCCCCCCTCATCCCACCCAGATCTGTTGCTCCAAGAATGGTGCATCCATATTCAGCAGTGAATGTTTTGAAGTGGTATGTTTTCTTCTGGGCATCTTCTCCTTCTTCCTAGCATATTCCAGCAGATGCAGGATCTACTTTTTGGATCACTGAACACCACTTTCCATGGTCAGCTGCATCTCCAGGGCACAGGTCCATGGCTTGCAGGTCATTGTTTATGATGTCTTGCCATTTCTGTTTTGGATGCCCGTGAGGTCACCAGCCATTGACTTCTAGTTGGCAAGCAGTCTTGGCAATGGTGGAAGATGTTGTTCTCTGGACATATCCATACCAGCAGAGCCAACCTTCTCCCATCTTCTCCATAATTGTTGGCACACCAAAGTGCTGTCAAATGGCGTCATTTGTGATATTTTCTTCTGGGCATGATCTTCTCCAAAGTATATAAGTGACTCTGGAATAACAGGACATCTGGAAGAAAAACACAAAGTTTTTGGAAGAGAACCTATACTGGATTTTTCGAAGTATAAGACACACCTTTTCTCCAAAAAAATGAGGGTGAAAATCTGGGTGCGTCTTATACAGCATTTTTGGCCTCCTGACCCCCCCCCCCTTTGCAAAAATGGCCATGCAGAGGGTTTGGGAGGCCTGTGAAGTGCTCCTGGGGGCTGGGGAGGGCAAAAAAGAGTGAAAAATGGGCTGATTTTGCTCGTTTTTGCCCCCCTTCCAGCTGCAGGAGCACTCTACAAGCCTCCCAAAGCTCTGCATGCCCTTTTTGATTTTGCAAAAAATGGGCTGGTTTTTTTGCTCATTTTTGCACACACACCCAGCCCCCAGGAGCACTCTTCAAGCCTCCAAACACTCTGCGTGCCCCCTCCTTTTTTTTCTTTTTTCTTTGCAAAAACCGAGGCGTCAGAGGGTTTGGGAGGCCTGCAGAGTGCAAAAAAAAATTTTTTTTAAATTAACTCTTCAAAATCATGGTACGTCTTATACTCGGGTGCATCTTTTACTCCAAAAAATACAGTAGTTCTTGAAGTTACCTACATGCAAGGACAAATCATTTGCTTCTCCATGCCCGCTTCCTTCCAATGAACCCATGAATGACATCTCTTTCTGCTCTGGTAGATCACTTCACCATGGTCAATGAGGAGCTCGTCCTGAGGCTGGCCAACGGGACAAGTGGCGGTAGTAGGACTCTTCACATCCCACGGACTCTGGATACGGATGTCCCTTTAGACTACAATTCAAATTCTGATCAAGTCCGGACCTGGTTGGAGGCCAAAGGGTTCAATCCACTGTGAGTTGGCCCATGCTTCTCTTTGAAAAAATACATGGGTTGGTAATGAAATCCAGGCACCTACTTCCTGATATTTCTCTTTAAATCATATCAGATTCTAGATCAGAGATGCCATGCATGTCAACATTCTTTGTAGTTGAAAAACATCTAGTTTGAATGACTTTCATCGAATGACTTCTCAATAGCCACAATATAAAGCAGCAGCAACAGCCTGAATTAGGAATAGCAGTAGCACTTAGACTTATATACCGCTTCATAGTGCTTTTACAGCCCTCTCTAAGCAGTTTACAGAGTCAGCCTCTTGCCCCTAACAATCTGGGTCTTCATTTTACCACCTGGGAAGGATGGAACGCTGAGTCAACCTTGAGCCTGCTGAGATTTGAACTGCTGAATTGCAGCTAGAAGTCAGCTGAAGTAGCCTGCAGTACCGCACTCTAACCTCTGTGCCACCCAGCTCTTAGTTGATAGGCTTCTAAAATATGCAGCTGAAATATGATTAACTATGGATTTTAAGTGTGTACCTAACAGACGGTAACTCAAGTTAAGAGTAAAACTGTGTTAAATAAGATTCCTGTTTGATTGGGGCGGTGGGAGGAGTCTCTCACAGGCTAACACCAGTCAATATGGACCTAGCAACTATCTGATTGGCTGTCACTTACCCAATGACGAAAGAGGTATGGTTGCTCAGTGACCTTATCACGTTGGAGATAGTCTTTGCTGCAGTCGTTAGAGTCCTAGCACTGTATGGTGCAGTGAGCTCCTGTCACACAGCCCAGCTTCGGGGGCTCTAGTAGTTTAAGAATATGTTCTATGCAAACAGATAAATAGATCCCACTTGGGTGGAGAGATGAGCTTCATGCAGTTAAAATTCTGCTGGCACTGGACCTTCCCAATTGCAATGCAAATTTGTGAGGCAAATTCGGTGGAGGCTCAGGGCCCAAGATGAAGCTGAAGAAAAGTAATTTGTTTTTTCTTTCTGGTGTGGAGCTAGCTCACCTCATGTGGAGCATCTTGGAAAACACATGAGAGTGAATCAAGGAGGGCTAGCAATCTTAGGCAGTCAGCCTATTACTCTTCATTAGAATTGTGGTCTCCTAGCTAATATAACATCACCTTATGCTAAGTAAATAAATTAAACTCAATGGGGATTTTTTAAAAAAAAGAGTTTTATTATTTTTTATTTACAAAAATAAACATTCCATCTTTCCTTATGCAGTGTGTTGTCTGGGTACAAATATCTCTGTGCAACATCCTTCTTCTTTTGCCACATCTTTCACGTTCATATTAACATTATTTCTTTAAGTTTAGTATTATAATATATTGAGCATTTAAACATTATGGAACTCTCAATTCTTCTTCTTAATATCTTCTAGTAATAATATCATATCAACATTAAACATCATTATTCTCATCATACACATACTAATAGTTTTTGCCTTATTTATAACTCTATCTAAGTGTATTATCTACTTACTTTTTAGCTTTCATCATTTCCAAACTCTTTTCTCTCTCCAATCATTGGTAAAATACTTCTCAATGGGGATTTTTTTTTAATTGGTGCTTTAGACATTATACTATTTGGTCAAAAGAGCTGTCAGTGTGACCTAGTTAGAGGTCCCTTTCAAATCCGTTTCACAGTTTAAATGACACTCTATTTATTCTGCCTACTCTTTTCCCTGCTTCCTGCAGGATTGTCAGTGCCTTGGGAGTTTTCAATGGTGCTCAGCTCCTTTCCTTGCAAAAGGATGAGTTGAGAGCTATCAACCCAGAAGAAGGACCTCGAGTGTACAGCCAGGTTACCATCCAGAAAGCCCTCCTCAAGGTACCAGGGATTTTGAAATCTCTTCCAAGGGTTGGGTGAACTAAGACCCTCAAGAGAACTAAGAAACTAAGAAATCTAGCAAGATTCAGCAAAGATATAAGGATTGGGAATAAAAGGGCTGAGAGGGATGGGACAGCACAAAGGATGCCAAAGTTTCAAAGCAGTAGATGACATAATGAGAGTTTTGTACTTGAAAGTCAAGTACTTCATCCTTAATTTTCTATTATTTTCTTCTAGGATTCTGGGAAAATGTCAGAGCTAGAAGCCGTAATGGCAAGACAAAAAAGAAAAGCAGAAGGATTGGACTAACAGAGCTCTCTTTTTGTGTGGTGGTGTGTCTTTGCTAAAGAAATGTGGAAATGCCAGATCTTTCTATAGGATCAGAGTCTACATTGTGTAGGGAGATCTGTGTGAAAGAATTGGTGACAATTGTTACTGTGGGTGTTTTATATTCTTGATTTGCTATAAAGAAGAGAAACCTACTGGTATCCCCAGTTTCATGGAACAATCTTCTAGCACTCTCCCTATTCCTTAGTCCTCTTTTTTTTTTTTTAAATAAAGAAAATAATTACGTCCTATAGGACCTACATTATCTCCATTTTGGAACAATTTGCTTAATTCTTCTTGTTGAATTATCTCTCAATCTCTCAGTAGGAAAATACAAATATGATATAGTGTGTGCTATCATTCATTCAATTTTAGTTTTTTCATTAAACATCAGCCTGGATATTGTTGAACAGATTTCCCCCCCCCCCACAGTTGTATAGTCTTGTGGACTATGCATGTAAATCCACATAAAAGCAATAATTTTATGCACAGTTAATTTAGTCCAAAAACATTGTAGGAATTGTAGCCAGAATTCTGCCTGCATGTTCAGTGAGTGACATTTTGCAGCTCTATGAACTTTTAAAGCAGACCATCCTGTCTAGCCAAAATGACTCCATCTGTCCTATTTTTGATAGGTTCCTGAGAAATAATAGCTCAGCATAAAAAAATTAAATAATCTAAGGAAGTAAGTGTCATAAAAATGATGTATTATTATTATTATAAGAGTTAATTGCTTAAAATTCAGAGGCCTTTGTTGTCACAGAACAATACATTTTTTGGTCACTAGGTGGCAGTCGGCAGCCTCTATGTTCAAACCAAGCTGTTTAGCTACAAATAATTTCCCTGCAAATCAAAAAGATTTAGCCAGATTTTTAAGATTTAGCCAGCTTGTTCCTATTGTCCTGAAAGCATTTGTTATGGAGAAAATGAACTGAATCATCTGCTTTGAGGGAAAATGTGATGCTTCAACTTAAAAAAAAAGACTTTATCATAAAATGGGGCCATTTGCCTTGAAACTTGCTGTGCTGAGGTTTCATTAGGTTAAGTGTGTATTTGTGTATGTGTGTGTTAGCTAACTATTTAATTGGCTCTTTTTTCCAATAGTTTTCTCACAATTTGATGAACATGTGTAGAACAATGCACCATTATTTTGATTGCTGTGCTACTAAGGCAGTTTTTGTTAGAAGTTTCTTGAGTTCAGTTTTATCCCTAAAACTAGCAGTTCTCCACAAATTGTTTACTCCAAGCTGCCGGTAAGATTAATGGTTTTATGGAAGAGAAAGGTGTGGATGGTAGAAAATACTGTAAGCTGATTTCCTATAATAAATCTAATGCAAGAAATATTTATTTTAAGTCTATTTATATAACATTATTATTTCTATTAAAACAAATATTAATATTTTTTTAAAAAATATTGATTTTTAAAACTTCTTTTTTTTAAAAATGAAATTGATTTTGAAATCTCTCTCTGGAACAGGGTCCCTAGGTAAGTGTCCCATTAAGCCAAATGGGTTTCTGAGCAGCTTGTAAATCTCCCAGGAAATAACACTCTAAACAACATTTTTAAGGCCAGAAATTCTGTTGTCTGGCTGCTTTGCAGGAGAGCATCATTGTAGAAGGACTACAAATCAACCCCAAGATCATATATTCCTCGTGGGGCCACTGATGAATCTAACACAGGTAGTTCTCATCTTACAACAGTTAATTTAGTGACCATTCAAAGTTACAACCACACTGGAAAAAAAGTGACTTATGACCATTCTTCACACGACCATTGCAGCATCCCCATGAACATGTGATCAAAATTCAAATGCTTGGCAACTGATTCACACTTACGACAGTGTCCCAGAGTCACGTGATCCCTTTGTGTGACCTTCTGACAAGCAAAGTCAATGGGAAAGCCAGATTCACTTAACAACCATGTTGCTAATTTAACTGCTGCACTGATTCATTTAGCAAATGTGGCAAAAAAGGTCAATAAAAAGGGGCAAAACTCACTTAACAAATGTCACGCTTAGCAACAGAAATTTTGGGCTCAATGGTAGTCATAAGTCGAGGACTACAGGTAAGGGGTTTCAGTTTAGTTTGCACCCAGCAAATTTAGCACAGTCTAAAAAGACCACACAGGAGACCATCTCTCATTGGTAACTAATTAAAATTTGCACATTTTATGTTTCTGATTTATTTTCTCCAAACTTCCTAAGAGGCCAACTACTTGTTTGTTGTAGTGGGACATGATAGAAATGCAGTATCTCTTATTGTTTCAGAACTTGGGGAGATTTTATGGAAGATATTGTTAATTACATTAAAATCTGTAAATAAAGTTTTTGAGCAATTACCTGCCTCACAGTTCTATATATGTCTGTCGGAACCCTGACACATGCAAGCAATGAATAACAATGCAACTGATGCAAATACACCGATCTATTAATCTCATTAGGATTTTCATTGATCATTTATTGACCTACTGATGTTTTCATTTCACCCAGTAGAAAATAAACTTCTGGAATGATATGTTTTAGTGGCAGAGTTTCAGTGGTATTCTTCCATGTTAAACCATTATATACTGTAACTTCAGGGCTGCTGTTTCTCCTAAGACTCGTTATTCATATTTATTCTATTTTTATAGACTGTAGAAGGGCAAAACATCGAAGTATTTCTACTCTTTGATGGAATTCTACATTTTCTTCTACTGGTTCAGTTCATGCATCAGCTTTCTATGTCAGGTCTGGTCTTCTGGATTCTCAGGATCTTTCTCCAATCCACATGATTGATTGATGCCTTGGTCTTCTGGCTTTTTACTTGAGAGCTCAGGATTGTGTCTGTAGAGTCCCAAATGTCTAGGCTGCATAAACAGAGGGATAGAATCTAGATCATGTGAAGTGTTAATGCCACTGTATAGTGCCTTGGTAAGGCCACACTTGGTAAGGCCACACTTGGAATACTGCATACAGTTTTGGTCGCCACAATGTAGAAAAGACGTGGAGACTCTGGAAAGAGTGCAGAGAAGAGCAACCAAGATGATTAGGGGACTGGAGACTAAAATATATGAAGAACGGTTGCAGGAACTGGGTATGTCTAGTTTGAGGAAGAGAAGGACCAGGGGAGACATGATAGCAGTGTTCCGATATCTCAGAGGGTGCCACAAAGAAGAGGGAGTCAAACTATTCTCCAAGGCACCTGGGGGCAGGACAAGAAGCAATGGGTGGAAACTAATCAAGGAGAGAAGCAACTTAGAACTAAGGAGAAATTTCCTGACAGTTAGAACAATTAACCTCTGGAACAGCTTGCCTCCAGCAGTTGTGAATGCCCCAACCCTGGAAGTCTTTAAGAAGATGTTAGATAGCCATTTGTCTGAAATGGTATAAGGTTCCTGCCCACGCAGGGGGTTGGACTAGAAGACCTACAAGGTCCCTTCCAACACTGCTATTGTATTGTATTGTATGTAGAACATAGAATAATCAGGTTGGAAGAGACCTTGGAGATCTTCTAGTCCAGTGATGGCAAACCTTTTTCTTACGGCATGCCAAAATTGTGTGCACAGGTGCTATCGCATGTGGGTGCCCACATCACTTCACTCCTCCCCGCCCACCTGTGCATGCTCACCTGACCCCCCTCCCCCACATATGCATTCCCTAACTTCCGGATGGGCCGTTTTTCACTCTCCTCAGCCTCCGGAAGCTTTCCTAAAGCCTGGGGAGAGTTAAAAACGACCCCAATGGCCTAACCAGAAGTTTGGGAACAAACTTCTGGTTGGGCGTTTGGGGCTGTTGTTCGCCCCAGGCTTTTCTCAAGCCTGGGGAGGGCAAAAATGGCCTCTCCAACCCTCCAGAAGGGCAAGAAATCAGCTGACTGATGCACATATGCATACTAGAGCTGATGGCTCGCGTGTCAGCAAATATGGCTTCGCGTGCCACTGTGGCATGCATGCCATAGGTTCACCATTGCGGTTCTAGTCTAACCCACTGTTCAAGGTAGGAGATAATTTTGAGCGGTCTGGCAGCTTAAGGGAAGCCTCCTGAAGGTCGCTGAAGCCTCCGGACAACTCAATATGACGCTTCAAGCAAATCGGACGTCACTTCCAGTTTCGGTGGCGTGTCATTTTGTGTGCTTAGAGGCTTCAGGGAAGTTCATAAAGCCTCCAGAGGGCCTCGGGGGGGGGGGAAGGCTCTTTTCGCCCTCCCCAGGCTCCTATAAAGCCTCTGGAGCCTGGGGAGGGTGAAAAGAGCATGCAAAAAAGGGCGAATTCAGCTGGCCAGCACACGCATGTGCACTGGCCAGATGACAGGGCATCGCCTCACGTGCCTTGACAAATGGCTTCCTGTCCCGCCATCCCTACCTATAACATTCTGGACAGAAGGTTGTCCAATCTCTTCTTAAAAACCTCCAGTGATGGAGCACAACTTCTGGAGGGAAGCCATCCCACTAATGTATTCTCACTGTAAGGAAATTTCTCTTTAATTCTAGTTTCTAGAATCTTTCTTTAATAATCTTCCGTCTATTAATTTTTGTCCTGCTCTCAGGTGCTTTGGCGAATAGGTGGATCCCACCTTCTCTGTGACAACCCCTCAAGTTCCAAAAGATTGTTATCATGCCACCTTATTCCTTCTCTTCATTGGACTAGACATACCTAGTTCTTCAACATCTTTTGTGTACCATGTGGTGTCATCATTTTACCCTAATAGCAACACCCTTTTGAGTTTAAAAAACACACACCAATCAATGAGCTCCATGATCTAATGAGAACGTAACCTGGATTTTCTCCATGCCTGTCCAATACATCAATTGCTATTTCTACAAAGCTCCCTCCTTGCCTCCCACTGCTGGATAGAAACCACAACACTGCTTATTTGGCCTTGCTTGGAGGAAAGCAAGTCCAAGCAGCTTGTTTTGAGGAAAGTGTCTGGATTTTGCAACTTGAACACTGTGGTAAGCACTGTTTATGAAGCAGATTCTTCTAATTCCTGACAGAGAAGACCAGACCCTTTTGGAGCGGGTCTGGGCGTGCTTTGGAGGGCAGATCCCAAAATGGGCTTGGCCTACCAACTTCAAGCAGCCTGGAAGAATGGAGGGGTGGGGAATGTTGACTCTGTTTTGCCTGGCATGTTGGGTCCATGGAGTCATGGATCCCATGAACTCATAATAGCTCAGCGAGGTATCCAGAAGTTTCAAGATAAACAGTGACATGTGCTGAAGATGGAATGTGAATTCTGGTTTGACAAGGGTATTTAGGACTGGGGTTGGGAGCTACTAAGAAAATGACTCAGTCCTGGCATGAAAGATCACTTCAGTTGCCAAATTCCAATATATTGCCACACACACACACACACACACACACACACACACACACACACACACCTTCAGAGATCTTCCCCTTGAGTTTCTCAACCAGCAGCAATCTCCATTGGGGAAGCAGCCATAGAAGATGTTGTGAATAGGAGAGGGCTAGAGGAAAACCCAGAATTTTATTATGGATTAATCAACTGTCTAGGACTAGGTAGTTATGTGGGTCTTGGGCTTTCCTTTCAATAAATTGGAAAACCAGGATGTAACTTTGTGGACAGCAGGCAAGAGACCCACAGGAAGACTGTCAACTGGTTGAACAGCCACACTCATCAAAAGATCATAAATAATTCTCAACCATCCTCCAGAAAGGTGTCAAATAGGGTGCAGTAGAGCTCCATCTTTGCTTCTGTATTGTTCAACATTACAACATTTCTAGAAAGTGGAATAGATGAAAGTGATGCTTATCAAATTCGCAGATAATTGATTAGACTTTAAACAACAAAATCATTGAACATTTTTTGACTTTGGGGGAAAAAATCCAGCATGATGATGTTCAGTGGTGACCAGTGTGAATCTTTTATCTTAATAGAGGTTTTAAAAAAAATGGATTAAGGAGACCTGGTGTCTACTGTCCAACAAGAGAACTCAAAACAAGGAAACACTCTTGGAAGATTTGAATTCCCAAAAGAAAAACTATATTGGATACACCATATTGGTAACTGAAGAAACAAAAACAAAGCTGGTTTACCCACGCAAATACTTGCCTAGTTAAGCAATAGATTGCCCTTCTCCCCACCCCTGGTGATCCGATTGTCCAATTATGAGATGTCCTTTTGTTATGGGAGAATCCATCTCTTTCTCAAGCACCTTCAGTGGTGACCTTGATGGTTTCAAAGCTCTCATGAGCTCCCCATTCCATTTCCCCCTTCCCTCCCCCAGTTCATTGGCAAGTTGAAAAGTATTAAGGTTTGAAAGAAGCAAAATGATTCAATCTTGACACCTGGATTAGCAGAAGTAAATATGAGAAAGATCTAAAAGTGCTAGTGGATTATCAACTGAATAAGCAAGCAGTGAGATGCATCAGTTAAAAAGACCGATGCAGGATTTTTGCTATACCAATGCCACATTCAGATAGCTAGAAGTAATTGTCCCATCATACTCTTTGCTAGTTGGATTTCATTTGGAGTTACGATGGGTTCAGGACATTGCATTTTAAAAGAGACACAGGGAAGGTGAAGTCGATTCAGGGAAGTACAACCAGGATTAAAGGGTCTAGAAACCAAGTCCTATGAGGAATAATTAAAACCCCGAGTCATATTTAACTTGAAAAGTAATGATTGGTATAATAATGAGCTACATAACTCTTTAAGAGTGTAGCATACCTAAAGGAGAACAATCTGTTCTCTGTTGATACCTTAAGCCTGATAAGGACGAAGGATTAAAACAAAAAAAGCGAAGATTCAGGCTGAGTATTAGGAGAAATTTAAACATGTTACAATTTCCAGAAAACTTGTAGTTTTCCCTTTAGTAGCATTTTGTAAATGGAGTCTTGGGTGACCACCAATCATGGACACCTGAGTGGATCCCTGCAAAAGTGAAAGGTTGGATTATACAATACGTCTGACAGCTATCTGTCAGACGGGCTGCTCACACATTCCTTATACAGATCTTCCCTACCTCATCTGACCACAGAAAATTAACTATTAAAAGAGTATCCGTCTGTTTTCTATGAGAGGGATTCTTTATTATTTGTAGGAAGCAGCTTTCAGTCATGTAAGCTTCTATCCATACTCCAGAAAGATCCAGATACAAGTTGACCATCTCAGTGGGAAAGAATTAGGTAACCAAGATCACAAAAAAGCAGCAGCGGAGGAAAAGCTTAAGAGGAGGAATTTTTCTGTCCTAGGCTGCTACCCCTCTAAATTATAGCCTTGTGAAATGAAACTCCCTCTAAAATCCATTCAAATTGGAAAACAACATCCAGGGCAGAATTATGAGTTTATTCAATGCTGCCCTGTTACCAAACTCACATCTGCTACTGAAATAGTTTTTCTAATGACCAGTTTAGACAAACCACTAATCAAGCAGTGAGGTTTTTCCTGATTTCCGGAGTCAATCAATCAATCAATCAATCAATCAATCAATCAATCAATCAATCAAAATAGAACTGAAAGGGACCTTGGAGGTCTTCTAGTCCAACCCCCTGCTCAAGCAGGAGACCCTATACCAGTGATGGCTAACCTTTTTGCCATTGAGTGCCAAAAGCGGGGGAAGTGCAGGGGGGGTCATGCATGGATGTGCCCACACCCATAATTCTAATGCATGTGACCTCCCATGCATGCATGCATGAACCCCCCGCACATGCACACAGGACCTACCCATCCCCGTGCATGCACACCCTCCCCCTGCTTTTTGCACACGATGGACCTGTTTTTTGGGAACAGACTTCCGGGTTGCCCATAGGGCCATTTTCTGCCCTCTGGAAGCTTTAGAAGGCTTCCCCGAAGCCTCTAGACAGGGAGAAAAACGTCCAATGTGTAAACTGAAAGTCCGTTCCCGAACTTCTGGTTTGCACCCTCCAGGCGAAAAACGGCCAAAAGTGAAGGCCGAAGGCACTTGGCCAACACGCATATATGCATTGGAGCTGACAGGGCAACACCTCACTGTAGGTTCACCACCACAGCTCTATACCATTTCAGGTAAGGAACTATCCAGTCTCTTCTGAAAAATCTCCAGTGATGAAGCATCCACAACTTCTGATGGCAAACTGTTCCATCGGTTAATTGTCTTCACTGTTAGGAAGTTTCCCCTTAATTCCAGGTTGCTTCTCTCCTTGATTAGTTTCCATCCATTGTTTCTTGTTCTGCCCTCAGGTGCTTTGGAAAATAAATTGACCCCCTCCTCTTTGTGGCAACCTCTCAAATACCGGAATACTGCTATCATGTCACCATGAGTACTTCTCTTCTCTAAATTAACCAAACCCCAAACCCGCAACCGTTGTTCATATTTTTTAATCTCCAAGCCTTTACTCATCTAAGCTGCTGTTGTTTGCACTTTTTCTAAAGTCTCAACATCTTTTTTGTAGTGTGGTGACCAAAACTGGATCCAGTATTCCAGGTGTAGCCTTACTAAGGCTTTATAAAGTGGTACTAATACATCATGTGATTTTGATTCTATGCTTCTGTTTATACAACCAAAGATTGTATTAGCTTTTTTGGCCGCTGCCACACATTTTTGGCTCAGTTCTCTACAGACGGATATAGATTTTATTATATATGTGGACATTTACACATGCATGTATTGGTTATTTAAGTATGATCATAGCTCTGTGTTAGGATGAGTTCCTGTTCATTCCAAGTAGGGCTGAAAATTTAAAAACAAGGATAACAGACAATAGAATTAGACAGAATGATCTGATGTAATAGCCTTTTTTTCTTCACAATCTCTATATTCTTTATTAATATGTTCATTCAGACCTTGTGATTGCTATGATCATTATCTTTCTCAGTGCATCAAATGACTGTGCTGCTTCTGTTCATCCCTTTCTTCCCTCAGGCCTGAAGTTTTCCTCAGCTGGTCTGATGAACAGCTGTTTGAAGAAGCCAACTCCAGTTGTTTTGGCCCAGCCATTGCTCCCTTGAGCTTCCTCTTTTGGCAGTAGCTCACAGGTTGTAGTTGTAGCAGAGCCTGGCTAGGCAATTAAACCCAGCCCTGACTATGTCTCTTTGAGGCCTAATGATTGCCCAACTCTTTTCTAAATGTGTGTGCCATGTACAGGCATATGTCTCTCGCTTCTTTCGCAATACTCTTGACCCACATATTTGCCCCTCTGCCATTCCCCCACTTAAAGCCCCAGTGCTCATTGTATTTAGCACAACTCCCCTGAAGGACTGCAGCAGGAACAGCTGGTTTTCGGCACTTTTGACTCCAGTCAAGAAACTTGTGTTTAACCAAAAGCATTTGGAGTGGCTCTGTTTTCGTTCTGAAATAGGATCCCACCAGCTCAGCTCTGACCCCAGCGCGTGGGCTAAAGAAACTGAGGAGGCACAATGTGGGGCCATGTGTTACCCTCCGCCAATCTGTGTGCACATTCATTTTCGGAGCTACACTGAATTGTTCCCCATCCACCCGGTCGGCTGTTTCTTCTTCGCTAGTCATTAATCCTGTCAGAAAATCCACTTCCTGCCCTCATAAAATGCACTCCTTTTATGTCTTCCTCATCTCCAGCCTGAGCATTTTTATGCAGAGCATGTTTGGTTTGCAGTGTGCAAGACTATATTTACTGGCAAAGGCTCCCATTAAGTCTCACGAGGAATGTCATTAGTCAATTTTATAACCAATAAACTGAGGCTTTCTTGAAAATAAATGAGGATACTTTGCTTTGAGAGATCTAAAGCAACGACTTATTTCCCTTTCTTGCGTTACCAAGGTTTGAGAAATGGTGCCCTATGGGTGACAGGCTGCAACTCCCATCATCCCTGCTTGGTGTTAATAGCTGAAGATGACTAAAACAGGAATCAAACAATGTCTGTAGAGTCTACAGTAGATAGTAAAATGGTGAGGTAAGAGAAAAGGTTCCTCAACTGAGCGTCTTGAATTCATCTCCTCTTTGATAGTACCATCCAATGCTCATTCTTTGCCCCCTTTTTCCTAGGCTAATTTATACCCACAGTCCCAATGGCCTCTCTTGGTCTGACCTAGCTTGGTGACAGATGTACTGTCTCCTCACCATTGTTGGGAGTAAAATCCTGTCCATGTCTTATTCCAAGTCGGGAGAGAGATGCTGAAAAAATAAATTGGAAGCAGGCTGCAATTTTAGGTCTCTGTTTATTTGGTAGCCATAAGGATCAGTGACAGCAGCATGTTTCTGAGGTGACTGACCAAAAAATAACCTGATGGTACATGGATTTTTATACAGTTCTACAATTGAAATAGTTTGGGTGACTTGTGAAATGTTTCTTGAATATGTGTGAGGGTGTCTTTTAATTTTCAGATTGTTTGGGATGTTATGTCATGTCCTTTGAAGGAGGATAGGAATGTAAATTCTAAGAATCTTTTATATTCCCATAGCCTACATGAGGTATGTGTTCTTTGCAATTCCAATAATGGTTGATTGACTTTTATACCCCAGTTCATCAGGAGTCTTCTCAGTAGCAACCAGTAGTTCAAACCTATTTTTCATCTCTATTATGTATGTAGCGGGGATTTTGGTGACATCAAACTTTGCTGATGTCAGTCCTTAACAGCAAGGACTGATATGGTCCATTGATGTCTGCATAGGTCAGGACATAGTCAATCTGATTATGGTGAAGTCTATTTAGTGAGGTCCATGTATAAGCACCCTTATGCTGTTTGAACTATGTATTCATGATCTTAAATCTGTTTTCTTGGCAAAATTGTACCAAATGATCACCTGCATCATTCTTCTCACCTATTCCCAAACAACCAGTCATACTCACCACGGTGACTAATAAGCAAGTACTGGAGCACATAACTCCAGACATGTCACTAATATGCAAAATCATGAAATTGTATCTCACTTTCTTTGGCCATGTCATGCAGAGGAATTCTCTGGAGAAAGCAATTATGTTTGAAAGAGTTTGCAGTAAAAGGAAACCAAGTCGTCAACAAACACGGTGGCTGGAGACCATCAAAGCTGACATTATTCAGAGCATATAAAAACTCAAAGAAATATTGCAAGATTAGAAGATGTGGAGAGACCTGTCCCATAGAATTACCAAAACTCAGACATGACTGAATGATTAACACCATCATCATTAACCCCATTGAATGTACATTGAATGTTTAGTCAAGTCCAGTGAGGAGAGCAAATAGCTAAATCAACCGTGCAGGCCATCTTCCTATGCAAGGAATGTGCCTTGCCGCCAATCTACAGGTAGTCCTCGACTTACAACCAATCATTTAGCAACTGTTTGAAGACAATGCACAGAAAAAAATGATTTATGATTGGTCCTTGCACTTACAACCACTGCAGCATCCCATCCCCCAGTCACATGATCACATTTTGGGTGGTTGGCAACCAAATGTATTTATAACAGTTGCAGCATTCTAGGGTCCTTTCCCAGCTGACTTCTGACAAGCAAAGTTGATGGGGGAAGCTGGATTCACTTAATGACTGCATGATTCACTTAACAACTGCAGTGATTTGCTTAACAACAGTGGCATAAATAGTTGTCAAATTAGGCATTAATACCTGCCTTGCTTAGCAACAGAAATTCTGCTCCCAATTGTGATTGTAAGTCGAGGACTAACTGGTTTTGTTGAGACAGAGAGCTCAATTATTGTGGTGAGATTCAATTTTTTTTACTACTGGTTCTGTGGGCATGGCTTGGTGGGCGTGGCAGGGGAAGGTTACTGCAAAATCCCCATTCCCTCCCGATCACCTGGGACTCGGGAGGCAGAGAATAGATGGGGGCGGAACCAGTCAGAAGTGTTATTTACCGGTTCTCCGAACTACTCAAAATTTCCACTACCGGTTCTCCAGAACTGGTCAGAACCTGCTGAATATCACCTCTGGGTAGAACTCCTCCTTAATTCCTTTGCAACCCAGTGGGTTATATTTCATCAGAAAAATTAATCTAAAGGAAGGCACGAGAATCTTTGAAAATCACTAGCAGAATCTTGATTTGATACTAAATCAGTCCTGGCAACTGGGTGAACAGATCTAAAACATTTAAGTCCTCACAATGACAAGGTCTGGGAATTAATTCCACAGGGAAAATGCAGCTAAATGGTTTTTTCTTTAAGGGGTAAGGAACATTTCCAAATTTTTCAGTCATACAGTATCATCCACTGGACCTCCCATGGTGAAACAGGTCTCTATAGTTCTTTATTGACTTTCTGCAGGCTGGAGCTACATGGAGGCCCTTTGGGAAATTTCCAGCCCTATTCACAGTGTGTGAAATGAGGCTGCAGGGCTGGGACGTCCCAAAGTTGTATAAGACACTCATCTTTTCCTCTCTAGTTACTTGGAGCAATTCTGTGTTCTTTGGAATATGCAAATAATACTTTCATGGCTCCAACATTATATGTGGACATGATGGAAACTTGGAGAAGACCTCGTAAACACCCATCTTAATAACATGGCTGGAGGGAACAAAGGCTATTCCGAGTTGTGCTAGCACAATTTTTAGCTACGCCAGTGAAGATCTTTTCTCCAACCACTCTGTGGAGGAGGCTCAGTCAGTTCTCACAACTTTGATGGTGACATAGCATGGCTGTTCTTAGGAACTGCATCCAAATTTTCCCAATCCCACTCTTGGCTGCTGATATCATTAAAGGCAATTACAGAAAATGTGTAAATAATGTAGTTTTGCACATTTGTATCATGATTTACACATTCCCTAGAGAGGTTGATAGTGCTGTTTGGAAACTCGTATATCATTTTCCTTTTACTGTGGTCAAACTTCATGGAGAAAATTGTGACGAAGGGCCAAAGGTTATCCTATGTAGGAAGAGTATGAATCAGACCTGGTTATTTTCAGGGTGGCCTCGCCAAAATCCTTGTGGAATTCTCAGGAATTTGAGAAACAAGGAAATAGCAATTATGCTTGCTTGAAAAATAGTGAAAGGGTTGTGCTTTGCTCCTCACCCCCCCTCCCTTTTTGGCATTTCCTCCACTTCCATAGAGTTGTATGGAACATAAGAGATTGTTAAATTACTATAACAGAACTGTAACAGAATAACAAGGATTGGAAGGGACCTTGGAGGTCTTGTCCAATCCCCTGCTCATGCTATTTCAGACAAATGGCTGCCCAGTTGTGGGATGGAGCACCCACAACTTTTGAAGGCAAGCTGGTTAATTGTTAATTAACAATTGGTGAATTGTTCTCACCATTAGGAAATTTCTCCTTAGTTCTAGGTTGCTTCTAATCTGAGGTGAGTTGCCAATTCTTCTACTACTGGTTCAGGCATGCGCAGAAGTGTCCAGGCAGGTGGCCGAAGCCTCCCGCTGCCGCTATTACCAGTTTGCCTGATCTGGGCCAAACCGGGAGCAACCCACCTCTGCTTCTAATGCTTACTAATGTGGCTAGCAAATACCGATGAGTAGAGCTATCATATCTGGGTTACAAAAAATGAGATAACCATCAGAGGACAGCAAGCAATACAGAAAATTATTATTTCTACATACAGGTAGTCCTCAACTTATGACCAAAAGAAAAAAAATATAAAGATATTAAAAGTGTGTTAAATTTGAACATGGAGGGTGGGATGTTTGAGGAATTACTTGAAATGCTAAAAGATGCGCAAGCAACATTAAAAGGTAATAAAGAGCCAGAAAAAGAGTCAGAAAAATTTTGGAAAGGAACTGGCAAGGAACACAAATGAGAAACAAGAAGTTAACAGTGTAGAGAAAGAAACAAAAAATAAAAACCAATTAGACAATACAATTGAGATTTACAGAGGCATAGAAAGAGTAGAAAAAATGAAAATGGTATCCAAAAAAGAAATTAGCTAAAAATAAAGAGAGAAATAGTGGGAAGCGAAAAAGAAAAATCCTGGGGAGGGTTATCCAAAAAATCTATCGAAAAGTGAGAGAAAAGAACCAGAAGAAAAGAAATTATAAAAAGAAGAAAAAGAGTGATCAATTCGGCAAAAGAAACCATTGGTTGCCTTCTAACACCACTGGATGACATTGCCAGGTCTCACTTCTTTATCAGAGTAAGGAAGATACTCAGAGATGATTCACACCTTGGTCAGGGTCTCTTCGCACTTCCACCGTTGGGCAGAAGACATCAAAACATAGTCAGTTGAACAAATAGGTTTAAAAAATAGGTTCTAGTCTTGGGCTGTCAGACTCTTAAATCAAAGAGTTTGACAGCTCACTCCACACACGTGGAAATGTTTTTCTTTTTCTTTCTTTCTTTCCCCCCTTAATACTTGCATAGGGATTATTCTTAATACTATTTATGTTGTTTACATTTTTTGTCATGGATTACACCAGTGAGGCTAAAGCCAATTTCGTTGTATACATGATGCACAATGACAATAAAAACTATACTATACTGTACTATACTATCTATACTATACTATACTATACCTATTACCAATACCAATACCAATACCAATACCAATACCATACTATCTGTATTGAGGGGTTCTTGGTGTTCTCTGACCTTAGTGTTTTCTTGCAGACATTTCATTACCCAAACTAGATAACCTCACCTGTACATCACAAGCACTGATGATGTTACCTAGTTTGGATAATGAAATGTCTGCAAGAAAACTACCAAGGTTAGAGAATACCAAGGACCCTTTCATTTCAATCCTGAGCTACAAATATTCTCCTTTATTGGTAACGTCTGCAGTCTAAACTTACACTTCAGGTGTAAGATCTATCTCCCTGGGAAATTTGCAAGTACCCTGTAATCAACAAGTAGTTACTCTGTGGTTCCACCAATCTACCTCATCTGTTCTCTATTTCTTTGAGTAATTAGAAGTTTTAGCCTCAGCTTGCAGGTTTTCCCAGCTCTCATACACTACAATAACTTTCCAGACGGGCAGGAATTCCTTTCAGTCAATTTTCTCTGCTGTGTATATCTACCTTCAGATTCATGTTCAAGCCTCCCACACAGGCCAGGGCCCAACACAGGAAATCTGCAGCCTTGGGCCCAGGAGGGGAATAAGCAGTGCCTGTAACGCATTTCCTGCCCTTTACTTAGCTTGCAACCAATTGATTTACTGGGGAAACGAAAAACTTATTCCCTCCCCAGCTCAGTTGACAATATCTCAGCTGAAAATCTACTATTTACCCCCACCCCCAAATCCATTAACTGGATGCAGGGTTTTTCTGGGAAAGAAATGCATCTCAGAGAGGTGGGAGATTGCTCAAAGCCAGGGGTCTTAAGTATTCTGCAGTCTCATATGGTTGCATTAGGGAGAAAAAATGGCTTGATTTCTCTCTCTCTCTGAGGCAAGCTCAGGAATCAGCAGAATGTGATGTCTGGAGCAAATCTGGCTTCTGATGGATAATCGTCTCTTCCCACATGGCAATTCAGAGATTTTTTGTGGCAAGATCTGCCTGCTGGGCTGTTTTGGACACTCACAACTTTAATTCACATGAATTCCTGGAGTTTCTCAGTAAGCCTGGCAAGGACCAATTTAAAGGAGATATCAAGGAAGAACCAGTGCAGCCAACCCTAAAATAACCAAGCAAATGTCTATGTCATCCAGGTTATGGTTGTTCCAAAGGTGTTTTTTCAAGAGGCAACAGGATTTTCATTCTTTCCACAATCCTTCCATTCTCTACCATTCATTCAGAACCAAAGAAGCAAAACATCTTCAAGGAAAAACAAAGGAAGTCCAGCTGCTTGAAAAAGCACAATTGGGACCACCAAACAAAAATAGATCTACTTTTAATCCATGTAGAACTTGTGTTTATATCCCTCCATTGCAAAAACCAGTGATTTATTCTTACTTTCTGCTTTTTTAAGACAAGCATTTTAATTTGCAGTTGACTTTCATCCAATTTATAGAAAATCCAAATTATATGGAGCATAGTTGATAACTTTCATATGTTTTACTGTCACAACAAGTAGTTCTCGACTTGTGATTACAATTGAGCCCAAACTTTGTTGCTAAATGAAAACTTTTGTTAAATGAGCTTTGCCCATTTTACGACCTTTCTTGCCACAGTTGTTAAGTAAATCACTACAATTGTTAAGTTAGTAACATTGTTGTTAAATGAATCTGGTTTTCCCCTTGCCTTTGCTTGTCAGAACGTTGCAAAAGGGGATACATGACCCTTGGATACTGCAACCATCATAAATATGAGTCAGATGGCAAGCATCTAAATTTTGATCACATCACTGTGGGAATGGTGCAATGATGTAAATGTGAAAACCGGTCATAAATCTCTTTTTTCAGTGCTGTTGTAACTTTGAATGGCCACTAAATGAACTGTTTAAGTCAAGGATTACCCGCCTTTGTTTTTCTTCTAAAGAGGGAAGGGTGCAGAGGTGGTATTCAGCAGGTTCTGACCAGTTCTGGAGAACTGATAGCAGAAATTTTGAGTAGTTTGGAGAACCGGCAAATACCACTCCTGACTGGCCCCACCCCCATCTATTTTCTGCCTCCCGAGTCCCAGCTAATCAGGAGGAAAGGGGGATTTTGTAGTAACCTTCCTCTATCATGCCTACCAAGACACGCCCCACCAAGACACGGTAGTAAAAAAAATAATAATCCCACCATTGGAAATGTGCTCTGTTCTTTAACAGATTACTGATTTTTAAGAAGATCTCTTATTATTTTCTTATTTAAAGAGCTTTGAAAAGGATTTTGTCAAAAACCTTCTCTAACCTATCTGTTGCTCTTTTTCATCACATTTTAAAAGCCTCAGACATGAGTTCATTCGGCTTGCTGAATGAAGGCTTGTCTTTTTTATCAACTGCTTTAACAATACATTGTTAAGTATTGTTAACAATGTAAAAGCAATGTTTTTCAACCATGGAAACTTTAATATATGCAGACTTCAACTACCAAAATTCTTGAAGTTTAAGGCACATCTTAAAGTTGTCAAAGTTGGAAAAACACTGTTTTTCATGATTAACATCTTGTTAATGCTTGTCATCAACTTCATCAGAATAAACAGGCTGATTATAATTTCCTGGACCTTTTGTGGAGCAGGAAAGAATTGAGGTCAAAATGTAACTTTAAAGTCACTGAAAAAGCAGAGACCATTGTTTGAGAGAGAAGGGAATTGTCCATAATCTTGAAAGGGCAGAACTACAAAACATTTTAATAATAATTAGTTATAAATTCTGACGTCGGAAAGTCTCTGTATTCCTTTTTGTCTCACATGCAATTCTAATTAACCTCATCAGCTGACTCTCCTGGGAAGAAGTAATCATTCATATTAATTGGACATTAAGGCAGGTGTTAATATGTTCGGACCTCTACTTTCTTTTCAATTAATATCTGTTACATAGAAACTGAAGTCCCCTCAATGGAGTTAGATTCTCTACTCATTCCTTAAGATTGACATGAAGAGAATAGCCCAACAAAGGAAAGATAAATTTATGGCCCCATTTATTCTGTGGATAGAAAAACCTGACGACCTGTGACATGAACAAGAGGTAAATTATGGTTGATTACAGTGAAATGGGATTGTGACATCTCATTGAAACAGTTATGTAAAACTATATTGTAGATATAATCAAGATAGAATTTGGAGAGATCTTGATGGTCTTCTAGTTCAATCCCCTGCTCTAGCAGGAGACCCTATACTATTTCAGTCAAGTGGCTAACCAGTCTCTTCTTAAAAACCTCCAGTGATGATGTACCTACAACTTCTGAAGGCAAGCCATTCCACTGAGTAATTGTTCTCATTGTTATGAAGTTTCTTCTTAATTCCAGGTTGCTTCTCTCATTGATTAGTTTCCATCTATTGTTTCTCATCTTGCCTTCTGGTGCTTTGGAAAATAAGTTGACCCCCTCTTCTTTGTGGCAACCCCTGAAATAGTGGGATGCTGCTATCATGTCCCCACTAGTCCTTCTTTTCTCTAGACTAGCCATATCCAGTTCCTGGAACCATTCTTTGTATGTTTTATTCTCCAGGCCTTTATTTAGGAGTGAAATTCAGCAGATTCTGACAGGTTCTGGAGAACCGGTAACGGAAACTTTTAGTAGTTCA
Organism: Rhabdophis nuchalis; assembly: GCA_039707465.1. Lineage (NCBI taxonomy): Eukaryota > Metazoa > Chordata > Lepidosauria > Squamata > Natricidae > Rhabdophis > Rhabdophis nuchalis. The sequence continues at coordinate 152,342,262 of CM077647.1, read as the reverse complement.
GTGAACTGGCAAATACCACCTCTGGCTGACCCCAGAGTGGGGTGAGAATGGAGATTTTGCAATATTCTTCCCCTGCCATGCTCACCAAGCCATGCCCACAGAACTGGTAGAAAAATTTTTTTGAACTTCACCACTGCCTTTATTAATCCTAATCGCTCTTCTCTGGACTTTTTCCAAAATCTCATCATCTTTTTTGTAATGTGGTGACCAAAACTGGATGCAGTATTCCATAGCTATGTTGTCCCCAAAACTGGGCTCTTCTTGGTGTCAAAGCCAATAAGTCACCAGACACAAGGTGCGATACAGAATTACAAATTTATTTTGGTACTAAGATATAAGGACCCTGGTTCGAAAGCTCTTACAATTGTTAAGCTAAATAGCTAAATGTCGTGTCACCTGCTTTTCACCCCAGGTCGCTGGTATCTTGCAAAGTATGCCAGATATATGATTTTTGCGTTTTTCCTTATAAGCAAGCTCTTCTTGTGTCTAATATCCTGGCTAGTGATTTTCTAATAGGTAAGGTCCTAACTTCTGTCTCGCTATGAGTGTGCAGCCTCCCCCCACCCCTTCCTATTGCAGAGCAGAATAAAGGAACAAACAATTTTGTCTCAAGGCAGCACCCCACTCCCCTACAACCCCCTCCTTCTGCAGAGAAAAATAAAAGCAGTTTTTTTTGTCTGAGATAGCATCCCCACTCCCACCCCTACGATCCCTGCCTCCTTCTGCAGTGAGAGAAGACAAGAAAGAGCAAAATTCTTAATTGTTTGTTGTAAGGCAAAGAAATGAAGACAAAATAATTTTTTTAAATCAGAATTCATATTCCTCACACTCCAGTCCATTCCATCCATACCTGGGTCCTATCTCCACATGACACTTCCTCTGATCCCCAGGGCCTCATCTAGACGTACATTCCATCACCTGATCCTTCAGGTAACTAATATTTTATAAAACAGTACTAATACTTCACATGATTTTGATTCTATATCTCTGTTTATACAACAAAGATTCTATTAGCTTTCTCTGGCTGTTGCCACATATTGCTGGCTATATCTTCTATCATCTTTATTATCAATCTATTATCTGTCTGTGTCTGTCTGTCTGTCTCCCGTACAGAAAAATTAACACACCTATGTGTGTGTATGTATAATTTTTATTTGCTTTTATTTTTTCTTTCTTTTGAGTAATTAACTTTAAGAGAAAATAAAAGACAAAATATCTCACAAACTCTCTGGCTTTCAGTTTCTAATTTGGCATCTACTTTTGGTGGGAAGCAATATCCCTCCACAACATACCCAAAATGGTAGGACTTAAACATTCTCATTTCACTTTCTGGAATGCCAGCCAATACATTGGCATAGCCATTGCTTAGCCACAGATCCCTGGAATACTAACCTAGGCAACCCAATGTATATAAATTGTCTGGTGTGCAGAAACCACAATGACCCCATTCAAATCCTCATAGATTGATCACTTCATCATGCTATATAAAAAGCAGTCTCTTGGTTACCAAAATCACCATCCAAATCCATTTTCCATTCTTCAGACATTGTCTTTCCAAGCCAATGGAATTCAACTTTTCTAATGGTTCAACAAAATGATCACATGACCTTAGTTTTAATTTAATAGGCGTTTTCTAATATTTGAGAGCCTATCATAGAGAAGAGGGGGGGTCAACCTTTTCTCCAAAGCACTTGAGGGAGGGACAAGTAACAGATGGAAACTTACCAAGGAGAGGAGCAATCTAGAACTAAGGAAAAAATTTCTGACAATGAAAACTGTTTATATGTATATGAATTTGGGGAAATTAATTCTTCAGAAAAAGCTAAACTTATGCTCTCATCCTGGTGTATAGCAGGCTCAACTGCTTTTTTTTTTTTAAATGGAAAAAATATTTCCAGTGTGATTGTTTTTGGGAAGGTAGGAGGAAAAGATGAGAAGAAGGAAGGAGAAACAATTCTGAGGAAGAAAGAGGAAAGCTGAAGGACAGATACTTAAGCATACATTGTAAAATGCAGATTTCTGAGTTGTAAAGAAGCTATGATTTCTCCTCTAAATTGCTTTGAAAATTGTGGATTGGCCACAGATGGAAAAGGCGGCTGTTTGGGTGCTGGCTGAAGGTCTCAGTCCACTTCAAAAGTTCATTTTATCTGCCTCAGGACTCAGAAAGAGGCAAATCTAATCAAGCAGTTCAAAAGACAAGCCTAAACAGTGCTCAGGATTTGTATTGGCTCTGGACATGAGAAAGAATTTACTCAAAGGGTGTAATCTTATTGGAAGCTTCTGATCTCAAGGCAACCAATTCCTACAGCAATTCAGGGACAGGGAAAGGGTGTGCCTCTAGATATTACAGAGTTGTAAGCATCCCCCACCATTGACCATGCTGGCAATGACTGATAGGCCCTGGAATTCCATCATGTGTATAGGCTATATTTGGCCAATCTGGTTTTGTGCCATGAGAGGAAGTGGGTAAATTGACCCAGGACTTGTCACAGCTTTAATCTGATTTAGTAGTTCAGGCATTAACCTGTTTATGTACTTTCAATTAACTTAGCTGTTATTTCTTTTTCTTCTTCTTCTCAGATAACACTAGAAAAAATCACTCGGTTCCATACTGCTTACGCTTGATTATCATTATTTTTTTACAGTAGGAAGGCCAGAAACTCAATTAGGAATATAGAGGGATTTGTCTAGCCATTACTATTCTTAACTGATTTTCATTGCTTTAATGATTCAATTTATTGGGATTTTTCTTGGAATCTGAAATAGTTAGATAACGACTTTAGTGATATATAAATAAATGGTAGGATAGATAGATAGATAGATAGATAGGTAGGTAGGTAGGTAGGTAGGTAGGTAGGTAGATAGATGATAGATAGATGATAGATAGATAGATAGATAGATAGATAGATAGATAGATAGATAGATAGATAGATAGACACAGACAGACAGACAGACAGACAGACAGACAGACAGACAGACAGACAGACAGACAATAGATAATATTAGGAAAGGCAATTGGTAAAAGAACTAAACAGTTAATTCTCAACTATTGGAAGATAATATAACATATACAGTACAAGTTTAGAATGCATTTCTTTTTATTAAAAGGTTTTTTTAAAAAAAACCCTGTTTTTAACAATTGTGTTTGAATTTTGTTGATTGTCTTTTAAATGTGTATGCCATTTGAACTCATATGCACAAGATGGGCAGCTATATAAAGCTATATAAATTTAATAAATAAATGACAACAGGCTATGGCAGTTTGATAAATCAACATCACCATGCCTGTTCAGATTAATAAATTCAAAAATAATGTTGCGTTAGAGAGTCAACTAAGAATTTCTAGACTAATAAAGTTTTGGCTGAATTTATGGTATTACAGCACAGTCACAGAGCATCTACAGGCCCCTAAATATCTAGTAGGCCCATAAAGATTAAGGGTTTCATCAAATACATACAGAAAAGGCTGCATCTCAATTACACGGTGAGGTTGCACTTTTACTTCTTGAGTTGCAGGAGAGGGAGGCCACAGAATGCAACAGGATTGATCATAAGTAAACAAGCTGTATAGAACTCAATTCAAGCCTTTAGTAAAATAGTCCTTTCACAAAATCTATAAGTTTTGTTTTGATTCAACATTCAAAATCTGATACACAGTTGGAAAGGTTCAAAGTTTTTTTAAAAAGACAACCAAAATCGTGAGATGAGAACAACAGTATTTGAAATGCCAACAATTAGCCAAGAGACTATGTCTCAGAGGTCTATAAAATTATGAGTAACATTCCTCAAGGAGACAGGAATTTTCCTATCCTTACTGGCTCCAGGAGGGCTCTTATGGAAATTGAATGGGTAGCACATACTCAGTCAGACAAACAGAAATTAATCTATGGATGTTGTTTCTACTGTATGCGGTGATGACCTCTGATAAGAAGAGAGATGACTTAAATTTCTATTTGCCAAAGGAGGGATTCTGATTTGCATTCATCCCTGGACAAACAGCAATGTTGGTACAGGGGAAGAATTATTTCCTTGCTTTGTAGCAGTTTGGGTTGCAAAAAGAATGCAGTTTATTTCTTGTTATAAAAAGGACTAGACAACCTGTGATAGGTTGGGTCATTGTTTCAAAGTTATTTTCTTACCAAAGAAAGGAGATGGCCATGGGTCAAGGTGGTGGGAGTGACTTCTGATTTCCTGTCGGCTTTCCCAGTGACTTTCCTTGTAGGAAACTGACAGGACATATTAGAAATGATGATCACATGACTGAAACAACATAGCACTGAAGTACAACATAGTACTGAAGCCACCACCTTTGGTCAAATTTTGTCAAATTTTAATCCCACAGAGTCAGATTTTGGGCACATTCTTTAAATTAACCCATTTGAGACATGCTGATTCAAAAACTGTTGCCCTTGGTGGCACTGTTTAACCCAGCTGAAGATTGCAAACAATGACACGAGAGTGTTAATAGAATATAGAGTAGCAAATTAAATTATGAAAAGGCTATTTAAAGCAGGGTTTTTCAACCCTGGCAACTTTAAGGTATGTAGACTTCAACAGCCAAATTCTGCATGCCGACTGGGGACATCTGAAATTCATATACCTTAAAGTGCTAAGATTGAAAAATACAGATCCGTATAATTAGTTCTACTGTAGAGCTGGTACCAAGACAGAGAGAGAGAGAGAGAGGTAGAGAGGTAGAGAGGTAGAGAGAGAGACTGTTATTTCTGCCATGCTTATTAAACATTTCCTAAAAGTTTTCCTGACTGAGTTTCTTCCAGGTGTCATAGGAATGAAAAATACAGAAGACTAAAGTAGTCCTACTGGAACCTCTCGGTGGTGTTAATATTACATGGCATGCCCCAACACACTGGTGTTGTTTTCACTGTACTCATAATTGCTGGGGAAACTCATTCTGATCTGTTGGTGTTACCTTCTGAAAGTTCACATTGACATTCTAGATAACTTTACTAGAAGGGGATACTCGTGATGATGAAGATGCAGCTCATCAAGACAAGTTTGGCTGATGTGAAAATGTATCAGCCTGTTTTACAAATATATTAGTTACTAGCTGGATATCCGTGCTCTGTTTATGACCATTTTTCACACTTACGACCATTGTAGCATCGCCATGGTCTTGACAGATGCTCATTGTCATCATCACCAACAAAGTATATCTGCAGAAATGAAGCCTGCTGCTGAGGCCCCACCATGATACTCCTTATCCTGTGGTAGACCTGCCCCTGCACTTTGAATGTTGGCATAAAATTTCCGTCCTTCACCTCTTTGGATCCAAAAGATGTCAATTTGAAGTCATCCATTGTACTTCCGGGCAGCAGAAAGACAGTCTTTTCCCTTTAGCTGGTGTTTCAGTAAAAGGAACAAATTCATCTGAACTGAGGTCAGTGTAAGAAGTGAGTTGGGGCTGGGACACTTGCAGGAGAAATTCAGTTCACAATCCGTTGGCTCAGTGATGGTTAGTGATTAAAACACATAAGGGAATATTGCCCCTGGTGCCTTGAGTCCGGAAGCAGTTCTATAAGTGGAAGGCATAGACATTTTGGTGAGGTATGGACATTTAGTACTGTAAGGAGCCCCAGACCCCTCCTGAGTGGAGGAGTGGAACGTCTGCCAGTTTGAACTGAGGTAACGGAATGGGAGGCAACTGGCAGTTGGAACTTTTCAGTTGGGGAGAGGGAATAGAACGTCTGACTCCTTAGCATCAGACCGTGTTAATATACTGTATATGAATACACTGTATATAAAATACTAATGATCTGATGGTCATTTCAAAAAATCCTTTCTTAGCAAGCACCTAGAAACCAAGAGAACGCACGTGCCAAATTTCAAGTTTGTAGGCTTTACTGTTCTGGAGATTTTGTGATGAATGAGTGGATTTTGCTTAGATAGATAGATGGATGGATGGATGGATGGATGGATGGATGGATGGATGGATGGATGGATAGATAGATAGATAGATAGATAGATAGATAGATAGATAGATAGATAGATAGATAGATAGATAGATAGATAGATAATACAATTTTTATTATTATACAGGTGGCTCTCAACTTTCGATCACGATTGGAACCAGAATTTCTGTTGGTAAGCAAGATGCTCATTAACATAACACCCAATTTTAAGATTTTTGCCATTGATATAAAGTGAATCATGCAGTTATTAAATTAATCGGATTTCACTTCTCAGAAGCCTGTTGAGAAGGTAGCAAAAGGTGACCACATGATCCTTGGACACAGCAAGTGTCATATGCACAGGCCAGTTGCCAAAGGACCAGATTTTTATCATGTGACCATGGGGACACTGTGGCAGTCATAAGTGCAAGGACTGGTTGCAAGTCACTTTTTTCAATGCCATTGCAACTTTGAATGGTCACAAATTAAATGGTCATAAGTCAAGGACTATCTGCAATCTTCTTATGTAAAATGTCATATCGTTTACAATGATGGACCTTATACATTAACCCATTTAGGGTTAATATTGTATTTGTATATTTTCCCCATTATTTACTTTATTATGGGGTGCTTTTTTATTTTTCAACTTTTGCTGAATTGTGATTCCCCCCCCCCCCGGAAAACAGTGGGGGGGGGGGGAGAAAAGAATGGGGACGTTGAAAAAAGAAAGAAAAGAAAAATAAGATAAAAAATGGAAACGAGAAAAAATGAGAAGAAAATAATGGGGAGAGAAAAAGTAAAAAAAAATGATAAAGAGAAAAATAAATAAATGTGTAAAGCAATGGGAGAAAAGGAGGGGGGGGATAAAGCATGGGAACACGGAAAAAAGAAATCTGATCGACCCCACCCAGCCATAGCTCCGCTGTTCCTGGGGAGTTCCCAAGACATTTTCCCCGGAAAATGCGATCTCCCCAAAAAAGGCTTCATCAGGCTGCGGAGGCCCCCAATTGCAAATCTTCGTTCCTATCTACTCCCCGGTGGGAAGGCATCAGTAGCAGAGTCTGGCCGCGCTCGCGTTGGAGAGGTCGGAGCAGGAGGTGTTCCCGAGTCACCCCCTCCCCAAAACTCCTAGACCCGGGAAATGAGCGGTGCGTTAGGCTGCATTTTGGCTGTTTCTAATTCTTAGACTCAGCTGGCAGGGACTGCCTGAAGCCTCGCGCCACCTGAACGCAAGACCCTTGTTCTCCCGCCTGCCTGCTCTGCATTCACACGCGCTGGAAAGAAGCAGACGTGACCATGCTTTATCGAACGTGCTTAGAACTAGCTTGCTTTACTCGGTACGTGCGAAGGTGCCTCCTTCTCCGCTCGCTCAGTCATTCAGTCGCCTGGTGCCTACCCACCCGGCACTCGCCCGCGTGTATGTCCTCTTGCCTGCCCTTCTCTGGTTTCCCAAAGCAGAAAGAGTGTCGCCCGGAGAGGTGATCAGACAAACTGCAATCCTCCCATCTGGAGGGCGCCAGGTTTAAGAAAGGCGGACCCTCCATACTTTCCAGCCTCTTCCTGCACTTTACTATATTCCAACAATCCTCCTGCTTTTCCTCCCCCTTTCCCCCCTTCCATCTGGAACTAATTATTCTCCCTGGGAAAGAAACTTTCAGGAAATTCCATCCTCGGGCTGGGTAAACCTTGGGATGGGTGGGAGGGGGGCGGGGATACAGAGAGAGAGAGTCCCTTTCTCAGCATTGCGCTTTCCCTTTTGCCTCCTCCTCCTCCTCTTCCTCCTCCTCTCCACCATCTACATTCTTCCTCTGGGTCGCCTAGAAAGCGTTTCTCTCCCGGCAGCCCCCTTTCCATTTTCTAACCGTTTGTTTGTTTGTTGATCGCCTCCAGCGCTTGCAATTACTTGCCCAAATCTCGACCTGGGATGGGATTTGGGGGCGGGGGGGGGAGGGTGTGCTCCTTTAAGAAAAAAGACAGCTAGGGCAAAACCCCGGGAAAGTGGGCGTGTCTTGCGAGACACACCCCTCCCTTTTAACCGCTAGTTTGCCGGAGCTGCCTGCTTGGAAGGCGGTAAGCCGGATCAGAGGCTGGGAGTGACGCTCCAGGTAAGAGCGCGTCGCCGGTATAAAACACTGGGATTATTGCTCCGGTTTGGGGCGGTGGGGAGGGAAAGGGAATAATAATAATAATAAGCAGAGCAAGAGATCAGGAAGTCCTGGGCTCGGAAAGAAAGGAAAACCTTCCTGGGATCTCACCAGATTAACGGGATTCTTGGGTTCGCTGGAAGGGGACGTGTGGTTTTCAGTGGATTAGAAACGGTTGTGGGATCGCTTCAAGGTGATTGCGGAGAGGGGAGCGGCGCAGCCCGAAGGATCCCTTCGCGTGGGGCAGCGTGGACTACTGGATTCGCAGTCGAACAAAAGGCAGCCCGTGTCTGCGATTCGTGGCAGAAGGGAGTGGAGCTTAACAGAGAGTTCCAGCGGGTAACTGAAATTGTAGGGTTTTTCCCCCCCTGGGAAAGGCGTCGCTCTGCAGGAATCCCATGGTTTTGCCGCTTGGGCTGTGTCCACCTCAGAGAGAGAGGTTAGATCCAGGTGGGGCGGGGCGGGCTAGCGGTGGAGAAATGTGGCATCTCAATACGTGGGGTCATTAACTGTGGGCCACCGGAGTGAGCAATGCAAATGCCAGGCGGCGAATCGAATCAACCCAAAAGGAATTGCAGGAGGCGTACAATGACGGCGAAACAAAGGGTGGAGGGCGTAAAACTGCAGGGACGCCAGAGCCTCCCCCTCACCCCCAATCTCCTGGGCATGTTTCTGACCAGTCCTCCCTTTTTCCTTCTAAAGGTGTGTTAGGTCGAATCGCCTTTCTTCTGCATGGTCTTGGCCCTGCTGGGTGATGGGAGCTGTAGTCCACCCAGCTCGAGGTTAAGAAGCGAGACGAAGGTTTATCTGGGAAGATCGTGCTCCTTGTGCATTGTACCATATTGTGGCAGATTTTTTTAGCAGCATTGGGTTGGGGGCAGGACTGGGAGGAAGCACTGGAAGAATAAGGGGGGGGCAGAACTGAATTAGGGCTCAGCATTTGGGAACCAGTGGTTATTGTAGGTAGATGATGGGGAAGTATGTGTCTGCATTTATTTGATGTTTGGGGCTACCCAAGAGACTAGAAACTCAGGGCAGCTCAGCCTCTGGGTTACAGAATTATTGGGGTGCAGAATTGTGGATTTTCTAGTGAACTTTAGTAACAATGTGGTATCCTTGAGCTCCATGAAGCAAGGTTAGCCTGTGTCCCCAGGCAAAACCTGCCCTATTTGGGCTGAGGTCTATACTCCCAGCCGCACCTTTGAAGATCACATGAGTAGCAGGCATGTTTGGAGCATGTTCCTGATCTCCAGGGCAGTGGGAGGGGGCAGGGCACCATGGATCTCCTGCATGTTATATAAATTGGGTTCTTTGATTGAACGGCACCATGTGATTCATTTCCCCCCCTCCCCCTTCTTGCATAAGGGATTGATTTTTCCCCCTCTCTGTTTTAATGTTGCTGTTGTCTGTTAGGTCACTTTCACATGAAAATTGGATTAGCCATGTTAGGCACACTAGTCTTGTACTAGACAAAACTGTCAGTCTTGCTTTGTGGCGCTTATTTTTGCTCTAGCCTGACCTACCTCACAGGGTTGTTATGGGTGAAAAAGTGGAAGAAAGCACTGAGTACACTGAGTAACTCACTTTGAGCTCCTGAAGAGAAGGTGGAATATAAATTTCATAAAGAAATAAATAAACTGTTGCTGTAGTGTTATAGTTAGGCCAACTGCTCTCAGCAGCCAGAATTGTCACGAGGCAAAAAGTCAATAGATAGAGCTGGTCACAGAGGCAATTTCTCAGTAGAATCTGTATTTGAAGAACTACATCTCCTATATAGAGAAGTTCTATTTAACTATAGAAAGTCCTCGACTTATGACCACAATTGAGCACAAAATTCCTGTTGCTTTTGCCCAATTTTATGACCTTTCTAGCTACAGTTTTTAAGTCAATCACTTCCATTAAGTTAGGAACATGGTTGTTAAATGAATCTCTCTTCCCCTTTGACTTTGCTTGTCATAAGGCTGCAAAAGGTGATCACATGACTCCATGACACAGCAACAGTCATAAATATATGCCAATTGCCAAACATCCGAATTTTGATCATGTAACCATGGAAATGCTGCAATGGTCATAAATGTGGAAAAAATGATCATAACTCACTTTTCAATCCTGTTGTAACATCGGTCGGTTACTAAACAAGTGTTGGTAAATTGAGAACAACCTGTATTCTAATAACTGCTGGCTTACAGGTTGATGTCAACTTACAACCATTTGTTGAGCAATCATTTGAAGTTACAAAAACACTGTAAAAAGTGATTTCTGACCAGTCCTCGTTGTTATGACCATTGCAGCATCTCCACAGTCACTTGAGCACTTAACAACTGGCATGTATTTATGGTGATTGCAGTTTCCCAAATCATATGATTGTCATTTGCAACTTTTTCAGCTGGTTTCTGACAAGATAGCAAGTTAAGTTTAAGCACAGGATTCATTTAACAACTGCAGTGATTTACTTAACAACCATGGCAAAAGGTCATAAAACTGGACATGACTCACTTAACAACCACCTGGCTTAGAAGTGGAAATTCTGATGCCCATTGTGGTTATAAGTCAAGGACAACCTGTATATCGAAAGGGATAGCAAAGATATGCTCTCATCTTTGCGAACTCTGGCATAGTCTTCTTATATTTTTGGATGGAGTAATTGGGTCTAAGTGAAATTGAGTTCTCAAGAGTAACATGGTCAAATAGGGCATGTTGTTTGCTGCTTATAAAAGGCCATCCCAGGGCATGCTTTGTAAACTGCACGGAGTGTGGAGCTGAATTTCAATGCTCTGACTACTCGACCAGATTTGCACCCTGGCTTATGACCAACATCATAGGCAGAACATTTTAGGAGAAAATCTTCAGCTCACCCAAGTTCAGTCTTTATCTTTTAGTTACAGATGCCAAACCACTTTCAGAAAAGTGTTGCTGTTTAGCACCCCAGCAGGGAAAAGGAAACAGGACATTAAACTTTGGCACAAACCAAGAGCAATAAAATTTGAAAACCTGTTTATCACTTTGCTTGCCACAGCAAATGGTTTCTCTAGTGTAGGATGGATAACATCTAAAAATAATGCTGGCTGGGATACGGTGGTTGCCTAGAAGTAAATACTGCCTGGTTCTGTTTTCTCAGTTCATTCTGAAATGATCCAGTCCCAGGATCTATTGGATGAAATTTGGCACTTGATCTTATATGGTAATTTTGCTGGGGTGGGGGTGGGGGTTGCACGATCAGTTTGGTATGTGAACATCCATGCAATATCTGTGATCTCCTCTGTGTATGTAATTGGAAACTAGATGGCCCATAACTTTCTTGCATATCTACAAGGACAGGTACAGGTAGTCCTCGACTTATAACAGTTCTTTTAGTAATCGTTCAAAGTTTCAACGGCAGTGAAAAAAGTGACTTAATGACAATTTTTCACACTTTACAACCATTGCAGCATTTTCATGGCCACGTGTTCAGAATTCAGATACTTGGCACCTGACTCATATTTATGACGGTTGCAATGTTCTGCGGCCATATGATCTCCTTTTTCTATTTCTGACAAGCAAAATCAATAGAGGAAGCCAGATTCCCTTAACAACTGTGTTACTAACTTAACAATGGCAGTGACTCACTTAACAACTGCAGCAAGAAAGGTAGTAAAATGGGGCAAAACTCACTTAACAAATGTGTCGCTTAGCAACATAAGGTTTGGGCTGAATTGTGGTCATAAATCAAGGATTACCTGTAGCGCTTCTGTAGATTTTGAACTCCTATTATCCCATATTTGCAACTGCAGCTAATAAGCTCATTATGCGCATGCACCTCAAAATGAGATTAGAATGATTCTGTATTATAGATTTGGTGAATACAAGATGGCTGTTTTGCCTAATAAATCAAAACTACCCCTTGTCCTTGATTTATAACTGTTAGTTTAGTGACCATTCGAGGTTACAATAGTACTGAAAAAGTGCCTCACAACTGGTCATTGCACTTACACCCATTACAACAGCCCCATGGTCACATGATTAAAATCGGGGTGCTTGGCAACATAAATATGACATTACAGCATGATTGCCACTTGGGACCTTCCAAGCAGGCTTCCAACAAGTAAAGTCAATAAGGAAGCCAGATTTGCTTAATGCCCATGTGATTCGCTTAACAACTGCAGTGATTTGCTTAAGGGGGGGAAGGGGTCGTAAAATTAGGCAGGACTCATTTAATAACTGCTTTGCTTAGTCACAGAGATTATGGTCCCAACTGTGGTCATAAGTTGAAGACATTATAATCACAGGGTTTGCATACTTTCTTACTCAAAAGTAACATCTTTGACAGATGTTAGTGAAGTGGTCCTGAGTTTTCACCTATCAGATTTGGTTCCTTTTCCAAAGAATGTTGGACTCCTTGTTTAACCATCAGGAGACCAAATTTGACACAATTATTTATGGACAAAACTTTAAAACCTTTGCCTTACTGGCCTATGCCTGAGACCTCATTATTTCACCCTTGCCCAACCTGGTAGTCCCTAAATCAGGGGTCCCCAACCCCAGTCCATAGACCGAGCACAAGCCACGACATGCCAGAAATTGGACCACACAAACAAGCAAAGCCCCATCTGAAGGATTCAGCCAGCACATGGAACCATTCCCCCTCCGGTCTACAGGAAAAACCTCTCTCTATGGAACCAGCCCCTGGTGCCCAAAAGGTTGGGGGACACTGCTCTAAACCTCAAAGGAGAACTGTATGCAATGAAATTTCATTTTAATGTATAGCGATTGGTGTACATTCAAAGTGACAATAAAATTATTCTAAGTCTAACATCTATCACTAAGTATTGCATACTAAGTGTTCATATTTTAATTTAATTAATTTAATAATTTAATAATTAAATCAATTAATTTAATAAGTGTTATATCACTAAAGGTTGTATACTAAATGTTCTAACATCTATCATTAAGTGTTATATCTTATGATTCTTGATGAATGTACTCTATTCTATTTTTCTTTATATTGAAAAAGTTTTATTGGTTTTTACAAATTTTTTAAGGTAGGGTAGGGGTAAGGTGAAATACAAAAATATTTTGAGAGCTTTCACGTCGAGGTCGTTGGTCTCTCTAGGGCTTCTTAATAAGACATTGGTAATACATTTTTCAATAGTACTACAAGGTGAAAACAAATGCATACATCATAAATTCTAAATTCTATGCTGGCAATCGTGTACAAACATCCAGATAAAAGTTATACTGTATTAATAAAAAGCAAAGTCATTTTTTAGATCTAAGTCTAAGTTGGCAATTGTGTCTTCTTGTTCTCCTTCCTGGCACCCAGCGGGCGGGGCTGTGGCCCCCTCCATCCCCCCTGGATCTTCCCCCAGGATAGAGGAATGTTTTTTAAGAAAGGCTTCCGCCTCAGCAACTGTTTTAATCCTTACTCTTCCTCCTTCCCAGAACACCAACATCCCTTCTGGCATCGCCCACTTAAACCAAATCCTGTGATTAAACAATTTTTTAGATAAGAAGGAGTACTTCCTCCTCACCTCCCTAATCTTTTTTGGGATCTGCTTCAAGATAGCGACTTCCTTTTGTTGATAAATTAACGGACCCACTCTCTTTTTCTTTATGTACACTGAGAGAAGACAAATTCCTTGTGTGTCCAATAACACTTGGCCAATAAAGAATTCTCTTCTCTTCTCACCCAGGCCTTGTGGGATTTGCAGCTTCGCTACCTGGAATGCACCAGACTGGGGAAGCCTATCCAATTTGACTCTAATTAAAGGAGGGGTAATTAAACTTTAGCAACTTTTAAAACCTATGAACTTCAGCTCCCAGAATTTCTCAGCCAGCATGGTTGGCTGGGGAATTCTGGAGTTGAAATCTACAGGTCTTAAAGTTGCCAAACCTTAAAGTCTGTGGCTGATGCATCTCTGTGTGTAAACCTTTCACACAATAGCAAAATCCAAGTCCAGATGCTGTTAAGTAGCACTATGCAGTGGAACAAACCCCATTGGTTTTATGGGGTTTGTTTTTAGCATACCATTGATATGGTATTTCTTTTGGGGTGGATGAGCTATTTTTAATTCTTGATAGGCAACTTGGAGGAATCTGGTTCTTTTGGCTTGTACTTTCTCAATATCTGGCTGTTGGCTGGGTATGGCTGGTACATCTGAAACTCCAGAACATCTCAAGGACACCCATTTGCCAGTGCCCGAAGGTATAAAAAAGTAGAAACAGCTTTCCAATTTAAAAAAAACCCCATTAATCATATGGTTGATTTCCCCCTCTAGTTGATAAATCAATACTCCACTTTTCTCATCCTCCTCCCAAGTTCCCAGCATCCCTTGCTGCACAGGTGATCTTCACTTGGGATTTGAACTGATGTTTTGCCAATCTCTGTATGCTTTGTTGATGGCTTTTTAAAAAGTCTGTTATGTGACAAGATACACTCACAGAATTGGGGTTTTCTTACTGATTAAATAGGCATTATGCTAACTGACATTTGGTCTAATGCAGGGGTAAGCAACTATGGCATCTTTAGGACCTGTGGACGTCAACTCACAGAATTCTGTGCTGTCTCAGGAATTCTGGGAATTGAAATCCACAGGCCATGAAGGCACTATAACTGCCCATCTCTGATCTAGTGATTAAGGCCCTAGGTTAGAAAGTATGAGACCATGAGTTCAAGTCTCACCTTAGCTTTATCTCACCTCACAGGGTTGTTGTTGTGGGGAAAATAGGAGGAGAAAAGAGTACTGGATTCGTTCATTGCCTTGAATTATTTGTAAAAATAATAAAGGTGGGGTATTAATAATCAAAATAAAATCCTAGACATGGACAATCCTGATATTTTTTCCCCAAAGAGAAATTGTTTTAATTCATTTTCCTTACTAATCCTTCAAGAATGTTCAATCTCCCTTCAGTATTTTTTCTCTTCTTCTTTAAGTAGCATTTCAAAATAACCAACTGGGATTACAACTTTTTATACTCTGCAGAGATATTTGAGGCCCAAGGTCATCTCATTAAGAAATTAAGATATTAAAAACAGGACATTTGTTCTACTGCTGTGCGGTTTCCTTTAAAACAAAAGGAAATTCAAGTTAGGCAGAGCTCAAAGGTGCCCAGAGGAAGTATCCCAAGGCGATATATTCCTACCCCTGCATTAAACTAATCATAGTTTTTTGTCGTAGGTTTAACTCTCCCAATTGCATAAAGCTATCCATTTTTATAGGGCTAATAAAACAAGAAAAAAAGTTACAGTTTAGACATGCAATAAAGTAGGAAGGATTGTGATCAAGTATGCCAGTTCAGATGACTGGAGGGTTAAAGCCCCCCCCCCCCCCCCATCTGCTTGCTAGAACTTCTTAAAAGAAACCAACCTGAGAATGCAGAAACAAAGACCTTCTTCTCTGAAAAAAAATTGCTATAATTCAATAAAGACCTGAAGACTAAATAAAGATAAAGAAGAAAGATGCAGAGATGGGGGGGCGGGGGGGGGGGGAGGAATGTGGTCTACAGAGACCCATTGCTGTCTCTTGCTCATCCTTTGATCTCTTTACCCATTTCTTGTTTTGTCCACTCTGAAATATAAGCTTTGAACCTGATGTTCACAAACAGAGATAAAAAATCCTCCGGTCTTTGAGATTTATTGCTATTTGCACTAACCTCTCTCACCCCTGGGTTCAACACACCAACCCAGATCTGCCTTCCCATTTTTTAGAAAAAGAAAAACATAACTAATCTTCCGAGCAATCACTCTCTCAAACTATCCATCTTTTAGTCTTTTCCTTTCCTTAATCTCACCCTCTTTCTATCTCTCCAACACTACCTCAATCCATTGGAATGCAGAAGCCATGTTTGTCAACTCTGATTTGAGTCAATTGCTCAATAAAAAAAAAAGAATCATATTCTGAAGTCTGGGCTGACTCATTTATCCCTGGGTCTCTTCACCCATTCTCCAAAAGGAAAAAAAAAATGAGTTTCTTGGTCAAAATATCAATGGCAAAAAAAAATTGTATTAGGGTTTTTTTTTCTCTTCTGGTCAATTCAAGGATTATTTCAGGCAACGAGGAAAGGTTCTTCAAACGTGCAGAGTGCAGATAGTCTTCAACTTACAACAGTTTGTTTAGTGAGCATTCAAAGTTACAATGGTGCTGAAAAAAAGTGACTAATGATCGTTTTCCACAGTTATAACCTTTGCTAGCATCCCCATGATCATGTGATCCAAGTTTAGATTGGCAACTGGTTTCTATTTATGATTGTTGCTGTGTCCCAGGGTCATGTGATCATATACTGCACCCTTCTGGCAAGCAAAGTCAATGGGGAAGCCAGATTCACTTAACAACTGGCATACTAACTTATTAACTGCAGCAATTTACTTAACTACTGATGCAAGAAAGGTTGTAAAATGGGGCAAAACTCACTTAGCAAATGTCTCACTTAACAACATAAATTTTGGCTTAAATTAAGTCGAGGACTACCTGCACACTGTGTTATATGCAGTTGCCATAAACCATATATATGTTTATTTGGTTTCTTAGTCCACTGTTCTACTAAAAGTAACAATTCAAGCCAGCTAATGATGAGATTATAATAAAGCTATAATAAAAACCTGGATTGAAGCAACCTTTTAAACAACTCTGAAAAAATGGCTGGCATATTTAGTTGGAAATGCTCTGCTTTTCTTGCTGTTATAGATTTTTATTTGTGAAGAGTTTCACAATGAAAGTTAACAACTGATGGCTCTTTCTTCCTTCTCTGGTTGCTCACCACTATTGGGTTCCTTAAAATGAGATGCTTAAAAAGCATTAATTATGTTTCATGCTGATCAACAGAATGTGTCTCTGCTTGGCAAAACAGGATTTAAACCAGGATATGTTTTAAATGCTGATCTATACAGCATGTCATGTATTGTTATTAATGTGTTTATTGCATTGTATTGGAATGGTGATTTAAACATTTCTTTGTCTCTGTGATTTATGTACAAATATGCACACATGTACATTCATACAGGCGTTTTTCTTTTTAAAAATCCTGACAAAGCTTCTGTTACTTTAAGTGTTTAAAACACTTTAGAAGATATTCTTACATTAAGAAGTATTTTAAATATAAAGTATCTATAGAAGGGGAATTGTCAAATTTGCTGCCACTGCCACCATACCAAAGAATCTGAAGTTATCTGGGAAAGATGCAGATGTAGAACAATGCAAATTTGTGTGCTGTCATATCTTCAGAACCAATGTTAAGGACTGGAAAGTTAAGGAGGGGGACACAAAGTGGAGATGTGTTTTGTGTGTGTGTTAGTTTGTAAGTTGTAGAAGACTAGGGAACTTGGCTCCGTCTGTAAAGGTATGTCCCCTCAGCCAGCCACTTCTTAAATTTCTGACTACCTGTGTTAGTGGTTCTACACTATTGATCTCCTTCAAGGATATATGTGTACAGGTAATCATTGACATGAAGCCATTTATTTAGCAACCATTCAAAGTTATAACATCACTAAAAAAATGACATAGAACTTATCCTCCACTCAACAATCATCACATGATCCACAGGGTCAAAATTTGGGTGTTTGACAACTGGCCTGTACTTACGATAGTTGCAGCATTCCGGTGCCACATGATCCGCCATTTGCAACTTTTCCAGTGGGCTTCCAACAAGTAAAGTCAATGAGGGAAGCCAGATTCACTTAACGACCACATGATTCACTTAACGTCTGCAACAATTTGCTTAACGACCATGGCAAAGAGGTTGAATGTAAAATTGAGTGTGAATCGCTTAATAACAGCTTTATTTAGAAAGGAAATTCTGCTCTCGATTGTGGTCATAAGTCGAGGACTGCCCGTACTTCAAAAGTCCCTTCGGGGAGAGAGAGCGGGTTATAAATTAAAATTATTATTATTAAAATAAGGCAGTTCTAACATGGTTTCCATGAGGTTGTTTTTTCCCCTTCCCATACAGCTGCTAGGTTTCTTTGGAAAAAGTGAAGGTGAAGGTGAGACTCTAGCTCAGCCATCCTTGTCTAACTGGTCTGTGTGTGTGTGTGTGTGTGTGTGTGTCATACACGCCAAAACGTATCACTTCACTTTTCAAAGGCTAACTTTTAGAGACGCTCCTTTCACATCCCTGCATTATCTGTCATTTGGTTCTTAGCCGGGTTTCCCAATATGCCAACCAAACTCCGGAATTCAGGAATGTGCTGAACTTTATACAAAGTTAGAGGCTGTTTATTTTCCCCCTAATGTGTGGGTATGCGTTTAAATTTCCTGCCCAGTGGATAATATTTGTTTTGGCTTTTGTTTCCCAGTTTCTCTCTTACAATATCCTCTGTGGCGCAGTTCAGATTTTACTGGTGTTTCTGACATTTGCAATATTTTCTCTCTTGTTCAGGTATAAATAAATAACTTTCTGGGCTGCCACCCAAGAAAGGGTGGAGTGAAAGCTGGTGAAGAAGGAGGAAAAAAGAAAAAAGAGAGCCGGAGAGGTGGACAAATGAAAGGGGGGGAAAAGAAATTTTCCGGGGACTTCTGAGAAACTCAAAAGCAAACTTCCCGGACATTGCTGGACAAAAGTGGAACAGGATCCAACTCTGAACGCTGGGAGGATATTGAGTGGGTTAGGTTTTTTTTTCTTTTTTTGTGGGCTGCTTTGGCACTGCCCCTTGGCGGAGGCAGCGGATTGGGGCGACTACAAAAGCAGGAAGAGAGTCGGGACGTTCCTGTGAGTCACTTGAGGTGTGGGAAAAAGGCAGTTGCCGCGCTCTTTTTAGCAAAGGTGAGTTTGCTAACTTAAAAGCCTTTTTCTTCCCCTTATCTTTCGGCGCCTGGGGAACTCTGGCTGGGCAGTTGGAGAAAGACATGTGTTGAACCATCTGACATCTCTCTTGGCTGCAGGGAATTAAGGTTGTGGTGGGGCCGGGGCGGTGGGGAGGGGGGGGCGACTCTGACTGTAGCTTGGGCTGTAGTAAAATAAGCCAGCCAGGAACTGGGACTCATTAGTCCCTTACTATAAGAGTGTGATTTAATATGGCTAGCTGATGATCTGGAAACTAAGGTGAGGCAGAGGATTGTAATTTCAGAATGTGACCTGGGAGTCCGGACAGTTGAAAAAGAAAGCAATTTCACCTGAAGAACAGCTAACCTAGCCAGGTGGCCAGTGGAGGCATTGGGAAAGCAGGATGGTCTCTTTGGATGTCTCTAAAGGAGGGGAGTGCAGGGGATGAACTGACCTTTAATCTGGCACAAGGATTAAAAGGAAATTTGGGGGTGTGGTAGTGTGTGTGTGTATGTGTGTGTGTCTGGAGGGGAAGGAATAAGTGTGTGGTCATAAATCAAACCGCTGCCAGGTTGGAAGTGAGACAGAGAGGGGACTGCGGCTAAGCCATCTTGACACCACAACCACCCCCAGCCACAGATCTCTGCCTCAATTTCTTGGGATATTTCTCCTGGCATCTCAAAACTTTCAACACAACCACCTTCCAGCCCCCTTCCCCCTCCCTGCCCTGCACCCACTGTTTTGAGGTCCTCCTCTTGTTCTTGACCTTGTTCTCGGAGAACCCCTGATATAAAATGCCCTTTTGTTCCTTGTAGATCCTTTCTTCTGTGGTTCCCTAGATTTTTCTCCTGGCCCACCAACCCTCCCCTTGAAACCCCAATTCGGTTTTTTTAGCCCAATATCCTATTAGATCTCCTTCTTTCCGTAAGGACCCCAAAATGCATTCTCCTAACTCATTCTCCGCCTCCTGCTTGCTGGTTCTAGCTCCTTTTCTAGATAAATCCAGAATATGGCCCCCTTCTCCACATAGATGTACTTTCTCTGCTCCATCAGAGTTAGACAATCCCATCAGATTTCACCCCCTGCCCAGTGCCTAGCTGTTTCCTTAATCCCAGCTGTGCACAAGCATTTCCAAAGGATTTGTGTTAATTTTTTGAAGGAAATTCCGTCATTGTCCTCTGGGGCTAGTAACCATATCTGTCATCCGCAGACAGAGAGGGGAAGGATGGAAGGGAAAGGAATAGATATATTTTCCCAAGAGACTTTTTAGAATAAGCCCGCCTGGGATCATGCCAAGATCCTGTCAGATCCAGTGGTTCTGATTCTCAGCTGTTCCCCACCTCACGTTTTTGCATGCCCTCTTGATGTGTTTTTGTGGTAGACAGCCAACGTGCCATCCCTGAAGGCTGGGATTTTGCTGAAAAGCATTAAAAACAACAACAAAAACTCCACAACAAATGAAAGTGCGTTGTCCACAAGCTGCACAAACCTTCTCTTCGGGCAGCCCTCGAGTGGTCATAGGGAGCGTCAAGCAAAAAAACGAAGGAAAAATAGACTTAGTTGATAAAAGTTTGTTTGATCTGATGAATAGCTTAGGCCGAACTTTCTCAACCTTAACGGCTTGAAAATGTGTAGACTTTCGAC
Source organism: Rhabdophis nuchalis (assembly GCA_039707465.1). Taxonomy (NCBI): domain Eukaryota; kingdom Metazoa; phylum Chordata; class Lepidosauria; order Squamata; family Natricidae; genus Rhabdophis; species Rhabdophis nuchalis. The sequence continues at coordinate 152,321,831 of CM077647.1, read as the reverse complement.
TCCCAGAATTCCCCAGCCAGCCAGATTGCCCTAAATTAGAAACACTGGTTTAAAGGCAGTTCATTCTTAAAGGTAATTTGTTTATCCAGTGATACGTGAATGTCATGCGTCCCACAAATACATGCATATGGCTTTCTCAAGATAGTTCCTTCACCCCATCCCTACTGCTTTGTCTCAATGCTAGAGCATTTTCCAGAAAAATCAGTTAATCCATTTTCATTTTTAAAAAGTAAGACGCCTTCCTTGGGATATTTTGATTTAAACTTCATCCGAGGAGAGGAACACATTCCTGCCTCTGCCTCTTTTTCCCTCTTTGCCCCTTCTGTTCGTAAGGTTTAAGCTCATCCCAAGGAGCCAGTTATGTCACTGTGGCCAATTATCCCTTAAACTAGTAATCAAGGACTCTTGGATTAAAAGGATTGCATTTAAGAGCCTACTTCCAAATTGGAGTCATCATGGAATAAGTTGTCCCTGTACCATACGTTTCAGCAGAAACCAAGCAAGCTCTGATCTCTTTCTTGGGCTTGCATAGGAATCTATTTGACAGTCCTCTTAGAGTCCTCCACTTATGACCAGAATTGGGACCAGACATTCGGTTTCTAAGCAAGGTGTCAAACCAAGTAAGTTTATTACAGTCGAAGGCCAGAACAAGTTAAGAACACTTCAGGAGTATCCAGTTAAAAATTCTAGAATAAAATAATAAATAACAAATAAAATCTACATTAGAATCACAATTTGGCATCCAATCACAGCAAAATACAACATGTCCTAACTATATTACGATATCAATTCTTAAATGTGAGATCCTTAATAATTGAATATTGAAAAGCAAAAGAGCAGTAATGCAAAAGGGTTTGCTGCATTAATTGTGTAAAATAGGTATATGTTTCTGACGAATTCCCAGGGCTGCTACGCGGAATCAAGCCCCCTGCGCTGTAGTCACAGTCTGTTCATCCTTAAGCAGCCACTGGAGGTAAGTAGTACCGGAATGGTCAGGATACCTATCGATTATTGGGTGTATCTCTATAAAAAGAGATATGTCTGTCCGTCCGTCCGTCTGTCCGTCCGTCCGTCTGTCTGTCTACTGCTCTGTGTGTATATGTTCCAGCATAACTCTGGAGTGCTTTGAGCAATTTCAACCAAACTTGGTACATAGATGACTTACTCTCTGGAAACAAATACTGTGGGGGGTAAGACACTTCTAACACCCATGGGCTGTATGTTCTGTTAAGATGCAGCCTGCCTTTAAATGGCTTCTACTGCACTGCTATAAAATGGCTTCTACTGTACAGTACACTGGAGTTACCATGGTAATGTCTTCACAGTACTCCATAAGAAGGCTCCCTCTGGTAAATCTAACATTAGAAATTACATTTGGTCAAGACATTTTTCCCCTATAAATAAATACTCTAGCAACGCATGGTATCATTTTTACACTTGCTGTGCAGGACGGCCAATGAAAACACATGGTAAGCACCATGCAAGCAAAAATGTTTTCCCATGGTTCACCGTCTCCCAACTGGTGATTGTTAAATGAGGCACACTGATTTTATGACCTTTTTTGCTATGATTGTTAAATGAATTATTGTAGTTGTTAAGTGAACCGTGTCATTAAGCAAATCCAGCTTCCTCCATCTCCCCCCTCCCCCCCCCCCCCGCCTTGATTTTGCTTATTGGAAGCCAGCTGGGAAGGTTACAAGTGACAATTACATGATCCCAGGATTCTCCAACCATTGTAAATACCTGCTGGGTTGCCAAGCGCCCAGATTTTGATCAGATGATGGTGGGGATGCTGCAACGGTCGTAAGTACAAGGATTGATCATCAGTCACTTTTTCCAGTGTCGTTGGAATTTCAAACGGTTGCTAAGCACATTGTTGCAAGTCGAGGACTATCTGTAATGCTCAATTATTCCATTGTGAAAAAATTCTAATAAGTTCTCCTGGCTAGACTACTGTAATGTGCTCTATATGGGGCTGCCCTTGGGTATCTGGAAGCTTCAGCTGCTGCAAAATGATTCACCTGGTGCAGGGTGTTACAGGTAGTCCTCCACTTAAAACAGTTCATTTAGTGACCCTTCAAGGTTACAACAGCACTAAAAAAAGTGACTTATGACCATTGCAGCATTCCCATGGTCATGATCAAAATTCAGACACTTGGCAACTGGTTCATATTTATGATGGTCACAGTGTCCCAGGGTCGTATAACCAACCTTTTGTGACCTTCAAATAAAGTGAATGGGTAAGCCTTTATTCGTTTAATAACTATCAGTAATTTAACAAGTGCAATGATTCACTTATCGTGTTTCCCTGAAAATAAGGCAGGGTCTTATTTTCTTTTGACCCCCGAAATAAGCACTTGGCCTTATTTTCAGGGAGGTCTTATTATTTTTGAGGTGCAGGAGGTGGCTAGTGTGATCACCTCACGGCTGCTGCTATGTTGCAATATTTTCAGGGGAGGTCTTATTTTAGCGCATGCATTCAAAAGCCCAATTGGGCTTATTATCCAGGGAGGTCTTATTTTAGGAGAAACAGGGTAACAACTGTGGCAAGAAAGGTTGTAAAATGGGGCAAAGCTCACAACTGTCTCACTTAGAAATAGATATGTTGAGCTCATTTATGGTCATAAGTTGAGGACTTTACCTGCTTTTGTCTGTCTGTTATTTTGTTTTCCCCAAAATAAGACAGGATCTTATTTTCTTTTGACCCCCCAAAATAAGTCCTTGTCCTTATTTTTAGGGAGGTCTTTTTACTTTTGAGATACAGGAGGCGGCAAGTGTGGTCACCTCATGGCTGCTGCTGCATTGCAATATTTTTGAGGAGGGCTTATTTTCAGGCAAAGGCTTATTTAGTGCATGTGTTCAAAAGCCCGATTGGGCTTATTATCTGGAGATGTCTTATTTTCAGAGAAACAGCGTACATTTGATGGGTCTCACCGCCCTCCGCTCGCTTGAGCGGAAGTTTATGTGTGAACATGCACCTAGCCCAGAGGTGGGTTCTTACTGGTTCGGCCGAGTAGGAAGTAACTCAGCCTGCCATGCCCCTGAACTGGTTCTCTCGGTGGCGCCATAGGGATCTTGTTTTTTGTTTCTGCACATACACAGAAGCAAATTTTTTAGTACTGTGCATGCACATGTAGTGCGCACAGCACATCCCTGAGCAAACCAGCAGTAGCAGCAACCATGAACCCACCCCTGAACTGCCCTCCCACCACCACCACACACACACATACTGCACCAGGCCAGGCCCCCAAGCTGGAAAGGTTGGGGATCGTTTATTTAGGCCATGAAATGCTGACTGTGGAATTCTGGGAACTGAAGAACACACATCTTGAAGTTGCCAAGATTGAGAAACATTGATTTGGGCTGTTTTCAGATCACTGCAGGCTATGTCAAAGGTCTTCTGCCTATGCACCTTTTGGGTTTAGTTCCAAAAAGTTATTTAAGGCAGTTGCATCTTTTGTGTAACAGCCCTCTATAGCTGCCTTGCAATCTTGAGCAAAAATGTTAGCGCTTTGGATAGGTAAGGTGTTTGTAACCAGGTTTGACTTAAAATAACTTTATGGAACCGAATCCAGAGAATTGGCTTTATTTCTACCAAATGGTTAGTAGCACCCACTAACAAGTAGTTCTCTTTGGTAGAATAGCCAGAGGCAACGTTGGGCTGATGCAATGCAAACTATCCCTTTATACATGTATCTTGGAGTTGCTAATGAGTGTGAAAGGGTAGGAGCTTGGGATGTAATGCTGACTGTTGCTTTGGTCATTTTGGATCTCATGGACACCTAGAGGACACTCCTAAAGAAATTCCCTATGAGGAAATGACATCCTTGAAGGGGGATTTTCCCTCACTACCTCTGGACACTGTTGGGGAATTGGTTTTTTTTTTTTCTTGTTTGCTTCCAATAAAAAGGAATAGACCTGTGGTTCCCAACCTTTTTTTGGCCATGCCCCACCTAGGCATCTCTGAAATCCTTGTGTGCTGCCCCCCCCCCCCCGTGCGTGACATAAAATTATTTCTTACTTTACTCAAAAAATGAATTCTCTTCATGTGGAGGAAGCCTAAAAGGCCATTAACTTGGTTTAAACAAGGTTCAAATTTCTCCCCTATGGGGCATGGGCCCCACGTTGGGAACCGCTGGAGTAGAGTAAAAAGGAATTACGATCACAATTGAGCACAACATTTCTGTTGCTAAGTGGGGCATTTGCTAAGTGAGTTTGGACCCGTTTTATGATCTATTTTGCTACTATTGTTAAGTAAATCACTGCAGTGGTTAAGTTAGTACTATGGTTGCTAAGTGAATCTGGCTTCCTCATTGACTTTGCTTGGTCACAAAAGCTGATCAAATGACCCCGGGAGAGTGCAAACATCATAAATATGAATGTTAAAGAGTCTGAATTTTGCTCACGTGGGAATGTCGCAATGGTTGTAAGTATGAAAAACGTCACTTTTTCATACTTTCATACTTTTAGTCACTTTTTTTAGTGCTGTTGTAACTTCGAACGATCACTAAATGAACTGTTGTAAGTTGAAGGACTATTTGTAATGCCCTTTGTTCCTTATCCCTTCTCACCCACAAAGCAGAAAGCCCCGTCCATCCATCCATCCATCTTCCACCAACTCCTGAAACTGGCATCAGTATCATAGGGGTTCATAATCCAGCCGGAGAGCTTCTTCCTAGATTCAAAAGAAAGAGAGCAATGAAGTTTAGGAGAGTAGATGAAGGAATCCAGGAGTCCCAAGTGTTTTTTCCCACTGACTCCCGATACCTACACTGGGTTATTTACCACCCACAGCTGAGTCAACTCTTAGGTCGTTTTCCACTTCTGTCAGCACTTTCTGATCTTGGGAAGGAAGGAGAAGCCTTGCTTGACTCTCCCCTTCCCTCCTCTGCCTCCCTCCTCTACACTTGCCCAGACAATGTCTCCCTTCCACCCCCAGTGCAGCTCCATTATTCCCGTTCAACATGAATCACCGCTCTTAGATCATCACACCTCCGACAAGAACATTGCAATGTTGGGCAGGTACGAGGAGAGACAGGAAACTCCAGCGTCTGCAGGCCTGGTCCACCTTGCGTGAGGGGGAGGGCCAACCAAGCCACCAGGACAATATTTGGGGGAAAGCATCCAAACACGGAAGGAAGGAGGGGGACCTTCCTTGTAGTCTGGTTTCCTCTATCTGAGTCAAGGGAAGGAAAACTCTCTCTCGCTTTAAACAGCCATTCCCTTCCACACCTCAAATTCCATACCAAAGTATTTCTGATGTGATTACCACGAGTGTTCACAGCATTGTACAGAAAGAAATTGGATTTTTTTTAGAGAACACATCCATTTTGCTTTAATATAGTAGTAGTCAACCTGGTCCCTACCGCCCACTAGTGGGCGTTCCAGCTTTCATGGTGGGCGGTAGGGGTTTTGTCCGATACTTAAAATTTTACAACTAACAAAGATACAAAAGTGGGCGGTAGGTCTAAAAGGTTGACTACCCCATTGCAGTTTAGTGTGATGAGCGAACACAGCTATTTGGGTTTCCTAACCATGGTTTGATGTGTTAAAACTGGGTAATTGTGGGTTAATAAACTACAATTAAGTAGATAATGTCTTAGTGTCTTATGTAAATTAAAGCATAGATCCTATAGAGGTCTTCAAACTTGGCAACTTTAAGACTTGTGGACTTCCAGAATTCTCCAGCTGGAGAATTCTGAAAGTTGAAGTCGACAAGTCTTAAAGTTGCCACATTTGGGGATCCCTGCTATAGAAGATCTGTGACATCTTGAATATGCTCTATTATGCTATGAATAAAGCTAAATTCTGCTTCTGTCGAAGAAATGATACCTAGTTTGGGGTTTTTCCTCTTGGGTTTCTTTAAAATCTTCTATCCTCCAGATCTTGCTCCTCTTCTTCAGGAACTTGAGTCTTCCAAAGCAGCCTAAGTGTTTCTCAGTCAAAGAACTGGTTGGACAAGTTATATGTGGGTGGCCAGTAGGTGTGAAATATCCTAAGCTGGGTCAGGAGGGAGCAGTATTCCCGCAACTCTTTCATTTATCCCAGGCTCTGCCTGCCACAAAATCTGAAATCTTTGCCCCCTCAGACTGAAAGGAAAGTAAGGCCAGGTCGGTTCCTGTAAAAGATGTGAATTTTAGCACATTTTGTGTGAATTCAGTAGATAGAACAAGAGAATACCTTGGTGTGAAGGATTCTCTCTTTTGTCTATTCTATCTCAGAGAAGCTAAAATCTGATGGTCACCATAATTAGCACCTCGTAAAAAAAAAAAAATCCAGACAGGGTAACTGTTTTTAAAAACTTGTCTTCTGAGATTATTATTCTTTCATATCACTGGTCCCCGAGCTATCTCTTTTAGAAGAAAGCCACAACAGTCTCCTGGCTGCCTTCAAGTCGAACAAATTTATTACGGCAGAAGATTTCGTGATGAGTCATAGGCCCAAAGTGTTATCTAAGTTACAGATAAACTCAGAGCTGGCTAGAAAGGAGGGACAGTAGGTGTGAGTCAAGGAAAATGTGAAATACGGGAAGACAAGGACTGCTACGTGGAAGGCTACCGCACATTAACATTAGCACTAAAGGCAAACATCCTGCCATGGGCAAAGTAATTAATATATGGCGGGATTAAAAATGGATTGTGTTCATTTAGGGCAAAAATGATAGCCTTAATTCAGCCTTAATAGGGAGCCGCCCAGAATTGGCTTTAAGGTAGGCAGCTATATAAATGTTTTAAACAAATAAACAAACAAGTAAATAACTCATGCTTGGGTTTCATGCTTCGGCTATATAAATGCTTTAAATAAACAAACAGCTCATGCTTTGGTTTCGTGCTTCGGCCTCCTGGCTTGCAATGGGATGTGCAATCTTTTTATTTATCCTCAGAAGGCCCCTTTGTTCTGGTGGGCCTCACAAAAGGTGGGACCTAGGTTGTACCTGGATGTCAGTGAGGGATTTTGTGGCAGATGTTGTGCTGGTTCCAGTGGGAACGTTTTGGACCCTAATCTTATGCCTCTCTTTTCAGATGCCCATCCTCAAGCAGTCTCCAGTTTCCCATTCCAAGAAGAGGCCCCGTCTGGATCGAGCCATGATTAGCGCCCCTTTGGGGGATTTTCGACATACGATGCACATTGGTCGTGGGGGTGATGCTTTTGGAGACACATCGTTCCTCAGCAACCACGGGGGCGCCAAGACCAATGGATTGCCTCACGATGTAGCAGTGTCTCCTGGGTCTCTTGGTTCTCCTGGAGATGTTTCTGGTTGCTTTGAATTGCTCTCTCCTCCTGGGAGCGGGAATGGTGTAGTCCAGAGTCCAACAACATCAACCCCTGATGGCAGCTTTGTGGAACTGCAGAGCCCAGAGAAGGCTGACTGGAATTCCCCTAATGGAAAAGGTTGGGAACTGCAACAGAAGTTCTCCCTGGATAGTCCCACACTGGACCACGCTGAATCCCTTCTCTCTTTCCAGCTGGACTTGGGCCCTTCCATCTTGGAGGATGTGCTGGGAGTGATGGATAAAGATTGGGACAATATTAAAGGGCAGGATCAGGAAGTATTGAGGGATGAGAGCTCAAGCCCATTGGGATGCTCCCAGCAGGAAGATGAAAAAGAAGAAGAGGAGGAGGAGGAAGAGGAAGAGGAGGGACAAGGCTACAGTTTTGAAGATGAACAAGATGAAGAGATTGGGTTATAGGAGGAGGAACATCTTGTTTTTGCTCTTTCTTTTCCCCACCCTAAAATTTCTGCCAGCCTGCTCTTGCAGTCTTTCAGCCTCTACTGCAGTAGTCAGCAACTGGCAGCCTTTTGGCCATATGCGGCCAGCAAATGACTATTAGCTAATCCACCATCTTATCCCTGCTTCTACCCATACAGAAGCCTTTTTTTACATTCAGATTTCTTATTGTGGTGTTCAAACAGGAAAATGCCAATCAGAATCCTATGGCACATTCCATGATGTTACTTCTGAAAAATAAGTTCCAGAAGGTGCTTAATAATCCTTGTTCTTTCCCCCATCTTCTTGTACTCCTTCCAAGTCCTGGGACAGTGCAGCTTCTTTGTACTGGAAAAATACGTCTTGGCTTCAGCCCATCTCTCTGGAATCAAAGTGACATACCACTGAGCCTGTTACGAAACTCTCTGTCCATCATCTGCTCTTATGTTTATCATTTTTTTACTTAACCGTCTTGAATTCCAGCTCTCTAACCCCCACTGTTGGTTTCCCTCTATGGACTTGGAATATGCTTTGAAGAAAGGTCACCTAAGAGAACAGACTGAGAGAATGTGAGGACACAGTCTTAACTGAGAGTCAAATGGTTGAAAATACAGACTAAGAATGAATGATACCATTTTGGAAACTCTGTCTAATGATCTCCAACTATGTGTCCAGTCTCTTGTACCAACATGTGTGCTGTTGGGACGTTCAAAGGTATGAAGCCTTCTTCTGGCCACCAGTCCCTTTTCAACGGACGAACACAACCTAGCTCAATAGCTTCCATTTCAGAATTCATTCAGTTTTTGTCTCTTAAACCTGTGGATCTGTATATCCAAGCAGTATTGTGTATCTAAGCAATTGTGAGATGTCTTCTTAAGAGATGATCTTGTGTTAAGAAAAGAACACGATTAGAAGAATTTTGAAATGTTTTCTTGAAGTCAATGAAAAGGTTAAAGATCCTTTCATGGCATGAAGAATGAAGAAAAGATATTTGGTTCATAACTAGAAGAGACTGTTGAGTGGACTGCAATTAGCCATGCATCCTAGCTGCCTCTGATAAAGGACAGAATTTTCTGCCAGTGGCCCACCTCAATGTTTTTTGCACCCTATATAAAAGAAGCATCTGTTTTTGTCAGTCCAGTCATGCACAAAAAAGGACAAAGTTTTCAGCGGATATGATAGCTGGAACAATTCTTTGTTATTTTTCGCTCTCCTTTGGCTAGTCACTTTTTAAACAGATTTATTTATGAAGGACAAAACTTGGAGTGCTCGTGTGGAAAAAATATGCATCTTTTTTTTTCTTCATTAAAGCTGTGATGGGGTTGGGTGGTAAGGCAAGGTTGCGTCCGTAGATAGCATCTCTATCCAATTTGAACTGGATAACCTTTTAAATCAGGTGCTTTTAAATTAATACAATTCAGTGGGCAATAATAACTGGAGAGGGATTTATACTGGCCAACGTATTTTTGAACAACACTTTTATAATCCCAAAGCCTTCAAATTAATAGCTTGTCTTTTTGCCCATCAGATATTTCTTTTACATTCTTTTTAAAGTGATATTCTGTTACAGCTATCTTGGCTTCCCTAAACTGGCCTGCGGCGAACATTGTCAACTCATTTTTGGAAGTTAATGGTAAACAATTGGGAAACAAATCTGCCTGTTCTCTGTACATATGCAGAGGTGGGGGTACAGCTGTAGATTTGTTTGTGCTAAATGCAAGAATACTTATATAGAAATAATGCCTTCCCCTTACTGTACCCCTTGGTTCTGCCCCATAAACTCCTCCTGTTCCTAGTCTAGATCTATCGACTCCTTAGGGCAGTGTTTCTTAATCTTGGCAACTTTAAGAGGTATGGACTTCAACCCCCACAATTCCCCAGCCAACATCTTAAAATAGCCAAGATTGGGAAATGATGTCTTAGGGATTGCTTACAGACAGATCTAGTCTATATGGTTTTTTTTATTCCACTGTGTTTCTGCTTTTGTGTTCTTACTCCCAATTCATTTATTACAATGGAAAAGGTATATAGAACTGCAATGTATATGGCCTTACCTGAAGTTTTTATCTGCTACAAAAAAAAGTTGCTTTTACTGCCAGAGTGAGTGTTACCACCTCCTTCCTCTCTCCCTAAATGGGACAAAATTTAAATATGTCAGAATTAAAGTAGATAAGGATGCTTAGTACATTACTACAACTGACATTGCTACAAGATAAGGTAGTGATCTTAACCTTAGCATTTTTAAGATGAGTGGACTTCAGCTCCCAGAATTCCCCAGCCTACATGGGAATTTAAATCCACTTCTGGGAGTTGACTTCTACTGATTTCTAAGCTGCCAAGGTTGAGAAACACTAAGATAATCTGTGGCTCCCAGAAGCTCTGGATGTAGCCAATGAACCTCTCCAGAAGTTGCTACTGAGTTGTAGTATTTAATTTAAGGAAGGAGGAAGAAATAATTAATTTCACAGAGAGCAATCATGTAGACTCTGTTTTGTTTTAAATTCAATGTCTTTGTCTAGCATTGAGAGCACATGCCAATTAAACAGCCAGATGCATCCTTCTGATCATAAAGAGATAAATATCTTTGCAGTAGATCTCAGTTACTTACCCTTTAGTAGTCTATGGAGATTTTCAGTCATCCAGGTCATTGTTGTCCCAAAGGTGCTTTTTCAAGCGGGAACTGGACTTTTTTTGTTCTTCCTTGAAGATGTTTTGCTTCTCATCTTGGATGTCTTCAAGGAAAAACAAAATCCAGTCGCCTCTTGAAAAAGCACCTTTGGGATTAAACCTCTCGTATAGCACCAGACATCTCTGTCTTTTTTGCAAACGAGACAGGCGAGAGGTGATGGGGGAGTGGGAAAGACTGTTAAAGTTGTGACCATGTTTTTGCATCACGCATCCTTTCTTAGAAAGTTGTCTTGGCTTTGTGGTGGGAAACATGCTTTCTAGTTTCGTTTTGCTGGCTCCCATGTGCCAGCAAAGCAATTTCAAAACTGGAAGTTTGCCACTGTACCTGTGTTTCTTAGCTGAAGAATGTAGGTCTGGATAGGGGGTATCAGAGAAGCTGAAGAAAATGGGGGTTCTCCATCATTTGGGATTCTCCATGTGAGGTATAAGAAGAGCTTTAATGTATGAGGACAGATTGGTTGGGTTTTCCAGGAAGTAATATACAGACAGTTTCAACAGAAGCTAGAGTCCCATAAATTAATGTTAGTCAATACTCAGATTTATTATGGGTGGAGATATCTTCCAACTGCAGCCAACTACAAACAGGAGCTTATCTGAAGGGTGTTTCATCAGAGAGTCACAATATACTACCAGTTATTGCTCCAAATAGTTAGTGCATTAACTATAATTTATAGCAAGAGACTGCTCTGGAATTCTTGTTTTCAACAACAGACTCCCTGAAAGTAACAAGACGATAGATGCTGTTTATGAAGAAGACAAAATAAAAATATTGGGATGAAAAAGAGGCGGGGGGAGGGGGGAAATGAAGATATGGGTGTGTCTTTCAACATTACAATTCCACTGTTTGATTCTTCTTTACTGGGTGGTGACTTTACCCACCTACTATAAGCTACAGTTCCTAAAGCAGTATGTCTGCATTGTGAATATACTCCAAAAGAGGAGGAGGTTTCTAATTCACATAAACAGAAATAAAAATGTGTCTCATGTCTCATCAGGCAGGTTGGGGTTAAAAGTGGGTTCTTGAGGGGTGAAGATTACAGTGTTCAAAACTCTCCAACCTGTGAGCATGACAGATGTTGTAGTCCAAGCTATATGGAGGGCTCTGCCCCAATGTATATTGTAATCCCAAATTGCCCCTCTACTTATCTCCATAGGGGAAACTGGACACTTTTTTTCCTCCTGTGGTGGTGAGAGTGTTTTATCTCTGTGGTATGATTTTAAAGCTGTTCCATTAATGAGGTTTGGTTATTGATTGCAAATGAGATTGGGGCTGGCCTCTTATCTCCAGTTTTCCTTTGGGAGAATAAAATCACCTGTTTGCTATTCTCTACTATTTGTATGCGTTTCCAAACCATTCACCCTCCCGTCCAAGATTTAATCCTGAAACCTATTTCTTAGATCCCCACAGATCCTTAGATCTTTTTTTATTTTTTAAATATCCCTTGCAACTGATGTAGCAAGATGGCTCTGTGTACATTACATTTATTATTTTGTAATAGCTCATTTTATGGGATTGCTATGTAAGAGAATGTCTATACAGCTCCCCCCTCTTGATGTGTTTAACTATCAACCTATTATCAGACTATTTGTACAGCGACCAAAAAGTGTTTGATATTTCTTGTAATTAAAAGCAAATTAGTTTCGGATGCTTTTGTGTATGATACCCTGCCATCAAAAGTGCGTATAGTGAAGGCTATGGTTTTTCCAGTTGCAATATATGGCTCTGAAGGTTGGACCACAAGAAAGGCTGAGCGTTCAAAGAATGGAGGCCTTTGAACTCTAGTGCTGGAGGAGACTCCTGTGAGTCCCATGGTCTGCAAGGCGATCAAACCGGTCAGTCCTAGAGGAGATCAACCCTGACTGCTCTTTAGAAGGCCAGATTCTAAAGAGGAATCTTAAATACTTTGGACACCTAATGAGAAGGAAGGACTCACTGGAGAAGAGCCTAATGTTGGGAAAGATGGAGGGCAAAAGAAGAAGGGGATGGCAGAGAATGAGGTGGCTGGATGGAGTCACCGAAGCATTTGGCATGAGCTTAAATGGACTCCAGAGGATGGTAGAAGACAGGAAGGCCTGGAGGAATGTCTTCCATGAGATCACAATAGGTTGGACACAACTTTGCAACTAACAACAGCAACAATCTATTCCCACCAGACTCTTTGCTATCACTGGCTGGTTCATGGAAGGAGTTCTAGATCTGCTCAAGGGTGGGGTTTCTTGCACTGAAGAAGAACTACAGGTAAGTCTCATCTTATGACCATAGCAATAGCCCTTAGAAGTATATACTGCTCCAGGATCAAACTGCTGGCAGTCAGCAGAGTCAGCCTACAATACTGCATTCTAACCACTGCACCCCCACGACCATAGCTGAGTCCCAAAATTCTCTCACTAAGCAAGGCAGTTGCTAAGTGAATTTTGCCCCATTTTATTACTTTTTTTGTCACAGTTGTTAAGTGAATCAACCACAACTATTAAGTTAGTCACAGGGTTTTTTAATAATTCTGGCTTCCCCACTGACTTTGCTTGTCCGAAGGTCGACCCTGGGACATGGCAATGGTCATAAATATGAGTCAATTGTCAAGTATCCAAATTTTGATCACGTGACGTTGGGGCTGTTGCAGTGGTCGTATGTGTGAAAAATAGTAATGAATCACTTTTTTCCAGTGCCATTATATCTTCAAACTCTCACACACTAAATTGTAAGTTGAGGACTAACTGCATAACAGTATCTTGAGTCAAGGTATAATAGATCCAAAGCAAGTCAGGATATTGGAATCTTACTCAGCATTCTACAGATCTTCCTGACTTTGGTTTCCTTTCCTTGTTTCTCTTATATGAATACCAGTAATCATTATAGTCTTCCCCTTCCAAGTTACCCAAACTAGCTCTCAGTTGCCCCAATTGCTCCCCATCCATTGTGATCTTGATCAATTAATCTGATTCCTTCCAATGGACATCTCCTCATAGTGGTAGCTCTTGTAATCTCTTGCTTCTATTTTAGCTGATCAAAAAAGAAAAACTGGGATTTCTCTGTCTGCACTCAGCAGTAGGAGTTGCCATAAGAAAAAACCTTAAATGTGGTACCTTTTGTTATCTTAAAAATAACCTCTGCTTCTTTTCACCGGCTGAACATAACATAATCTAACATCCAGTGCTCTACCGCTTCCCCTATTGGCTCTGTAAGCAACTGGATAGATGGGTGGCTTTTTATCAGGAATGTGATCAAAGCACCTTCACTGTCACTGATTCATTGTCATTCCTAGTACTAAGACTGGACATTTGACAGAAACTGTGTAAACATGGCCCAACATTGGTTGTAAAACAGATTTATTTGATGATACATATGTATGTTTGTTTGTATGTATGTATATATGTATATATATGTGTGTATACACACACACATACATATACATGTACATACACACTCTATCTATCTATCTATCTATCTATCTATCTATCTATCTATCTATCTATCTATCTATCTATCTATCTATCTATCTATCTATCTATCTATCTAACATCTATCTATCTATCTTATCTTTCTCTGAAGACTGTTATAATGATGCTGGCGCTGACCTAGAAACCAGGAAGACTGAGTTCTAGTTCTGCATTAACCATGAAAGCCTGCTGGGTGTCTGGGTCAATCAACAGGACAATGTGAGTTCTAGTTCTGTCTGAGGTATGAAATTTAGCTGGGTGACTTTGGGCCGGTCCTTCTCTTTCAGCCCAACCCACCTCACAGGGTTGTTGTTGTGGGGAAAATAGCAAGAGGCGGGGATATATATGATCACTGCCTTGTATTGTTTGTAAAGTAATAAAAATGGTTTAAAATTATAATTAATTAATAAAAAAGTATGGCAGATCAGTTGAAGCCATTTCTGGAATTCAGAAGCTGTGGTTCTGAAGAAGCTAGGAGGCAGGAGTAGGCTAATTTTGGCTAAAGTTGAATCAACCAGGTCACTATTGTTTGTCCTAATAGCTGGTAGTTATTCTGGGTATCAGCCATGCTCCTTTTATTACCTGCTGTCTAATCCTATCAAAATGCCAGCTGGGGATACCAGGACTCAGACCTCCAGCCACATCCTAATGCTGTACCTTCTCTTCGGTGTGGTTTTGTATTTAACCGGGCACACAAATGCACTGATGACCCTTGAAAGGCTTTGTAACAGATGGGAAGTTTTCTGCTTCACCCGAGTGGCCCTGCGCTATGGATTTTCTAGCTGCGCCTGGACTAAGGGACAGGCTGGTGTCATGCACCCAATCTTGAGGCCTCATGTTTCCTGTGGCTGGGCCCAACCCTCCCCACAGCTGCTTGTCATTTGCAAAGCATTTCCTTCGTTTCCGGTGGTCAGACTCGAAATGCCAACATGTGAGTGGTAAGCACGAAGTCGGGAGAAATGCAAGGAGTTGCAAAGCAGACATCTTTGGAGGGAGGGGGTGGGGAGATGAACAGTATTCTTTGGGTCCAGCTGAATATTGGGGGTGAGGGGACAATAGAAGAAGATACAAGAGAGGAAAATAGGAGAAAGTTGCCAGAAGATTGATCAAAGAATACCTGCAATGCACTATTATCAGTGTTTCTACAGAGGAATTATTGAGTCAGTCATCTGCTCCACCATAACTGTCTGGTTTGGGTCTGTAACCAACTTGCCTTCCCTTCAGGATCTGTATACTGCACAAGTCAAAAAGAGGGCTGAGAAAATATCTGCAGGCCCCGCAAATCCTGGACATAAATTGTTTTAACTTCTTCCCCTAAAATGATGCTATAGGGCACTGCACATCAGAACAACTAGACACAAGGACAGTCTCTCCCCCACCCCCCAATGCCATCACTCTGCTTAACAACTAATTTCCACAACACTGTCAAATAATTTACTAAGACTGTATTATTATTCTTCCCATCCTTCCTAGTATCTATCTCTTCCAAATTATGATTATAACCATGTTGCTTGTATCTTTACAATTTATATTGTTTTATTTGTTTCCTAGTATGATTTGGTAGCTTATTAGTAACATTGACTATCACTAAGTGTTGTATCTTTTTATTCTTGATGAATGTATTTTATTCTCCTTATGTACACTGAGAGCATATGCACCAAAGACAAATTCCTGGTGTGTGTGTCCAATCACACTTGGTCAATAAAGAATTCTATTCTATTAAGAGGTGTGGATTTCAACTCCCAGAATTCCTTAATGAGCATGGCTGACTGGTGGAATTCTGGGAGTTGAAGTCCACACATCTTAAAGTGGCCAAGACTGAGAAACACTGTTAAATTGTGAATTTCTTCAGCTCTATCTGTACTGGGATAGGTATGGGAACACTGTGATTGAAAAGTTCCCCTCATAGCTCGGAGGTGGTAGTGTATTAATATCTGGATTATTTTACTGAGCTTGTATTGGCTGAATCAGGCTACAACAATTAGCCACAATGGCTGTAGATTATTTCCAGGATCAAATATTAGTTTTCAGGGATCACAAGCAGGAAGTAACAATTATATTCATATCCCAGCTTCTTTTTGTCAGCCACTGTGGGAACCAACTGCTGAACTAGAATGGCTGTACTGCCACCCAACAGGATGTTTGTTAAGGTTTGCATTCCTTAACAAAGTTTCCATTCCCAATAAGTAAAGAAAGAGAGGAGAATAATCATAGATTTGGTCAAAAAAGTCAAAATGGCAGCCACAATGGTTTATTTACTTATTAAATTCAAATGCCGCCCATTTCATTATCAAGCAATCAAAAGCAGGTTGCAATGTCATAAACAATGATATAAAGCAATTAAAGAATAGCAATAGCACATAGATAATGCTTCATAATGTTTTGCAGCACTTTCTAAGTGGTTTACAGAACCAGCATATTGCCCCTCCACAATCTGGGTCCTCATTTTGTGAACGTCAGAAGGATAGAAGGCTGGGTCAACCTTGAGTCGCTCAGGATCGAACTCCTGGCAGTCGGCAGAGTTAGCCTGCAATACTGAATTCTAACCACAGCGCCACCATGACTAAGCCATGACTTTAAAAACATTAAAATATTGAACATTCAATTTAAAACATTAAAATTAACTACAAAGTGAATAAAAGAACTAACTTAACTGGAGTTTGCAAATAAAAGAACCAATTTAATTGGTGTTTAATTGAAACTGTCTGTTTTTTTCTGTGTTGCACCTACATTGGTTGCTATTTTTTATTTTTTTTATTTTTGGACAATACATTTTTTTGGACTCTGACGGCTACACTAGGCAGATACCCTGGTGTGAGAACTGAGAAGCAGACTGGATGACAGCACTGGGAGTGGGGGGAGGAGGTTTAATCGAGCTTCAGCATTTGCCACCAATTACAACTGGGATTTTCCCTCCACCCCCATTCCCACAAAAAACAGGGATCAGATCAGAAGGGGGAAAAAGTTGGCTGATTAGGCTGCCTTCCCCATCTCCAGCTGCAACGTGTCTCTGGAGCCTTATCTGGGGTTCTGGTGCCTCCGTTTTGCCGGTCAATTCCAGCTGTGAATTTCCTGTTGGAGGATAAACAGGGCAGCTGGAGGGTGGGAGGGAGGGTTTGCTGACACAGGCCAGGGCTGACAGGATGAAGGAAACCATTGCAAAGACAACCTGTGAAAGACACCATCTGCGGTTTGGCTGACAGGAGACGAATCTTCTCGTATTCCAACAATGAAGGGTCCAAGCTTTGGTTCCAAACATTTTGATGAAAAATATGCAACCTCCTCTCCAGAAAAGCAGCCTGTTTGGTTTATGGGGGAAAGTTGGGGTGGAGGCAGCCATCTACATAGATCAATGTGTGGGGAGGGCTCATGACTCAGGCGGCCCTGTGAGGACCCCTCCCTTGCCTTGATTCAAAGGTTCAGTAACCCAAGATTTAAATAATGAAGGCTGAAAAATATGTCAGGAAAATTAGTGGGAAGATCTTAGGGGACTGTTCTCTTTGATCAAACACAATATTGCTAGCTGTAGCTGCTTCCTGCTTGTACTCATTCTAGGAGAGCCATGCAGGTAGTCCTCAACTAATGATCACAATTGAGTCTAAAATTTATGTTGCTAAGCAAGACTTGTGAAGTGATTTTGCCTCATTTCACAACCTTTCTTGCCAGAGTTGCTAAGTGAATCACTTCAGTTAAGTTAGTAATAAGATTGTTAAGTGAAGTGAATCCGGTTTCCCCAATGACTTTGCTTGTCAGAAGGCTACAAAAGGTGATCACATGACCTCAGGTCACTGCAACCATCATAAACATGAATCAGTGGCCAAGCTTCTGGATTTTGATCACATGACCATGGACATGCCTGAACAGTCACAAGTGTGAAAAATGGTCATAAGTGATTTTTCTCAGCGCTTTTATAACTTTGAGCCAAAGGAGACCACGATCCCTCAGACGACCGGGTGTGAGTCCCTCCTTGTGAAGTGGGGCCTAGGGAGACAGTTGGGCGTGTTAGTTGTATACCTGGCTCTTCGCTATGCAACAACAGCCCTGCCCGAGCTCCTAGAGGTGATAGCCGAGGCGGCGGTTGAGACCCCCAGACTTTTAGTCATGGGGGACTTTAACCTGCCGTCAGCAGGCGAAACCTCTGGGGTAGCTCGGGAGTTCATGGCTTCCATGACAGCCATGGACCTGACCCAAGTAGTTGTAGGCCCTACCCACGAGGGCGGACACACCCTGGATCTAATCTTTGTCTCGGGACAGTGGAGTAGTGATCTGGGAATAGGGGATTTAGTCATCACACCCCTGTCATGGACAGATCACGCTCTCCTTCGGCTCGACTTTCCGATCGCCGCACCTCACTGTGGGGAGGCGGAACCGGACATTCCTATATGGTTCCGCCCAGGCTCCTGATGGACCCGATAAGGTTCCAAAGGGAGCTTGGGCCAATTCCTGTGGACTTGCCCCGCGACTTGACTGAGGACCTAGTGGCCGCATGGTTAAGTGCGGCCACGGGGGCCTTGGACCGAGTCGCGCCCCTGCGGCCTATCTTGCGGCGACGAACCATCTGGGCTCCTTGGTTTAAAAGAGACGCCTAGAGAGCAGATGGAGATCTTCTCACTCCGAAGCCGACCGAACACTAGTGAGAGACCATATTAGGACTTACTTAGTGGCGATAAGAGTGGCCAAACGTGAGTATTGTGCCACTCTTATTGCATTCGCAGATAACCGCCCTGCTGCCCTGTTTGGGGTGACCCGCTCCCTCCTTCAACAGAGGCCGTGGGAAGCCCCTTTACAGGGTCGAGCAGAGGAATTTGGGATTTATCTGCAGGAGAAAATCACTCGGATTCGGAACGAGCTACCCTCCATCAACAGTGGTCCAGTCGAGCGAGCCGAGGCTGTTCTTGTGACACCATCTTGGGAGGAGTTTGATTTTGTTACCACCGAGGATATGGACAAGTTGTCAAAGAGACAGGGCTACCACATGTTTATTGGACCCGTGTCCCTCCTGGCTTGTACTGGCATTCTGGGAGACGACACGAGGCTGGCTCCAGGGCATTGTCAACGCATCTTTGAGTGAGGGGTCCTTGCCTGCCGTCTTGAAAGAGGCGGTAGTAAGGCCCCTCCTCAAGAAGCTGTCCCTGGATCCAGCATTATTAGAGAACTATCGTCCCGTCTCCAACCTCCACTTTTTAGTGAAGGTTGTTGAGAGTGTGGTGGCTCAACAGTTTCCGCGACACTTGGAGGAAGTTGATTATCTAGACCCGCGCCAGTCCGGCTTCCGACCCGGGCACAGCACCGAGACGGCATTGGTCGCGTTGGTTGATGATCTCTGTAGGGCGCGGGATAGAGGATATTCCTCTATCCTAGTCCTATTAGACCTCTCAGCGGCTTTTGATACCATGGACCATGGTATCCTATTGCGCCGACTGGGGAGGTTGGGGCTGGGAGGCACCGTTTTGCGGTGGTTCTCGTCCTACCTCTCTGGTCAGTCGCAATATGTGTTGGCAGGGGGGCAGAGGTCGGCCTCGAGGCCCCTCATATGTGGGTACCTCAGGGGTCGGTCCTCTCGCCCCTACTGTTCAACACATATATGAAGCCACTGGGTGAGATCATCTGTGGTTTTGGGGTGGGATATCATCTGTACGCTGATGATACTCAGTTGTACATATCCATCCCAGACCACCCCAACGATGCCGTCGAGGTTATGTCCCGGTGCTTGGAGGCCGTACGGATCTGGATGGGTAGTAACAAACTCAAGCTCAACCCATCCAAGACTGAGTGGCTGTGGCTTCCGGCACCCTTGTTCAGCCAGATTATTCCAACTCTGGCCATTGGGGGCGAAACACCGGCCCCCGTGGAGAGGGCGTGCAATTTGGGTGTCCTGGATTCCCGGCTGTCTATGGAAGATCATGTGGCAGCCATGGCCAGGGGGGCGTTTCATCAGGTACGCCTGATGCGCCAATTGCGCCCCTTACTGGACCGGGGTGCCTTACGCACAGTCGCTCAAGCACTCGTCACATCTCGACTCGACTACTGTAATGCTCTCTACATGGGGCTTCCCTTGAGGTGCACCCGAAAGCTGCAGCTAGTCCAGAATGCAGCTGCGCGGGTGATTACAGGAGCGCCTAGACACTCCCACATAACACCTATCCTGCGCGAGCTGCACTGGCTTCCTGTGGTCTTTCGGGTGCGCTTCAAGGTTTTAACGACCATCTTTAAAGCGCTCCATGGCTCGGGGCCTAGTTACATGCGAGACCGCCTCCTGCCCCATACATCCCTCAGACTGATACGCTCCCACAGAGAGGGCCTCCTCAGGGTGCCATCGACTGGACAATGCCGACTGGCGACACCCAGGGAAAGAGCCTTCTCTGTGGCGGGACCAGCACTTTGGAACGACTTACCCCTTGAACTCCGCACCATCTCCGAACTCCGCCTCTTCCGCAAGTGTCTGAAGACACACCTATTCCATCTAGCCGGCCTAGCGTAACCTCCATTACTGACTTCTAGATAGTTTTAAATTTGGGATTCTTAATTCGGTTTTAGCACAGGATTTTATTAGAATAAGTTTTTTTTAAATTTTATTATGTTTTGTATGTATTTTAATATTCCTGTGCGCCCCCCTGGGTCCGTTTGGAGAAGGGCGGGGTATAAATATAATAAATAAATAAATAAATAAAAATTTGTCACTAAACAAATGCTAGCAAAAATCAGGAAAAGTCTAATAACACTTTTTCCAAATAACACATTTTATAAAAAGACAAACGTTTTTGTGAGCTATAGCTACTGTATGTTGAGGCTGGACTAGTGTTTCTCAACCTGAGCAACTTGAAGACCTGTGAATTTCCAGAATTCCTCAGCCAGCATATTTATTTATACAGACTGAGGAATTCTGGGAGTTGAAGTCCACAGATATTCATATTACAAGATTGAGAAACACCGAACTAGCCTGATACAAGATTTGTAGACATCAAACCCAATTTCATTGAGGGCTGCATCAGAGTTGTGTTTGACCTTTCGGGGCCAGGGTGGGCATGGCCAGCTCGACATCACTAATGTTGGGGGCACCTGTGGTGGCCTGCGTGTTCTGCTAGTGAAAATGGGCGCCCAAGCTCCGTTTCTGTTTCCAGCGACTTCCTCCTGCAATCCTCTGCCAGTGAAAATGGAGCTCGGGTGGGCCACACGTAACCCTCCCAAGGTCCATTTTCACTGGCAGAGGCACCACAGGCCGATCCCTTGCTGTTTGCAGGGTGGCCTCACAGATCTAAGCACCCCATGGGACAGATTGGGCCTGCAGGTCTTGAGTTCGACACCCCTGATTTAGCCACTCCATAATCTCCCTAAAACAAGCTGTATTCTTCAAAGCATATGCCTTTTAATAAATGTGCTACCAGATTCTGATTTTGCTTCTTGTACACACATATTTCCTTGTTTCTGCCATTGGATTTCTAGGCTGTAAACAATCCAGAGGGACACGGTGGTTCAATGGCTAAAATGCTGAGCTTGTCAATCAGAAAGGTCGGCAGTATGGCGGTTCGAATCCCTACCACCATGTAACAGAGTGAGCTTCCCTTACTTGTCCCAGCTTCTGCCAACCTAGCAGTTTGAAAGCATGTAAAAATGCAAGTAGAAAAATAGGAACCACTCTTGGTGGGAAGGTAACAGTGTTCCGTGCACCTTCGGGATTTAATCATGGCAGCCACATGACCATGAAGACATCTTCAGACAGCACTGGTTCTTTGGCTTTGAAGCAGAGATGAGCACAACCTCCTAGAGTAGGAAACAACTAGCACATACATGGGAGGGGCACCTTTACCTTTAAACAATCCAGGTCAAATGGATACAACAGCTCACCCAGATCACCCAGGATACAACGGAGCAGTGGTGGGTTTCTGCAGGCTCGCACCTATTCGCAAGTGCCGAATGGTGACATTTAGAGAACCGGTGAAAGGGGGTTCCACCGGCGGACCCAGAAGTAAGTCTGGCCTGCCGCT
Organism: Rhabdophis nuchalis; assembly: GCA_039707465.1. Lineage (NCBI taxonomy): Eukaryota > Metazoa > Chordata > Lepidosauria > Squamata > Natricidae > Rhabdophis > Rhabdophis nuchalis. Next base: position 152,300,011 of record CM077647.1, on the reverse strand, counting down.
GCCAGTAACCCAATGGGAAGGAAAGGAAAGGAAGGCAGAAAGTAAGAAAGGAAAGGAAGGAAGGAAGGAAGGAAGGAAAGAAAGAAAGAAAGAAAGAAAGAAAGAAAGAAAGAAAGAAATAATTTGTCATCACAATTGAACCCAAAATTTTGTTTGCTAAGCAAGAGCGTTGTTAAATGAGTTTCACCACATTTTACAAGTTGGCCACTCCCACCCTGTCACATGACTGCCAAGCCACGCCCACAAAATAGGCCACACCTAGAGAGTAGGTTCTAAAAAAATTAGAAACCCACCAGTGCAACGGAGGCTAAAAAGGTAGAAAAGGAAGGTTCTAGACTTGTCTACCTCAACCTGTTACTCTCCAGAGCGAAAGCCCACTGTGGCAATTTCATAACCATGCATGTAGAGGATTATGCGAGCTGCAATCCAAGGCATTGTGGCAGGCACATGGTAGGGAAATGATCCTGGATAATCAACAGTAATCAACAGTGACCATTTTTCTCCTACTGACCTTGAAGCATAACATTAAGAGCTCTTATTTGTCTCTGAAATCCATATTTGAAATTCCAAGGATAAAAGTTGCAAAGTTTGGACAATCCTGTTCTAGATGTTTCATTACAGCAGAAGCAGCCCCATTTTTCAACAGAAGTTGAAAGAACTTCTATGAAAGTTTAAGGCCTAAAAAGCAAACGTTTGGAAAAAAGCAAAAGAATGTTGATTTTGGAAAGTTATTTATTTATTTATTTATTTTATTAAATTTATATCCCGCCCTTCTCCAAACGGACCCAGGGCGGCGCACAGGGATGTTAAAACACATATAAAACATATAAAATTTTAAAAAACTTATTCTAATAGACCCTGCGCTAAAAACCGAATTTAAAAAACCCAAATTTAAAACTATCTAAGAGTCAGTAATGGGGGTTACGCTAGGCCGGCTAGATGGAATAGATGTGTCTTCAGACACTTGCGGAAGAGGCGGAGGTCGGAGATGGTGCGGAGTTCAGGGGGTAGGTCGTTCCAAAGGGCAGGGCCCGCCACAGAGAAGGCTCTTCCCCTGGGTGTCGCCAGTCGGCATTGTCCAGCCGACGGCACCCTGAGGAGGCCCTCTCTGTGGGAGCGTATCGGTCTGAGGGATGTATGGGGCAGGAAGCGGTCTCGCATATAACTAGGCCCCGAGCCATGGAGCGCTTTAAAGATGGTCGTTAAAACCTTGAAGCGCACCCGAAAGACCACAGGGAACCAGTGCAGCTCGCGCAGGATAGGTGTTATGTGGGAGTGTCTAGGCACTCCCGTAATCACCCGCACGGCTGCGTTCTGGACTAGCTGCAGCTTTCGGGTGCACCTCAAGGGAAGCCCCATGTAGAGAGCATTACAGTTAATAGAGTAGATTGACATGAAAAAAAAACATTTCCTGTAGGTTGTTCAAAATTTGTATAAAAAAGGCTATATGAAGATTTGGAAATTAATTCTAAAAAATACTCCCCGGGGAAAGTTTCTTGATTAGAAAATAAACAGACGGCTTGAATGTTGACTAGAAGGAAGCAGAGAGAACTAACAGATATTCTTAAAGGAGACAAGTCCCATTAATACAATGGAACAATACTATTTGACTATAGAAGAAATAAAGGCTGTTTGGGAACAATCTTCACAGAAACTCTTACAAGTTTGTCTGCTACAGGTAGTCCTCCACTTACGAAGATAGCTCAAAATTTATATTGCTAAGCAAGACAGCTGTTAAATGACTTTTGCCCCATTTTACGACCTTTCTTACCACAATTGTTAAGTGAATCACTGCAGTTGTTAAGTTAGCAGGTTGTTAAGTGAATCTGGCTTCCCCATTAACTTTGCTTGTGAGAAGGCGACAAAAGAAAGTCACTTGACCCTGGAAAACTGCAATCATCATAAATATCCAAATTTTGATCACATGATTGTAAATAACTTTTTTTCATGCTTGTAACTTTGAACGGTCACTAAATGAATGATTGTAAGTTGAGGACCACCTGAACTATAACAGAGGATATAGAAACACAATATATTTTATTGGATAAACAGAGAATGGGGCTGATTCAAATGTGGATTTTAAAAAACTGCCAGATTATAAAAGTGAGGAAGAAAAAGATGCTGTGAATCTAAAAATGGATTTAAATACGCCAAAATAGAAGAGTGATGTTGCAAATGATGCCACAATGGATTTACAAATGAAACTATCTGATGAATATAATTAAATGTGATTTGAAAAGTCTTCTTATCATAGATTTACAAAAAGAACATATTAAATCAATGAAGCTGTTCCTAAGAGAAGAAAAAGAGAAAATAGTAAGAAATTAGTTTGTGGGACATTATTTGATTTAAGTGAGCAGGAGGATTTCAAACTAGAATTATTTGATCAGGGTTAATATTTATGTTGTGATTACTGATAGACATTAATGGATTTCTTTTTGATTAGAACTGAATGATGAGGCTTTAAAGATGGGGAGATTTACAGAGAGTGCTGTAAAGTACTATGGAGCAGTATATGTGTCTAAGTGATATTGTTATAACGTGATTATTGATAAGGGATGAGATATGGAAAGAAGGTATCGTTTAAAAATTGAAATACTAAAGAAAGTGTTAAATTAGTGAGTTGTTTATACTTGCCCAGAGGAGTCATCATTTATATATTTTGTTTCTTACTTTTTATTTTATTTTGTTCTATCTCTTCACATTTTTCTTTTCCTCTTATTTACATTTCATATCTATCTTTGTTTGCATTAGTCTTTTATGTTTGTTATCTGTAAACTCTAATCAAAATTGTTATTTTAAAAAGCCCTTCTTATATATCCAGTTCATTTGGGTTCTTCTCATTTCTTTCTGATCATACTTCTTTTCCTGGCCGCAAACCATTATGTGAAAAGAGTAAATCCTTTGTATGAAGCAAGAAGGAAGAGAATTAATTGGGAAAATTGGGGCGTCCAGAATTAATTAATTGGGATGTCCAGAAAGTATGGTCAAAACCCCCCACAATGGTGCATCAATGCTCTGCCTGTTTTTCTGTGCATCAATATAGAGAAAGTACAGGGAGTCCTCGATTTACAATCACAACTGAGCCCAAAATTTATATTGTTAATTGAGGCATTTGTTAAATGAGTTTTACCCCATTTTGCAACATTTCTTGCCCCAGTTGTTACGTGAATCACTAAAGTTGTTAAGTTAGTAACCCAGTTGTTAAATGAATCTGGCTTCCCCATTGACTTTTTTTGTCAGAAGATCACAAAAGGGGATCACGTGACCCTGGGACATAAATATGAACCAGCTGCCAAGCATCTGAATTGTGATCACGTGACCATGGGAATGCTGCAAAGGTTGTAACTGTGAAAATGATCACCAGTCACTTTATTCAGTGCCATTATAACTTTGAACGGTCACTAAATCAACTGTTGTAAGTCGAGGGTTACCTGTACTGAATTGATTTCTTTGAAAGAAGGTGGAGCCTAAGGCTTACAACAGTCTGGCAACTACATTCCTATTTCTCAAACCTTTATCCTTAATGGGCATAGTGTGAGAAATGACAGTGACCACTTAGCCCCATGATGACAAACCTATGGAACACATGCCAGAAATGCAGAACCCTCATTGTGGACCTGCGCGCCATCACCAGCTGCTCTTCTGGTTTCCAGTATGCACATGCGCACCGGCCAGGCCGTTTTCCGGACCATTTTTGGGCCATTTCAGGGGCATTTTTGGACCATTTTTCATGCTATTGTTGACTCAAAAATGGCCTGAAAATGGCCAAAACTGGCATGCATGCGCCGGCCAGCTAGTCTTTTGGGTTTTTGGTGCTCCGGCAAGCGTATGCGCACACATGCACGCAAGTTCTGGTTTGTGCACTTGGTGCCGAAAAGGTTCAATGACTTAGTCTATCATTTGAGGAACTTTGCTTTTTAAAATTGTCATTATGTCCTTTGGGATAAGATTGGATCCCAACTGAAATTTAGCCTGAGTGAGAAATTCTGAGTAATTATTTAGTAGAGCCACACAGGGGTGAGATCCTATTTTTGCAACTATTTTAAAGCCAAGATCAAAAATTTAGTCCAGAAGGAGAAAAGAGCTGACGTATCTTATAGCAGGATAGGAAGAGCATTGGAAGAACAAGGATAGCTAAAAAAACCAAACAGATTATAGAATAAATCAACCCAAAGTTTTCACTCTAAGGGCCAAATGGTTGGGCTCAAATTATCCTCTGTTGAGTATATTATGCAAAGATCCAGCTCTTTGGAAAAAGCTGGGAAAGCTGGAAGGGAAGAGGAGAAGCAACAAAGTGATTGGAATCAGTTATGAATGCACCATTAAGAGCAGAGGTGGGTTGTTCCCGGTTTTACTACAGGTTCATTTTGCTCACACTTCACTGTGTGTGTGTGCCCAGTTCAATGTAAATTGTTCTTTTCGCATGTGCGGAACAATTTACAGTAAACTGTGCACGTGTGGGCACTACTAAATAACATGCCGGCAAGGGCAGTGGTGACTGGGGAGCCAGTTCGGGGGCATGGCCAGCCTGGGTTGCTGCCAGTTCTGGCCTCAATTCCACTACCGGTTCGGCTGAACTGGGCCGAACCGGGAGCAACCCACCTCTGATTGAGAGACTTGAAAGAACAGGTTAGGGATAGATCATAATACAGAAAACCCATCTATGTAAGAGAAGACAGTGATTTGAGGGCACATACTAGAATTAGGTGACCAGATTTGTAATTTGGCTAAGCGGGACACCATTGAGCCGGGTTGGGGGGGAGGGGCGGCCGTGCCGAAGCGATGAAGGGCCTCCAATGAGGCCTGGCAGCCGCTGCTTCCCCCGTCTGCCACCCCCGCGGGCGGCTACTGGGCCTCGCTGGAGTCAATTCCAAAAGCGCGTTTAGCGCTTGGAGGACCTGAGGCATCTTGGGAAATGCAGTTCCCTACAACAAATTGGGACTTTTTAACAACGGCATGGGACGCGGGACAAATTGCTGCAACTCAGGACTGTTCTGCCAAAAGCGGGACGTCTGTTCACCATATACTATAATGAATGAATGAATGAATGAATGAATCAATCAATCAATCAATCAATCAATCCAATGAAAACAATCAATCAAATGAATCAATCTCTTTAGAAGAAGACATCAAAGAAATAGCTGGAGAACCAGTTTGATCTAAGGTGACCTAGAAGGAGGAGACAGTGAGTTATAATCCTAAAAATTTCTAAAAATCAGCTGAGTTTTGAGTTTGAGTTTATTTGACTTGTATCCCGCACCTATTCAATTCAATTCAATTTATTCGACTTATTAACCGCCCCCTCTCCCCGAAGGGACTCGGGGCGGTGCACAGGAAATATAAAAACACAATAATAAATACATAAATACTTAAAACTATATTAAATTAACACCCTGTGCTAAAATCTACCCCATTAAAACTAATCTATAAAAACCAATGTACAAATTTCTCTGCTAAAACTAAGGCTAGGTACGGTAGGTTAGGTGAGGCTGGCCTGTTGGAAAAAGTAGGTTTTTAGTTGCTGTCATAGAGGCCATGAACTCCCGAGCTGCCTCGGATGATTCGCCCGCCGATGGCAGGTTGAAGTCCCCCAAGACTACAAGTCTGGGAGTCTCCACCGCCACCTCGGCTACCACCTCGAGGAGCTCGGGCAGGGCTGCTGTTACGTAGCGAGGAGCTAGGTACACAATCAGCACGCCCAACTGCCTCCCCAGGCCCCACCTCACGCAGAGGAACTCACAGCCGGTGGTCTGTGGTACAGTGGTCTTTCTCGGCTCAAGACCTTCCTTAACAATAACCGCTACCCCCCCACCCCTGCCTAGGGTCCGCGGCTGATGAAATGCACGGTATCCTGGTGGGCACATTTCCACGAGAGGTAACCCCCCCTCGTGGCCCAACCAGGTCTCCGTGATTCCCACCAGGTCCACCTATCCCCCAGAAGGGACCCAGGGCGGCGCACAGGAAATTAAAACAGATATATACATAAATACATAATAAATATCATAAAACCAATTAAATTAAGAAAACCCTGTGCTAAAATTACTAAAATCCCTCTAATTAAAACAAATTGCTAATTTAAAACTCAGTCGTTATAGGGTGAGCACGCTAGGCGGGCTTGATGGAAAAAGTGTGTCTTCAGGCGCTGGCGGAAAAGGCGGAGGTCCGAGATGGTCCGGAGTTCGGGAAGTAGTCGTTCCAGAGGGTTGGGCCCGCCACAGAGAAGGCCCTTCCCCTGGGCGTCGTCAACCGGCATTGCCCGGCTGATGGCACCCGGAGAAGACCCTCTCTATAGGAGCGGATTGGTCGAAGGGATGTGTGGGGTAGGAGACGGTCTCACATATAGCTAGGCCCCGTGCCATGGAGCGCTTTAAATAATAATAATAATAATTTTAATTTATAACCCATTCTTTCTCCCCGAAGGGACTCGAGGCGGGGCACAGGGAATTAAAAAACAATTAAAACAGACAGAATACAAAGTTAAAAACAAATTAAACTGACCCTGCGCTAAAAACTCCTATAAAACTAAAAACTATCCCTAAAATCCCTTATAATTTATAATTGGCAAGGGTTTTAACATTGGGTTTTAGCACGGGTTTATTAATTTAATGCATTTTAATAGATATTTATTGTATTTTGTGTTTTTAAATAATGCCTGTGCGCCGCCCTGGGTCCTAACAAGGAGAAGGGCGGGGTATAAATTTAATAAAATAAATAAAAATAAATAAAAATAAAACCTCTAAAACAATTTAAAAATTTAAATTACCCTAGGCCAGCCAAGCAGAAGAAGTGTGTTTTTAGTTTCTGTCGGAAGGAGTGGAGGTCCGTGGTTGTTCTGATTTCGGGGGGAAGGTCGTTCCAGAGGGTCGGGCCCACCACAGAGAAGGCCCTTTCCCTGGGCGTCGCCCGCTGGCACAGCCTAGTGGACGGCACCCGGAGAAGTCCCTCTCTGTGGGAGCGAATCGGCCGCAGGGATGTATGGTTATCAGCACCTTGAAGCACACCTGAAAGGCCACGGGCAGTCAGTGCAGCTCGCGCAGGAGAGGTGTTACATGGGAATGCCGTGAGGCTCCTATAATCCCCCGCGTGCCCGCATTCTGAACTAGCTGCAACCTTTGGGTGCACCTCAAGGGGAGCCCCATGTAGAGAGCGTTACAGTAGTCTAAGCGGGATATCACAAGTGCTTGAGTGACTGTGTGGAGGGCGTCCCGGTCAAGTAAGGGGCGCAATTGGCAGACCAGGCGCACCTGGTAAAACGCCCCCCTGGTCACGGCCGTCACATGGTCCTCCATGGTCAGCCGGGAGTCCAGGAGGACGCCTAAATTGCGCGCCCTCTCCACGGGGGCTAATAGTTCGCCCCCTATGGCCAGTGTTGGAATCATCTGGCTAAACCGGGATGCCGGAAACCACAGCCACTTGGTCTTGGACGGGTTGAGTTTGAGTTTGTTACTCCCCATCCAGACCCGTACGGCTTCCAAACACCGGGACATCACTTCGACGGCATCGTTGGGGTGGTTTGGGGTAGATATGTACAGCTGAGTGTCATCACAAGCTGAGTGACTTTGACCCAGTTACTCTCTCTCAGCCCAATCCACCTCAAAAGAACTGTTGTGGGGGAAACCAAAGGAGTATTAAGTATGCTTACTACCTTGAGTTATTTATAAAGCAATAAATAAAGCCAAGATAAAAATCAAATAAACAATAGCCAAATCACTCTCAGGGCAGAAAGCAGGGAGATGAATATCTACCCAAAAGGTCCCTAACTCTTTCCCCCTTTGCTTTGGGAAGCGGGCCCAATGCAGCAATCGATCGCAAGCAAGGGCTGCGTTAAGTTGGTGGAGCATTGCCCTCTGCTGGCTTTGGCAGTGAAAATGGGCCCAACCCGTGAATATCATCCCCACAATGCTTTTCAGTTTGTTTGCGAGTTGCTTCCTTGTTTTCCACCCACCCACAACGGGACAAGGAAATCAGAGGCGGCGGCGGGGAGCGGTCGCTTCGGGCACCAGGACTGGGTTTCGCCGAAACTCAGACCCGGAAGCGGGTGGGGGTGATCGGGGAAAGGTAGGAGATTTCTCCCCTAATTCGATCCACCTTCTGTTTTCCCCGCTGCTTTTGATTTTAAAATATGCGAGAAGCTAAAATAATCCAGGCATCCTGAGTCCAATTACCTCCGTATCGGTATTCACACGTGCGTATGTGGGTGAGGGAGAAAGAGAGCGAGGAAGAAACGTTAGTTGATCAAAAAAGTGGAAAAAAATTAAAAGGGTAAGCTCCAGCTCCCGTTACTGAGACTACAGGAGATGTTCAGGGTGTGTGATGCACATTATAGGTCAACTTGCAAATAGTAGCAGCAGCAACCCTTAGTAATTCATGAGTAGAGCAGGACTGGCAAACTGACTTAAAAAGGTGAGCTCATGCCTTCAGTTTCCGAAGATGATGTTGATGATGATGGTACTTGGTTGATGCCTAGGATGCTGGCAGCAACCCATATCAACTATTAGCACCCGTAGTATTTATGATATATTTTTAAATGTTCAGTTGACTTGAGTTTCATGTTTAATGAATAAAAGAAGATGATGATAATAATAATAAAAAATATGTGTATTCCAGGTCCTTGGTATGGATTTTAGGTATAACTGATTGTAATTGGAGCCCTTGGAGCAATACCTAAAGGGCTACCTTGCTACTTAGAAATTCTAAATTTACTGGACTTGAACATTCTGATTCTACAAAAAACCCACCCTACTTGGAACAGTTTATATCCTCCGACGTTACGTTGACAGTTCCTAGGTCCTTGGTTAGGACTCAAGCTGTTGAGCTACCAACCAGCCCCAAAGGCTGTGGATCTCACCAAAGATTAACCACAGAATAATAATAATAATAATAATAATAATAATAATAATAATAATAATAATTATTATTATCATCATCATCATCATCATCATCATTATTATTATTATTATTATTATTATTATTATTATTATTATTATTAATCAAATTTGAGTGCTGGCTGACCCTGGATGGTTTATAACAAAGACATTGCAATAAAACATAAAATATGGCAAATGTGCTGGAGTACAGGAACGGTAGATGAGTTACTTTAGACAAAATTAATTAATTTTGGTTTAGGAATTTGTTTTGTTATCTCAACTCTGGTGTTCCATGTTTTGTATATCACCTCAGCTATTTTAAAATGTACTGATTTCAGTTCTGGAAGTTGAAGCCTGCACACATGTTATGCTGAGGTTGAAAAAACATTGGGCTAAAGGGAAAACAGTGAGTATTAAACTACTTTGTGATGTCTTTATGCCCACAATTTAAAAAAAAAGGATTGGATTTCGGCAAGGTGGTTGAAAAGCTGTGAGGTATGGGCATACTGCACAGGTTGCAATTAGCAATGGAGGTAAACGGTTTCTGAATCTCTGAAAACCCAACATTGTTGAAAAAGAAGAGTGCCTTGAATTAATATGTTGGGAGCTTCTATCTGAGACACTTATGGGGAAGAATAATTCATTGATGTCCATAACTGTAGCATATCCTGTTAGTATCTCCATGGGAAGATTGGCACACATCTGAACTTTGATTATTATTTTTTTGACATACTTCCTGGTTCATGATTCATCATCACACTGCCTAGAGTCATTAACATTTGCCCTTAAAGTGAGTTGCTCATCAGCTCAACAATTCCACTCATCCCATAATTTCTTTTCTGCTATGAACTGTCCCCTGGGATAGCAAGTGAAACTGCTGTTCTTCTGATCTTAACTCTTTCTCCCATGCAGCGATGGATGCATTGGCTGTCTCTGCTGGAAAGGACTTCCCTGATCACTCTTCTGACAGTCTTCTGGAACCATCAGAAGATCCAAACTCATCCTTGACTGAAGAACCATCCTCTGATATCAACCCTCCCTGCCGTTTTTTCTTGGAGGGACGCTGCCGTTTTGGTGCCCGCTGCCAAAACTATCATCCTGGTGATGTTGGTGAGGTTCACCATTTAAAAGATCCTGGACCTGTCCATGTTCCTCCCTTGCAGCTCACAGAAGGGAAGAAACCTGCCATGAAAACAGCTGAGGATGTCATTTCCCGACTCCTCTGGGATACACAGGTACCTGCTGAACAATTTTCTATTGGCTACCTTGACCGGTTCTTGGGGATCTTGGAGGAATCTTTTACTTCTTTCTCGTGGGAAGATCTAGCTTCAGTTGGTCCTGGTGTACTGGCTATCCCTAAACATAGGATCCAGTATTTTAAATATAAAGACCGTGTGGTTTGGGACAAATCCAGTCGCACTGATGATGTTTTTGGGTCCACTGGAAGTGGGAAAACCATCTTAGAAGTGATGAAGGAAGAAGACACCCAAGCTAAGAAGGAACTATCGGGTCTTCCAAATAGCCTCCAAGTTGAAGAAGAGGCAGATGGGGATTCAGCCAAGGAGAAAGAGTTGAACGGGACAAGTAGTGGACAGAAGTTAGTGATGACTTTGGGGGAAGCGGGGGATAATTTGGAGCTGGTTGAAGACATGTCCATCGACCAAGAAGGAAATTTAGCCAGCAAAGAAAAGGAAAGGGAGACAGTCGGCTCAGTAAAGTGTGAAGAATTCAAACATGCTTGTGCTGTCGGAATAGAAAATGAACCGGGGATGGCGAAGAGAGGAAATGTAGATTTGGAAAATAGGGGAGGGAGGAGCTTCTCCTATCCGAAGGAGCGCCCCACCCATTTCATAGCTATCCCGATCACCAGCCCAGAAATCTGGGAAGCTGTGAAACATTTCCAGGAGGCCCTATGTGCTGTCAGCTCAGATTACGGTCCCTTCTGTGCGCCCAGAGCTACACTACATATTACGCTTTGCCTGTTGCACTTGGACACCCCTGAAGAAATACACAAAGCGATGGCGGCTCTGGAAGAACTTCAGGCTGGTTTTCAGCGACTGCTGCCCCCGGTCCTGCTTCTCTCCTTCCGTAATGTGGAGTCTTTTAATTCGCGGGTTTTGTACTTTGCACCAGATCCTGTACCCCAACTGGGAGCCCTGGCTGAGAGTCTGGAAGATGCTTTTACGAAAAAGGGCTTGACTGTGATTTGCCCTCCTTCCAAAGGGAAGTTCCATTTGACCGTCGTGAAAGTTCCTCCTAGGAAGGGAATGCCACAGCTCCCGACAGGTTTGGCTTGGGCTCCTATCATGGAGGATTTAGGAGTCCAGGCAGTAGAGTCCATAGGTTTCTATGAGGTAGGAAAAGGCAAAAGAACTGATAATGTGTACGTCAGCATACTGAAATTGGATTTATATGGAGGAAGTGGAACTTAGTGGGAGATCCTTTCCAAATGAACATCTATTCTTAACAGTGGGCACAGCTGGGCAACGTGAAACTGGGTGAACTTCAACTCCCAGAATTCCCCAGCAGCATTGGTTTGGAGCACTTTAAGTAAACTCTAATGGGAAAGGTGATCAAAATGGGGCAGAGAAAACAAGAACAGGAACATTGCAATAACGATCATATATTTTTTGCCTTACTTGATTTAAGTAGATTAATAATGCACAATAAAAGCATGGCGTTTTTACAATCAGATTTTCAGAAACTTTTAAATAGCGTTATAGGTATGCTGCATTTTTAGACTCCTTTGTATTGATGATAGAAATGAAGGAAAAGGGGGCTACATCTTTTCCTGGAATTGTGTAATTGCTGTCCACAGACGATCCTACAAAAGGACATTCTGCTTTAAGGTGTTGTAAAGGGTTGACTGAAATATTGTCCAACATACTAACCAACCCTGAAAAAAAGACATTGATGCATAAATGTTATAAAAGGTGCTGCAAAGCACTGACTGAAATACGGGGATTTTATCTGTATTAAACCAAAGTCCTTTGAGGTTGCAAAGATGGAAGAGAATGTAGAACAATATAAAGTATGGTAACTAGCTGTCTTGTGTTCTCTTAGGTTTTGTTTTTTAAGGGACATTGAAAGCTAATGTACTCTCTTGCTTTGGTTTAGTGTTTCTGATCCATAATCCCAATAGTCAATGGTTGAGGGAAAAGGTGCTTTTGCTTTTAGTATAACAAAATTAAATGTAATTTTCAGTGGTTAAAAAAATGACCCGTTGTAATAAAGGCCTTTTCAATCAAGATGTCTAGCACCTGATATATGTATTAATGTTTGAGTATGCAACATACTCAAAAGATTCACCTTCAAATCAGGAATAGTGTTTCCAGGACTTTCATCTCAGACAAGACATTACTTGCTCTGTAGATTAAAAAATTAAGATATAATCCTCTTAATTTAATAGTAATGGCTTGATGCCATACCTAGAAGCTCCAGTTTGGTGTTGCCATCACCAGAAAAAGCAATAAGGAGCTCTTAACCTCTGGAGAAAAAAAAACCCAATTTATATTAATATTTAAGAATGACAACAGAGGCTCTCAAATGTGCCAAGACCTTCATCTTAGAATTAATATTCTATTATGCTCCATACTTCTGGGGGACCACAGCTAGGATACAGGGAAACCACTTACTACCCACAGGTTACCTACCTCTTACATATACTTTGAAAAGAATTGTCCCATCTGAGCACTCGTTATAGAAACTGCTTCCATTAGTAAGACTACTCCATATCAGAAGATGTAGCTATCTAAAGGAACCTTATCGTTCTAATCGGATATTCTGGAAACCAACCAGTTAATATACCGTGTTAGCTCATCAATCTTCTCCAATAAGTATAATAATGAAATTATTTAGTACAATACTAAAGGGCTTTAGCAGAAACTAGCAGAATCAAATTGAACATCTAGCTTCTGCATCTTTACTCTTGAAAAAGCTGCAGAAGCACTGCATTAAGATCCTTGAGTTATCCATTCCTGCAGCCTAAGTAAGTCCTAAATTTCCAAACCGTTTTACATGAAATTTGTCTGCTAGAAAAAGTAGTCCTGCTGGCACTTGGACATTCCTCTCCCATGAGAAAGCCACAGATGAGATGACAAACCAGAGACACATCTTTATTCCCATTGCTAGTAGCTGGAATGTGCAAAGCTGGGAAGGACAAAACTTGTAATTCAGGTAGTCCTTCATTTATGATGGTAATGCGGGTCTGCCCATCATAGTTGGAAGTTGTGATGTTTGTGAAACGGGTTGGTCACATAGAGTCCCCAACCCCTGCTCCATGGCCCAGTGTTGCATTTGTGTAAGTGATGCACTCACCAGCAAAACTATCCCATTCTCCCCCCAGCTGCCAGTCCATAGAGCTGGAAAGATTGGGAACTACTGGGTCACATGACCAACCTGATTTTACAATTTTTTTTGCAGCTGTTGTTAAATGAACCCATGGTTTTGTCAAAAACTGGAAGCAGATGTCATTTTTTAATTTTGTTAAAGACATAAACTATGCTGCAATTATAAATATGGTCCGGCTTCTGAGCGCCCAAAGGTTAGTCATGTGACCTTGAGGGGCATCAAATTTCTAATCTGGTCATAAGAAGCTCCCAAGTAGGTTTATCAACCAGTTTTAAGTCAAGGACCACTTGTATAAGCAGAACTAGACAATGGTCACCCTTCAGAATCTTAGATTCTGATTCGTTAGACTTTCAACACCACACGGAAGCAGGTGATGCTGTTTTAAAAAACTGGCTTTTAATCAAATGGAAGAAAATTCAGGTTTCTGAAAAGGAAAAAGGAATCTTTGAAAAATCCAGCCCAAGCCAAAATATCCCAAAATTACACATGTTCAAAAACAAAAAGAAAGAGGTGTTAGAGCAGAGGACAACAGAGGGGAAGAAGGGATTATGAGAAGCTAAAGAGACTAAGAGTAGGGGAGAGGGTGGGAGAAAGAAAACAACAGAAAAAATATTGGACAATCTTTCAAAACTTGAAAAACAAAATTGAAATAATGTGACGAGAGAAAAGTGAAAATGGGTGGTGCATTTTAAAGTTTACCTGTAAAGAACTGAGGACAGAGGGAGAAAAAAATAAATTAAAAAAACTTAGCATGACAACTCCAGAACACAATAGAAGAGGAGACTAAAGATCATCTTGTTTGTTGATCTGATTTCACAGCTGCACACCATGCCTTCTCTGGATTTGCTTTGTTTGTCGTGGCCACATCCTTGCGGGGTTTTGTTAACAAAGAAGTCTCTCACATTCTCCTTTGCGTAGGAAAAAAGTCTTTGAACTGGTAGGAAATATGTGAAGACAGATTTTGCTTTGCTCTTTCCCCCTCGGGCTGTTTTTGTTTTCGACCGGAGAGGTGGCATCTCTCAAGCTTTTTCATAGCCAGGTCGTAGCTCGGAAGAGGAAAAAACTGAGACAGTGTTAGTTTTTGAGGAGCATAATAAAGAACACAAAATGTGCACGCAAAACCTGAATTTGTCATCTTCAGAGGAAACGGTTAAATTCATCATTATAAAAGTAGAAAAACATGGATTTTTTTTCTCTTAAGAAACAAAGAATTTGCCTAGTATTATTTACAACTTGTAGCTTCTGTACAAAACCATATTTCACATATATTCACATCTAGCCATATGCGCTCATGTACCGGTGCCTTTTTCAGATCTGTCAAGTGGAATAAAACAGCGACTGGTGAGACTTTTACTAAAAAATAATAATTAAAAATAATTTAAGAGGGCTTGCTCTGTGGCTTAGGGAGAAGATCTTCTAGCTTCCTGAATCCTTATGACAATGAAGAGATGGTAACACACAGGACGGCAGTTTCCATCATCTCCCACAATTAATCCACAGATTTCCAACTTTTTTATCCTGGCAATTTCGGACTACAGGGGAAGAGAGGGGGGATCTAGCAACTCATGGATCTTGACATGAGAGGAAGGGGGGGAGGAACAGATGATTGTAAATGGTGCAAAACTATTCTTCCCTGAAATATCCTTTCCCTGTTGCTGGCAAACCCCCAAGACTCCTTAGACCGAACTCTCTGCTCTTCTGCTTCCGGTGATCTCAGATGCCATCTGATGTCCGTGGATCTTACCCTCTTCTATCCAAGTGTGTTGTGGAAGCGGGCGAAGTGGCAGAGCAAGTCCCAGCTTGCCCACAGCAGCCAACTGTTATATGATTTTATATACATATATACACGCACAAACACAGACATATATATCTCTCTATATATGTACATGTTAAAAACAGGCTAGAACAGGGCAGTGGGTTTTGGTTTTTTTTCTGCTTTCAGAAATTGGCCAGGACCGCCAAGCTCTGCTTGCAGTCAATCTTGGTGGCGTCGGGACTAGTGTACACAAGGGACAGAGCTGCAAGGAAAGCTTGGCACTCCTCCTCGCTCTCGAAGGCCAGCTCTGACACAACGTAGGAGACCGGAAGCACCGGGCGGAAACTGAGGGAGATAAAAAAAGACACTGGTGAATGGGAAAGGGTAGCATATGAGAAACTGACAAGCAGCACATCCTGCTGGTGTGTGGCTCTTTACCTTTAGTTACCCTGGCAATAGGTGAAAACAAAGTCAACCCGTATTTCAAGTTTTTTCATTCCAGTATTTCATCTGACCTCAGAATTTCAGCAGGGAGGACATTCTTATGGAAGGATGGACCTGCATATAATATATGCTGCTTGTGGGCTTGCTAGATATTGGTTGGTCACTGAGGGAAAAGGGCTGGACCAGACAGACTTCTGGTTAAAAATTCAGGGGTTTTCTTATGTTGAAAAGGGGAGAAATGGAACTACTCAAAGAGGCTTTGAGTATCTCCGCCACCGCCACCATCTCACAAAAATGAGAGATATTGAGTTTTAATTGCCTTCTACTTTTTAATGGAGTGGTTCTGAAACATGGATTTGGGGGGGGGGGGGGGAGCAAGTACTCCTTACGACGACTCAAGATGAACAGATTGGGATGCTTGAGAATGGAAGCTGGTATCTGTTTCATGCAATCTCTAGTAGAGATCTTTTTTTTTTTAAAGGTAGTTTGGTAAGATTTGTTTTCTTGGTATGTTTGCTGATCATGGTGCCAGCGTAATACAGTGTGATGTGCTTTTGGTTTAGCCAACCAAACCATATTAAATGTTGTGATGGGTTGTAAGGGACTCTTGCTCATCATTAGAGAGCAGGAGACTTGGAATCAGAAAAAGGAAACGGTGATGTCTCTTCATAACGATAGGGACCGCATTATAGAAAACAAATAAAAGTTGTGCCTCCCATTGTAGAAAAATAACCCTGCAACAGAATAACTTTCTATGGCATTCCTGTTGGTGGCCAAGACTAATTTTTTGGAAAGCAGGAGAGAATGTATGGAAGAATACTGTATGAGCAATTAACACTTATAATTATTATTTAGAGCAAATTCAATTCTTCCTGCCTCCCTGGTCACTAATTATTCACTACCAGAGACAAGAATACAAAATAACAGATTTTATCTTTTTATCATTCACCAAACATTTTGCTCTTAAGGCCTGACCACTTCTTGCTCCCATGCTACAGTTCCTTTCTGCACCAAAGCTACCTCGATCCAATCACCGGGGATCATCTCTACAGCAGGGTCAAGCATCAGTAAAGTGCTGTCCCCCTATTTTATCTACCCAAAATGTGGGAATGGAAAAAAATCAAAAAGGACAGCTACGAATGGAGAGACTGCCTCCTAACTGAAGACTGCGAGAACCAGGATGAATATCTAAAGCATAAAATGAAAGAGCAAAGCATAAACCACAAAGGCAATCTGGGGTCTACTCTGATTCTTCCCACAACCCTGAATTTCCAGTTTGACTTTGGTTTGTCTAGCGAGTTATTTTATTATTTGACTTATATCTCACCTTTATTTATGAAACTCAAGCCAGCGTATGCAATGCTCCCGCCTCCTATTTGCCCCACAAGCACAAATCTGTGAGGGGAGGTGGGCCGAGATACTTTCCAATCACCTGCCATGCCTAAAGGAGGACAAGAACCCACAACCTCCCAGTTTCTAGCTCAGCCCCCAAACCACCTATCTCGTCAGGTACCCAAATAAAACTGCAACCATTTCTTAAATGAACAGTCTTCTAGATTCACATTTCGGAGTCAAAGATTTCTGCAAAATAATTTGTTTTCTATCCAAGCGAACTAACAAAGTTCTAGCAACCTAGTCATGAGAGACAGCCAAGCCAGTTTATAATTAAACATCCTAAATGCTTGCCTAACTAGACTATAGTTACGGTACTTACCTGCCCAGGGCATAGACACCTTCCTTGAAGTTGCTGGAAAGAGCACCTCATTTGACCCACTTTTTACTACTGGACACTATTCTTCCCCCTTACCAGACATTGCAACAAAGGTGGAGTGGGAAAGAAGTGTGCAGGTGTGAGGCATTCCCCTCCCATTTCAACCCGAGGACAGGTTCAGCTCCACATACGTTTTGATCATGGCTTTGAGGGCCGTTTTCCTCTCTCGTTCAGCAAACTTGTCAATGAGGTAGCCAGACATGCAAGGGGCCTGCCGGTACAGACAGAAGAAACGGTGGTAATTGGAGAGGGCCCAGGCAGCGCGCAAGGCAAGGGCATGTGCCACACAAGAGTCCGTTTTCAACTCCTTTGTCAGGTATGCCAGCTCAGTTGTGATGTCTGCAGGAGAGAGAAAGTCTCATGAAATAACCCATTTCTCACTTACAGGTATTCCCCAACTTATGACCACTCATTTAGCAACTATTCAAACTTATGATAGTACGGGGGAGGGGAAGCAAATTATGGCTAGTCTTTGCACTTATGCAAAGCATCCCTGTGGTTACATGATGATGATGATGGGATGCTTTGCAACTGGCTCACCTTCATGACAGTGGCAGTTTGTCATTCCAGGGCCACATGATCACCATTTGCAACCTTCCCAGCCAGCTTCAAAAAAGGAAAGTCAATGGGGAAGCCAGCAGGGAAGGTTGAAAATTGAGATCATGTGATATCTTGCTTAATGACTGCAAGATATCACATATATTTTTCCAGTTGCAATTGGGGTTGTAATTCAAGGATCACCAGTACTTTCACCATGAATTAGTGTAGGCTAAATGTATATATTCTTCTTTGCTTTAAGATGTACACATGCAGGTTTTGGCCTTCTCTATTAAATCCACTTTAGTCTTTACAATTATCTCCGCCAAAAGCTTCTCTAGAATTTTAAGTCTCCTAAAATGACTGATACCAGCTATTATGGGAAAAATGTTTTGAGAAAGAGATATGGAGTCTGGGAGCATCTGTACAACCACTTGGGTTAAACAGGCAAAGATCACAACCTGGCCAAGATTTATTAATAGTGTTTGTCAGAAAATCTTCACAACAGGAAGGATTCCCAGATGTTGAAGTAAATTCAAAGAATAGCCTCAAGTCTATCTCCCAACAGGCCCATTACGCACCTCCAGAGTTCTTGGTAAAAATGTAATAGAGAATACGGTAAGCAGTGAATTCTCCAACATTTCCTGGAAGATTCTCTGCATAAAGAGACTTCAACTGAGTCTGGCACTGGTTGAACTCCTCATGATCACCCTGGAAAAAATAAACCATCATTATGGAAAATATTTAAGATGTCTCACACCAGAAACTTTGTTAGAGTACAATCTCAAATTGAGCAAGTCTGAGCTTTCTGGAAAAGTCTGTTAAACTAGGAAAGTTATAAAGAAAAAAGAGGACGGATCATCACCAAGGACTCAATAATAGTATCAGGTCCCCATAAATCCCTATGGGTGGTGGTGGTGATATTTTATGATCTTCCCTAGTTCTGGTCTTTACTTTGATGTATCTTCCTGGGAATGGAGGTGGGTGGGATGAACCTGGGGCCATCTGTTTTGTCTGGGTTCCTGAGAACAATTTATCGCCTAAGAACAACTTCCAAGAACAACTTCTTATCACCTTCTTAGCTTGAAGTTCTCACCACAACTTCACACCTGTGGATTGACTCATCTTGGAGTGGACAGAAGGGAAAGGTTTCTACAACATTTAACCTAATGTTTTCCAACAAGAATTTTAGATCCTGCCTATTCTCCTTGCTAACACTAAAGGTAAAGGTTCCCCTCGCACATATGGGTTAGGTGTTCCCGACTCTAGGAGACGGTGCTCATCTCCATTTCAAAGCCGAAGAGCCAGCGTTGTCCGAAGATGTCTCTGTGGTCATGTGGCTGGTATGACTAAATGCTGAAGGCACACGGAACGCTGTTACCTTCCCACCAAAGGTGGTTCCTATTTCTCTACTTGCATTTTTACATGCTTTCGAACTGCTAGGTTGGCAGAAACTGGGACAAGTTAATGGGAGCTCACTCCATTAGGAATTCAAACCGCCAAACTTTCTGATTGACAAGCTCAGCATCTTAGCCACGGAGCCACTGCATCCCTATGAACTAAGAGCTGATGGTACAGGTAGTCCTCGACTTACAACAATTCATTAAGTGACCGTTTGAAATTACAATGGCACTGCCAAAAAATGACAGGACTGTTTTTCAGTTACAACTGTTGTGGCATCCCCATGGTCACATGATAAAAAACTCAAGAGGCTTGGCAACTGACTCATATTTATGACAGCTGCCGTGACCTGGGATCATGTGATCACATTTTGCAATTTTTTTGGACATGGGGATGCCAGATTCACTTAACAACTCTATCACTAACTTAACAATTGCAATGATTCAGTTAACAACTGTGGCAAGAAAGGTCATAAAAAGGGGCAAAATTCACAATGTCTCACCTAAGAGAAATTTTGGGGTCAACTAAGGTCTTAGTTGAGGATTACCTGTATATAATCAACATTTCAATAAAAATCTGAGCTAGATAAATTAGTTCTCTTGTATTGCCATGTAGTTATTAGTAAAACATAAAAAGATAAATGTTTACTTTTCATGCTCTGCCAAATGTAGGAGCTGCAATCTTTATGTCAAGTTCATCTAATATTACACTATATCTATACCGCCTTGATCCACGAGGAACACATTCATCATAAAGAAAAATCAAACATTTTATACAATCCTTAAAGAATATGAATTGCCCAAATATTTTGGGGGGTAGGAAGGTGTAAATGCTTTTTTTTAAAAAGGTAGGGAGATAAAGTTGCTGACTAGGACTTCCAAGTCATCTCTCTAGTTATTTCCCTGTTTTGGAATCTGTGCAGTAAATTAAAAGTGTATTTTCAAAATTTGCCCTAGAAAATAATTTCCTAAAACCTAAACTAAAATCAAAGAGGGAAATGGTTCCTTCTAGATCGGGTTTACACTGTGTGGAAGTACTACATGATGTAAGATGACTACTGGACTATTTATCCAGTTAGTGGGGTTAAATCATTTCAAATTCAAAACAGGGTGTTTCAATTTCAAAATGGTTCAAATGAGAACATTTTGCATGCTACTACACATTCTTTCTTTCAAAGTGTACAGATATATAATATTTGTGTGAATAAGAAGTCAAATAGGGGAAAGATAGCGATTGATAAAAATGGAGCCAAATCTGAATCCATGGAACATTATCTTATTAGATTATACTAGGTCTTACCTTCTCCAGAGCTATCCTGGCATGGGTTTCATATACTTCCACAGTGAATTCTGCACGGATTCCTTGAACCTAAACAGAGCCAAGAGAGAGATTACCAAGAATTCATATATTAGCTTGGGTGACTTGAAATTTCTACATACAGCAGGAGTTGGAATAGACATTCATTTAATGACTACCACAATCAACTGTAAAATTGAGTCTCTCATATGGGTGACCCACTTTACAATCATGACGACTTAGGACTCTAATGAGCAGGGCTCCATCAAAATTATAACTCGAGGATTATCTGAAAACTCCTTTGATGATCCCCATTCAGGTGTATATCAAAGGCGGACAGTGAATATTTTTTACTTCCAAGGGAGATTCCAACTCTTATTTCTAAAATCTACTTGTTTTGAATCCTTTGAAACAGAAGGCAACACTTGGCAATGGAATGTAGGTGGATGGAGTAAGTTTTAAGTTACTATTCCACTAATGTCATATAGATGATAATCTATTTACAATGGGCTATATTTAACTAAACTAGCTATCAGGTAAGTAGCAATAGCATTTAGACTTCTATTCCGCTTACATAGTGCTTTACAGCCCTCACTAAATGGTTTAGAGTCAGTATATCGCCCCCAACAATTTGGGTCCTTATTTTACCGACCTCGGAAGGATGGAAGGCTGAGTCAACCTTGAGCCTGGTGAGAATCCAACTGCCAAACTGCTGGGCAGCCGGTGATGAGCAGAAGTAGCCTGCAGTACTACATTCTAACCACTGCGCCACCATGGCTCATAAGGAACCAGGGATCAGTCTAACATTAAAAAAATACAGTGTTTGTAGCTCATTCTCCTTTCGTGGCATTAAGAGTTAAACTCACAAATGTCACTAAGCATGTATACATCAAAATTTAGAATGCATTCAGCTTCTGGACTCAGCTAGCAATTCAGCAATGTTTTAAATCTGGTACTCTTTTTTCTATGGCATGCAAAAACATGAAAACATCCGATTTAGAAAATTACTGTCAACACATTTTCTGACCTTTTTTTTTTTTAAAAAGGGAGGGGGGGTGAGAGAGGGATTGTTCCAGGTTGTCAAATTTTGCTTCTTCTACTAAAGATTACTCCAATTAATGTATAAAGCACTGCTCCAATCTAAAAACCCTATTCTTATTCTAAAGCAGCTGAAGTTCCTCTAACTTCTCCACCTACAAAATGATAACTAGCAACCAAACATTTTAAGATACGTTTTGGTCTAACTATCACGGTGGTGGCCAGCATGAAGCGGCCACATGTGATGTAACATGGTTAAGTCTAATCATGGTTAAAATTATAGCTTAGCATACACATTGTGAATTGAACTATGACTATCTGCCCCCAAGGCCTGAACTGGCTTACTGTAAGGTCCTGGCGGATGGATTTCATCTGCTCGCAAGCATAGGCGTAATCTTGCTTCTCTTTCCAGTGGGACTTTACTGCGGTTAAAGATTTTTTAAGCACCTGGGAGAAAAGAGGGAAGCACTTTAAAGATATCTGATAAACATTAAATGACTTTTAAAACAGCTCTGGATAAAACTGGTCATAGCCCAAAAAACAGAGCCTTCAAAAAAAAAAAAAAAAAAAAAAAAAAGGGCGGGGGACGACGACGACAAATAAAATATTTTGTACAGTCATGAACTGCTGATGGAGGAATAATGACCATTGCCAAGACTGCAGGACGGCATAAACGATCTACTAGATTAGCCTGCACTTTCTGTCCAGGGAATATTCAACATGACTAACATAATTTATATTTAACAGTTCTCCATCTCCCACCCCCAAAAGAACACACCCAGTTTGTCATTTCCTGCCTATCAATTAAAAAAAAGTCAGTCTGCAATTTAGTGGACCAAGTTGGGAGACGGTTGCCCATCCATCTAACTTTAAAAGATGAATACTGGACCATGCAATTCTGTGGCAAGAAAAGTTGTAAAAAGGGGCAAAACTCACTTAACAAATTTCTCACTTAGCAACATAAATTTTGGCTCAACTACATGTACTAAATGTACTAGGCAGGCTCTTTTTGCCTTCCCCTTGGTGGCTACTCACTGAGAGAGGCCGGACAGTGGAGGGGTCTGGAGCACAGGTAAGGCGTAGGTAATGCTTTGTGATGTCTTGGCAGGTGCCTACAATCTTCAGCTCATTCCAGTCAAGGCCATCAGAGCCAAGAGTGTCCAGAGCATTGATCTGTAAGATAAGAGGTTCAAGACGCAGCTTTTTGGGATGAGTTCCGTGCTGGAAGCGTGCTGCCCTCCGTTCCTTCTTGAACTCCTTTTCAGGGTCTTCATAATCCATAGTGTTGCGTTTCCGATTGCGTTTGGGAGGACCTTGATCATGTCTAGATGGATAGAGAGAGAGATGAACTGGATGAGTTACTAAGACCCTTATGTAATCTTCCATGAAATACTTACAAGTGCTTGTGCAAATGTTTTTATACCAATTATTGTAATCATAGATTTGGTGTGATTATTACTGCTGTAATATCTCTGTTTACGGATTACAATTTAAACACAACATAAGCAATTCAGAGTATGAATGGTTGTAGGAAAATGCCACAGGATGTAGAAAAAATGGACAGAGATGGCATAAAAAAGCTACAAGCAAAAGAACCATATCAAGAAATGCAATGTGCTAGAAATTGAAAATTGTAATTGATGCTAAGAAGGTAAGAGGAACTTCTGAGGTCTCTAAGAAAATGATTTGTTATCTGCAAACGAAAAAATGAAACCAGAAATGTATAGAGAAGCTGGAGAAATCCCAAGACAGCTAAGCTAATCAAAATCAGAAATGACTTTTTAAGATCACATATAAGCAATAGACATATACCTCTCCATAGAGTTTTACAGCCCTCTCTGAGTGGTTTAGAGACAGCCTCTTGCCCCCAACAATCTGGGTCTTCATTTTACCCACCTTGGAAGGATGGAAGGCTGAGTCAACCTTGAGCTTGTCAGGATCGAACTCCTGGTTGTGGGCAGTCAGCCTCCAATACTGCATTCTGACCACTGAGCCATCACAGCTGCTCAGTATATATGACTGTAGGACCAAAACTGAAACTTCTGAAGAAATCTATGCTACCTCAAGGAAAAGCCACATTTGCTATACAAGTAATCGCACGTGTCAGTAGGAAACAACAATAAAACTGGATTAAATCTCGGCTGGGCTTCACACTTGAATTGTCCAAATTCCCTAAGGATTTTGCAGGGTAGGATTGGCATGTGCCGAGGACTTTCTGCGCAACAGTCCTGGATACAGCACTGTTGCTTGCTGCTTCCTCTGAGGGTCGACAAAAACTAAAAATTTCTTACAATCACTCTTACAAGTTCTATTTCCCAATCCCCTATTAATAATAATAATATTTATTGTCATTGTAAAAAATAGCAACCAGCCATCACACCCAAGGCCCTTTTCCCATTGCAACTTGCCTTTTTCCTCGCTGTGTTCTCATCCGCCCTCTTTCCATGTGGCCTCCACGCCCTCGGGTTTTCTGAACATTCCGGCGGCCACCCAGGCGACACTCATTTCCAGAATAGGAGCTGTCAGAATCTGAATCGCTATATAAAGATGAAGAAAATATTTACCTTTGGCTGTTATGTTAAACTCAAAGCCTGGTGTTGTTGCAATAATCCCTCCCCCCACCCCACCCCACTCCAAAAAAGTTCAATAAAATGAACAGTATTATTGGTGCTGTAAAGAAACAAGTTTCCACTAACAATAGTCCTCAACTTAACAAGTTTGTTTAGTGATCATTTGAAGTTACAATGGCGCTGCAACTAGTGAGTTATGACCTTTTCACTTTTATGACCATTGCGGCATCCCCATGGTCACACAATCAAAATTTAGACATTTGGCAACTATTTACCACAGCTGTTCCAGAATCATGAGATCTCCTTTTGCAACTTTCTGACAAGCAAAGTCAATTCTCTTAAAACTGTTACTAATTTAATAACTGCAACATTTCACTTAACAAATGTGGCAAGAAAAGTCGTAAAGTGGCACAAAACTCACTTAACCAATTTTTTACTTAGCAATAAATTTTGGGCTCAATTGTGGTTGTCAGTTGAGGACTACTTATAGTCTTGGCTTGTAATTTTTTTTTAAAACGGAAGATTCTACTCTAGTTTAATAGGCATGTCCTTATCAAACAGGTGAAGTTAGTCACTGGGACCAGAGGTTTAGTAAGTTTCCTGAGGATGAGCTCCAGCACAAATCCAAAAGCTTCCAAGACTTACCATATTTTTCAGACAATAAGATGCACTTCCCCTCCCCCTCAAAAGTGGGTGGTAATGTCTGTGTGTCTTATAGAACAAATATTTCCTGGGGGCGGGGTGGGTGCAGCACCAATTCTAGGCATTGGGGATTGCTGCCACTGCCTATCACCACTGTCCGTTTACAATGAATGAGCCTCAGAGGCAGATTTTTTTTCTTGTTTCCTCCTCTAAAGCTAATGTGCATCTTATAGCCTTATAGTCCGGAGAATCTTATAGTCTGAAAAATATGGTAACTCTCTGGTGATGGTAACCAACTCAGATTGGATCCTGCAAAATTATTCTGGGACACATATATTTGCCTTCATTTGTCAGGTGGAGTTATAATCACCATAGCTGGGCACCCATATACAGGGAATGAAGTGATAGCTCCATAGAACCAATAGAACTACACAATCCAAGATAACGGTTACAAATATATTCTATTCTTTTGACCTCCATTATTTACCTTCTTCGGAAGTGGCGACTGGGAGATCGGGATGATGACCTTGACCTAGAACGTGAATCAACACTTGAGGATGAGCTGTTTTCCTTCATGAAAACATTGCGGTTTCCAAATTTGGTGGGGAAGGCACTCCCACGAATTCGACCAGTCCCAGCTCCTCCGCTACCTCCCCCTCGCTGGGGCTGAGAATTGCCCCCACCACTCCTCTGCTGCTGTTGAGCAAGACTTGACTGCACAGAGGCACGTGGTGGGTGCAGAGAAGACACTTCCCAGCGCTGCTGTTTTTTCTTGGGGCTTTCAGCCAAGTTATCTCGGCCCAAGCTGTAGAAGGAATAACAGATCTGCTGAATCTTAGGAAAAGGTTTTGTGAATGAGCAAGCTGCTCACCATGGCAATTAGATCATCCATTATATGCACTCTAAACTCTAAAACACACATCAGCTAAAAAAGTGTAACATATTGTATGCTAACTCGACTAGATGCAATCAAGTCTACTAGTCTCTTAAGGAAAATACACCGTTAAAAAAAGAATAGAAATCTTGGTCTTCTTTGTGCTCGCTTCGGCAGCACATATACTAAAATTGGAACGATACAGAGAAGATTAGCATGGCCCCTGCGCAAGGATGACACGCAAATTCGTGAAGCGTTCCATATTTTAAGAAATCTTGGTCTTCCAAACATTCTCCCCTTCTTAGTCATTGATTTATAATTGGTCACTTAGTGAATGTTTGAAATTATGACAGATCTCCTCAGAGCTACTTATGATGCAGATTCAAAGTTCTTACAATCAGGGCGCTCTTGCATCACATTTTGGGCATCCACCAATCAGTCCATTTGTAGCCCTTTCCAATGTTCCAGTCATGTGAATACATTGTTATGCTTTTTTGTTTTGCTTTTTAATAATAATAATAATAATAACAATAATAATAAATTTATTTATATACCGCTTCCTCTCCCCGAAGGGACTCGGAGCGGTGCACAAGGAATAAAAACCAATATAAAATACATAGAAAAAATAAATAGTTAAGAAACGAATTAAACAATTGTCCCTGCCCTAAAATTCCTTAAATTAAATTATACTAAAACCCCTAAAGCCCTATAAAAAGACGGGAGCCTAACCTAGGCCGGC
The DNA here is from genome assembly GCA_039707465.1 of Rhabdophis nuchalis. NCBI lineage: Eukaryota > Metazoa > Chordata > Lepidosauria > Squamata > Natricidae > Rhabdophis > Rhabdophis nuchalis. The sequence goes on along the minus strand of CM077647.1, from coordinate 152,273,723 downwards.
CAAGCAGAAAAAGTGTGTTTTGAGTTTTTGACGGAAGGAGTGGAGGTCCGTTGTTGTTCTAATTTCGGGGGGAAGGTCGTTCCAGAGGGCTGGGCCCGCCACAGAGAAGGCCCTTCCCCTGGGCGTCGCCCGCTGGCATAGCCTAGTGCAGGGGTCCCCAACCTTTTTTTCACCAGGGACCGGTTTCATTTTAAAGAAAATTCTGCGGACCGGCTGAGGGGCTCAGCAGTCATGTGACTGGGTGGGCGTGGCCAACTTTGAAAATGTGAAACTCACTTAACAATGATCTTGGTTAGCAACCAAACTTTTGGCCTCAACTGTGGTCATAAGTTCTTTCTTTCTTTCTCTCTCTCTCTTTCTTTCTCTTACTTTGTCTCTGTCTTTTTCTCTCTCGCTATTTCTTTCTTTCTCTCTTTCCCTTTCTCTCTATTTCTTTCTTTCCCTCTTTCTGTATCTTTTCCTGTCTCTTTCTTTCCTTTCTGTCTCTTTCTCTCTGTCTGTCTTTCTCTCTCCCACTTTTTTCTTTCTTTCTCTTTGTGTCTCTCCTTCATCCGCCCATTTCTGTCACTCTGTGTGTGTGTGTGTGTGCGTGTATCTGTCTGTCTTGCATTCATTCAATCACTCCTTCTGTGTCTCTGTCTATCTTTCTCTCCCTCCCTCCCTCTGTCTCTCTATGTGTGTCTGTCGTCGTCATCATCGTCGTCCCGTCCCCCCGCCCCCAGCCTCCTCATCCCGCCTGCCATACTTGGTCGCTCGTTCGCTCGTTCAGGCTCCGTGGCTGGATAGGTGCCGGGCTGGAGAGGAGGAGGAGGGAAGGGGGCAGAGCGCACGGGAGAACGCAGGAGGATGGTGGGGGCTCTTCCTCCACCCTCGTCGACGGAGGGACTCCTGTGCGCCGCCGGAGCAACCCGCCAGTTCCCTCCCCAGCCCGCAGAGCCTCCGCAGTCCCTGGAAGAAAACGAGTGGCCGGCATGCCAGCAGGGGAGGGAATCGGTGGCCGGTCCGGCGGCGTCCAGGAATCCTTCCGTCGACGAGGGTGGAGGAAGAGGCACACTCCAACGGCGCGAACAGCCGCGCCTGCGTTCTCCCGCGCGCTGTGCTCAGGGGGCTGCCTCCTCCTCCCTCCTCCTCCTCTCTAGCCCTGCGGCCCGGCTCCCATCCAGCCACGGACCGGCACCGGTCCGCGGCCCGGGGGTTGGGGACCCCTGGCCTAGTGGACGGCACCCGGAGTAGTCCCTCTCTGTGAAGAACCGATGTTTCTTTCTGGCAAAAATGCCCATTTTGGACAATGTTATTTGTTGAAATAAATAAAACAGACAGTAACATTTTGACCCACTTAATGATTGGCATAACCTCTGACCATAATTCAGAGCTCAATTATGGTCATATGTTGAGGACTACCTTTATTAAAATATCCAGTAAGTGACCATCTTTATTGCTCTCTTGGTGATCACTATCTTTTTGTCTCATCTTGTCTTAAAATAATACTACCAGGAGGGACATATGTACAAAGCACTGAGTTAATTTGGCTTAATTTATGCACCAATAAAAAGATCAAATGCTCTCCAAATCTCGTCTCAGCCTCTGCCTGCAAAGCTACGCACCCAGGCAATGGTTCCCTGCTCCAGTCAATGGTATAGGCAGTGCCATCCTGCAGCCTGGCCTGAAGGACCTCTTTAAGCAGCTTCTCTGTGCGGTCTTTGTCCTCCTCTGACTCACAAGCTGTGAAGCAGCGCTGGACATACTCTTTCATGTCCTGTGGCCAATCTTCAGGCTTACCTGTGGAAGAACTATATGGAAAAAGAAAACATTAAAATAGCAAGGTTCCACTAATACGTTTATTTAACTGTAACACATACTTTAGAAATGGTTAAGATTAGTTGAAGTTTTGCAAGCCACGAATGAAAGCTCAACTATATCAAGTATGCAGCTTGTTCCATTCATCTCATTTTTTTAGCACAGTATGCTCCACTTTTAAACATTTGCATATTTCCTCATTGGCCTGATTGCTCCTGTTAAATTGTCACATGGCAAGTCATAGGCAAATTGGCTGAGATTCAACCACCAATCTGAATAACTCTCCTTGAGCCTTACAAGGTGTTACCAGTAGCCCCTGACCCAGGACCTCTATTGAGCCCAAAATTTCTATTTCTAAGTAAGACAGTTGCTAATTGATTGTTTCCTCAATTTTACTACCTTTCTTGCCAGAGTTGTTAAGCGAATCACTGCAGTTGTTAAGTTAGAAAGGTGGTTGTTAAGCGAATCTGGCTTCCCCACTGACTTTGCTTATCTGAACGACAGAAAAGGTAATCACATGACCTCAGGACCCTTGCACCCATTATAAATATGACCCAGTTACCAAGTGGCCGAATTTTGATCCCATGACTGTGGGGGATGCTGAAAGGGTCAGAAGTGTGAAAACCGGTCATAAGCCACTTTTTTCAGTACTGCTGTAACTATGAACGGTCACTACACGAATGGTTGTAAGTTGAGGACTCCCTGTATTTCTTAACCAACAAACACAATTGCCATGAACCCTGACTCTTAGCATCCAAACATGCGGGTATGGCAGCACTGATTTTCCTGCTGCTGTCCTCTTGACATTACTCCTTCCCTCCCAGTGCTCCATAACCTATCTAATGAGAAAGAGACGTCCTTCAAAACGCTGTTGCCACATTATCAATCATTCCCCTGGATGTGAGGGATGCTCTTGCACGATTTTCAAACTTCCTCACAGCACCGCACATGGCTTTGTTCCATACTTCTCTACCCCAAACCACCCCAACGATGCCGTTGAGGTGATGTCCCGGTGTTTGGAGGCCATACGGATCTGGATGGGCAGCAACAAACTCAAACTCAACCCATCCAAGACCGAGTGGCTGTGGTTTCCGGCCTCCCGGTTTAGCCAGTTGACACCCTCACTGGCCATGGGGGGCGAAGTACTGGCCCCTTTGGAGAGGGCGCGCAATTTAGGAGTCCTCCTGGATTCCCGGCTGTCCCTGGAGGATCAGGTGGCGGCCGTGGCCAGGGGGGCATTTTACCAGGTCCGCCTGGTCCGCCAATTGCGCCCCTTACTTGACCGGGAGGCCCTTCGTACAGTCACTCAAGCGCTCGTGACTTCTCGCCTCGACTACATGGAGCTCCCCTTGAGATGCCCTTGGAGGTTGCAGTTGGTCCAGAATGCGGCTGCGCGGGTGATTATGGGTGCTTCAAGGCAATCCCACATAACACCGCTCCTGCGCGAGCTGCACTGGCTGCCTGTGACCTTCTGGGTGCGTTACAAGGTTTTGATGACCATCTTCAAGGTGCTCCATGGCACGGAGCCTAGCTACCTACGAGACCGTCTGCTGCCCCATACGTCTCTACGACCAATACGCTCTCACAGAGGGGGTCTGCTCCGGGTGCCGTCAACTGGGCAATGCCGGTTGGCGACGCCCAGGGGAAGAGCTTTCTCTGTGATGGGCCCAACCCTCTGGAACGCTCTTCCCTCCGACCTCCGTGTCATCTCTGACCTCCGCCTCTTCCGCCAGCGGTTAAAAACACACTTCTTCCAACAAGCCGGCCTGGCATGATCTTACTCGAACACCGTACTGCTTTTAGTTACCAAAGTTTTAATTCAGGGGTTTTAATATGGGTTTTAGTGCAGGGTGGGTTAATTTAGTTTAGTTTTAAGAATGTTTTATTTTGCATATTTGTATATTTATATTTTATATTCCCTGTGCGCCGCCCCGAGTTCCTATGTGGTGAGATGGGTGCGGCTTATAAATTCGAATAATAATAATAATAATACTTGCACTCTTCACTTAGCTACCTTTCAAAATTACAACAGATGCCCAAAAGGAGCAACCCAAGTATGGAATTCCGACAGCAGAACCCCATTCACACCACCATATTCTGAGTGTCTGGCAACCGGCTCACTCTTATGCAGGGTTGCAGGGTTCAAAGTGAACAACATCATTTGCTAGTTTTCCAGTAAAACCGTTCACAGGAATACACTGAGTAGATTTTTGAACACTATGTTCACTTTACAACCACTGCATAAAAGGTAGTAAAACTGTGTCAGTTATGTGGATGCCTCCAGCTTACAACCATCATGACTTATGAAGGAAATTCTGGGCTCTACTATGGTTGTATTTTGAGAATTACTTGATGGATCACCTGGTAGTATCAACTATGACCCTTACACTCCATGAAACACTGGAAAAGGCACTACTTCCTAAGATCCCTCAACAAGAACAAATAATTTCCATAGCAATTTTATCATATCTGTGTAAAATATATCACCCAAAATATGCCACAAAATCAGACAGCTAAGATGACTCAAGGGTGGGTTATATGCTAACATACTATGATAACCCAGGGGTCTGCAAAGTCGGCTCTTTTAAGACTGGTGGACTTCAACTCCCAGAATTCCCCAGCCAGCTATGCTGGCTGGGGAACTCTGGGAGTTGAAGTCCACCAGTCTTAAAAGAGCCGACTTTGCAGACCCCTGTGATAACCCAAAGGAAAAACAGCAGCATTTTGAGGCTTCCCCTCACCACTTGGCTGAGACAAGTTTTGATTGTGATGCAGCAATCCCTAGCGCACTTTTAAATACATTTCAAATGAGCAAAATCCAATATATTTTATTTACATTATATTTATATTATTCAGATTCTAAAAGCTCTAAGAATGAGAAACAGCAAGTGATTGCTTCCCAATAGGATTACTGAAAAGTTTCTGCCACCCCCCACCCCCCAAAAAGTCTGGGATTTGCCCAGCGCTTCATCTGAATTCTTTCACTTTACTAAGCACGATAAACTCTCTATTCAAAGACAGAGACAAAAATGGAGGAAAGTTTTTAGGACATTCCCATATTTTGTTCAAACAGCAAATTATTATCTATTTTGGTCCTCTATCCTGATTTTATCATTCCTTAAACCCCAAGGAGTTACCTGGGTCATTTGGGGTGAAAATAAACAAACAAATGAGAAGACAGGAAAGTTCCAAACCTGTGATTGTGACGTTTCTCTGAATTCTGCTGGGAAGCAAAGTTTGGATGCTGCTGCTGTTGCTGCTGCTGCTGTTGCTGTTGCTCCAAAGAGCTGAAGTTTTGATTTGTTACTACAAAGGGACGCTTTGGAAGATTGAATTTTAGACCACCAGAACCAGGCGCTTCTGTTTATAAAAATAAAAAGAGGATTCATAGGTGTCTACATGCATGCATATTTTTTTCAAAATTATTTCCAGACTTCGTAGCCTATCTCTCCCTCTCTAAATCTATAGATAATCTTCCCCTGAAGAGAAGCAGAGGCAACGAGGGTTATTTTAATGGATTTTGCTACTCCCAAAACTTAAGACAGCATATGTGAGGAAGCAGCCTTATGCATTTACAAATGCCCCTATGACAGAACCAAGAACATTTTTGTGCATTTTCAAAAACATCAAAGGATGATATAAGGTACCATATCCATTTTAAGCCATACATAACTCTGGCCAAAACTCTTGACACAAAGGTAACAACTTAAGTCCTAGCACCAACAAAATGGACAGAATCCAGAGCTTCTAACACAAATGAAAGGTTTTCCACTTGCCCAACGGAATGCATAAATTCATACCAAACTCCTATTCCATTATACCCTCCTTTATCAATTTATTCATCAGCTTTTCTCTATCCCCATTCTTAATGCTGAGCTAACAATAACAACAAAATCATGAGTCTAGAATCTGGCCATTTTGCTGCTTGAATTTGACAACATAGTCTTGGAGATATGCTAAGATGCAGGAGGCTATTTGTGTCTTGCAGGATAGCCACTATATCCTCAGGGGACTAAAATGTCAGCAGCAGGGAAGCCCCAATCATGATGCTGTTTCCCAAAGCCCAAATAAGATTTCCAAGTTCAGTAAAGTAGAACCTTTTGCACCACTGTCCAACAGAAATGAGGGGGGCCAGTGAATGCACAGTGCCAACAATTACTCTTTTAATCTGTAACAGAAACATGATGTGAATCAAAGGTGGTTTAATATCCCTTCTTGAAGAGTCAGTAACTTTAAAAGTTGGATATTATTTATTCTGCATTAGAGAACATTCTCAACTTGACAGCTGAGCTAAATTTGTTATAAATGGCTTGGCAACTCTTTCTATGGGCTCAATCCAACAAATGAATGAAAACTCCTCTTCGAGTATGACACAGGAAGCTAAGCATTTCAGAGGCATTTCTCTTTCCATCTCCCTGTATGCTAATAAATCTCAAAGCAGAAATTATTTCATTAAAGCAAATGCCATTTTCAATTATGCCAAACAGAATGGCATAACACCAGAAGCCGGAAATAATGCTTCCTCCAGCTACTGACAACTCCCCTTCCAAGTAACAAAGTCCCTGAAAATGCTTTGCCTTCCTTTCCTGGAGGCCTATCCAGGCCCCTCCACCTCTACTCCCGGAAGCTCACGTTTCATGCGATTCCACAGCTGCTGTCCTTTCTTGGGCTTGGCTGCTTCCTGGTAAGAATGCTGCTGCTGCTGCTGCTGCTGGTTATAGGAGGCACTTGACTGGTTTGACTGAGAGTGCAACCCTCCAGCAGGACCACCCTGCTGCTGTTGCTGCTGTTGCTGCTGCCCCCCAGGGCCCATGGGTAGGTTGCTATGCTGTGAAGGGTGGTTGGAATGCTGCATAGGGGACTGCGGAGGGTTAGAGATTTGCATTTGCTGAGGCTGGCTTGAGTAAGACATCCCTCCGTCTTCCATGCCTGGGACTGGAGGCTAAAGAAAGGAGATTTGTGCCATTATTACCTCTGCCAGCCCCATTTTTAAAAACAGTTAAAAGCAGAGAGCTTACGGTGGAGTTGGGGGGCGGGGCTAATTCAACCCCTCTTTCATGTAAGTTGATATAAAGATGGGCAACTTTTTCTGTACTGTTACAATAAAGCCCCCATTTTCTGTGACTATCAAATACAATGACTGGGGCCAAGAGAAATACAGAACAATGCCCCAAGGACCACAAACTCTTCCACTTGTTTACTCAAAGAGTTTACTTCTTTCTCCAAAACCAAAGATTTTTTTTTAAGTCCCACTTTTATTTTTTTTATAAACAACTCAAGGTAGAAAATCATCTATTTTATTCACAACCACCACTCTGTGAGGTAGATTGTACTGAGAGAAAGAGAGGCCCAAGGTCACTTAATCAGTTTTCGTGCCTGACTGTTGTACTAGAACTCCATCTCCTGGTTTTCAAGCCAGCACCTTAACCTCTGGACCAAACTGGTCCTCATTTTTCATAATTCCAAAGTATGTGCTCTCTGCCATCAGTGCAAGAAGAAATTAGAAACCGCACTGGCGACACAGGATTAGAATGCAGTATTGCAGGTTAATTCTGCTCACAGCCTGGAGTTTGATCCCGATGGACTCAAGGTTGACTCAGCTTTCCATCCTTCTGAGGTCACTAAATGATTGTTGGGGGCAACATACTGATGTTTTAAATTGCCCAGAGTGCTACAAAGTGTTATTGGGCACTACTGGGATGATATAGAAGTCTAAGTGCTATTTTTATTGCATTGCTTTGTTTAGCTTCTGGATTCACAAGCTTATTTTTATATGCCATCATTATCTTCCATTAGACTTCATTAATTATTGCGCCATCATTGGATGCTGCTGAAGCAACAGAATTGAAAAGGCAAATTATATCCCCATATTGTACAGTATATAATTGTCTGTGCTCATCAACTGCATGCACCAAGATAGTATTACAACCAGAAAAACTGCTCATCAATTGCACTCACAGAGCTAGTATTACAGCCAGAAACCTTTAGGAAAGTACCAGAAAAATCAAATCATCTCACTACTTAGCCATCTTCTTAATAAGGTAGTTCTGAGTATTTCTGAAATGAATTTTGAACCTTTTGTGATTGGATTTATGTATCCCTATCCCCCTAAATAGGGGATTTTTTCTATTTCTTAAAATAGAAGAAAAGCAGTATTTAAATAATGTGAAATATATTACCTGGCTCATACTGCCTTGATGCTGTCCAGGAACTGGTGGCTGTTGGGTTGTTGGGGAATAAGAGCCTGACACACCATATTGCCCAGAACCATATCCAGAGTAAACATTTTGCTGGGAAGGCAAATCATGGATTCAGATCAATGAAGGGATACTATACACAATAGGCAGTATATAATTTTTGTATGAAAGCAGAAGCTAATTGGGTTTCTTGCCTGGATTCTGTTTAGTGATTTTTGATATTTCTGAAATTCCAGTCTCTTTGTACAACCTTTATGAAACTTCTGCATTTGTCTCATATATGTACAGTACAGTCCTTGCTTAAGCCATTTCCCTACTCTCTCGTGAGCAGCTTTTTTCACAAGTTTATCTTCTGTGACTTAAAATTGAGTCTTAGAACCCTCTGCCCCCCCCTGCAAGGCTGCCTGAAATTGGCAAGACCTCAATCAGTTACATACCCAAGAATTTTGCCCCCTAAGTCTCTCTCTAGGAAACAGCAGGGACTAGCGTATTCCTCTCAATATGTATTCCCCATTGTGTGCCTGTATTCCAAAGGGTGGGGGAAGAAGGAAAAGGTTCATTCCATAAAGTGTTATCTTCGCCATTTGGGCTTACCCAGCAAGAGGATCCCCACCACCACTGTGAATATACTCAGGGTCAATTTCTGAATAGATTTGTTGCCATTCTGGTGTCTACTTTGGTGTTCCTATTCTTTGGTATCCATCCTGCCAATCCTAAACTAAGTTTTGGCACACAAATAAGTGCCAAGGAGGATCTATTTGCTTTCATCACATGATGCAACCATTTTGGGATTGTTCTATTAAAACTGTATAGGGTTGGAGGGCATAGCCGAATTTTGTTTGGAAAATTCTGCCGTGCCTCATTTATTCTACAGTAGTACACAGGTAGTCTTCGGCTTATGACAACTGAGCCTCAAATTTATGTTGCTAGGTGAGAAATTTGTTGTGAGTTTTGCCCCTTTTTAAGACCTTTTCTTTGTTAAATGAATTGCTGAGGTTGTTAAAATAGTAATACCATTGTTAAGTGAATCTGGCTTTCCCACTGACTTTGCTTGTCAGGAGATCACAAAAGGTGACCCCGGGATACTGTAACAGTAACATGAACCAGTTCTCAAGCATTTGAATGTACATCACATGACCTTGGGGATGCTGTAATGGCCATTAGTATGAAAAATTGTCATTTTTGGGGGCGTGGTTATGGCCGGGTTGGTTTGAGGACGTTTTCTCCATTTCTTAGGGCGTTTTCACAGAAGATAAAAGTGGATTAAAGCGTTGAAAATGCACCGTTAGAAGTCAAAATTGTTTACAGCTGTACTGGAAGGGCTGTTGAGCCAGGAGATTGACTTTTGGATTGGTAGGTCAACCCGGACTGCTTGAATTTTGCTTTGTTTACTGTGTGAAAGACGGAGGGTTGACCGGAAAGGCTGTCGTGGGTTACGAGGGAACAGCTGCTCTTTGTTTTGAGAAGTACCGCGATTAGTAAGGCAAAGGCACGGACTTCAAAGACAAGGTTTGTTAACAGTGGAAAGATCGTTTGGATGACATGTGGATTAAAACTTTTTGAGCTTCTGATCTTTTGTTTGAGGTGCCTAAGCTGAAAGCAACAAATGTAACTTTCTGTTTTGGGAAGTTCCGCGATCAGCATTCTTTGTTGCGAGGCAAAGGCACGGACTTCAAAGACAAGGTTTGTTAACAGTGGAAAGATTGTTTGGATGACATGTGGATTAAAACTTTTTGAGCTTCTGAGCTTTTGTTCGAGGTGCCTAAGCTGAAAGCAACAAATGTAACTTTCTGGACAACGCCCTCAAATGGACGATTGAGGAGGTTTGTTAGGTAAACTATATAACTGTATTGAGAACTATAATTTGTTATTTGGCTTCTTTGGTTGCAATAAAACGCTGTCTCAGCTTCATTGGGGATTTAGCCCCTTAATCTTCAATAAAGACCCTCTTGGCAAAAGTGTTTTGTTAAAAAAAAAAAAGTTAATTGAGTTGAAAATGGTGACTCAACAGCCTTCAGAAATGCAACAAATTATTGTGGCTTTGAATACAATTGGCGAAAAATTATCCGGATTGACAGATAGAATGGATAATATGACATTGGAAATTAAAGAAACAAAGCAAGAAATGAATGAAATGAACGAAAATTTCGCAAAGCAAACAGTGGAAATGAAATTTATTAAAGATGAAATTGAACAGATTCATGTACACGATGCACAGATAGATCGCCAGATTGAAGGGATCTTTTTTAAAAATGAGCAACAAGATAAGATAATTAGTCTTTTGGAAGAAGATGCAAGGAGACATAATGTGGTTATCCGAGGAATTCCGGAAGAAAGAGTGGATAATTTGAAACAAAGAGTTTTAAAATGGCTGAATGACCTCGATGCGTCAATTGTATTTACGGCAGCAGATTTGGTAAGCATTTTCAGAGTTGGTAAAAGACGAAATGGATCAATCAGAAATGTACTTGTGAGATTCGCAAATCTCAGTGATAAATTGGAAATGATGGCAAAAATAAGGGAGTTGGCAGAAGTTCCAAAATTTGAGGAGAAAGTTATTCAAGTCTTTCCGGATATATCAAGAGAGGAAAGAGCGTGGAGATATTTTTTGAAGCCAATTACAAAGGTTTTGAGAGACAATGATATTAAGTATAATTGGAGGCCACCACAGCAGTTGAAATTCTTTTATAAGGGGAGAATGCAAACAATCACTCCGCAAGTAGAGCCAGTAAGATACTTGTGCGAGCTTGGGCTGATTGAGAAAGAAGAGGATTTAACAGAAATTAAAAACCAAATGCTTAAGATGGGTGGAACACAAGCAGAATCTCCAATACCGGAAGAAAAAGGAGCGGTTGGTGGACAAGATCCTAAAGACTCTAAAAGGTTAAAGCGGAAAGAAATCTCGCCGGCAATGTCAGAGCAGAAGAAAAGTCGTGACGACACAAAGGGAGGAGCGGAGAAGGAAGAGGATCTTGGTAAAATGCAAGAAGCTGAGTGCGGGGAAAAGTTAACATTGTCTTCTTTTTTTGAGAGTTGAATTTAAGCAGACAGCCCGAAAGAAATGACCCGACCATCGGCATGTCCCCTCCCTCACACTCTCTATGCAGAGGCGGAAACCGACTGAGGATGTGGGGGACGAAGATAGATTGTTATTTGTTGTGTTTTGTATGTTTTTTTTGTTTTCCTTATTTGGTGTTGGGATTTGGGCACGGAAAGGAAGAGGAGGGGTTAGGATTAAAAAAGTTACAGTTTAAATGCGATTGATAAAAATAATGACATGGAATGTGAAGGGAACAGGGAATCAGATTAAAAGGAGGAGATTGGAGCTTAAAATTAAGAGGGATTTACCAGATATATTATTTTTGCAAGAAACTCATCAAAAATCCGAAGATTTAAATAGAATCTATATAAAGGGTATGCAAATCTATGAAAAATCTTTTGGAACTTCAAAAGCTAGAGGTGTTGCAACATTGATATCAGAAAGGGTATATTTCAAAAAAAAAAAAGTAATTGTGGATGATGAAGGAAGATATTTAATAATTGTGGGAAATATTAATGAGCAAAAAGTGACACTTGTTAATTTATATCTACCGAATGGAAAACAAAAAGAATTCCTTGAAAAAATAACTAAAATTTTGGAAATTGAAAGTGTAGGGAAAGTGATTGTGGCTGGGGACTTTAATTTAATTAGAGACAAAATAGATAGTACTAATCCCAACCGCTATAGAGAAACAAATAAAGGGGAAATTTTAAATGAATGGATGTTTCAAAATAGCGTGGCAGATGTTTGGAGGGAGCTGAAAGGTACTGAAAGAGTGTACACTTTTTGCTCTAAGATATATAATACGTATTCAAGAATTGATTATATTTTTGTTTCTAAAGATTTGCTGAGTAATATAGATAAAATAGATGTGGGAATTTTCAAGGATTCTGATCATGCAGAAGTTACGATGGAAATAGATTTTAACTTTGAAAAAAAAGGAAGAGGTTGGAGATATGATGAGAAATTGTATAAAAATAAGGAGGATAAAATATGGATACTTAAAAAATGGGAAGAAAGTTGGAGATTGAATGATAATGGAGAGGTTAAATTTGAAATTGTTTGGGATGCGATGAAAGCAGTATTTAGGGGAGAAAGTATTAAGTTATCAAGCAGGAAATATAGAAATTATAGGAGCAAAATTGAACAGGATATAAGGCAGATAAAGGCATTGGAGAATCAATTTTTACTTACGAAGGATAAAGAATGTTTGGAGGAGCTAAATTTATTAAAAAATAAATTGATAGAAGAGGATATAGAATTGGTTAAAAAAATATAAGATATTTAAACAGGGATTTTTTTGAATATAGTAATAAAAACTCTAAGTTATTAGCAAGGATGGCGAAAAATAAAAGTGAGAAGAGAGAAATTGGTACTTTGATAGATGATAAAGGTATAAGATGTTATAAGAAATTAGAGAAATGTGAAGTGGTTAGGACTTTTTTTCAAAAATTATATTCAAAAAAATCAATTGATTTGGAAAAATTGAAAAGTTATCTGGAAAAATATGTTGTGAAAATTGATCAAATATATAAGGATGTGATGGAAGAAGATATAACACAAGATGAGATTAGTGAAACAATACAAGAGATAAAATTAGGGAAGGCCCCAGGAGAAGATGGATTGCCTGCTGAGTTTTATAAAGACTTTAAAGAAATAATAATACCAAAATTGCAAAAATTATTTAATGGAATTTTACATGGTGGAGAAGTTCCGATGTCATGGAATAGAATGGTAATATCCATAATTCCTAAACCAGATAAAGACTTGGAGAGGATTGAGTCCTATCGACCCATCTCTTTAATCAATCAGGACGCAAAGATATTTACTGCTATTATAAGTAATAGATTAAGTAGATTTATAGATAAATATATAAGTTATAATCAAGTAGGTTTTGTTAAAGGTAGATATATGAGTGATATTATTAGAAGAGTGTTAAACATTATAGATGTAGCTGAACATAATGATGACAAAATAGGTATAGTATCACTAGATATTTTTAAAGCCTTTGATTCTGTACAATGGGAAACTATTAAAGTAATTATTGAGGTATTAGGTTTTGGTAATAGATTTATACATGTTATTTCGAAATTGTATCAAAAAAGCAGTGCAAGAGTGAAGGTGAATGGAATAATGACGGAAGAGATTAAATTGGAAGCAGGTACGAGACAAGGATGTCCCTTGTCTCCAATATTATTTTTATTGGTTATGGAAGTATTGACTAAAATGATAGAAAAGGATGAAGAACTGGAAGGGTATAAGGGATATAAAATAAATTTGTACGCGGATGATACTTTGATTATTTTGAAAGATATAGAGAAAGATTTGAAAGATAAATAAACATTTGAAGGAATTTGAGGAAATGACAGGTTTGAAAGTAAATTGGTCAAAATCTGAATTATTAATGGATAAAAATGGTAAGGAGTGGGAGAATATGCAAGAACAATTTGGGATAAGAATTAAAAATACATTGAAATATTTGGGAATAACACTTTCACTTAAAGTTAGGGAATTGAAAAAACTTAATTATGATGTGATGATGAATGAAGTGGAGAAGAAGATAGATAAATATAAAAAGATAAAGTTGTCTTGGTTTGGCAGAATTGCAATGTGTAAGATGATGTTGTTACCAAAGTTTAATTTTTTATTTGAGATGTTACCATTAAATTTGACAGAGAAAGATATGGAAGGATATCAGAAGAAATTGGATAAATTTTGTAAAGACCTAGATTATTGAAGAAAATGTGGTATCAAAATCAAAAGGAAGGTGGATTGGGAATTCCCAATCTACTTAATTATTACCGGGCCTATGGTATTCAAACTGTGGTAAAAATACTTAAAGGTGGAGATGGTCATTGGGGAGATTTAGAGTTAAAAGATATTAAGAGATTTGGCCCTACATGGTTTTTAGATAAAGCAAAAACAAAAAGGGTAATTAACAGTTATTGGTTAAAGGGATTGAGTAAAATTTGGAATAAATTTGTTAAAATTTTAATTCCGGATATAACCTTTTTGGGGAAGACAACTGGAAATTGGCCGATTAAAACCAACATAAGTCGTGATAAAGTAATTGAAGATGAAAACATAGAAATTATAATAGATTGGTTAAAAGCTTTAGGAAATGAAAGAAGGAAAAATGAAATAATTGTAAAATTGGGGCTAAACTGGTTTGAAAAAATACAGATAGAAAAATGGACCATGAAGGTAAGGGGAAATTGTAAGACAAGTAGAAACAAAACTGAATTTGAAAACCTAGTATCTCAAATTATCAAAGACGAAATTGGGTTAAAGGGACTCGTTAGTAAGATATATAAGATTATAAATTTTGATGGAAAACCACAAATGACGATGAAGATGAATTGGGAGGAAGAATTCAATATTAAAATATCAGATTTGGACTGGAATGTGAATTGGAAGAGTCGAATTATGAGGATCTTATCAACAAGGATCAAAGAACACAATTTTAAGGTTGTTTGGAAATGGTATTTGACTCCATTAAGATTATCGTTGATGGATAAAAAAATCAGTAATAAATGTTGGAGATGTAACATGGAATTGGGGACTTATGAACATATGTGGTATAAATGTGGAAAAGTTAAAAAGTTTTGGCAGCAATTGGAGAAAACGATATTTGAAATGATGAAGAAAAAAATAATATTGAGATCAGAAACTATATTATTGTTGTTAATTAAGGAATCAGAATTAACAAAATATGAGAAAGAATTGATTAGAATTATGATTATAATGGGAAGAATTATAATAGCTAGATATTGGAAATTAGAGGTGAATTTTAGAAGAGTGGTACTGTGAAATGTGGAAACTAGCTTTAAATGATAAAATGACATGTGATATTAAATTTAGGAAGGGTGTTTATAAAAGAGACACTTTTTGGAAAATTTGGGAGCCATTTGTGGACTATGCGATTGGAAATTTGGATGCTTCGACACCTGTACCCAGAGAACGTGGATTTTGGAGATCGTGAAGATATATCCGAAGAACCAAATCTTCCTTTCCTATGTATAGCACAGGGTGAAATATTATATTGTAAGGTGTATGTAGTTTTTGTTGTAGTGTTTTAAAATTAATAAAAAAATAAGTAATTAAAAAAAAATGAAAAATGGTCATTTTTCAGTGCTGTTGTAACTTCAAACAGTCATTAAACGAACTGTTGTAAGTTGAGGACTACCTGTATTCTACTTTTACAAGACTTGAGTCCCTCTCCAGCATCCTAGTTTAAGACATTCTAAAAGGACCTTATGAAGTTAGCCAAAGCCAAATGCTATTACTTACCATAGGATAATAGTAATTATAAGGGTAGAGATAGCTGTATTGTTGATACCACTGGTAGTATTGCTGTTGCTGCTGCAGGGATTCCCCTTGCTGTGCTGAGTACTGTGAAAAATAGAAGTGTGTCATAAACTGATCAAATGCTTTCACCTACTACTACAAAGTGAAAATAAGAGAACTTGTCTAACAAATTCAAACCTTTTCCTCTGATTGATTTCAGGATGGCAGATCCTATGGCAGTTCAGTGCTTAAAAATCCCCAAAACACAGACTCTAAAGCCATTTCAGAATACAGAAGTTCTCCTCTTTTTACATAGTCCCCAATCATCTCCAAGAGATACATCAACAGAATACTGGCATTAATTTCATTCGTTTCCAGCTTCCCCACTTAAGACTCTCCTCAGAATACAGGTTTTGAACAGAATTTGGTTTTTTATTGATTCTGAAATCCCAGTTAGCAATAAACAAAATGATGTAAATTTTAATCTGTTTAAATGACCAAGGCTGATTCAAACAATTGTATGTTTTCAAATTATAAATTTAAGACGCAAACAGTAATGCAAGGGCATCTAAAGAATCATTGGCTCTCTCTTACCTGTGTGTTAGTTTGACCATTCGTGACCCCTTTACTATTGCCAGAAGCAGCTGCAGCATTGGCCTTGCTAATATTAGCCAGTGCTTGCCGAGCTTTCTCCCATTCGGGGTTCTCATGCATTGGGCCTTCCATTCCGTTTTCTCTGGTGCTTGCAGTACCCAAGTTGTATTGTGAAACCCTATAAAACAGAAGATAAAATAAATAAAAAACAGAAATTTGCCAGGACTTTTACTCCCATTATCATTGAAACCACATAGCATCTTCAACTTTCAGATGTGTTTGTTTTCAGTTTTTCGTAACTCACTGCATGAGAGTTTCAACAAGAACAGCTAGTAAATTTAATTTGAACTCAGGTCCAGTCTAATTGAGCATTGTTTTTCAGCTCCTGAGTCATCACAGAAAATACATCTACATAAATACCAGCTATTATGACTTTAGAGCTTGCTAAAGAATAGTTTCAAACCAGGTCGAGAAAAAACAGTGACACAGGAAGAGGTTCTGTTTCATTAGCTTCACATGATCACAAGAGTAAAAATTACCAAAGATGTTATGCTTCTCTGCTCATGGACCTTAGCACATATATAATGCCAATTTCAATTATACCTGTCAATCCATGTTTACTTCATTTTTTATGTCAGTTCCTAATTCCGCCTTGAAATAAGGTTAACAAGCTCATACATCTATGTAGGCTATTATCTGCCCATCTATTTGCATCCAAAATATTTAACATTTATAATCTCTTTACCTTGTTCTCCACATAG
Organism: Rhabdophis nuchalis; assembly: GCA_039707465.1. Lineage (NCBI taxonomy): Eukaryota > Metazoa > Chordata > Lepidosauria > Squamata > Natricidae > Rhabdophis > Rhabdophis nuchalis. Next base: position 152,257,047 of record CM077647.1, on the reverse strand, counting down.
TATACAAATTAATTGTGAAACCCGCTTTCAGATCAATAGATTTCTGACAGTTCAATTATCAATTCTAGTCACAATGAAAGTTGTCATAAGTAAGCCTATACATTACAGGTACTCGACTTACAACCATTCATTTAGTGACTGTTTAAAGTTATAACAGTAAGAAAAAAAGTGATTTATGACTGTTTTTCTATATTTACGACCATTTCAGTTTCCTGTGGTCACATGATCAAATTTTGAGCCTTAGCAACCGGCATGTATTTATTATGGCTGCAGTGTCCTGGGATCATGCTTTTATGACCTTCTGACAAGCAAAATCCACCAGGAAGCCAGATTCACTTAACATCCTCATTACTAACTCAACAACTGCAGGGATTCATTTAACAACTGTCACAAGAAAAGTTTTAAAATGGAACAATGGTTAACAACTATCTTGCTTAGCAATCAAAATTTTGTGCTCAACTGTAGTTGTAAGTTGAAGATTACTCTATTAACTTTTTTGCCCAAGCTGTCATCACTCTTTTCCTACATTTGGCCCTAGGATATTAGACTGAAACTCCCAGTATCATTCACCATGCTGACTGTCATTGGAAGGCCAGACACTGCCCACTTGTGATTCAAAAACTTTGTGAAAAATGACACTACAGTATATTCCTATTTACTTCATTTTTATGATACACATTTCTCAGGTATGTCAGGATAATTAATTTTTTTAATGAGACAGTAATTTTAGATTATGTGTAGAACACAACCAGCTGTACATTCTACCGATCCAGAATTCTGGGATTTTAACCTCATCTTAAATGAGCAACATGCTTTTCCTGCCAGCAAGAATTAAGTGCCTTCTGTGCTGTTTAGTATTATGTACTGAGAAATTTGGCTTCTCCCATTAGCAAAATGTGTTTAGTCACTCCAACTGGCAAGCATAAGCAGTTTTGCTCAACTAATATCAAGGCATACTTTTTTCTTAGTTTCACAATTCTCCCCCCTTTACAACGTATGTTATGGTAAGTCTGTCAGGTGCCACAAGATATTGGATTTTGTTTTTTAAGAATTAGAATTTTTATTCACATATGTGAGCAATGCTACAAAAAATAGTTTCACATTTAATATTAAGAATCTGAAAAAGGTTCTTTTTTTATGTAAGTTGAGAGCCTGGTGATAGGAGTAACTTTAAGAGAGTTAGCGTAATGCTTAGCTGCCTTACAATCAAATTCTCAGGACAGCACAAAATAAAAATAAGAACAAATTAAAACTGCCTATATATCACAAAATAGTAAAAAATAAAATTATTAATATTCATGCAAATTTTACCAAGACAAAATGTCAACAAAATTTCAACATTAGCAGCCCAGGAAAACATTTTTATCAAGTAACGAATGAGCCAAAACCAATACTCACCCACATCTGATGGCTAAAATAATTACTTATCCTTCTACCATGATATCTTGATGGTCAACTACACAAGACCCATAAGCTTGTGATATCATCAGCATTATGATGTCATAAGAAGAATGTCAATTTCAACTTGAATCAAGTTTAAGAAAGTGGTTTTGCTTTAAATTTTATTACAAAATACTGCTTTTTAAATTAATACAAATACACTGTTTCCATTCCTTGTCAAAAAACTCAAAATTAGATAATTCTCATGAAATTGCACCCTTTGAAGATATGAACATCTTTAGCTAAGACTACATTAACTCAGAAATCTCTTGTAATTACAAATCTTTATTGTTGAGATTTTTTTAACTCTATATGGCCTGTTATTTCCAATATCTAATTTATAAAGTCCTAAAATATTTTACCTAACTTTAATTATATTATTTATTTAACAATCCACATTGTCTAACTCAAATCCAAGGAAGTGCATTAGTTTTAAAGCAGGGGTGTCAAATACGCGATCTGAATGCATCACACCTGCCACGCCTATCACTGGCTTAGCGAAGGGGGAAAAAGTTGTGATATGTCATGTTGACGACGTGTCATCATGAGTTTGACACCCATGTTTTATAGTCTTTTATAACAGAAACCAAAAGAGTTATCTTCAGGGAACATGTTTATATTATTGAATAGGAATTATTTATCTTTTAACATGTAAAAGACAGTTAACTCCTAGAAAAGTTGGATCAGCTCTACAGGTTAGCAGTAACTAAAATCTAAGATCAGATAACAATAAAAAATCTAATCCAAATTGCTTATAGAAATTAGTAGATCTGAAAAATTTGAAAGAAATTACACTATTCCCCCCCCCCCAAAAAAACCCTTATAAACAAGTCTGAAAGCAAAACTCTTTTTAAAAAAAGAACTAAATTGAAACCCAAAGACTAATCATTCCTGCTTAGTGTAACAAAATTTGGACACTGCAATGATTATTCCTTTTACCTCAAAACCTCCCACCCTTGGGAATTTCATAGGAGTTCCTATCAAAAAAGTCAACATGTCACAATTCAGTAGCCTTGCCCTACCAATGCAGTTGCTTTTCTTCCCTCTTCCAGTTTTAAGTTTGACTGTGATTTTATCAGTTGTAGGTTAGAATCCTCACATTACAGATACTGAAGAAAAATCCAATTATCTAGTATCTTTCAATTCAGAAGTGAATAATTTGTATTTCAAAAGATGTTGCTGTACCAGCAGCCATTACAGCAGGTGGGAGTTGGTGCATCAACATCTAGACTTGTTGCCTATCTTTAATTACAACATGGAAAGAGGTTAATGTGCTTTTAAAAACAAACACCCACTTAAAAACAGTACATCACTTCACATAAACAATGCCAAGTTATAAGGCTTTGCTAGTAGACCCGTATTTCAAATCGGCTCAACCGTACCCAAATCTTAATTCTCCCTTTCACGAGCTGAAATTAAAATAAAAGTGTGCAATCACCATTCTGAAGAATGCTGGTCCCCTATATTGGCAGCCATAATCTAATTCGTGGAAGAACGTAACTGGAGGTATCGAATGGTTGCAAATCCACAGCCTGGCAAGGTGTCTTTTCTTCCTTCTTCTTCCACAAGTAGAGGCCAAAGAAAGGAAATTAACCAGGAGACAGGCACATCTCAAGATCGTGGGTACACCTGTATAGCACACCTGATGCCCCTTTTAATCATAGGGCAAGCCAAGCGCTCAAGAGCCTCGGGAACTTCAGATTTCTCAACTAGTAAGTCAAGGGACCCCCCCCTCTGCCAGCTTCTTCCAACAAAGAGAGATGGTACGTAGGTATCACCCCGAGTTTTTCCCCCCTGAGGTTTTATATTCTATATATATATTCTATTCCCCGTTTGTAATTACATCACACCTGAGACTCTTCTGTACTGTAACATACTCTCCCCTCTGTCTGAGGCATTAAAGGCTAAGATTCCCCCACCCTCGGGGCCCAAAAGCTTCACCCACAACTGTCTTCCTTGGCAGCAGACCCCGCCGCCCACCCTTCCCTACTACCCCCTCTCAGCGCCCCGACAAAGGACTCCCACCAGGAATTACTCGTTCGCTCGCTCGCTCGCTCGCTGCCTGCCTACCACAGGCACCCCCTACACGAGCTGCCCTCGGCCTTTCCCCCTCGCGGCACTTACTCCGGGCAGCCTCACTGCCCTCGCCCACCCACTCCCCACTTCTTCCTCCTCCGGCCCTCAGCCTAACGGAAGGATAGGCGAGCCACCCGCTCAAAGCCCCGGCCGCCTCTTCCCCTGTGGCAAAAGAAGGCCACGTCCTGGCGCCACAGTCCGAAGCAGCCCCGCAGGTTTCGTCGGCTCGAGTACGGAGCAGAGGAGCCCTAGCGCTTCCCAAAATGGCGCCCACTGACTCTTCCCTTCCTCTCCCCAGTCTCAGCTGCCAGACTCCTTCCTTCCGGTTGCCCCCCGGAAGCGGTGAGCGCGAGGGCGGTGAAAGGGAGGACGTCGGCGTGCGTGGTGACGTCACGTCCTGCGGCCGACGTTCCGCGGAGCTTCCTCACGTGGTTTGTTCCGGTGGGTGGGATATTAGCTTCAGAAGCGTAGAACTATGACTCCCATGACCCTGCAAGTTTCGTTTAACTTCAACCTGAGGGTCCGTAGAGATTCTCAGTCATCTTCTAGATCAGTGTTTCTTAACCTTGTCAACTTGAAGATGTCAGGACTTCAACTCCCAGAATTCCCCGGCCAGGGAATGCTGGCCAGGGAATTCTGGGAGTTGAAGTCCAGACATCTTCAAATTGACAAGATTGAGAAACACTGTTCTAGATCATGGTTGTCTCAAAGGTGCTTATTCAGAAGGCAACTGGACTATCTGATTTTTTTCTTTTGAAGACGTTTGGCTTGAAAAAACAAGAAAGTCCAGTTGCCTCCTGAATAAGCGCCTTTGGGTCAACCTGAGGGGATCCACGTTGCAACCTCCATCCATCTCAGTGTCTTTGGACCGTTGGTTTTCTTGTATCCTAATTTACCTTACAGAGTTGTGAAGATACAAAAAGTGTGTGTGTGTGTGTGTTTGAGGGGGAGAGACTAGAGGTCCCTTGCCTTGAAGATCCGGAAGAAAGACAAAACACCCATGAAATAAAGAAGGAAACATTCTGTCCCACATCCCTTCTCTTTTACCAGCTATGTAACTTTAGTAGCTGGGCAAAAGAAAATTTGGATAGTTGGGCTTCTTTTTCCATTAATATTATGGTATTTTTTTGGTTTCTGCAGTGTGTCAGGCAAGAATGAAAGATTGCACTGTTACAAATCCCATTTCCCAGATGTAAAGACCACTGTGCCCTTTTGGAAAACAATTATCCTTTCCCCTCCTGTTTTTTTTCCTTTTTACAATTTTCCCACTCAAAAAAGAATAATTGCTTTGTAGCATGACCAACTTTTCCTAGCTCTTAGTCAATTGACTTCTGTATGTCCTGGCTTCTGTACCATCTAACTGGCCCTGGATCCATCTGCAGCACTTTGTGCTTTTTTTCTAGGGTGACCTGATAGTAGTATTCCAGTATTTGAAGGACTGCCTCAAATAATAGGGAATCAACTTATCTTCCAAAGCACCAGAAGGTAGGGCAATAAGCAATGGATGGAAACTAATCAAGAAGAGAAGCAACCTGGAAAGAGAAACTTCCTAACAGTGATAACAAAACCAGTGGAACAGAGCCTTCAAAGTTGTGGGTACTTAATAAGTAGAGGTTTTTAAGAAGAGACTGGACAGCCCCTTGTCTTTATTTTATTTATTTTATTTTATTAAATTTATACCCCGCCCTTCTCCTTGTTAGGACCCAGGGCGGCGCACAGGGATGTTAAAATACATACAAAATATATAAAATATATAAAATTTAAAATACTTATTCTAATAAATAAACCCTGCGCTAAAAACCGAATTAAAACCCCAAGTTTAAAAACTATCTAATAGTTAGTATGGAGATTACGCTAGGCCGGCTAGATGAAATAGGTGTGTCTTCAGACACTTGCGGAAGAGGCGGAGGTCAGAGATGGTGCGGAGTTCAGGGGGAAGGTCGTTCCAGAGTGCTGGACCCGCCACAGAGAAGGCTCTCCCCCTGGGTGTCGCCAGTCGGCATTGTCCAGCCGACGGCACCCTGAGGAGGCCCTCTCTGTGGGAGCATATCGGTCTGAGGGATGTATGGGGCAGGAGGCGGTCTCGCATATATTTAAATATGTGAGACCTGAAATGGTATAGAGTTTACTGCCAGAGCTGGGGGTTGGACTAGAAGACCTCCAAGCTCCCTTCCAACACGGTTATTATGTTATTATTTTATATAGGAAAAATGTCTGAACCCTGAACTCATTCGCTGCAGGAATGGAAAAGCATATATTGCTCACATGGACCTGTTATAAGTATACTTTTATGGGTGTTTTGACTGAAAACCATTCTTACAGCAAAAGTGGGCTGAATCATGAGATTTAAATGAAATGCTGGAAGTGCTTCAATATGGCTGCCAAGTGCTGCTCACTTGAGACTTCTGCTCCTCTTTGCAATGGTCACCCACTCATCATCTTGATTATTTCTCTATTTTCCTCCCTTAGCAAGTTATCTAAATCAAGTTCAAAGAAAAACAGTCATAAAGTGGCTTCCTGAGGAACTGTCTGGAGATTCTCAGTCATCCAGGTCATAGTTGTCTCAAAGCAGGGGAGGGTTTCTGCAAGTTCGCACCTACTTGCGAGAACCGGTTGGTGAAATTTAGAGAACCGGTGAGAGGGGGTTCCACCGGCGTACCTGGAAGTAAATCTGGCCCACCGCTGCCAGTGACCCAATGGGAAGGAAAGGAAAGGAAGGAAAAAAGGAAGGAAGAAAGGAAAGAAGAAAGAAAGAAAGAAAGAAAGAAAGAAAGAAAGAAAGAAAGAAAGAAAGAAAGAAAGAAAGAAAGAAAGAATTTATCATCACAATTGAGTCCAAAATTTTGGTTGCTAAGCAAGAGCGTTGTTAAATGAGTTTCACCACATTTTAAAAGGTGGCCACTCCCCCCAGTCACATGACTGCCAAGCCACGCCCACAAAATAGGCCACACCTACAGAGTAGGTTCTAAAAAATTTGAAACCCACCCCTGTCTCAAAGGTACTATTTTTTTCAAAAGACAACTGGACTGTTTTTTTTTCCTTGAGAAAGAAGAAGAAAACATTTCATTTCTCATCCAAGAGGCTTCATCGGTTCTGAAGAGGGTGGGGGTGAGAGATGGAAGGATAGGTACTGACAATTGAAATTGGACTGTGGGGTTAAGGGTTGGAAATTTTGATAGAATGGTGTGTTAAAAGGAATGTCCTTCTGGGTTCGGCTCCAAGTGGGGAAGAAGACACTGGAGACATGGAGGCTGCTTGGAAAGATGGTTTAATGGTTGGCAGGACCACATGGCTGGAGTCCTGAACAGAAAAGGTGCTTACATGCTTCAATGTTGGTGGACAGGAAGAGAAGGGCTGAGCAAGGGGCTTGCAGGGCTTTTTTATCAACTGTTCGGCCCCACCTATCTGTTTCTTGTTCCTGTGTAAGAACTGTAATCTGATTGGTTGCCAGGCTCCCATGGGCTGAGTCCAAATTTGGTAAGGCCAGTCCTACCTTAATCCCATGACTCTGGAGCTGAAGAGGAGAACTCTTTATTACGTAAAGTGGACTAGCTCAGGCTGCTTAATTGTTGTCAAATCAACTGCGCATGCGTGAAAGATGGCGGCTTGCCGCTGAGTTTCGTGCGGGCCGCGGCGGCCCGTTGGCGAAAAGGAGGTGCTACCCGACCCCGTTTTCATCTTAGGGGGTCGGGACCGGTAGGAGGACCACCCTGGCTTGCTATTGAGCCCTAGTTGGTCTGCTAGGGTGGGTTTTTTGGCGATTTTAGGACTGGCCGAGTGAATGAGCCCGGGCGAGAAGAGGACGCCCGGCGTGAAGAGGACGCCGAGGCCCAAGCCCTGACGCCGAGGAACTATGGACCGGGAGCTGGGTGTCGGAGGCCGAGAGGCCGGAGGACTCCTGGGAGCCTGGAGGACCCCCCGAAGGGCCGGAGGAGACCCTGAGGTGAACGGGAGGAGCGGAGGTCGGTCAATCGGGTGGAGGAGTGGAGGTCGGGCGAGGGCTGTGGAGGAACAGGGGCTGAGCGGAGCCTGGATAGAGCCCTGATGGAGGTGGCTGAGTGGCTGAGTGACAACTTGAGGCCTGAGGGTGGCTGGAAGACCAGAGGCCTGGCGGAGGTAGAGTGGAGGCCAAGCGGAGGCAGAGCAGAGGCCATGAAGAAGATCACAGGAGGAGGGGCCGAAGCGCAGGCCGAGCAGAGGTGTGGAGGGGCCAAAATGCCTGACCGGAGGCCGGAGCTAGGCTGGAGAAGCAGAGCTAAGGACGAGCAAGGACCTCCGAGGGACTTCACCGAGGGACTTCACCAGGGACATTATCCGTTGGGCTGGAGGACTCTGGACTTTACATGTCTATACCATCTGTATCATCTCCCGTATGAACTGAGTAAGGCCCGAATTTTATCCTATACCGAATTTTCTAACCAGCCGAACTACTCCACTGGACTATTTTATATATTTAATATTTATATATTTATATAATTTATATACATATTTAACCATCTAATTCTGTACCATATGTAATATCTTTAACCTTTTATCCAACGTGGTCTCTGTATTACCTACGACCTAGCATGTACTCAAGGGCCGGCCTTATTTCGCTGTGAGAGTCCCCCCTCTCGCAGGTATGGCCGCTGCGTTATCAAGGGCACACTTCGATGAGGGACTAGTGAATCATGAGAAGTGGAGAAAGCGCAGGTGTAGGGGTATTTTACTAAAACATTTAATTCGGTTTTTAGGGGGTTCCAGGGTGGAGGGAAGGAATGTTATTAGGTCGGCGAGCAGAGTGGAGAAGGAAGCAGAAGGGTCCATTAAGAGGGGGGATACACAAGCCGTTTCCATTGAGGGTCTACCCATCAAGACAGTCGTAGGGGCAGGTGCGATGGGAGACAGGTTTTTCCATCCCGGTTGGGACACAGGGCCGTTGTTTACAAGTGGTCAGATGACACAACCCCCGCAGGCTAGATGGTCAAGGATTACAGAGCCAGGGCCCGAAGCTGATGTTTTGCAATGCCAGGTCCGTGGTAAACAAAGCCCCCCTCATTCACAACCTTGTGTCGGAGGGGGAGCCGGACCTGGTAGGAATAGCGGAGACCTGGTTGGGCCACGAGGGAGGACTTCCCCTCGTAGAAATGTGCCCACCAGGTTACCGTGCTTTTCATCAGCCACGGGCCCTAGGCAGGGGTGGCGGGGTAGAGGTTATTGTTAGGGAAGGTCTTGAGCTGAGAAAGACCACTGTACCGCAGACCACCGGCTGTGAGTCCCTCTGCGTGAAGTGGGGCCTAGGGAGGCAGTTGGGCGTGCTGATTGTATACCTGGCTCCCCGCTATGTATCATCAGCCCTGCGCAAGCTCCTTGAGGTGATCGCCGCGATGGCAGTTGAGACCCCTAGACTGGTTGTCATTGGGGACTTCAACCTGCCATCGGTCGGCGAATCCTCAGAGGTAGCTCGGGAGTTCATAGCCTCCATGACGGCCATGGACCTGACCCAAGTAATTCAGGGCCCCATGCAAGAGGGAGGACACACGCTGGATTTAATCTTTGTCTCTGGTCAGTGGAAGAGTGATATGGGTATAGGGGATATAGCTATCACACCCCTGTCATGGTCAGACCACTCACTTCTCCGGCTCGACTTTCCAATCGCTACACCCCACCGCGGGGAGGCGGAACCGGATTCACCTATATGGTTCCGCCCCAAGTGCCTGATGGACTCAGATAGGTTCCAGACGGTGCTTGGGCCATTACCTGTGTCCTTGACCCGTGCCCCGACAGAGGACCTGGTGGCCGGGTGGAATATCGCGGCCACGGGGGCCTTGGATCGGGTTGCGCCCTTGCGGCCTCTCTTGCGGCGACGAGTCACCCAGGCTCCTTGGTTTACCGAGGAGCTGAGGGAGATGAAGCGCCACAAGAGACGCCTAGAGAGGAGGTGGAGATCCACACGGTCTGAATCTGACTGAACACAGGTGAGAGCCCATTTACGGACTTACCTTGTGGCGTTGAGAGTGGCCAAACGTCATCATTGCGCCACCCTCATCGCATCCGCAGATAACCGCCCTGCCGCCCTGTTTAGGGGGACCCGCTCCCTCCTTCAACAGAGGGCGCGGGAAGCCCCTTTGCAGGGTAGAGCAGAGAAATTTGGGGAATATCTGCAGGATAAAATCGCTCAGATTCAGAGCGAGTTGGCCTCCATCGAAATTGGCCCAGTGGGATGCTCCGAGGCAGCTCTTGAGACAATTTTGTGGGAAGAGTTTGATTCTGTTACTTCCGAAGATATGGACAGGTTACGTGGGTGACTGCGAGCTACCACATGTTTATTGGACCTGTGTCCCTCCTGGCTTGTACTGGCATCCTGGGAGGTTACACGAGGCTGGCTCCAGGAGGTGGTCAACACTTCCCTGAGTGAGGGGTTCTTGCCGGCCTCCCTTAAAGAGGCGGTGGTGAGACCCCTCCTCAAGAAGCCCTCTCTGGACCCAGCATTATTGATAAATTACCGTCCGGTCTCCAACCTTCACTTTCTGGTGAAGGTTGTAGAGAGTGTGGTGGCACAACAGTTCTCCCGTCATCTGGAGGAAATTGATTATCTGGACCCGCGCCAGTCCGGCTTCCGGCCCGGGCACAGCACCGAGACGGCATTGGTCGCGTTGGTGGATGATCTCTGGAGGGCCAGAGATGGGGGTTGTTCCTCCATCCTGGTCCTATTAGACCTCTCAGCGGCTTTTGATACCATCGACCATGGTATCCTATTGCATCGGCTGGAGGGGTTGGGGGTGAGGAGCACCGTGTTGCGGTGGTTCTCCTCCTACCTCTCTGGTTGATCGCAATTTGTGTTGGCAGGAGGGCAGAGGTCGACCTCTAGACCCCTCACTTGTGGGGTGCCTCAGGGGTCGGTCCTCTCGCCACTCCTGTTCAATACATATATGAAGCCGCTGGGTGAGGTCATCCGTGGTTTTGGGATAGAGTACCACCTCTACGCTGATGATACACAGCTGTATATATCTACCCCAAACCACCCCAACGATGCCGTAGAGGTGATGTGCCAGTGCCTGGAAGCCATGCGGGCCTGGATGGGAAGGAACAGACTCAGACTCAACCCGTCCAAGACCGAGTGGCTGTGGTTTCCGGCATCCCGGTACAACCAGTTGACTCCATCACTGGCCATCGGGGGTGAACATCTAACCCCTGTGGATGGGGCACGCAACTTGGGCATCCTCCTTGATACATGGCTGTCCATGCAAGATCAAGTGACGGCCGTGACCAGGAGGGCGTTTTACCAGGTCCGCCTGGTCCGCCTGTTGCGTCCCCTATTGGATCGGGGTGCCCTTTGCACAGTCACTCATGCACTCGTGACATCCCGACTGGACTACTGCAATGCTCTCTACATGGGGCTCCCCTTGAGGTGCACCCGAAGGCTTCAGCTTGTCCAGAATGCAGCCGCGCGGGTAGTTATGGGAACCTCCAGGTTTTCCCATGTAACACCGCTCCTGTGTGAGCTGCATTGGCTGCCTGTCGTCTTTCGGGTGCGCTTCAAGGTGTTGGTTATCATCTTCAAAGCGCTCCATGGCACGGGACCTAGCTATCTGGGGGATCGCATCCTGCCCCATACATCCCTGCGGCCGATTCGCTCCCACAGAGAGGGACTTCTCCAGGTGCCATCCACTAGGCTATGCCAGCGGGCGACGCCCAGGGGAAGGGCCTTCTCTGTGGCGGGCCCGACCCTCTGGAACGATCTTCCCCCCGAAATTAGAACAACCATGGACCTTCGCTCCTTCCGGCAGAAATTAAAAACACACTTCTTCTGTTTGGCCGGCCTAGGGTAATTAAATTGTTTTTAAATTGTTTTAGGGGTTTTTAGGTTTAGTTTTAGTTTTATATGGGTTTTAGCGCAGAGTCAGTTTAATTCGTTTTTAACTTTGTACTTTGTGGTTCTAATTGTATTTTTAATTCCCTGTGCCCCGCCTCGAGTCCCTTCGGGGAGAGAGAGCGGGCTATAAATTATTATTATTATTATTATTATTATTATTATTATTATTATTATTATTATTATTATTATTATTATTATTATTATTATTATTATTATTATTATTATTATTATTATTATTATTATTATTACCGAGGCCATAAGGACCCCTGCGGGGCGGCGGGATGGCATTATTAATGGCCCATTGACAAAGGGGGTGGGAGCAGGAGGCTGCAGGAAACAAAACATGTTTCTTCATTTTCACATCTAGGGAAATATAATATTCTGCCCTTTCAATATTTCCTAGTGTATTTCATTTTTCTGGGAGAGAGATGGGTGATAACTTTCCACAGGTAAGGAAGGGAAAGGAAAGCAGGGGTGGGATTCTACTGGTTCAGATCAGTTCGGGCGAACCGGTAGCTCTGACTAACAGCTGGGAATGAACCGGTTCGCTCTGACTTTGAAGTGGGCCTGCCTGCCCACCCCTGCACTATACTCTCCGATATTTCCTTTTCCGAAGCCCAGCTAATTGGTGTGGAAGAGGGGATTGTCGTACCTCAGCTGTTTTCCACGCCAGCAGTAATGCTGAAGTTGAGATTTTGGTGAATTGCGCACACAGCATTCATCAGGCATGCATGCGCTCAGCGAATCGGTTGTTAACCGGTAGGATCCCACTAGTGGTGGGTTCCTACCGGTTAGTTCGAACCGGTAGTAGCATGCTGGCCTGGGCCGCCCGAACTGGCAGCGACTCAGGCCTGCAATGCCTCTGAACTGGTTCCTGGTTGCCTCCGCCATCTTGGTTTTTAGTTCTGCGCATTCTGTGTTTAGGCAGTGCACCCACGAGGGAATCGGAAGCAGTGCATGCCAGAACCTCACCCCTGAATGGAAGGATTGTATTTCTTTGCAATAATTTTTAGCATTCTCTCTGACATCTGTTGAAGCCACTTGGGGGGTTATTTGTGCCCTCGGAGTCACCTGAATCAGGGTGCAATTGGCTGTGAAATTTTCTTGGAATTGCTGCAAGGGCCATGTTGTAAACTGGAGAAAGGTGGTGTTTTATTTCTGTGTGTAGTGGGACGGGTGTTCAGTTCTAACACAGATGAATTATTTTACCCTTCTTTCAAGCCAAAGGGCCTCTATCCAAAATGTGGACTTTGCTATCTTCAAAAGAGTGACCTTTGTATTTCAAATGCAGATGGACCGCTGAATCTTGTCTTGATAGGTTTGATCTATGTGCTTGTGAAGTGAAGAAATTTTACTTTATCCTCTACCACATTGGTCTCACATCATGGTCAGGATTAGCACTGGATTTTTATATCCTTGTATATTTGTCCAAACATTCTGATAGGGTTAATGTCTGAGCCAGCCTAAGAACAACATAGAACAGTGATGGCTAACCTTTTTAGGCTCGCGTGCCATAAGGGGGGGGGGAGCACAAGGGGGGTCGTGCACCAGTGTGCCGCACCCATAATGCAATGGGCGCCCCCCAGTGCCATGCACGCCCCCCTTTTTTTCATGCCTTTGGTTTGCTTGTAGCATCGTTTTTTAGTCCTCTGGAGGCTTCAGGGAAGCTCCTGAAGCCTCCAGAGGGCCTCCAGAGGGGATGGGGGGAGCTGTTTTCGCCCTCCCCAGGCTCATATAAAGCCTGGGGAGGACGAAAAATGGCTTTAAAAATGGCTGAATCAGCTGACAGGGCAATGCCTCACGTGCCCTGCCACAGTGGCACGTGTGCCATAGGTTCGCCACCACTGACATAGAATAATCCAGCCAAAGTCTAATTCTTTATTTGTTGATGTCCAATAGACAAAGTTTTGTCAGACTAAACCTTTAATACTAATCACCCAGAGGATGTACCTTGGGAGATTCTATTCTCTTTCTCTGCCTCCTATCCAACTCCCAGCAATGTTGTGTTTCCTCTTCTTCCCCTCTGGTTATTGGGCGGGGGGATGTCATTCAGATGTTTGTGAATGGAAAATCATCATCATCATCATCATCATCATCTTCTTCTTCTTCTTCTTCTTCTTCTTCTTCTTCTTCTTCTTCTTCTTCTTCTTCTTCTTCTTCTTCTTCTTCTTCTTCTTCTTCTTTATTGTCATTGTAATAAAATAAAATAAAATAAAATAGAAATACCCCCCCCCCCCCGCAAATATGATTCTGGAAGTTGTTTGCATCAGGATGCCTACTTTCTCTTTGTTTAAAAGTGAAGTAGTAATAATAAAAGGAAAGTGTGTCAGTCAAGGAATAATGCAGCCTCAAGCCACAGTTGATGATCTACACAGGCGCGAAAGATGGTGGCGCGTCTTTGAGCGCGATGGAGACCACGGGGGCCTTTTTGGCCGAAGAAGATCTAGCCTGGCCAAATTCCATCTACTAAGCAAGACTACCCAGCAAGACTGTCATCCCGCCGCCCCGCAGGGGTCCTTATGGCCTCAATAATAATAATAATAATAATAATAATAATAATAATAATAATAATAATAATAATAATAATAATAATAATAATAATAATAATAATAATAATAATTTTAATTTATGGACCGCTCTCTCTCCCCGAAGGGACTCGAGGCGGTGCACAGGGGATTTAAAAATACATATATAAAAACACAAGCATAAATACAATTTAAAATGAATTAAACTTAACCCTGCGCTAAAATCCCACACCAACTAAAATTAGACCCCTAAAAAACCCTAATAGAGCAATTCAGTTACCCCAAGCCGGCCAGGCAGAAAAAATGAGTTTTTAGTTTTTGACGGAAGGAGTGGAGGGAGGGAAGGTCGTTCCAGAGGGTCGTGCCCACCACAGAGAAGGCCCTTCCCCTGGGCGTCACCCGCTGGCATAGCCTAGTGGACGGCATCCGAAGAAGTCCCTCTCTGTGGGAGCGAATCGGCCACAGGGATGTATGGGGCAGGATGCGATTCCGCAGATAGCTAGGTCCCGTGACATGGAGCGCTTTGAAGATGATAACCAGCACCTTGAAGAGCACCCGAAAGACGACAGGCAGCCAATGCAGCTCGCGCAGGAGTGGTGTTACATGGGAAAACCTGAAGGTTCCCATAACTGCCCGCGTGGCTGCATTCTGGACAAGCTGCAGTCTTCGGGTGCACCTCAAGAGGAGCCCCATGTAGAGAGCATTACAGTAGTCCAGTCGGGATGTCACGAGTGCATGAGTGACTGTGCAAAGGGCATCCCGGTCCAATAGGGGACGCAACTGGCGGACCAGGCGAATCTGGTAAAACGCCCTCCTGGCTATGGCCGTCACCTGATCTTCCATGGACAGCCGTGCATCAAGGAGGATGCCCAAGTTGCATGTCCCATCCACAGGGGTTAGATGTTCGCCCCCTATGGCCAGTGATGGAGTCAACTGGTTGTACCGGGATGCCGGAAACCACAGCCACTCGGTCTTGGACGGATTGAGTCTGAGTCTGTTCCTTCCCATCCAGGCCCGCACGGCTTCCAGGCACTGGCACATCACCTCTACAGCATCGTTGGGGTGGTTTGGGGTAGATATATACAGCTGCGTATCATCAGCGTAGAGGTGGTACTCTACCCCAAAACCACGGATGATCTCACCCAGCGGCTTCATATATGTGTTGAACAGGAGAGGCGAGAGGACCGACCCCTGAGGCACCCCACAAGTGAGGGATCTTGAGGTCGACCTCTGCCCTCCTGCCAACACAAATTGCGATCAACCGGAGAGGAAGGAGAACCACCGTAACACGGTGCCCCTCACCCCCAACCCCTCCAGCCGATGCAATAGGATACCATGGTCGATGGTATCAAAAGCCGCTGAGAGATCTAATAGGACCAGGATGGAGGAACAACCCCCATTTCTGGCCCCCCAGAGATCATCCACCAACGCGACCAATGCCGTCTCGGTGCTGTGCCCGGGCCGGAAGCCGGAGTGGCGCGGGTCCAGATAATCAATTTCCTCCAGATGACGGGGGAACTGTTGTGCCACCACACTCTCTACAACCTTCGCCAAAAAGTGAAGGTTGGAGACCGGACGGTAATTTATCAATAATGCTGGGTCCAGAGAGGGCTTCTTGAGGAGGGGTCTCACCACCGCCTCTTTCAAGAAGGTAGGCAAGAACCCCTCGCTCAAGGAAGCATTCACTACCTCCTGGAGCCAGCCTCGTGTAACCTCCCAGGATGCCAGTACAAGGCAGGAGGGACACGGGTCCAATAAACATGTGGTAGCTCGCAGTTGCCCACGTAACCTGTCCATATCTTCGGAAGTAACAGAGTCAAACTCTTCTCACAAAACTGCCTCAAGATCTGCCTCGGGGCATCCCAGTGGGCCACTTTCGATGGAAGCCAATTCGCTCTGAATCTGAGCGATTTTATCCTGCAGATATTCCCCAAATTCCTCTGCTCTACCCTGCAAAGGGGCTTCCTGCATCCTCTGTTGGAGGAGGGAGCGGGTCACCCTAAACAGGGCGGCAGGGCGGTTATCTGCGGATGCGATGAGAGTGGCACAATGATGACGTTTAGCCACTCTCAACGCTACAAGGTAAGTCCGTAAATGGGCTCTCACCTGTGTTCAGTCAGATTCAGACCGTGTGGATCTCCATCTCCTCTCTAGGTGTCTCTTGTGGCGCTTCATCACCCTCAGCTCCTCGGTAAACCAAGGAGCCTGAGTGGCTCGTCGCTGCAGGAGAGGCCGCAAGGGCGCAACCCGATCCAAGGCCCCCATGGCCGCGATATTCCACGTGGCCACTAGGTCCTCCATCGGGGCACGGGTCAAGGACACAGGTAATGGCCCAAGCACCATCTGGATCCTATCCGGGTCCATCAGGCGCCTGGGGTGGAACCATATGGGTGAATCAGATTCCGCCTCCCCACGGTGGGGTGTAGCAATTGGAAAGTCGAGCCGGAGAAGTTAGTGGTCTGACCATGACAGGGGTATGATGGCTATGTCCCCTATACCCAGATCACTCTTCCACTGACCAGAGACAAAAATTAAGTCCAGCGTGTGTCCTCCTTCATGCGTGGGGCCCCAAATTACTTGGGTCAGGTCCATGGCCGTCATGGAGGCCATGAACTCCCGAGCTGCCTCTGATGATTCGCCCACCGATGGCAGGTTGAAGTCCCCCATGACAACCAGTCTGGTTGTCATGGGGGACTTCACAGACTCGGGGCCCGAAGCTGATGTTATGCAACGCCAGGTCCGTGGTTCAGAAAGCCCCCCTCATCTGTGACCTTGTGTCAGAGGGGGACCCGGACCTGGTGGGTATAACGGAAACCTGGTTGGGCCATGAAGGGGGTATACCCCTCGTGGACATCTGCCCACCAGGTTACCGCGCCTTCCATCAGCCTAGGGCCCTAGGGAGGGGTGGGGGGGTGGCGATTATCGTAAAGGAAGGTCTTGAGCCGAAGGAGACCACGGTCCCCCAGACAACCGGGTGTGAATCTCTCTGCGTGAGATGGGGCCTAGGGAGGCAGTTGGGCGTGTTAGTTGTATACCTGGCTCCTCGCTATGCAACAACAGCCCTGCCCGAGCTCCTAGAGGTGATAGCCGAGGCGGCGGTTGAGACCCCCAGACTGGTAGTCATGGGGGACTTTAACTTGCCGTCGGCGGGCGAAGCCTCTGGAGCAGCTCGGGAGTTCATGGCCTCCATGACGGCCATGGACCTGACCCAGGTAGTTTTAGGTCCCACTCACGAGGGGGGGAACACACTGGATCTCATCTTTGTCTCGGGACAGTGGAGTCGCGATCTGGGAATAGGGGACTTAGTCATCACTCCCTTGTCATGGACAGATCACGCTCTCCTCCGGCTGGACTTTCCAATCGCTCCACCTCACCGCGGGGAGGCGGAACCGGACACTCCTAGATGGTTCCGCCCCAGGCTTCTAATGGACCCGGAAAGGTTCCAGAGGGAGCTTGGGCCAATTCCTGTGATCCTGCCCCGCGACTCGACTGAGGACCTAGTGGCCGCATGGTTAAGTGCGGCCACGGGGGCCTTGGACCGAGTCGCGCCCTTGCGGCCTCTCTTGCGGCGACGAATCACCCAGGCTCCCTGGTTTACTGAGGAGCTTCGGGGGATGAAACGCCACAAGAGACGCCTAGAGAGCAGATGGAGATCCTCTCGCTCCGAAGCCGACCGAACACTAGTGAGAACCCATATTAGGGCTTACTTAGTGGCGATAAGGGTGGCCAAACGTGAGTATTGTGCCACCCTAATTGCATCCGCAGATAACCGCCCTGCCGCCCTGTTTGGGGTGACCCGCTCCCTCCTTCACCAGAGGCCGCGGGAAGCCCCTCTACAAGGGCGAGCAGAGGAATTTGGGATTTATCTGCAGGAGAAAATCACTCGGATTCGGAATGAGCTACCCTCCATCGACAGTGGTCCTGTGGGACTGTCCGAGACTAGTCTTGAGGTTCCTGCTTGGGAGGAGTTTGACTTTGTTACCACCGAGGATATGGACAGGCTGTCAAGGAAACTTAGAGCGACCACATGTTTATTGGACCCGTGTCCCTCCTGGCTTGTACTGGCATCCTGGGAGACGACACGAGGCTGGCTCCAGGGCATTGTCAACGCATCTTTGAGTGAGGGGTCCTTGCCTGCCGTCTTGAAAGAGGCGGTAGTGAGGCCCCTCCTCAAGAAGCCGTCCCTGGACCCAGCTTTACTAGAGAACTATCGTCCAGTCTCCAACCTTCACTTTCTGGTGAAGGTTGTTGAGAGTGTGGTAGCCCAACAGTTTCCTCAACACCTGGAGGAAGTTGATTATCTAGACCCGCGCCAGTCCGGCTTCCGACCCGGTCACAGTACCGAGACGGCATTGGTCGCGTTGGTTGATGATCTCTGGAGGGCGCGGGATAGAGGGTATTCCTCTATCCTAGTCCTATTAGACCTCTCGGCGGCTTTTGATACCATCGACCATGGTATCCTATTGCACCGACTGGGGGGGTTGGGGCTGGGAGGCACCGTTTTGCGGTGGTTCTCATCCTACCTCTCTGGTCGGTCGCAATATGTGTTGACGGGAGGGCAGAGGTCGACCTCGAGACCCCTCTTATGTGGGGTTCCTCAGGGGTCGGTCCTCTCGCCCCTCCTGTTTAACACATATATGAAGCCGCTGGGTGAGATCATCCGTGGTTTTGGGGTGGAGTACCATCTGTACGCTGACGACACCCAGCTGTACATATCCACCCCAGACCACCCCAACGATGCCGCCGAAGTGCTGTCCCGGTGTTTGGAAGCCGTACGGATCTGGATGGGTGGTAACAAACTCAAGCTCAACCCTGCCAAGACTGAGTGGCTGTGGTTTCCGGCACCCCGGTTCAGCCAGATTACTCCAACTCTGGCCATTGGGGGCGAAACACTGGCCCCCGTGGAGAGGGCGCGCAATTTGGGTGTCCTCCTGGATTCCCGGCTGTCCTTGGAGGACCATGTGACGGCCGTGGCCAGGGGGGCGTTTCATCAGGTACGCCTGATGCGCCAATTGCGCCCCTTACTGGACCGGGCTGCCCTTTGCACAGTCACTCAAGCTCTCGTGACGTCCCGTCTCGACTACTGTAATGCTCTCTACATGGGGCTTCCCTTGAGGTGCACTCGAAAGCTACAGCTAGTCCAAAACGCAGCCGCGCGGGTAATTACGGGAGCCACCAGAAGCTCCCATATAACACCAATCCTGCGCGAGCTGCATTGGCTTCCTGTGGTCTTTCGGGTGCGCTTCAAGGTTCTGACGACCATCTTTAAAGCGCTCCATGGCTCGGGGCCTAGTTATATGCGAGACCGTCTCCTGCCCCATACATCCCTTAGACCGATCCGCTCCCACAGAGAGGGCCTTCTCAGGGTGCCGTCGGCCGGACAATGCCGACTGGCGACACCCAGGGGAAGAGCCTTCTCTGTGGCGGGCCCTGCCCTTTGGAACGACCTACCCCCTGAACTCCGGACCATCACCGACCTCCGCCTCTTCCGCAAATGTTTAAAGACATATTTTTTCCATCAAGCCGGCCTAGCCTAACCTCCCATGGGGACTTTTAGAAAAGTTTTAAATTGGGTTTTTAATAATTGGTTTTTAGCACAGGATTGGGGATTATTTAATATATATTTTAAATTATTTGTCTATCTTCTATTGTGTATGTTTTTTAAATTTCCTGTGCGCCGCCCTGGGTCCTCTGTGGAGAAGGGCGGGATATAAATGTAATAAAATGAAAATGAAAAAAACCGCCATCTCGGCGATCACCTCAAGGAGCTTGGGCAAGGCTGCTGTTACATAGCGGGGAGCCAGGTATACAATCAGCACGCCCAACTGCCTCCCTAGGCCCCACTTCACACAGAGGGACTCACAGCCGGTGGTCTGCGGTACAGTGGTCTTTCTCAGCTCAAGACCTTCCCTAACAATAACCTCTACCCCGCCACCCCTGCCTAGGGCCCGTGACTGATCAAAAGCGCGGTAACCTGGCGGGCACATTTCTACGAGGGGAAGTCCTCCCTCGTGGCCCAGCCAGGTCTCTGCAATTCCCACCAGGTCCGGCTCCCCCTCCGACACAAGGTCGTGGACGAGGGGGGCTTTGTTGACCACGGACCTGGTGTTGCAAAACATCAGCCTTGGGCCCTGGCTCTGTAATCCCTGACCACCTAGCCTGCGGGGGTTGTGGCACCTGACCATATGTAAACATCGGTCTGGTGCCCTCAACCGGGAAAGAGAAGCCTGTATCCCATCGCACCTGCCCCTCCCGGTGGTCCGCTGGCGAGCCGCAGGGGAGAACACGGAGTGCGGAGAAGAATCCTGTGAAGAATCATGGGAAGCTGAGACTCCGAGACACGCTGAGGGCTTGGGAGGCCGGCAAGTCCAGAGATGGAGACGGAGACGCTAGGGCGATACGAACTCGAAACATCAGAGGCCCGATGGGAGCCAGGAATATCTGCAGCCGAACGCAGCTCGACGCTGGATGCTGGACTCTGAAGCTGGCTGGGAAAAGAGGCAAGAAGCACCACCGAGAGGTTAAAATACCAGAGGCCCCAACAGAAGGTCTCGAGGCCAGAGACGTTGATGTTCAAACGTCGGAGGCTGGAAACACCGCATCGGCTGGGGGGGTTGGGGGTGAGGAGCACCGTTTTACGGTGGTTCTCCTCCTACCTCTCCGATCGATCGCAATTTGTGTTGGCAGGGGGGCAGAGGTCAACCTCGAGACCCCTCACATGTGGGGTACCTCAGGAGTCGGTCCTCTCACCGCTCCTGTTCAACACATATATGAAACCGCTGGGTGAGATCATCCGTGGTTTTGGCGTAGAGTACCATCTGTACGCTGATGATACTCAGTTGTACATATCTACCCCAGACCACCCCAACGGTGCTGTCGAAGTGATGTCCCGATGTTTGGAAGCCATGCGGAGCTGGATGGGAAGGAACAGACTCAAACTCAACCCATCCAAGACCGAGTGACTGTGGTTTCCGGCGCCCCGGTACAACCAGTTGATCCCATCACTGGCCATAGGGGGTGAACATCTAGCCCCTGTGGATTGGGCACGCAACTTGGGCGTCCTGCTGGATACTCAGCTGTCTATGGAAGATCATGTTACGGCCGTGGCCAGGGGGGCATTCTGCCAGGTTCACCTGGTACGCCAGTTACGGCCCCTATTGGGCCGGGACGCCCTTCGCACAGTCACTCATGAGCTCGTGACATCCCGACTGGACTACTGTAATGCTCTCTACATGGGGCTCCCCTTGAGGTGCATCCGACGACTACAGCTAGTCCAGAATGCGGCCGCGCGGGCAATTATGGGTATCTCCATGTACTCCCACGTAACACCGCTCCTGCGCAAGCTGCACTGGCTGCCTGTAGCCTTTTGGGTGCGCTTCAAGGTGTTGATTACCATCTTTAAAGTGCTCCATGGCACGGGTCCTAGCTATCTGCGTGATTGTATCCTACCCCACACATCCCTTCGACCGATTCGCTCACACAGAGAGGGACTTCTCCGGGTGCCGTCCACCTGGCAATGCCAACAGGCGGCATTGAAGGGCCTTCTCTGTGGTGGGCCCAACCCTCTGTAACGACCTACCCCCCAAACGTAGATCTATCATGGACCTCCGCTCCTTCCGTCAACAATTAAAGACCCATCTTTTCCAGCAGGCCGGCCTGGCCTAACCTACCGTACCAGCCTAGTTTTAGTAAATATTACCAATCGGGTTTTTACGACATAAATTTAAACGAGGTACTTTTTAACACAGGGTAAAACATTTAATTTAGTTTTAATTATTTATAATTGTTATATGTATATGTTCTTAAATTCCTGTACACCGCCCTGAGTCCCTTCGGAGAGAGGGGGTGGTCAATAAATCCAAATAAATAAATAAATAATAAATAAATAAATAGTTAGGCTTTGGATCTTGAGGGTATGGCTGTGGGGTTAACCATCAGGTGCTGCTTGGAGTGCCGGATCAGATATTGTTTAATGGTGCAGGTTATTCGCCAAGGGAAATGAGTTGTGACTTGTGAGGGATGGTACCTACAGAGGAGGAGGAGGAGGTGGGGAAACATCTTCCAAGGAGAGGCAGGAGCACCTAAAATGAAGTCACATGACTCTAGGAAGGGGGGATTGATGTCCGAACTTCGAAACCAGGTCATCAGTAGTTTTTGAGGGAGGGTTATAATTGTTATAACTTTGAACAGTTGTTAAACGACCGGTTGTAATTCGAGGACTACCTGTAAGTAGGCAAATTGGCTGCAGCTCAGTGCTTCCTATTCCAGACAAAAGACAAAAGGGAAAGTCGGTAGAGGGCTTTTAACAGTGAATTATCCTGAGGAGGGGACCCCCTAATGAGAGTGACAGGGAACTCAAGACATATTTTTTCCAGCAAGCTGGTCTAGCTTAACGTTTAGATCTTATTGTGATATAGCTCCTGCCAATTCGTAAATGGATGTTGGGTTTTTATTGGGAATTTTAGCACAGGCTTCTAATTTAATTCTTTTAAACTATATTTATTGTATTTTCTATTATTTATTGGTTTTAATTTCCTGTGCACCGCCCTGGGTGCATCTCGATGGAGAAGGCGCGGTATATAAATCGAAATAAATTCAAATTCAAAACAGCCTCACCAGGTTGCTTTCTAGTTTTCTCAACCTCTCTCTGTGGTGGTCACTTTGTAAATGAACAAGCCCTCTATGAGAGCCCCTTTCTTTACTCTGAACATGCAAATGGAGTCCCAACTGGTTGAAATGGCACTGTTCAACAGCAATGTAAGAGTCATGGGTGGCACAGTGGTTAGAGTGCAGTACTGCAGGCTACTTCTGCTGATCACTGGCTGCAGTTCGGCAGTTCAAATCTCACCAGGCTCAAGGTTGACTCAGCCTTCCATCCAGTGGTGGGTTTCAAATTTTTTAGAACCTAATCTGTAGGTGTGGCCTATTTTGTGGGCGTGGCTTGGCAGTCATGTGACAGGGTGGGAGTGGCCACCTTTTAAAATGTGGTGAAACTCATTTAACAATGCTCTTGCTTAGCAACCAAAATTTTGGACTCAATTGTGATGATAAATTTTCTTTCTTTCTTTCTTTCTTTCTTTCTTTCTTTCTTTCTTTCTTTCTTTCTTTCTTTCTTTCTTTCTTTCTTTCTTTCTTTCCTTCCTTCCTTCCTTTCCTTTCCTTTCCTTCCCGTTGGGTCACTGGCAGCGGCGGGCCAGATTTACTTCCAGGTACGCCAGTGGAACCCCCTCTCACCGGTTCTCTAAATTTCACCAACCGGCTCTCGTGAGTAGGTGCAAGCCTGCAGAAACCCACCACTGCTTCCATCCTTCCGAGGTGGGTAAAATAAGGACCCAGATTATTGGGGACAACAGGCTGACTCTGTAAACCGCTTAGAGAGGGCTGTAAAAGCACTATGAAGCGGTATATAAGTCTAAATTCTATTGCTGTTGCTAAGAATAAGTGACTTAATCCAGGGCTGCAGCCCATTTCCAGGCATTGAGCCATTTGGAACCAGGCTGCAGAAGTGGTGGGCGAGCATTTGAATCCTCACTTGCATGAATAGCAGGCAAGCTGCTCACCACTCGAACAAAACCATCCTTTCAACCCCACCAACTGGCCGATCTGTAAAGCTGGGAAATTTGGGGAACTCCGACTTAACTCACTGCGCTGACAGGAAGCATTGTCATGTAATCAGATAAATTTTGGATTTTGCTGTGGCTGAAGAGGACCCAGAGGGGGCTTTGCCAGAAGCTCTTCAAACCTGGAAGCGGCTTCGTGAAGAAAGAAGCTCATTTGTGGCTGGATCAATCAACATCACCCAGTTATTTTAAAATTAAGTGGGAATGAAATTTGGGAGGACTCTGTACATGGTTACTAAGATCATGGCATCCGGCCCTCTCAATTCCTGGCAAATAGATGGGGAAGAAATGAACATAGTGACAGATTTTATTTTTCTGCCAAACACCACAGATGGGGACTGCAGCCAAGAAATTAAAACACGCTTGCTCCTGGGGAAGAAAGCTATGGCAAATCTAAACAGCATACTAAAAAGAGAGGCCCTGGCAACAAAAGTGTGTATAGTCAAGGTTATGGCTTTCCCAGTTGCAAGGTATGACTGTGAAAGTTGACTGCTCTTTAGAAGGGCAGATCCTGAAGATGAAACTCAAGTACTTTGGCCACTTAATGAGAAGGAAGGACTTACTGGAGAAGAGCCTAATGCTGGGAAAGATTGAGGGCAAAAGAAGAAGGGGATGACAGAGAATGAGGCGGCTGGATGGAATCACTGAAGCAATAGGCCTGAGCTTAAATGGACTCCAGAGGGTGGTAGAGGACAGGAAGGCCTGGAGGAACGCTGTCCATGGGGTCGTGATGCATTGGACATGCATTCTGTCCCTGGGAAATAAGAAATTAGTACAGGTACTTCTTGATTTTCAATTGTTTGCTTAGTGATAGTTTGCAGTTACAATGGCATTGAAAAAATAACTTATTTCATATTTAGTGACCATTACAGCACCCCCATAGTCATATGATCAATTCAGATGCTCAGGAACTGGCAGGGATTTATGATGGTTGCAGTGTCTCGGGGTCGTGTGATTGCTGTTTGTAACCTTCTGACAAGCAAAGTCAACGGGGAAACCAGATTTACTTAATAACCATATTACTCAACCACTGCAGTGATTCACTTAACAACAAGAAAGGTCATAAAATGGGACAACACACATATAACAACTGTCTTACATAGCAGTGGAAATTCTGCGCTCAATTTTGGTTGTAATTCGAGGATTTACCTGTGTCACAGCAAGTGCAATGGTATGAAAAAGTACATTTTCACATTCTATTTAGCCCAACTGAATCACTGGAAGAGTAGCTGGCACCAAGATGCTCAACAGATGGGAAAAAAAACCCCAGTTGTAGATATAACAATGCTATGAAGAACTTGACCAAGAGAAGAAATAGTATCTTTGCAATGACTTAGGAGCGCACCATTCAAATCCTTTATATCTAAATTTCAATTTCAATCACAGGTGTATTTTGACTGTACAATGCGCTGTTTTGATTCATTCTCACTATCAGTGACCTTGAGTAGGGAATGCAGAGAGAAGTGGAAATAAGAGGCTACTCAGACGAAGAGTGTTACTGTGTTTGTGTGCTCAGAACTATTCTTTAAATTTATAGAATTATGAAGCAACGGCATATACTTTCTCCGAAACTTCATTTCATACAAATTGAATATGTTCATGTTGATAGAATGTTAGAACAAATGTGTGTAATGTTGCAGTCCTCAATGATTAATGATCTAGTTTTTGATGTTACTTGAATTGCCTAGTCTTGCTATTAGTTTGATTGATAGGTGCCATCAACTCAATGTCAGCTCTTTCTGACTGAAGATCCCCCCCCCCAACAATCTAACGCCAACTTGGTCCTTCAAGTCTTCCAAAGTAAACCCATTGCTACTATAATTGAGTCCATCCATCTTGCTTCTGGTCATCCTTTTCTCCTTCCTTCTATCTTTCCCAGCATATCGCTTTATAGTGTATATCAGCGGTAATCAACCTGTTCCCTACCACCCACTAGTGGGCGTTCCAGCTTTCATGGTGGGCGGTAGGGATTTTGTCCGATACTGAAGGACTTTCCTTTTTTAAATTTAATTGACTTCCCTACTTTATAAATCACCATTACTGTGGAACAGTGGGCGGTTAGAAAATTTTACTACTAACAGAGATACAAAAGTGTCCGGTAGGTATAAAAAGGTTGACTGCCCCAGTGTACATCCATGCAGGGTTTTTTTAAATAATGAAATCCATGTGTGATGAACCATTACCTTCTGCACATTATGAAATGATACCTTTGCCTACATCATTAAGACAATGCATCTGCCCACCAGCCTCTTTCTACGTATGTTGCTGCTGTCCGATATACAGTTAGGTGGCCTTCTTGGTTCATTTGGCCAGTTAGGATAACCTCCACACCCTAGGTAGGAGACCTTGCTGCAAATACTGTATAGGTAATCTGTGACTTACAACCATTAGTTTAGCAACCATTAGGAGTTACAACACTGAAAAAGTGACTTACAGCTGGTCCTCACGCTTACAACCCTAGCAGAATCCTCATGATCACGTGATCAAAATTTGGGCATTTGGCAACTGGCAGGTATTTACAATGGTTGCAGCATCCTGTGGTCTTCCGATTGCCATTTGCAAGATTTCCACCTACCAAGCTTCTGACAAGCAAGATCAATGCTGAAAGCCACATTCACTTAATGACTGCATGATTCACTTAATAACTGCAGTGATTTGCTTAAAAACCATAGCAAAAAAAGTTATAAAATTGGGCACAACTTGCTTAACAACTGATTAGTTAGCAACAGAAATACTGATGCCAATTGTGGTTGAAAGTCAAGGACTACAAGTAGTCCTCGACTTAACAACAGTTCATTTAGTGACTGTTCAAAGTTACAACAGCACTGAAAAAAGTGACGTGGCCCTTTTTCACAGATATGACCTTTCTGGCATGACCATGATCATGCGATCAAAATTCAGAGGCTTGGCAATGGGGTCCTATTTATGACCATTGTTGTGTCCTGAGATCATGTGATCACCTTTTGCGACCTTCTGACAAGCAAAGTCAGTGGGGAAGCCAGATGGGTTACTAACTTATCCACTGCAGTGAGTCACTTAACAATGGAAGAAAGGTCATAAAATGGGGCAAAATTCACTTAGCAAATGTCTCACTTCATAACAGAAACTTTGGGCTCAATTGTGGCCCTAAGTCAAGGACTACTCGTACCTATATATACTCTTGGCATATACTCCTAATGTTCTTCAATCCTTCCTCCCACCCACCAACATGCCTCCCCTCACCAAGATGAGGCAGCATAGCAATATATAGACGCACCTCATGACTGCATATTCTCTCACACAGTTGTGTGGGTGGGTGCAAAATCAGAGATGGAGACCATGTAAAATAAAGTTTCCCTTTTATTTTAAACTGGGCAAGTTCCAAATGCTTGTTAGTGTGGGGAGGGGGGTTCTAATTAGGACCAAGGAAGCTGATAGGGAAGCAAGGGTAGCTCTGGGCCCCTAATGGATTCCCCTATTCTCTCAAGTCTCTTGGTAGGACCCAGTGGTGTCCTCCATTTTTCCGGCACTCGTCCACGGTCAGAGCAGGGAGCATCCCTCTCTAGCTGGATGGCTTTTGCTCTTTTGTCTTCACCGTCCATATACTCTTTCAATCTATCTATCATGTCTGCACCCATCCAGTGTTTAAATGTATTTTCCCATCCATTCTCTGGTTTATTTCACACACTTTTTTGTATGTAAACTTCCATTTCTATTTTGAAATTAGTTCAGCTTCTAATTATTTTCTGTCATTCACCCTTTCACATGGCTCTCACTCTTTCTATCTCTCAACGTCGTCTCTCTTTATTTACATTTCTGAATGTATTCACACACTGCTCATCCCCTCCACCGAATGTCTCCCGGCCCAAGGAATAATCTCTTTCTCCCTCCCCCTTTTCCTTCCCTTTCTTAGAGAAGGTAGGCGAATGAAGAGATTCAAGTGAAGGAGGAGGGGGCACCTGGTGAAAAAGGCTCATTTAAGTTGAATTCTAGTAAATGTTGGGTGGGGGGGGGGAGGTCTCTCTGTGTTAGTTGGGGGGTGGTGTGCATCTGGGTTGGGGGTCTTCTGGGTTGCATCTAGGACTGTAATCCGGTCTGGCAGGGGAGGACCACTTCTTCGCTAGCACCGACATAAGACGCTCGCATGCTGGGAGAATACTATGGAATGATAAAAGGAGAGGAGCAAGGAAGTTAATAACCAAGCCATATTAGAACAGCAGTTATTCTACCTTCTCAGCCGGTTAAATCAGGGGTCCCGATCCCAACCCCTAGACCGCCACCTACCACTGGGCCACAGCCTATTCAAAACTGGGCTACGGGAGAAACGAGCAAGCGTGCACGTGAAGAGCGCTTGCACTTGTGCACAAAGTTCCACTTGGGAGAGCAGAGAATGCTTGCCTTCGTGAGCAAAGCTATACTCGCACAAGCCACCCTTTGCTTGTGCACAAATGGGGTTGTGTGCGCATTCATGCACCTGCCATTCCCATGCGGGGCCATTAAGCTGGAAAGGTGGAATCCGCTAGGCGAGGTAATTACTGTAGATAGCTTGGAAATTGTGTGTAGCTTCAGATCTTTTTTGATGGCATTGAGTTACCAGAAATTACTTCTCAGCCAAAAAAAAGGGTTAAATAGATATATGGTGTCTCTCAAACTAAATACACCTATGTTACAAAATGTACAGACCATGCAAGAAATTGAAAAAAAACGGCTTCTCTGTCTCTGGTGACAGCCAGGGGTGGGTTGCTGCCGGTTTTACTACCGATTCGCAATCTGCGCGCAATGTACACGCGCCAGATGCACGCTGTGCAATGGAAATAGTTCTTCACGTATGAGCAAAACAATTTATAGTGAACTGTGCAGTCACTAAAAGCCAAAATGGTGGCAGCCCAGCGGTGGCGAGAAAACCAGTTTGGGAGCGTGACAGGCCCGGATTGCTGCCGGTTCTGTGACCCAGGCCTGAATTTCACTACTGGTTCGGCTGAACTGGACCGAACTGAGAGCAACCCACCTCTGGTGACAGCAACATCTGGAAACCCCCTCAGAACCACCACCACTGCCTTCCCCCAGCAAAGAAAGCACAAAGAAAACTTGTGCTGAAAAAAATGTCGCCTTCCCACACATTATAGAACTGATTCAAGCCACTTTGACCAAAAGAAGAAAAAAAAAGTTATTTTGCTACATAAGTCTGTTGTTAAGATTAGGTGATTGTCTATGGAGACTCTCGGTCATCCAGTTCACGGTTGTTCCAAATGTGCTTTTCCAAAAGGCAACTGAACTTTCTTGGTTTTACTTTGAAAATGTTTCACTTCTCATGCAAGAATCTTCTTCAGTTTTTGAAAGTTCTTCACTTCTGAAGAAGCTTCTTGGATGAGAAGTGAAATCAAAGAAAAAAACACGCTTTTGGGATGGTTTAGTTGATTATTATTAGTATTTACTTTATTCATGAAACATGAAACTCAGCCAATTGAAACATTTAAAAATGCATTGCAAGTACCATTGACTGGTGCTAATGGTTGACACGGTTTGCTTCCAGCATCCTAAGTTGTTGTTGTTGTGGTTGTTATTGTTATTATTATTATTTTGAGAGTCCTACACCTCGGACATATATGCACCAGGTTTTCAATCCCCCACAATTCAGTGGGGAATCACAAAACCAAAGGCACGTCGTGTCTCTGCTCTGTCATAGCCTGGTGTGCTGCATCTGATTATCACACATGGAGGACTCCAAGCTTCTGACTTACCGAAGGGGGTGGGGAATGACGGTCAATGAGGGGGATGCTCTCAAATTGAGGACTGCCACTGTACGAAGCGCTTTGACTCCTGCAAGGGACACCAAGAAAGATGCTGATTAAAAAATCCCTCCCCCCCCAAGGTAAGTTATCTAAGCCCTGGAAGGCCGGCCAGTCCATTACTTTATAAATACTAGAAACCTCTACTTTATTGGACATGGGCAACTTTCTGGAGGACCTCTACAGAAATGTCTTTATCATGGGTCCTCAACCTCTGATACACAACCCAGTGCTGGGCTGCAGCCCATTCAGAACCAGGCTTTGGAAGCTACCGTATTTTTTGGAGTATAAGACACACTGAAGTATAAGACGCACCAAGATTTTGAAGAGACAAATTTTTAAAAAAGTACGTAGGTAGATAGAAGGATAGAGAGGGACAGAAAGAGAGAGAAATACAGTAGGGAGGGAGGGAGAGAGGGTGTGTGTAGGTAGGTAGAGTGATAGAGAGAGAGAAATTGAAAGAGAGAGAGAGAAATACAGTAGGTAGGTAGGGAGAGGGAGAGAGAGTGTGTGTAGGTAAGTAAGTAGGTAGGTAGGCAGGTAGAGGGATAGAAAGAAAGAGAGAGAAATACAGTAGGTAGGTAGATAGAGAGAGTAGGTAGGTAGAGGGATAGAGAGAGAGAAATAGAAAGAGAGAGAGAGAGAAACACGGTAGGTAGGGAGAGAAAGAGTGTGTGTTTGTAGATAGGTAAGTAGGTAGGTAGATAGAGGGATAGAGAGATTGATCAACAGCACTTGATCAATGTAATTCTCATCAGTTAAAGAGATTTCCAAAAGGAAAAAAAAAGTTTTTGCACTCTGCAAATCTCCGAAAAACAGCCCGTTTTTTTGCAAAAACGGACCCATTTTTTTCAAATAAAAGGCATGAATAGCCTTGGGGGAGGGGCTTGCAGAGTGCTCCAGGGGGGGGGCGCAAAAAAGAGTAAAAAAGAGTAAATTTTTTTGCTCATTTCTGCCCTCCCCAGCCCCCAGGAGCTCTCTGCAAAGCCTCCATAAGGCTATGCACAGCCATTTTGGTGAAGGGGGCGGGGCTTCAGGAGGCAAAAAATGCTGTATTTGATGTATAAGACGTACCCAGATGTTCAGCCTCTTTTGAGGGGAAAAGGTGCATCTTATACTCGGAAAAATACGGTATGAGCGAATACATGCATTTGCGAAAGTGGCGCGTGCGCATATGAGAAACCATCTCCTATCCTGCCCCACCACCTCCATCAGTCCGCCAAGCCAGAAAGGTTGAGGACCACAGGTCTATGTGGCCATTGAAATGAAGGCCCTTGGTTTATTTAAACCTCGTGACAATAAACCATAGCCGTCTAGAGTAGATCCTAAGTTCATCATGACTTACTTGATCTTCTTTATTTGGAGGAATAGATATATGCCCCATCTCACTATCGTCATGATATAGTATGACATGAGAACTCCAAATGGAGATCATTTTTGTATAATTCCTCTTTTTTTTTTTTTAAAGGAGACCAGGGATCTCAAGATTTTCATATTTATCTCTTTTTGGAGAGTATATTTATGTAGGGAGGAGCAATACCTGTTTCTCCAATATATAAATAGACGTTGCAGCCCAGTAAGTTAATTAGGTAGATGTAATTTCTCTGAATATGCATTTGATCGGAATTGCACTCCAGAGGATGGGGCATGAACAACAGTGAAAAGGTTAAAGATTGGGGAGAAAAGAATAAAACGGTAGCAATCAATTTTGCTTAGTATGGAAAGATAAGATAAGATAGTGTAGGCAACTCCAGCGTAGAAAACCTGGAATAAGGAAAGGATCAGCCACTGGGAACACATTAGTGAAGGGACTAGAGTGGGATTTCCGGAACAGAATTTTGATAAATGGATCATCTTAGGGAAAGGGTGCTGGGGCCAGGAATGGAAAGTGATACAAAGGTCTGCAGGCTGTTATGGAAACAAGGTGGAAGACATTAACTTAAAAAAAAAGACAGGTGAAGAAAACAAAGGAATTAATGATTCCATCTCTATGGGAAACTGCTTTAGTGGGATCACTCCTGGTGGCACCGTAGTAAAAGAAATCTAAAATTGTGTTTAATGGATAGGAGCAATGTGGAACAGACTGCATCGGCAGGCAACAAAGCCTTCTCTATTAGAGGTATTTATATCCTTTTTTTTGAGAGCGGGCAACAGAATTTCATTTTTAATGTGTGCCAGTAGGCTCACAGTAAAAAAAATGACAACAAAGATTATCTCATCTCTTCTCATCATCTTATCTTTAAACAGGTGCTAGCGGGCACAATAGATTCCTGTACTAGTCAGGGAGTCAGACTACATGGTCTCCCAGGCCCCTTAAAATACCTATACTCTATGAATAAAAGTCAGGAGAATTAAGTATGCTGCATAGATGTTTCTGTAGGAAAAAGGGTGATATTATAATGCAGTATATAAAATAAACATTCCTGCTCTTATTCTGGTGATCTAAATTGTGGGAAATACAGGTAGTCCTCAACCAGTGGTGGGTTTCAGATCCCATTGCAACCAGTACGCTGCAATGGAGCCCGGCGTCCACCATGTGCACATGCGCGCAGGGGCCGCATGCTCCGTGCATGTGCGCAAAAAGCCCCGATCGGCTCAAATATAGGTAAGGAGAGCGGGTGGGTGGGTGGGTGGGCCCTCCGGAGCATCGTACCGGAACAATACCTGGTGCTCCCAGCAGGCCACCAGTACGCCCATATCCCACCACTGTCCTCAACTTACAACAGTCCGTTTAGCGACTGTTCGAAGTTACTTATGGCCACTGCAACATCCCCATGGTCACATGATCAAATCAGATGCTTGGCAACTGACTGATATTTATCACGGTTGTAGTGTCCCGGCATCATGTGATCCCCTTTTGCGACCTTCTGATATATGAGATCAGTGGGGAAGCCAGATTTGCTTATCAACCGTGTTAGTAACTTAACAACTGCAGCGATTCACCTAACAAGGGTGGCAAGAAAAATTGTAAAATGGAGCAAAATTCACTTAACAACGGTTTTGGTTAGTAAAAAAAATTTGTGCTCAATCATGGTCGCAAATCGAGGACTTCCTTAGGCAACCTAAATCTCCTATTATTCTCCATACTGTAAACTTCAACATGGCTAAACAGTGTTGACCATCGCATGAGATTTTCTTCTTGATTAGGGAGCCCAGCTGAGGTGGTTTTAGACAACTAAAGCAGCATGAGGATGAATGGGATGAGGAAAATGCTAGGGAAGGAGGTAAGGAGGAGGTAGGAGTGGAGAGGAAAGGAAAAAAGCTGAAGAGGTAGAGGGAACAATCCATTCCTGATTTGGGGGGGGAGGAGTCTGTCCTCCCTTCCCCCTCCCTCTCACGCACTCGGATCTGGGCCACTGGGGGCCGCTCCAAGTCCCTCCCGCCTTGCAGGGGGTATTAAGACCAAGCGCGTGGGGAGGGGGTTGGGAGGTGGGGATTGGGGGTTACTCACATGTACTGTGAGACGGGGGCGTTGGAAATGGGGGGGGCTGAAAGGCGCAGGCTGCCCCGGCTGCCCCAGTTTGAACAGTGGCCAAAGGAGCTGGGCAGGCTGGGCCCAGCCCCCCCTGCGCGCACTGTTGGCGGTCTACGTGCCTGGGGCGTGAAAGGGTCGTCATCCTCCATGTCGTCATAGTCCGAGTCCCTATGCAGGAATTCAGGGGGAAAAATAGAGGTGGGGAAAAGAAACAAAGGAGTGAGTAACAAGGAAAGCATTGCCTAGTCCAGGGGTCTGCAAAGTTGGCTCTTTTAAGACTGGTGGACTTCAACTCCCAGAATTCTGGGAGTTGAAGTCCACCAGTCTTAAAAGAGTCAACTTTGCAGACCCCTGGCCTAGTCTAACGACTGTGAAGAAAACTACGGTCCTAGGACATCTATCCAGAATACAAGAGTCTATCCAGAAAACCAACATCTAGGTTTTTCTTACATTCCTTGCATTGGACTGCTGGGCAGGATGGTCACTTTTATGACTTGTGGACCTCAACTCCCAGGATTCCTGAGCCAGCATGGCTTAGGAATTCTGGGAGTTGAAGTCCACAAGTCATGAAAAGGGCCATGGTTTCCCCATCCCTGCTTTAATGTGTAAATTCGGAACAGGAAAACAGGAGGCCCAATTTTCTGATCTAGTTCACAGATTTTACATTTGTCTTGTCAATTAAGGCACACTCTGGTTTCATTTTTGGCCTATGAGTGGCCTACTGAGGATCATCATCAACCTCTTTTAACAACCCCATAATCTCTTGCAGTGCAGAGTTATTTCTCTCTCTGAGCAACTGAATGGAGCTGAGTGTTTTAATGACCGATGCCCTTCTTGGTGCCAATACGGAGGTTTCTACCCCCCCCCCCCGGTCATATTCTTACTGTGCCCAGAGAAAGAAATATCTGCGTCTACCTAGAATTGAACTCACAACCTCCTGATTGTGAGGCGAGAGCTCCACCTCTAGGCCACCATACCACTAGTGAGGATGCATGCCAAAAAATAGGCAGTTTTTGGACAAAAGCAAGATTTTATTAATAGACCATTTAAAATTGAGTAACTTTTCACATTTAAATTCTTTAATTTTAATTCAATAGAAATAGTATGATTTAACTCCCTATTGGTAGTCCTCGACTTAGAACAATTCATTTAGTGACCGTTCATAGTTACAACGGCACCGAAAAAGTGATTTATGATCATTTTTCACACTGACAACTGTTGCCACATCCCCATGATCACATGATCAAGATTCAGGTGCTTGGGAACTGATTCACATTTATGACGGTTGCAGTGTCCTGGAGGGATTATGTAATCATCTTTTACAATCTTTTGGCAAGCAAAGTCAGTGGGGAAGCCAGATTCACTTAACGACTGTATTACTAACTTAACAACTGCAATGATTCAGTTAAAAACTGTGGCACGAAAGCTGGTAAATGGGGCAAAGAAATGTTTCACTTAGAGACATAAATTTTGGGCTTAATTGTGGTCGTAAGTCGAGGACTACCTGCATTTCACAGTTCCTTCCTCTGGTTATATTAAAAGATACAATTTGGTGACTGGATTTGGAGAGGCCCGTGAGCTACATCCAAGGCTTGGGCTTTTATTTGTCTGTCTGTATTTTCAAATTGTTTTATCTGGTTTTTAACGGGCTGTAATTTTAATTGTTCTTAAAATTTTAGTACAGGTTAATCTAATTCGTTTTTAATCTTGTTATGTATTGTATGTTTTTGGATGGTTTTTAATTTTCCTGTACACCGCCCCGAGTCCCTTTGGGGAGAGGGGGCGGTTTATAAATGTAATAAATTATTATTATTAATTATTATTATTATTATTCAGATCCTGAGGACGGTGGTTATTCATATCTACTGATGGACTGGCTTGCTGAAGCAAGGTCATGGCACACACTTGAAAGTAAATCAGGAAGACTGTAATTTGTGGGGAGGGTCTGTTCGGCAAGAGCAAAGAATGCTTATCAACAGGAAATATGCATGTGTAAAGTTTGTAGCAATTATGGGTAGTGAGGCAACTTGCAGACCTCAGCTAAAAGTTAGGGAAGGCCTGCTGCAAATGAAGTGTGTATTAGATAACTCCTGGGGCATTCATTAGCCAAGGCTTAGGAATAGGGATAGCTAGAGACCAATAGAACAAATTGTAGAATTATTACTAAAATGTTTATTATATGATATTTCTTGCTATCTCACCTTGTCCTGCCTCCTCCTTTAGTGAAAATGTATAAAGCTTTCTTAATCCTCGGTTCTTGGTTCTTGGCCTTTTGACCAGGAAGTACTCCAATAAAGAGCAATCAGAAAACCTGCACCTCGTGTCTGGCGTCCGTCATTGGCTTCGGCACCAGGCTCAGACCCGAATTGGGGACAACACTACAGCAATTACCTTCAATATATTTGAGCAAGAGGATATATTTCTTTTTGCCTAATCTGGGGGTGGCGAAGAGAAATTCTGCATGCATAGAACTGAGACTCACAATTCTCATACTCTGGATATCAGCGCTCACCTGTTCTGGAACCTCTTCCAAGCCCGGGGCAGACTACAGACAGCTGTGGTGAAGGAAAGGGCAGAGAGGAAGGAGAAGAGGAGGAGGAAAAGCAATCCCTCCATGCCATCATAGCACAGCCCTTTCAGGCCATCCACATAGTCCTAGGAGACACAGAAAGTGACATAGAGGTAGCTTCCAGATGGACGTTTTGAAGTCTATTGGCAATTATTCCTGGTTTCTGAATCTCAGGGCATCCAGATATCCTTTTTAACCACTAACCGGCACTTTCTCTCTCTTTTGCAGCCTTCCCCACCCCACTTTTAATGGGAATTATTCACTCCGACTGAAACACCAAGATGAGAAGGACAGGCCTGTAAAGTTAGGAGAATGCCATAGCTCTTTCATCCCCTAGTTTTATAGCAGTAGCACTTAGACTTATATAGCGCTTTACAGCCCTCTCTAAGTGGTTCGCAGAGTCATCCTATTGCCCACAACAATCTGAGTCCTCATTTTACCCACCTCAGAAAGCTGGAAGACTGAGTCACCCTTGCCCCGGTGAGAATCGAACTGCCAAATTGCTGGCAGTTGGCAGTCAACAGAATTAGCCTGCAGCATTACATTCTGACCACTGTGCTACCACGGCTGTTCATGGCTTTGATATCTGCCCTGAGGTTTATAATCCCTCCATTGTTCAGTCTCGCTGGTTGTGAGCATGTGTACCGAGGATTCAAATCCTTGTGTGCAAACTATAAAATTACAGGATGCCGTAAGGGTGCCATGTTGAGATTCTGCGATTGCTCCCTTTTGCTTTGGATGGAAAACTGTTCACGTCAAAAGGAACATACTCTTTGTGGTGACGCAGGGCAAGGCTCAGAGGCAGCTGATAATTCAAATCGCCCCTTTGATGCTCCCACATTATGGCAAATCCCAGAGCAAAGTGATCCAGGGGTGAAATGCTACCGGTTCGGACCAGTTCGCCCAAACCGGTAGTAAAAAAAATTCTTTTAAAAGTTTTTTTTTAAGTTCTGACAATCAGCTGTGCGACAATCAGCTGTGCCACGCAATTTATATTTGCTAGAAATTGCGCGGCACAGTTGATTGTTGCACAGCTGATCGTTGGAACTTTTAAAAACTTTTTTTTAGCATTTTTTACTACCGGTTCAGGCAAATCGGTAGTAAAAAATGGTAAAAAAAAGTTTTTAAAAGTTCCAACGATCAGCTGTGCGACAATCAGCTGTGCCGCGCAATTTATATTCACTAGAAAGCAGGAAATCCTAATCTAAATCGCACGGCACAGCTGTTTCCCCCCCCTCGCTGTTCTACTTACCTTTGCAGACTCAGAAAAGGCTTCTTAGCGCCTGTGCGAAGCGAACCGGTAGCAGACTTCAGAGCATTTCACCCCTGAAGTGATCACATACACACACACACACACTCCTCCAGCAGCCTCAGGCTGCAAGTAGTCCAGCAAAATGCTGTGAGCACAATGGCTGCAAAGTAAGTAATCCAGCGGGGCAAGGGAATAAGTCAATGAGCCCAGGAAGCAAAGGAACAAGGCAATTAATCCAGGAAGCAAGAAATAAAGCAAGTCCAGGAAACTCCAAACGTCGGCAATGGCACACAAAACTCCATGAATTCAGTGTTTGTTCCCGACAAACACCCCTCTCCACAGCATCTCCTTAAGTTCAGTCCCCAGGTGTGCATTGTGAAGAGGGGCGGGACCAGTGGTGGGATTCAAATAATTTAACAACCGGTTCTCTGCCCAGCTGGATAGGCGGGGCTCGGTGGTCATGTGACTGGGTGGGCGTGGCCAACTCAACGTCACTCACGTCGATGGGCGCTTCGCCTTAGCTGTTACAATGCAATAAGTATTAACCAGAGAGGCAGTTTCTGTAAGCAGGGCAATAAAGATTAGGCTAGAAACAACACCAGAATGTTTCCTTCCTGCCTTCCTTACAGGATTAGCCCTGTAAAGTGGAAAAAAACAAAATGAGATTTCTTCCAACAACCGGTTCTCCGAACTTCTTAGAAAGTTAACAACCGGTTCCCCCGGCTAGGTGCGAACTGGCTGAATCCCACCACTGGGCGGGGCGCTCTCCTCCTTGTCTGGTTGGCTTGCACTGTTCCCACCTCCTCTCCACTTTCCGTGCTTGGGGATCGGGAGGGCTGGTTCTTGCTCATCGCCTGAGCTTCTCGGCTCCTCATTTCCACTGCCTGCCCTCTGTTGGTCATCCTGTTCCTGTTCCTCCCAGCTAGAAAGCTGTCCCACCCCTGAGGGGCCCTGGCCTGCCTCCTCCCCACGTTCCTCCGAAGCCAACAAAGCCTCACCCTTGGCTCTGGCTCATCTTCCTCCACAGACTCAGGCTCTGACGGGGACATGACACCCTTATGATGTATAGAGGGAGTCATCTCTATGCTCATGGGGAAAGAGCTTGCGTTCTCCAAATGTTTCAACTGCAGATTCGACAATTCAGCGCTATTGGCCTGAGATATTCAGCTTAAGATAATGGCGAGGGATCCTGGAAGATGCAGTTAGCATCTGGAGAACCGTTGTTTTCTATCCTTGCCCATGACCGGGCATGCAATATTTTGGAGAGCGCCAAGCTATCGATTCTTGGCACACAATTGATACCATTACCATGATACGTTTACTATGCATGCATGCCCACCGTATCCTAAGGAAATAGGCCCAAAAGCCAGGATCTTAAAATGTATCCAGAAATACTGAGAAATGTTAGGCAGAATGGCTGGAGCAATTAAATGACAAATAAAAGTAACGGGGGTACCTTATGAAGCCCCCGGCAGTTGAGGAGAGCTACAAGGTGATGGAAATTACTTTCTGTGATGTTCAAAGTACTCTGGATGGATACGATGTTCTTCTGCAAGGTACAAATGATACGAATGAGGAACCTAGCTGCTCTAATTTGCAACCTTCCCTTCCGCCTCCCATAACTTTTCCCAGTCCAAAAGAATCATGCAATCCCAGCGTCCCTTTCTCTCCGAGCATCCCCACTGACCTCGGCTGCTGGGAAGTGGGGGATGGCTTCTCTCTCCAATCCGTAGAGCTGCGAATGTATGTTGGATAGTGCCCTCTGACACACAGTGAGTCTCTATAGTAGAGTTGGCAGGAAAGGGATGAGAGAAAAGCACACAATGCAGCTGGTAGTCCTTGACGTACGACCGCAATTGCAACCAGAAAGTTCATTGTTAGGTGGTGGGCAGTCATTAGCTAGGCATCGGGTGAGCCAGGTACCCAATTTTACAATTTTGTTTTTGCCACGGCTGTTAAGCAAATCACCCCAACTGTTAAACAAGACGTCACACAATTGTGATTTGTCATTCTGACTTTGCCTGTCAGAAGCTGGCTGTGAAACTCCCAAATGGCTACCATGTGGCCCTGGAACACTGCAGCTGTCATATTATAAAGGTGAGCCAGGTGCCAAAAACCTAGATCACAATCACCCAGCTGCAGAGACGCTGTGACATTAGTAAATGCCAGGACCGTTTGTAAGCCATTTTTGTAATTTGGAATGGTCACAAAACAAATGGTCGTAGGTCAAGGACTACCTCCCTTTGAGGTTAGCCAACTTACAAGCCCTCAATAGAAGGAACCCCCAAATTGGGATACTTCTCCCCTCCACAAATAAGCTTAAATTCTATTATGTTTTGCATAAAACCAGGGGATTTCAAACACAAGACCATTTGCAAATCATCAAATGAAAATAACAAAGCAAAAGTGTAACTAGCCATTTGGTTAATCAAAATGACTTACAGATATAACTATTGTGCAATTTTATGGCATGCCAATATAGCAACCTGGGTGAGGTGTATAACTTTTAAGATATGTGGACTTCAACGCCCAGAATTCCCTAGCCAGCATTCTGTCTTAGAGGAATAGCAGTGCTTGGATTTAGTTTTGGATTTAATCTGAGAATTCAATACACCTTCCTCAAACTTCTGCAACATCCACATGTCAGATTTTATTTGAATGGAAAAGAGGGAATACTTACCTGCTGAAAAGGGTTGAAAATATCTTGGCTGCAGGTTAAATAGTATTGTAGGATTTCTACAGGATTAAAGGAAAAGAAAAAAAAAAGACATCAAGACACTGGGTCCAGTTACTGTAGACATTAGGTCCTTTAAATTTCTTCTTAGAACTCCTGAGTTTGTTTATCTAACATCTGTACTTGTTCAGATAAGCCTAGGCAAAGAAAAATCTGAATACATGTACACACACACGCACACACCCACACACACAGAAGCAGCAAGAACAGAGACCAGTCACCGAAATAAAGTGTATTAAATAGCTACACCCTGGGAACTGTTGGAAGGAATTGGAATTACCACCTTGGCTATGTCTGAGTTGAAATTCAACCCTAATGCATATTTATGGATTTCTACCTCTGCCCATCAAAGAAACTCTAAGGTCAAGGATGACCAACTTTGGCAAATTTAAAACTTGTGGATTTCAACCCCCAGAATTCCCCAGCCAATATGGGAGTTGAAATCCACAACTCTTAAAGTTGCCAGGGTTGGACACCTTTTGCTCTAGCTGTTTGATACCTTCATGACAGGCCAACCTTTCAGCAGGCAAAACAAATCACATCGCTCTAGGACATTAGATGTGCATCATTTAAATGTGATGGTTTACTTTTAGTAGCCAAAATGGCGAGACTCATTCATTCATATCTGTTATTACCTTTATAAACATTTCCAGGCAGCAAACATATCTAGTGCTTCTCCTTACAATACAATACAATACAATACAATACAATACAATACAATACAATACAATACAATACAATACAATACAATACAATACAATACAATACAATAGCAGAGTTGGAAGGGACCTTGTAGGTCTTCTAGTCCAACCCCCTGCGTGGGCAGGAACCTTATACCATTTCCTCCTCTTTCCCCCACAACAAAAACCCCATGATGTGAGTTGGGCTGAAAGAGAGTGACTGACCTAAAGTCACCCAGCCTGCTTTCATACCTAAGGACTACAACTCACCAGCTCCTAGTTTCTAGCCCAGAGCGTAAAACAATAGCCCAAACCAGGACCATAATGTAAAGTTACTCCTTGGCTCCCTCATTATATTCAAGACCAGGGTGTTGCCACCATTCACCCACATTGTCTGCTAAGCTTGGGAAATTATTTTTGTTACCAAAGCTGCTCTGTTTTGAGTTGCCCTTTGAAGCTAGGAAATTCAAAACAGCTGCCTTTTTAAATGAAATAGCTGCCTCTTTTGTGTACACAAGGATCACTGTTATAATGACAGAAATCGTTATGTATATAAAGTATAAAATCAGATTTTTATTTCCTCTTAAAAAAACCCCAAAGATGCTTTGTTTGAAAACAGAATTAAAAAAAATCAAACTGTGCATTTGGAGGAAAAGAAATGGTAGATTATTAGCATAATATATGTATCATGTCTCCTTAGAAACACACTCCCTGCTCTCAGAATTCCTTAACGCTCCCTTCTACTTTCCCCAATAAATGTCCCATGAGCAGGTTGGATTCAGAATTGTCAAAACACCAGAATTAACCCTTTCCCTCCTATAATCATGGGGAAGAAAAATTCCACCCCATTGCAGGATAGACAGCTGCCTAGAATATTGCTTTCCCCTGTCTTTCTTAAGGCAACAATCCTTATATATAAAACCCCCAAATCAGTGTTCCTGTTCCTTGAAAAGCGGTACAAAATAACTATACAAAACATATGTAACTGCTTTCAGAACTCACTGAGAAGCAGACTTTTAGGGACAGGATATTAGTTCTCCTTTGGATGATTTTGAGATTTTAATTGCTTAAATAAGTTCAGCACAGACTTGCCAAAGACCCTGTAGTCCAGCTAACAGGTAAACTAAATTAAAATTTTAATTTAAAATTAGTTTTTAAAAATTTAAAAACTTGCCAAATGATCAGTTGGGAAAGTGGGATTTAATTTCTCTGGAGCTTGTATCACAATGACTACTAAATTTTGCACGTTGCATTCTTGTTGGGAAGGTATTGCTACAGTGCAGTTTCACAGCTTCGGAGCTGTGTTATTCCCCAGGTGCAAATCCAACATCTTTATTCCTTAAGATGCAACAGGTCTTATCTTACCTGGACTAAGTCCAGTCCTGGCTTGAGTTGTGTTCATCACGTAACCATCCGGCTCAAAGCAGAAATCACTCAGTCCCTGTAACAAAACAAAAGTAAACAAAAGGTGTTTTTTTTTTTTTTACTGCCGTGCATTCAGTTGCTGTCAATATCCATAAATATTGACAAAGGTGGATTGGAGAAAGTGACAGCCAGAGAACAACACTGGATCAGTTTGATCAATATCAGAGACTACTAAGTAAAACTCTGGGAGAGCTTAGACCAGCAATGGCAAACCTTTTTAGGCTCGCGTGCTGTAAGGGGGGGGGGGGAGCGGAAGGGGTTGTGCACCGGCATGCCACGCCCATAATGCAATGCGCTCACCCCGTGCGCATGCGCGCATGGCAGGCACTCTCCCCCCATTTTTACATGCTTTTTTCACCCTCCCCAGGCTCCAGAGGCTTTTATAGGAGTCCGGGGAGGGCAAAAACAGCCTCCCTGCCATCTCCCCAGAGGCCCTCCAGAGGCTTCCAGTTTGCTCGTAGGGCTGTTTTTAGTCCTCCAGAGCCTTCAGGGAAGCTCCTGAAACCTCCGGGGGGAGAGCTGTTTTTGCCCTCCCCAGGCTCCTATACAGCCTGGGGAGGGGCGAAAAATGAATTAAAAATGGCTGAATCAGCTGGCCAGCGTGCACATGCGTGCTGGCCAGTTGACAGGACAATGTCTCGCGTGCCCTGCCAAATGGCTCCGCTTGCCACCTATGGCACGCTTGCCATAGGTTTGCCATCACTGGCTTAGACTTTTAAGGCATGGGTGAACCGGAAGATTCAAAAGGGGATCGTTACTATAGCTATGGGAAAACAGGAAAAGAAAAATACAGGTAGTGAAGGACGCAGGTTGGAATTAGGAAAGTTTGTTAAAGGAATTGCTGACAGAAAGTTAAACCTGTGATGAGTGTAACAAATGGTGAACACTACTGCCTAGTAACAAGAAAGTTACATATTAGAAGGACACGCTAGAGGGATGCTAGTTAAGGCACGTACTGGAGATATATAAATTTTGGTAACCTCTAGCTTATTAGAAAACACACACCTCTTTTGATAAGAAAGCTTATTAGCATAAATGTCATATATAATTCAATGTGTGATTAGGGTGTTAACTTCTTTAATCATAATTGAATACAATTTGTATTTGTGCATTCTTCCGAGGTCTTGG
This sequence comes from Rhabdophis nuchalis, assembly GCA_039707465.1. NCBI lineage: Eukaryota > Metazoa > Chordata > Lepidosauria > Squamata > Natricidae > Rhabdophis > Rhabdophis nuchalis. The sequence goes on along the minus strand of CM077647.1, from coordinate 152,214,500 downwards.
CTCCTTTAGCTGCTGAGACCCTTTTGCTGGAGTACTGCAATAAAAGAAGCTGAAAACCTCATTCCTCATGTCTGGTGGGCTTTGTTGGCTTCTGCACCAGGCTAGGATGCATTTTGGGTGCAACAGTAATCCTCGATTTATAAACACAATTGAGCTCCAAATTTCCATTGCTAAGCAAGACAGTTATTGTGAGTTTTGCCCCATTTTACAACCTTCCTTGCCACATTCGTTAAGTGAATCACTGCAGTTGTTAGTAATAGCAATAGCATTTAGACTTACATACCGCTTCACAGTGCTTTTCAGACCTCTCTAAGTGGTTTACAGAATCAACCTATTGCCCCCAACAATCTGGATCCTTGTTTTATTGACTTCGGAAGGATTGAAGGTGGAGTCAAATTTGAGCCGGTCAGAATCAAATTCCTGACAGCTGGCAGAATTAGCCTGCAATACAGCATTCTTTATTTATTGGATCCGTGTCCCTCCTGGCTTGTACTGGCCTCCTGGGAGACGACACGAGGCTGGCTCCAGGGCATTGTCAACGCATCTTTGAGTGAGGGGTCCTTACCTGCCATCTTGAAAGAGGCGGTAGTGAGGCCCCTCCTCAAGAAGCCGTCCCTGGACCCAGCTTTACTAGAGAACTATCGTCCGGTCTCCAACCTTCACTTTTTAGTGAAGGTTGTTGAGAGTGTGGTAGCCCAACAGTTTCCGCGACACCTGGAGGAAGTTGATTATCTAGACCCGCGCTAGTCCGGCTTCCGACCCGGTCACAGCACCGAGACGGCATTGGTCGCGTTGGTTGATGATCTCTGGAGGGCGCGGGATAGAGGTTATTCCTCTATCCTAGTCCTATTAGACCTCTTGGCGGCTTTTGATACCATCGACCATGGTATCCTATTGCACCGACTGGGGGGGTTGGGGCTGGGAGGCACCGTTCTGCGGTGGTTCTCATCCTACATCTCTGGTCGGTCGCAATATGTGTTGACGGGAGGGCAGAGGTCGACCTCGAGGCCTCTCCTATGTGGGGTCCCTCAGGGGTCAGTCCTCTCACCCCTCCTTTTCAACACATATATGAAGCCGCTGGGTGAGATCATCCGTGGTTTTGGGGTGGAGTACCATCTGTACGCTGATGACACCCAGCTGTACATATCCACCCCAAACCACCCCAATGATGCCGCTGAAGTGCTGTCCCGGTGTCTGGAAGCCGTACGGATCTGGATGGGTGGTAACAAACTCAAGCTCAACCCTGCCAAGACTGAGTGGCTGTGGTTTCCGGCACCCCGGTTCAGCCAGATTATTCCAACCCTGGCCATTGGGGGCGAAACACCGGCCCCCGTGGAGAGGGTGCGCAATTTGGGTGTCCTCCTGGATTCCCGGCTGTCCATGGAGGACCATGTGGCAGCCATGGCCAGGGGGGCGTTTCATCAGGTACGCCTGATGCGCCAATTGCGCCCCTTACTGGACCGGGCTGCCCTTCGCACAGTCACTCAAGCTCTCGTGACGTCCCGACTCGACTATTGTAATGCTCTCTACATGGGGCTTCCCTTGAGGTGCACTCGAAAGCTACAGCTAGTCCAAAACGCAGCCGCGCGGGTTATTATGGGAGCCACTAGGTGCTCCCACATAACACCGATCCTGCGCGAGCTGCATTGGCTTCCTGTGGCCTTTCGAGTGCGCTTCAAGGTTTTGACAACTATCTTTAAAGCGCTCCATGGCTCGGGGCCTAGTTATATGCGAGACCGCCTCCTGCCCCATACATCCCTTAGACCGATACACTCCCACAGAGAGGGCCTCCTCAGGGTCCCGTCGGCCGGACAATGCCGACTGGCGACACCCAGGGGGAAAGCCTTCTCTGTGGCGGGGCCAGCCCTCTGGAATGACCTGCCCCCTGAATTACGTATCATCACCGACCTCCGCCTCTTCCGCCAATGTCTTAAGACATATCTGTTTCAACAAGCCGGCCTAGCCTAACCTCCCATGGGGACTTTTAGATAGTTTTAAATTGGGTTTTTAAAATTTGGTTTTAGCGCAGGATAGGTTTATTTAATAGTTTTTTAAATTATATTTATTGTATTTTGTATGTTTTTAAATCTCCTGTGTGCCACCCTGGGTCCTCTGTGGAGAAGGGCGGGATATAAATTTAAATAAATAAATAAATAAAATTCTAACCATTGCACCATCACAGCTCAGTAACATGGTTATTAAATTAATCTGGCTTTCCCATTGACACTGCTTGTCAGAAGGTTGCAAAAGATAATCACATGACTCCAGGACACCACAATTGTCATAAATATATGCCAAGCGTACAAATTTTGATTACTTAACTATGCTGCAATGGTCATAAATGTGAAAAACAGTCATAAATATATTTGTTCAGTGCCGTAGGAACTTCAAACGGCCACTAAATGAATGGTTGTAAGTCAAGGCCTAACTGTATAGCAGGAGTGGACATCCTGGGACCTTATACAGCTTTTGGGTTTTAACTCTCATTAGACCAGATCAACAAGGTTACTGGCAAAGGATTTGAAGAGTAATCTATAATATCTGTAGAAATAAAGCTTGCTACATAGCAATAGCTCTTATATACCACTTTACAGTGCTTTGCAATTTTCTCTAAGCCATTTACAGAGTCAGCATATGGCCTCCAACAATTTGAGTCCTCATTTTACCGACCTCAGAAGGGTGGAAGGCTGAGTTAACTTAGAATCGGTGAGAACTGCTGGCAGCCAGCAGCCAGCAGAAGTAGCCTGCAGAAGCCTCCATACTCAGAGGAAAACATCCAGGGTTGGGATTCAGCCAGTTCGGACCGATTTGGGTGAACCGGATGCTAATTTTACATCTGGTTCACTGAACAGGTAGTTGCAAGGACTGGCTGGCCACACTCACCCATCCCATCCCCTTCTAGGAGTCTCCACGTGACCCAGTGCACAGCCTGCACAGAGGCTCTGGAGGGTGAAAAATGGGCCTCCTGGAAGTCCAGAAACAAGTCTGTTTCCAGCCTCCGGAACCCGGGGAAGGTTATTTTCACCTTTCCAGAGGCTTGAGGAAAGCCTCCAGAGCCTGGGGAGGGCGGAAATGTCCCCCACTCCCCATCATGGTGCAGGAGGCTGAGTAGGCCATGTCCATCATGGCCAGGCCCACCCAGCAATCGGGCAGAGAACTGGTTGCTAATTTTTTTCAATTCCACCCCTGAAAACATCCTGATAAAATCTCTACCAAGAACACAGATGGAGCACATCAAAACAAAACAAAATAAAGCTTGCTTTTGATTTGCTAGAACATGGGAAAGAGTCCTACAGTCTGGGTGGTGTGGAGCGTAAGTTTGGCAGCTGTCAGAGAGGGACACTTACGGTCAGTGGCCTTGGGACCCCACACATTGCGATAATTAAATTGGGGAAAAAGAGAGCTGGAGCCAAAGGGGTAGAGGTTGGGGTTGGTCAGAGTAAGAGTACAAACGGTGAGGAGGAATGAATTGTAAAAAGTAAGGAAAGCCACAGAGTCTGTAGGAACCATCCCCCTTGTTGGGAGAAATAAAAAAGGAGTCATATTAGCTGCATTTGCAAACATATGACTTACTATTCGCCATATTTAAGTCCCCAGGGGTGTTGTGCAAAGCAGTGTGCTTGATTAATGGGTCAGTGTCTTATGCAAACTCAGAAAATTGAGCTAATGGGGTAAACTGGGGTTAGGGCAGTCATCTGTAAATGTTGGCAAACGCAACATTAGAGAACAAAATAAAGTGAAAATACATTTAATATTCTAGTCCGTTCTGACAATCTGATGGTAAGAAAGGCAGAGACAGGTTAGGTCCAATAAAAGAAGAAAGAGTTGGTGGTTTGGAGGGATGGGTACGAGCCTGATATAACTGAGAAGGACATTTAATTGGAATGGGTGAAGGGAAGACATGGTTGAGTTGAGGATTCCTGAATTTTTGCTTCCTTACAAAGAAATGGGGAGACCATGATAGTTAAGTACAACAGTGAAGAAAAGGTTTACGTGGATCTTTTCTATGCTCTCCCTTCCTTTCAAAGGTCCTCCACTCAATTTGCTGCTTTGATTAAAAGAAAGAAAAAATGCAATAAAAAGCATAGGAGATTGATTTGCAGTAGGGAAGGGTTAGCTGCTCCCAGGTAAGCAATAAGGAACTGCTACTGACAGAAGAGAATATTTGTAGCTTAGGGTTGAACTGTGGGATCCTTGATGCTTTCTGAGCTTGGTTGTTTTCTTGCAGATGTTTCATTATCCAACTAATGCCCTGATGATACTATCTAGTCATGCAATGAAACATCTGCAAGAAAACAACCAAGCTCAGAGACCACCAAGGATCCCACCAAACTACTCATTTGCACCTTCTCCCTCTGCTTATCTTTCCTTCAATTTTGGGGAGAGAGGAATTGGGATTACGTGTTAACTAGCTGAGCTGTTATAAGTCTCTGCTTGCTTTCCTCTTCTCTTTTTCCTTTCCTGCCATCTGTTTTTAGACTGTAAGCTTGTTGGTGGTCTTTAGTCGAAGAGTAGGGTCAAAATGGTTTGAATGAATACATCAACAAAGGCCACAATTGTGCTTTCTTTAAGGATAGGATGATCAACCAACACTGTGCAGGGAGCCCACATTTTTCACTTTTGAGTTTGCAGATCCAGTTCCTAGAATCCACAAAGATGAAGCAGCCAACATTCACTGACAAATCACCAGATGCTAACAGAATAATTTCCTGCCAACATCAGCCGGGGAGGCAAAGAAATGAAGTATGTTAAGATTTTGGACCAGCTTGGGATATCTAGGAACTCTTGTTCTTATTTTACTTCTTAGGTTTGGGGGAGGGGATTTATGTGAATTTCATTGTATGTGTAAACTGTGTATAAACTTGTTGGACTTGGTGGACTTGTCCAAGAATCAATCAACTTTGGAAGAAGACGCAGACCTGGTTGTTGGAAATAGTAGGTATCAACTTTCCCCTCAAACCGGAATACTACCTAACTGGCATTAAACCAAACCAAATTGAGAACAGAGACTGGTACCTTTTCATACATATAACAACTGCAACACGGATGGCCATTGCCCAACAATGGAAAGACTGTAACATACCAACGGACCAACTAATCATATCAAAATTTTTTAACTGTGCTGAATCAGATAGGCTAACATATGTTTTAAGGGACAAAGCAGAATCAACTTATGCTCAATCATGGGAAAGGTGGTATATATGGTACGATAAAAGAACAAAAGGATACCAAAGCAAACAACCAACTAACATAAACGTGAAATAAATACAAGGAACAAATGAGGCAATAGTGAACTTAAGACAACGGTAGAGACACATGTACAGACAGTTATATTAAAATATATATAACAATGGATAGAACAGACTGGGACATACAAAAACTTTTGAATTGGGGGAATAGCTATATCCCCGGTATGTCCATCCCCTTTTTCTCACTTTCCTATCTTCCCACTCTTCTTTTCCCTCTTTCTGCCCTAAAAATGTACCGTATTTATTCGACTATAACGCGCACCCGTGTATAACGCGCACCCCCTAATTTTCCATTAAAAATCGGTATAAAATTTTTATACCGATTTTTATAAAGCATGACTGACGGGCTCCACAGCTGAGGGGCGATGCAGCGATGCCGTTCCACCCTAACCGCGTCCCTTTCTGTCTCCGCTTCTCCCCAGCGTCCCTTTCTGCCTTCCGCTTCTCCCCAGCGTCCCTTTCTGTCTCCGCTTCTTCCCCGCGTCCCTTTCTGCCTTCCGCTTCTCCCCAGCATCTCTTTCTGCCTTCCGCTTCTCCTCAGCGTCCCTTTCTGCCTTCCGCTTCTCCCCAGCGTCTCTTTCTGCCTTCCGCTTCTCCTCAGCGTCCCTTTCTGCCTTCCGCTTCTCCCCAGCGTCCCTTTCTGTCTCCGCTTCTTCCCCGCGTCCCTTTCTGCCTTCCGCTTCTCCCCCGCGTCCCTTTCTGTCTCCGCTTCTTCCCCGCGTCCCTTTCTGCCTTCCGCTTCTCCTCAGCGTCCCTTTCTGCCTTCCGCTTCTCCCTAGCGTCCCTTTCTGCCTTCCGCTTCTCCCCAGCGTCCCTTTCTGCCTTCCGCTTCTCCCCAGCGTCTCTTTCTGCCTTCCGCTTCTCCTCAGCGTCCCTTTCTGCCTTCCGCTTCTCCCCAGCGTCCCTTTCTGTCTCCGCTTCTTCCCCGCGTCCCTTTCTGCCTTCCGCTTCTCCCCCGCGTCCCTTTCTGTCTCCGCTTCTTCCCCGCGTCCCTTTCTGCCTTCTGCTTCTCCTCAGCGTCCCTTTCTGCCTTCCGCTTCTCCCTAGCGTCCCTTTCTGCCTTCCGCTTCTCCCCAGCGTCCCTTTCTGCCTTCCGCTTCTCCCCAGCGTCTCTTTCTGCCTTCCGCTTCTCCTCAGCGTCCCTTTCTGCCTCCGCTTCTCCCCCCCCCGCCGCCGCCGCCCAGAAACCTGAATTTATTTATTCGAGTATAACGCGCACCCAAACTTTGAGTTCTTTTTTGGGTACAAAATTTTGCGCGTTATACTCGAATAAATACGGTACGTTGTATTTTATATTTATACTAATAAAGACTATTTTTAAAAAAAATAAAAAAAATAAACTGTGTATAAACTTACAATGATAATAAAGTAAAGAAGTAATTTTGCCTATTTGAAGGACATCGTAATGTTATGACTCTTGTGGTTCTATCACCCAAAATATTCATTATAAGAAGTGCCTCCTCTCAATGCAAATATTTGGCTTCAAAATCACCCTGTTTCAATGGGCTGTTTGAAAATGCATTGGAGTTATGGGAGGTTCATAAACAGGGCTGGTGGGTAGCAGGTTGGAGAAGACAATACAATACAATAATACAGTAAAATAACAGAGTTGGAAGGGATCTTGGAGGTCTTCTAGTCCAACCCCCTGCCTAGGCACGAGCCCTATACCATTTCAGACAAATGGCTATGCAACATCTTCTTAAAGACTTCCAGTGTTGGGGCATTCACAACTTCTGGAGGCAATTTCTGTTCCACTGACTAATTGTTCTGACTGTCAGGAAATTTCTCCTTAGTTCTAAGGTTGCTTCTCTCCTTGATTAGTTTCCACCCATTGCTTCTTGTTCTATCCTCAAGTGCCTTGGAGAATAGCTTTACTCCCTCTTCTTTGTGGCAACCCCTGAGATATTGGAACACTGCTATCATGTTTCGCCTAGTCGTTCTTTTTATTAAACTAGACATACCCAGTTCCTGCAACCGTTCTTCATATGTTTTAGCCTCCAGTCCCGTAATCATCTTTGTTGCTCTTCTCTGTACTCTTTCTAGAGTCTCCACACCTTTTCTACATCGTTGCGACCAAAACTGTATGCAGTATTCCAAGTGTGGCCTCACCAAGGCATTATAAAGTGGCATTAACACTTCACGTGATCTTGATTCTATCCCTCTGTTTATGCAGCCTAGAACCGTGTTGGCTTTTTGGCAGCTGCTGCACACTTCTGGCTCATATTTAAATGGTTGTCCACTAGGACTCCAAGATCCCTCTCACAGTTACTACTATTGAGCAAGGTACCACCTATACTGTACCTGTGCATTTTGGTTTTTCTTGCCTAAATGTAGAACCTTACTCTTTTCACCATTGTATTTCATTTTATTAGATAGTGCCCAATATTCAAGTTTCACAAGATCCTTCTGTATCTTAAGACAAATGAGAACAGGAGTACTTTCACATCTGTGGGGGAGTTATTTCATCTTAATGGAGGTAGCCCTAAGATGAGAGATAGATAGATAGAGATAGATAGATAGATAGATAGATAGATGGATGGATGGATGGATGGATGGATGGATGGATGGATTACAGGTGTAAGACAGATTCTGGATTTGGAGTAGCATTTTGGGGGAGGAGGGGCTGAGTTCGCCTAATGGAGCAGAAGTGCAGTTTGGCAGGAGGACAACTCAGAGGGGGGTTTGCGTACTGTTGTGAGAAGCACTTAAAGCACTAATTCTCAGAAGAACAGAATTAAGAGAGGGTTAGTGAGACAGATGGAAAATGCAAAGCTTTCTCTTATTTTCTCCAGGGACTCTGAATAACGCCTACTAATTAAAACATCAGTAAGGAGAGAGTGTAGGCATGGGTGTGCCCATTTGTGTGCTGTATGTGTAAAAATATACATGGAGAGAGTGAGATGGTGAGAAAATCCCTTCATCACCACCACCGTTTCTCCCCCACCCACTTTCAAATGCCACCACTCTCCTGGCTGAAAATGCCGGCAATTAAATTCTTGTGCTCCAGAGAACAGAAGGCAGTTTCTCATGCAAGACCATCAGCCAGTTTGGTTGGCTGATGTCCCTCTGATTTCAGAAAGTAGCCTGGTGGGCAAAACCTGTGCCAGTTCCTCTACGTGCAGTGGCAAGAAACACAACTGCGTTTTTTTATTTTTCTTACAGACATTGCCTTTACATTAGGGGTGCAAAGTGTCAGGAATTTCATGGGGCCTAAAGGAATTCACTTTTGTTATCCAGTATAACAGAGTTGGGAGGGACCTTGGAAGTCTTTTAGGCCAAGCCCCTGCTTAGGCAGGAAACCCTATGCCATTTCAGACAATAATACAATAGCAGAGTTGGAAGGGACCTTGTAGGTCTTCTAGTCCAACCCCCTGCATGGGCAGGAACCTTATACCATTTCAGACAAATGGCTATCCAACATCTTCTTAAAGACTTCCAGGGTTGGTAGGACTCGATCCTCTCAAGATCTTTATCAGGTTTAGGAATTATAGATATTACTGTCTTATTCCATGACATCGGGACCAAGATGCAAAAATATTTACAGCTATTATAAGTAATAGATTAAATAGTTTTATAGATAAATATATAAGTTATAATCAAGTAGGTTTTGTTAAAGGTAGATATATGAGTGATATAATTAGAAGAGTATTGAATATTATAGATGTAGCTGAAAATAATGGTGATGAAATAGGTATAATATCGTTAGATATTTTTAAAGCCTTTGATTCTGTACAATGGGATACTATTAAGGTAATTATTGAGGCATAAAGCTTTGGTAATAAATTTATACATGTTATTTCAAAATTGTATCAAAAAAGTAGTGCAAAGGTAAAGGTGAATGGAACAATAACGGGAGAGATTAAATTGGAAGCAGGTACGAGACAAGGATGTCCCTTGTCCCCAACATTATTCTTGTTAGTTATGGAGGTTTTGATTAAATTGATAGAAGCAGATGAAGAATTGGAAGGGTACAAGGGATATAAGATAAATTTGTATGCGGATGATACCTTGATTATTTTGAAAGATATAGAGAAAGATTTAAAGAGGATAAATAAACATTTGATAGAATTTAAAGAAATGACAGGTTTAAAGGTAAATTGGTTAAAATCTGAATTACTAATGAATAAAGATGGTAAGGAGTGGGAGAGTATACAAGAACAATTTGGGATAAGAGTTAAGAATACATTGAAATACTTGGGGATAACACTTTCACTTAAAGTTAGAGAATTGAAAAAAATTAATTATGAGGTGATGTTGAAGGAAGTAGAGAAAAAGATAGATAAATATAAAGAGATAAAGTTGTCTTGGTTTGGTAGAATTGCAATGTGTAAAATGATGTTGTTACCAAAGTTTAATTTTTTATTTGAGATGCTACCATTAAATTTGACAGAGAAAGATATAGAAGAATATCAGAAGAAATTAGATAAATTTTGTAATGGTGGGAAAAGACCAAGACTAATGAAGAAAATGTGGTATCAAAATCAAAAAGAAGGTGGATTGGGAATTCCCAATCTACTTAATTATTATCGGGCGTATAATATTCGAACCGTGATAAAAATACTTAAAGGTGGAGATGGTCATTGGGGAGATCTGGAGTTAAAAGATATTAAGAGATTTGGGTCTATATGGTTTTTAGATAGAGCAAAAACAAAAAAGGCAATTAATAGTTATTGGTTAAAGGGGCTGAGTAAAATTTGGAATAAATTTGTTAAAAAACTGATCCCGGATATAGCCTTCTTGGGGAAGACAACTGAAAGTTGGCCGATTAAAACTAATATAAGTCGGGATAAAGTAATTGAGGATGAAAATATAGGAAATATAGTAAATTGGTTAAGAGCTCTAGGAATTGAGAGTAGAAAAAAAAAAGTAATTCAAAAATTGGAGTTAAATTGGTTTGAAAAAATACAGGTAGAAAAATGGACCACGAAAGTAAGGGGAATATGTAAAATAGATAGAAGTAAAACTAAATTTGAAAGTTTAGTATCTCAAATTATTAAGGATGAAATTGGGTTAAAAGGACTCGTTAGTAAGATATATAAGATTATAAACTTCGATGGAAATCCACAAATGGTAATGAAAAGGAATTGGGAGGAAGACCTTAAGATTAAAATATTGGATTTGGATTGGAATGAGAATTGGAAGAGTCAAATCATGAGGACTTTGTCTATAAGGATTAAAGAGCATAATTTTAAAGTTGTTTGGAAATGGTATTGGACCCCATTAAGATTATCACTGATAGATAAAAAAATGAGTGATAAATGTTGGAGATGTAATATGGAATTGGGAACTTATGAACATATGTGGTATAAATGTGTGAAAATTAAAAAGTTTTGGCAGCAATTAGAAATAACGATGTGTGAAATGATGAAAAGAATAATAATATTGAGATCAGAAACTATATTGTTATTGATAATTAATGAACCAGAGTTAACAAAAAATGAGAAAGAATTGATTAGAATTATGATTATAATGGGTAGAATTGTAATAGCAAGATATTGGAAAATAGAGGTAAATATTAAAATAGAAGAGTGGTATTGTGAAATGTGGAAATTAGCCTTAAATGATAAAATGACGTGCGATATTAAATTTAGAGAGGGGGTTTATAAAAAAGATATCTTTTGGAAGACTTGGAAGCCATTTGTGGACTATGCACTTGGAACTTTGGATGCCTCGACGCCTGTACCTAGAGAACGTGGATTTTGGAGATCTTAAAGATAATAGAAGATACTTGAAACCAACTCTTCCTTTTGTTTTGTACAGCACTGGGTGAAAGGTAAGTCTGCGCACGCGCGAAAAATGGCGATCGCGCCTTGATCAGGAGGAGACCCGGGGGTCGTTTTGCCTCCGGAGGGACGTTGCCAGCCCTCATTGCCCATCGTGGAGGGCTGGCCATGCAAGCTGACCCACTGGCCGTCACGCCGAGCCGCCCGGATTCAGAGGGCGAGCCTGGGCTGTGACGGGAGAGAGTGGAGACGCTGGGAGCGAGGGACGCGGCCAGAATCGGCCCTGCGGCCTAGAACGCCCCGGCCTAGAGCGTCCCGGCGTATCCTGGCGTTGGGGGGCGAAGCCGGGACGCGGAAGAACTAGAGGGTCCGGCCGGAACATCTGAAGGGCCGGACCGAGCCGTGCCGGGAGGATTTTATTCAATCCGACCCGAGGGTGATCTTACCGACCAGCCCAGGAGAGGAAGGGAGAGTGCTGCGGGAGCTGCGGAAGCTGTGGATGGAAGGTTGGATGGCTGGAGGCGACGGACGGGAGGTGGAGCTGGTATGGAGAAATGGAAGAAGCTTGCGAGAGGAGAGATTGGAAGAGAGTGATATGAAGAGAGGAGAGAGGAGGAGAGAAAGAGGGGAAGGAGAGAATGAGGAGGAGATGGACTGGAGATGGATTGGAGATGGAGGAGAGATGGAGAGATGGATTGGAGAGGAAATGGTGATGGAAGGGAGATGGATTGACGATGGAGATGGAAGGAGTTGGAGATGGAGGAGAAAAGAAAGAAGAAGAAGGAGATTGAGAATGTGTAGAAGAAGGAGAATGGACTGAGAGAAGAAAAACAGCCAGGTCGGAAACGGTGGAACAACGGCGCAGAAGGGCTCAGGAAGATCCAAAGTGAGTGCCTTGGACAGGAGGAAGTGAGCCGGGCCGGCACATGGCAGCATCTTTCATCAGGCCACACGACAGACCAACTAGTCGTGTGGCACTAGGTGCGGACTTGGGCCTGTGTGGCCGAGAAGAACAGTCGGCTGGGGTTTGTACAGGGACCAACTTTCGATCTGCCCATATGCAGGACCCCTAGACTGATAGACTAAGACCAACTGACTTTTTCCCTCCTGCCCCCCTTAAGATCATCTATTGCACTTTATTCACCTGTCACTTTATTGCTGCTCCTCTGGACTCTTAGCGGACTTGCTATTATCCCCCCGGACCTAGACGACTATCGGGGGTTCCAAATGTATTCTAGGTGTGATCTCCTTTGCCTGCGGGAGTCTCCCCTCTCGCAGGTCTGGCCCCCTTATCTAACACGGGCCCACCTCGAGGATGGACTGATTGCTCCTGAGAGGTGGGCGAAGCGCAGACTAAGGGGTTTTTTATTTAAATATTTTATTCGACTTTTAGGGGGTTCCAGGGAGGGGGGGAGGGAGAGTCAGGTGGGGGTATGCCAAAAAGGGCCGGCAGGAAGTGGAAGTAGAGTAACGGAGGAGGGGGGAGGGGGGGTCGTTTCCACTGGGATATTTTCCATCAATACGGTCTTGGGGAGGGGCAGGGGCGGTGGGAAGGGGATGGACATCACCAGTTGGAGGACCGGGGCCGCTGGTTACGGGTGGTCACGCGCTCCAACTCCCCCTGTCCCCATCGCAGACAAGGTGGGCAAGAACCACAGACCCGGGGCCCTAGGCTGATGCTATGCAACGCCAGGTCCGTGGTACAAAAAGCCCCCCTCATCCATGACCTTGTGTCAGAGGGGGACCCGGACCTGGTAGGCATTATGGAAACCTGGTTGGGCCACGAGGGAGGACATCCCCTCGTAGAAATGTGCCCACCAGGATACCGAGCCTTCCATCAGCCTAGGGCCCTAGGGAGGGGTGGGGGGGTGGCGATTATGGTTAGGGAAGGTCTTGAGCCAAAGGAGACCACGATCCCTCAGACGACCGGGTGCGAGTCCCTCCTTGTGAAGTGGGGCCTTGGGAGGCAGTTGGGCGTGTTAGTTGTATACCTGGCTCCTCGCTATGCAACAACAGCCCTGCCCGAGCTCCTAGAGGTGATAGCCGAGGCGGCGGTTGAGACCCCCAGACTTTTAGTCATGGGGGACTTTAACCTGCCGTCGGCAGGCGAAACCTCTGGTGCAGCTCGGGAGTTCATGGCTTCCATGATAGCCATGGACCTGACCCAGGTAGTTTTAGGCCCTACTCACGAGGGCGGACACACCCTGGATCTCATCTTCGTCTCGGGACAGTGGAGTAGTGATCTGGGAATAGGGGATTTAGTCATCACACCCCTGTCATGGACAGATCACGCTCTCCTTCGGCTCGACTTTCCGATCGCTGCACCTCACTGCGGGGAGGCGGAACCGGACATTCCTATATGGTTCCGCCCCAGGCTCCTGATGGACCCGATAAGGTTCCAGAGGGAGCTTGGGCCAATTCCTGTGGACTTGCCCCGCGACTCGACTGAGGACCTAGTGGCTGCATGGTTAAGTGCGGCCACGGGGGCCTTGGACCGAGTTGCGCCCTTGCGGCCTCTCTTGCGGCGACGAACCACCTGGGCTCCTTGGTTTACCGAGGGGCTTAGGGGGATGAAGCGCCACAAGAGACGCCTAGAGAGCAGATGGAGATCTTCTCACTCCGAAGCCGACCGAACATTAGTGAGAGACCATATTAGGACTTACTTAGTGGCGATAAAAGTGGCCAAACGTGAGTATTGTGCCACTCTTATTGCATCCGCAGATAACCGCCCTGCCGCCCTGTTTGGGGTGACCCGCTCCCTCCTTCAACAGAGGCCGCGGGAAGCCCCTTTACAGGGTCGAGCAGAGGAATTTGGGATTTATCTGCAGGAGAAAATCACTCGGATTCGGAACGAGCTACCCTCCATCGACAGTGGTCCAGTCGAGCAGGCCGAGGCTGTTCTTGTGACACCATCCTGGGAGGAGTTTGATTTTGTTACCACCGAGGATATGGACAAGCTGTCAAAGAGACTTAGGGCTACCACATGTTTATTGGACCCGTGTCCCTCCTGGCTTGTACTGGCATCCTGGGAGACGACACGAGGCTGGCTCCAGGGCATTGTCAACGCATCTTTGAGTGAGGGGTCCTTGCCTGCCGTCCTGAAAGAGGCGGTGGTGAGGCCCCTCCTCAAGAAGCCGTCCCTGGATCCAGCATTATTAGAGAACTATCGTCCCGTCTCCAACCTCCACTTTTTAGTGAAGGTTGTTGAGAGTGTGGTGGCCCAACAGTTTCCGCGACACTTGGAGGAAGTTGATTATCTAGACCCGCGCCAGTCCGGCTTCCGACCCGGGCACAGCACCGAGACGGCATTGGTCGCGTTGGTTGATGATCTCTGGAGGGCGCGGGATAGAGGATATTCCTCTATCCTAGTCCTATTAGACCTCTCAGCGGCTTTTGATACCATCGACCATGGTATCCTATTGCACCGACTGGGGAGGTTGGGGTTGGGAGGCACCGTTCTGCGGTGGTTCTCATCCTACCTCTCTGGTCGGTCGCAATATGTGTTGGCAGGGGGGCAGAGGTCGGCCTCGAGGTCCCTCATATGTGGGGTTCCTCAGGAGTCGGTCCTCTCGCCCTTACTGTTCAACACATATATGAAGCCGCTGGGTGAGATCATCCGTGGTTTTGGGGTGGGATATCATCTGTACGCTGATGATACTCAGTTGTACATATCCACCCCAGACCACCCCAACGATGCCGTCGAGGTTATGTCCCGGTGTTTGGAGGCCGTACGGATCTGGATGGGTGGTAACAAACTCAGGCTCAACCCGTCCAAGACTGAGTGGCTGTGGCTTCCGGCACCCCGGTTCAGCCAGATTATTCCAACTCTGGCCATTGGGGGCGAAACACCGGCCCCCGTGGAGAGGGCGCGCAATTTGGGTGTCCTCCTGGATTCCCGGCTGTCTATGGAAGATCATGTGGCAGCCGTGGCCAGGGGGGCATTCCATCAGGTACGCCTGATGCGCCAATTGCGCCCCTTACTGGACCGGGGTGCCTTACGCACAGTCACTCAAGCACTCGTCACCTCTCGACTTGACTACTGTAATGCTCTCTACATGGGGCTCCCCTTGAGGTGCACCCGAAAGCTGCAGCTAGTCCAGAACGCAGCCGCGCGGGTGATTACGGGAGCGCCTAGACACTCCCACATAACACCTATCCTGCGCGAGCTGCACTGGCTCCCTGTGGTCTTTCGGGTGCGCTTCAAGGTTTTAACGACCATCTTTAAAGCGCTCCATGGCTCGGGGCCTAGTTATATGCGAGACCGCCTCCTGCCCCATACATCCCTCAGACCGATACGCTCCCACAGAGAGGGCCTCCTCAGGGTGCCGTCGGCTGGACAATGCCGACTGGCGACACCCAGGGGAAGAGCCTTCTCTGTGGCGGGCCCTGCCCTTTGGAACGACCTACCCCCTGAACTCCGCACCATCTCTGACCTCCGCCTCTTCCGCAAGTGTCTGAAGACACACCTATTCCATCTAGCCGGCCTAGCATAACCCCCATTACTGACTCTTAGATAGTTTTAAATTTGGGTTTTTTAAATTCGGTTTTTAGCGCAGGGTCTATTAGAATAAGTTTTTTAAAATTTTATATGTTTTATATGTGTTTTAACATCCCTGTGCGCCGCCCTGGGTCCGTTTGGAGAAGGGCGGGGTATAAATTTAAATTAAAAAAAAAATATTGTAAAATACTATAAAAATTTCAATTAAAAAAAAAAAAAAGACTTCCAGGGTTGGGGCATTCACAACTTCTGGAGGCAAGTAGTTCCACTGATTAATTGTTCTAACTGTCAGGAAATTTCTCCTCACTTCTAAGTTGCTTCTCTCCTTGATTAGTTTCCACCCATTGTTTCTTGTTCTACCCTCAGGTGCTTTGGGGAATAGTTTGACTCCCTCTTCTTTGTGGCACCCTCTGAAATATCGGAAAATTGCTATCATGTCTCCCCTGGTCCTTCTTTTCATTAAACTAGACATACCCAGCTCCTGCAACCGTTCTTCATATGTTTAGTCTCCAGTCCCCTAATCATCTTGGTTGCTCTTCTCTGCACTCTTTCCAGAGTCTCCACGTCTTTTCTACAGCGTGGCGACCAAGACGTAGAAAAGAGTTGTTGTTCAATCTCTTCTTAAAAACCTCCAGTGTTGGAATATCCACAATTTCTGGAGGAAAGTTGTTCCACTGATTACTGTAATTGTTCTGGCAGAAAATTTCTCCTTAGCTCTAGGTTGCTTCTCTCCTTGATTAGTTTCCATCAATTGCCTCTTGTCCTGCCTCCAGATCTTCTCTAGGATGGATGGGGCCAACCATCTCCCCCTCTCCTCTCTTTTCCCTTTCATTTTTGCAGGCCTCCATGTCATTCCCTTGAATCGCCTCCTAAATGAGATTCTGATCCTGTTAACTTTGGGATCATGCAAAACATTCTGTGCAAAAACTGAAGAGGTCTTTGATCAGGCCCAAGTTATGCACACTTGGATTTATGGAGGGGCTCTGTTAGATGATGATTAGATCCCCACTTGTTACAAAATCCAGTAGGAGCTTTACTTCATTTTTGGGTCCTTCTGAGTGAGGTGCTGGATTTCTGCCCCCCTCCCCCATCCTATTCTAGTAGCATTAGTGGTAACAGTCTATGCCTATAAATAAATAAAATGTGATACCTTGCAATTATACAATTGTCTCAACAGGCTAGCTCAGGTTTTGCAGAAGTTCACTAGAGACCCTATCCTTGTTTATCCAGAGAATCTGAGGCACAGTCTGTGCAGGAGAATATAATTATTCTATGTTTGCATAGTAGCTAAATATAAGGCAAAGATTCCCCTCGCACCTATGTGCTAGTCGTTCCCGACCCTAGAGGGTGGTGCTTATCTCTGTTTCAAAGTCCGAAGACGTCTCTGTGGTCACGTGGCCTACATTTCTAAATGCTAAAGGCGCACGGAACGCTGTTTCCTTCCCACCAAAGGTGGTTCCTATTTTTCTACTTGCATTTTTACATGCTTTCAAACTGCTAGTTTGGCAGAAGCTGGGACAAGTAAAGGGAGCTCATGCCATTATGCGGCACTAGGGATTCGAACTACCAAACTGCCGACCTTTCTGATCGAAAAGCTCAGCTTCTTAGCTGTAGTTCCTGTGATTGTTCTGAACCATGAAACTGTTCTGTCTTAATATACCTCAAAGAACACATACAGGTAGACAGCAACTTAACTATTCTTTTAGTAACCACCCAGAATTACAATGGCATTGAAAAAAGTGACTTACAGTCGGTCCTTACACTTATGACTGTTGCAGGAGCCCCACAGTCACATGATCAAAATTTGGGTGCTTAGCAACCAACATGTATTTATGAAGGCTCCCAGGGTCACGTGATCATCATATGCAACCTTCCCAGCTGTATTTTGACAAGCAAAGTCAACGGGGGAAGCCTGACTCGCTTAACGGCTGTATGAGTCACTTAACTGCAGCGATTCGTTTAACAACTGTGGCAAAAAAAGTCATAACATGATGTGAAACTCACTTAATAACTGTGTTGCTTAGCAGTTGAAATTCTGGTCCGGCTGTAGTCCTAAATCAAGGACTAACTGGACAGGTAATCCTTGACTTGCAACTCCAAGTAAGTTATTCGATTACCAAATTGCTGAATTGCAGTCATAAATCATAGCAGTCATAACAGTGGTGGGTTCCGGGTCCCATTGCAACCAGTACGATGCAACGGGGCTGGGAGGCCACCACATGAACATGGGCAGCATGCACGCACATGCATGCAGACAGCACATGCATACTTACTGCCCGTGACGCTCCGCGATGCCTCTGCAATGCTCCAGCTGCTCGGCAGAGCATTGTGCAGGCGCTGTTCGCTCTGTGTGCATGCTCGGAAGCCCCGAACAGCTCAAATACCGGTAAGGAGGGCGGGCAGGTGGGTGGGCCCTCCGGAGTACCGTACTGGAATGGTACCTAGTGCTCCCGGCTGGCACTGGTACACGCATACCAGGGCATACCGGTCGTAACCCACCATTGAGTCATAAGTTAGTACCAACATGACTAGACCTGATTTTATGACAATTTTTACAACGGTCATTAAGAATCACATAGTATAAGTCCAAATCCACTTTCCTGTGTGTTTTTTAAATCAGAAACTAGCTGATAACCCGGTTTTGCCTGGGTATTTATTTATAGAGGGAAAATATCCGGACCAAATGTAATTTCTAATGTTGGATTTTCCCCCCTTTGTGGAGTACTGTGAAACAGTTACCATGACAACTTCTCTTGCTATACAGTAAAAGCCATTTTAAAGCACAACAGGCTGTATCTTAGCAGAACACACATACCAAGGGGGTGTTAGGAGTGTCTTACCCCTACAGTATTTTTTCCCAAAGAGTAAGTCCTCTGTGTACCAAGTTTGGTTGAAATTGTTCTAGGTGTTATGCTGGAACACCCCCACCCACTCACCGATTTTCATATGTATAGATCAGCAAAACACTCGCAAATTGTGGTCATGTGACCACAAGTCACTGCAACCAGTTGTAAATGTGAACCCAGTTACAAGAGCCTGAAATGCAGTCATGACCACAAGAGAGTGTGCTTGTGTGTGTGTGATATTTTCTAGTGAGCTGATGTGCTTTCTGAACTGTAAAGCAGCCTTTGAGGTTGTCAAAACTCTGAACAGACAGTCAGTCACAAGTTGAGGATTATCTGAACTACAGGTTGTAAATGGTTACAGGACAGCCTCTTGCAAGAATTTGTGAATGTAGTGTAAAACAGTAGAATAACCTCCTAACCCTCAAAATAGTATTGTCTCCAGTTGTGTGGGAGTCCAGTTCCCATAATCCCTAGATAATGGGCCATGCAGAATAAACTGAAGATCTATTGATAGGAGATCTCTCAGCAGTGGTACCCAAAGCAAATGTCGAAGCAAACCCCCCACCCCCAAAAAACCCACTCTGCTGCGAACTCTATGTGGCATCAGGAAGGGCATCTGGCCAATAAACGCCCAGCTTCATCCAGTCAATATAATACAATACAATAGCAGAGTTGGAAGGGACCTTGTAGGTCTTCTAGTCCAACCCCCTGCATAGGCTTATACCATTTCAGACAAATGGCTAGCCAACATCTTCTTAAAGACTTCCAGGGTTGGGGCATTCACAACTTCTGGAGGCAAGCTGTTCCAGAGGTTAATTGTTCTAACTGTCAGGAAATTTCTCCTTAGTTCTAAGTTGCTTCTCTCCTTGATTAGTTTCCACCCATTGCTTCTTGTCCTGCCCCCAGGTGCCTTGGAGAATAGTTTGACTCCCTCTTCTTTGTGGCACCCTCTGAGATATCGGAAGACTGCTATCATGTCTCCCCTGGTCCTTCTTTTCACCCCTACACTACCCCGAATTAAGGGATTAGAGAATCTTAAAAAGGTTGTTTGATATTATCATGGCGATGTTACAAATATGCCACTATTTTCATTTATGAAACCTGGAATATATCAGTTCGTAAAAAGCTGTCCCTATCAGAAGTGAACTTCCCTTGGTTTGGTTTGTTGTTGATTGCTACACAGTTTGCCAATATTGCTAGGTTAACCTTAATTGCTTCCCCTCTCCACTGACGCTCTCCCAAAATGCTGCTTGTTGACATTTTAACCCTGACCAACATCACCCTCCAACCCTACCTACCCACAGCCCCATCACTTACCACAGCTGCTGCTGTCTCCAGCCCCATGGAGCCCCAGCTGAGAATGAGGACCAGGAAACTCATGACAGTCATCCTGTTAGCACAAAAACAAAAACACAAACCCCATTCAGATGAGCACGTAGGTCAAGATGTGGAGTTTATGTTCTTTCTGGTAGCGTTCCATATCTTCAAAATCTTCACGGAGAGCAAAAGTGGTTTATTTTTATGTCCTGCTCTCTCCATGGCACAAATATGCCCTTTTAATCACTTTAAAAAAAGAAAGCTTTCTTAATAGCACAGTCTTCACCTCATCCCCAGTCTATTCCGATGGCTGCTTAAACTCATCAGGGTAAAGTAGTGCTTTCCATCTTTTCCCAGTAGAAGTCTTGCCATGGGAACAATCTAAGGTGCCCCATTCACGAAGATGATGACGATGATGCAGCCAGGAACTGCATCTATTTAATCTTCTATTCATTGAATGCAGCAGCTGAGGCCCATTTTGGATTGGGCTTCAGAAGAGATTGGATATCTGGTTTACGCAGATAGATCTGACTGACACTTTCCAAAGCACCAAGCAGGCATCACGTGGATTCACTGTATATAAAGATAATCCTTGACTTACTTACTTACTGATTTATATTTCATATTTCTAAACCACCCATTTCCCTCAACGAGAGGCTCTGGGTTGGTGTACACCAATAGGGAGTTGCTAACCAGTTTACTACCGCTTCACTTGTGCTCATGGTTGTGCAATGCTTCTGCACATGTAGAGAAGTGTCTGGGCGGGTGGGCTGAACCGGGACCCACCCCACCTCTGATGTACACTATCATATAAAATACAATATATTTTAAAACAAGTGTACTATATTAAAAGGTAATGGTTACCCTCGCACATATGTGCTAGTCATTCCCAACTCTAGGGGGTGATGCTCATCTCTGTTTCAAAGCCAAAGAGCCAGTAATGTCTGAAGACGTCTCCGTGGTCATGTGGCTGACATGACTAAATGCCGAAGGCACACGGAACACTGTTACCTTCCCACCAAAGGTGGTCCCTATTTCTCTACTTGCATTTTTACGTGCTTTCGATCTGCTAGGTTGGCAGAAGCTGGGACAAATAATGGGAGCTCACTCTGTTACGCAGCACTAGGGATTCGAACCACCGAACTGCCAACCTTTCTGATGACATGTTCAGTGTCTTAGCCACTGACCCACCACGTCCCTAATATTGTATTATGTTCATATTATTACTTGCTTTGTTTTTTAATGTATTGTAAATGGTTTTGAACTACAAATCATTTAAATATATAAATATTTATTTATTTAATCAAAGTGGTACCTATTTATGGCTATTTTGCTTCAAATAAATGCACTGATGTATAGTTAGAGCAGAATCATGAAAAAATTTGTGGCTTTTCCACATTGAAATACTTTCTGTGCTAAGTAGTATGGCTGGGGAATTCTGGGAGTTGAAGTCCACACATGTTGAAGTTGCCATGGTTGAGAAACACTGGGGTTAACCACTTATAATATTGAAATGTTCTCTAAAGGGATTAATTTAATTACAATTTTAAATGAATGTTTTATATTTATATGACATATTTTAAATGAGTGTTATTACTGTCTACAACAATATTGTACATCTTTTTTTCCCTCCATTTTGTTTTACAATGAAGCAATAAATGAGTCATAACATGTTACATAGGAAACTAATAATCCCAGCTACTAGCCTGAATTTTCCATATGAAAGAGTTTAGGACTCATATAAGTCAAACAAGCTAATGATATGTAATGGAGTCCAGAATTACAACAGTAAATCATTCCATTGACCCCAATGGACGTTTATGCCAGAAACCGGATGTAAATGCTGGTTTATGGGTTGTGGTGGTGGTGTTGAAATCATAAATTGCAGTCATGTGACTATGGGGCTCTAAGTGCCGATTGGTTGCTAAGTGCCCCAAAGGTGCTTTTTTCTGAACTGAAGAAGCTTCTCAGATGAGAATCAAAACATCTTCAAGGAAAAACAAAGCATCTTTGGGACAACCATGAGCTGGATGATTGAGAATCTACATGGACAATAGTGGTGGGTTTCAAATTTTTTTAGAACCTACTCTGTTGGTGTGGCCTATTTTGTGGGTGTGGCTTGGCAGTCATGTGACAGGGTGGGAGTGGCCACCTTTTAAAATGTGGTGAAACTCATTTAACAACGCTCTTGCTTAGCAACCAAAATTGTGGACTCAATTGTGATGATAAATTCTTTCTTTCTTTCTTTCTTTCTTTCTTTCTTTCTTTCTTTCTTTCTTTCTTTCTTTCTTTCTTTCTTTCTTTCTTTCTTTCTTTCTTTCTTTCTTTCCTTCCTTCCTTCCTTCCTTTCCTTTCCTTTCCTTCCCGTTGGGTCACTGGCAGCGGCGGGCCAGATTTACTTCCAGGTACGTTGGTGGAACCCCCTCTCACCGGTTCTCTAAATTTCACCAACCGGCTCTCGCGAGTAGGTGCGACCTTGCAGAAACCCACCACTGATGGACAAGTACCCAAAATGCAATCACATGACTATGGGGCTAGGCCTGGCTATCAGAATTTAAAATGAGGTTTGTTAATAGTCCTGGGGAGGTCTGTTGTAACTTCAAACTGTCATTAAGTGACCAATCATAAGTCAAGGACTACCTTAGGATATTGGCTTTCTAAAAGTCCAGTAAATAGGTTATTAAAATGTCTTCAATTCAAAAGACCAGGAAGCTTTCTTGACATATTATGCAAGGTCCTTCCTGCATCTTATCCTCCTCCCAGGTATTTTGGAATGTAGTCAGCTGGTCACCAAAAAACCCATGACCCATACTCAGAAATAGTCCTAGTGAAAAGTTTCTGGCTTGAAGCACTTCCATACCAATAACTTGTCAGATAGCAACTTCAAAGATGATTAAGTTCTCCCTCTCAGGTATTTACCCATCATCACACATGCTTCCCTATCATACTTTGGGTGGTTTACCCACTGGTTGATGACACAGGATGGGGACAGGGAGGAAGCTAAGGCAGTGTTTCTCAACCTTGGCGACTTTAAGTCCTGTGGACTTCAACTCCCAGAATTCCCCAGCCAGCACAGCTGGCTGGGGGATTCTGGAAGTTGAAGTTCATAGGACTTAAAGTCGCTAAGGTTGAGAAACACTGAGCTAAGGGGATCCAAACATTGTCCTGAAATTGTCCTGAAATAAAGCTTTAAGGATAAAAACACTTGAAGGCCATAACCAGATTAGCATTCCTTTGTCAGGAGAGAGAAAATTACAGGTGGTCCTTGATTTATGACCACAATTGAGCCCCACATTTCTGTTATTAAGTGAGTTTTGCCTCATTTTATGACCTTTCAAATCTCACCAGGCTCAAAGTTGACTCTGCCTTCCATGCTTCCGAGGTGGGTAAAATGAGGACTCAGATTATTGGGGGCAATAATAGGCTGACTCTGCAAACCACTTAGAGAGGGCTGTAAAAGCACTATGAAGCAGTATATAAGTAAGTGCTACTGCTATTGCTTTTTGCCAGGGTGGTTTAAGTGAATCACTGCAATTGTTATGTTAGTAAGACAGTTGTAAAGTGAATTTGGCTTCCCCATTTTCCTTGCTTGTCAGAAGTCGCAAATGGAGATCACATGACCCCAGGGCACTGCAACTGCCATGCATCAGACGCCAAGCGTCACAATTTTAATCACATGACTATGGGAGTCATACAACGGTCGTAAGTTGAAAGACAGTCTTTTTTCAGTAACCAATGTAATTTCAAATCGTCACTAAACAAACTGGTGTAAGGACTAACTGTACGATGGTACATTTTCTGCCAACTCACTCAGGGACTAAAGGAATGTACATTAACACAGCCAGGAGGAAGAGCCTCACCATTGTAGGGAAGGTCACACCACAATAAAAATTCGGTCTGAATTTAAAAACAGCTTTTGAACTGAAAGGCAGAATTCTGGATCCAAGGAGAGCTTTTTACACAATAGGCTGTGAATTTCAATACAATTTCTGTGACTGAGCTGATGAACGAGGCCTTCCTGTCAAGTGATGCCTGACTAAGACGGCACAAAGGAATGTTAACAATCACAATGATTGTAGTTGATGCTCAGCATAGCAACAAGACTGCAGGAGTGGGTTCAAGTACCGAAAGTGCAGGCAGGGCCACATCAGTATTGCCAAACATTGTACAGGTAGTCCTTGACTTACAACAGTGTGTTTAGTGACCATGTGAAGTTACAACGGCACTGAAAATGTGACTTATGATCCTTTTTCACACTTATGGACAGCTGCAGCATCCCTATGGCCATGTGATTTACATTTGGATGCTGAACAACGGGTTCGCATGTATGATGGTTGCAGTGTCCCAGGGGGGTCATGGGATTCCCTTTTGCAATCTTCTGACAAGGAAAGTCAATGGAGAAGCCCGATTCAATTGTTGGAAGAAACGTCCTTCTGGGTTCAGCTCCAAGTGGGGAAAAAGACACTGGAAACACGGAGGCTGCTTGGAAAGAAGGTTTAATGGTGGACAGGATCACATGGCTTGAGGTCCTGAAGAGAAAAGGGGGATTCCCATACTTCCAGATGTTGGGTGAAGAAGAAAAAGAGAAAGAAAGGCTGAAAGGTGTTGTGTCGACCCCACCTCTCTGTTTCCTGTTCCTGCGTAAGAAGTGTATTCTGATTGGCTGTCATACTCCCAGGGGTGGGGGATGGGGTATTAGATAACTTTGTAGGTTGTGTGCCTTTTGAGTCCCAAGCTTGGTGGAGTTCCCAGATGCCATGTGGTGAGTATCTGTAGAGGGTTAACCCTACCTTTGTTATGTAGACTAGCTCAGACCTTTTAATGGTCCATTGACAAAGGTGGGGGCTATTAAGAGTGAGTCTGTTTCCTGCCTAAAAACATGTTTCTCCATTTCTTAAACAGGGAAATATAACATTTTCCTTTTCAATATTTCCCAGGATATTTCATTTTTCTAGAAGAGGTGTGGGTGCTAACTTCCTACACACTTAACTTCACAACTGCAGTGATTCACTTAACAAATGCAGCAATAAAAGTTGTAAAATGAGGCAAAACCCACTTAACAAATTTCTCACTTTGCGACATACATTTTGGGCTCAGCTATGGTAGCAAGCCGAAGACTACCTGCATTCCGAGCCTTTTCCCATTTGAATCCACTCATGAGGCAAATTTGCCTCAACAGCCTACTTTTCCTCCTGTTACGTCCCTCTGATGTTCCCTGTGCCTTATCCCCAATCCATACCACAGCAGCCATCCTGCTCTTGTCATAAAATCACATTGTTTTTTTGAGGCTGTTTTAAGCTGGGCACAATCAAGTGCTCCACCAACCATTCTGCTAATGGTGGGGATGCTAGGAAATGGAATCAACCTGATTTTGATTGGGAAACTCAGGCTGATCTTGGCATACCCATTTCCCCCCTGGTTCCTAGATGCTGCCTGCTAAGGCCATGCTAGTTTCGCAGCATGAGAGCCCAGACCTTTCAAAATGGACTCTTGCTTATCTACCAGGCCTCTGAGTTCCAGTTCAGAGGCCTGCCAGGTAAACTATCAGCTATCTGGAGGCAGGTGGTTGTTGGCAGTAGGCGTTGTTTTTAAGAATCTCACAGTTGGCCAGCGCTCTTTGGGTGTTAAATATGGTTGGGGGGCTGTCTGGGTGCTTGAAAACAAGCTTGGTTAACAGCTGTTGAGGGGACAAGCGAGATTCTTCTGCTTTGCCACACACCCTCCCTGTTCAAGTGGGCCTGTTTTGAATGCAGTCATCAAAACACACAGAACCACGAGTGAGTTTTCACAGACAGCTAAACCACCGTTCTAACCATCTGTCAAAACTCACCGCCTTCCTAAGTCCCATACCGCATTTTGATGAAAGTGATTTGTAAAAGAGTTTTCCCCCCACCACTGGCTGTCTGAAAGGTGCTTTTTTGAAAGGCAAACTGGACTTTGTTTTTTCTTGAAGATGCTTTGCTTCTCATCTAAGAAGCTTCTTCAGTTCCACACCCATTTGAGCTATTCAAATGACCCTGAGAGCACAGATAAACCTTCAAGTGGCCTCAACAACTCCCAGAAAGTGTGCTAACGACCAGATGACTGCAAGGGAATATAAATCCTTCCACCCTCCACCATTCCGTCAGAACTGAAGAAGCTTCTTGGATGAGAAGTAAAATGTCTTCAAGGAAAAACAAATTCCAGTTTGCCTTTTGAAAATGCACCTCTGGGACAACTATGACCTGGACGGCTGAGAATCTCCCTAGATGTTTTTTCACGGGTGATGATATTTTTGGGATGGGAGGAACACAAATTCTGGGGAATCCATCAACCCTACAACACAGTGGCTTTATAAGCAGGTATGGTGGGCTGTGAGATCAGCAAGTTTTATATTGTATGAGTTTCTGCTGACTCATAAATAAAACTTTAACTCAGCAGTAGAGAATGGCCCTCTAGCTAAATCCATTTCCTCACCAGTGATTTATAACATTCTTCTACTGTCATTGTGCTGAGATAACAGTAATGAGGGCAGGCTTTATAACCGGTTAGGTTATATACTACAAGCTGCTGCAAATCACCAGGAAGGAATGGCTATTGTGTACTTTTTAAAAAAATGGCCTTGATATAGAATGCAATGAGGGAAAAAAAATTAAGGAAGAGGGAACAGGATATAATGACTTTATATCTCTAGGATATCAGATTGTGGAAGCCAGCTATAAGTTGGAAATTACATACTCCTGAACCAAGTTTTTTGGTCTCAGTGGCACAGCATACTAAACCCCGATTAGCTAAACTGAATTAACTTAATATCACAGGAGCCCAATTGGCTCAAAAAGGTTTGCATAATACACTGACAAACACATCTGGTGCAAGAATGGTTTCCTCTTATCTTTGCTAACGGTTTGGAACTGGGAGTGCGGGCGTGCTTGTGTGTGCTTGCTTTGCTCGCGCGCAGAACCTTCTGCGTATGCGCAGAGCAGTGGTGGGTTTCAAATTTTTTAGAACCTACTCTGTAGGTGTGGCCTATTTTGTGGGTGTGGCTTGACAGTCATGTGACAGGGTGGGAGTGACCACCTTTTAAAATGTGGTGAAACTCATTTAACAACGCTCTTGCTTAGCAACCAAAATTTTGGACTCAATTGTGATGATAAATTCTTTCTTTCTTTCTTTCTTTCTTTCTTTCTTTCTTTCTTTCTTTCTTTCTTTCTTTCTTTCTTTCTTTTTCTTTCCTTCCTTCCTTCCTTCCTTCCTTCCTTTCCTTTCCTTTCCTTCCCGTTGGGTCACTGGCAGCAGCGGGCCAGATTTACTTCTAGGTACGCCGGTGGAACCCCCTCTCACCGGTTCTCTAAATTTCACCAACCGGCTCTTGCGAGTAGGTGCTAGCCTGCAGAAACCCACCACTGGCGCAGAGCATCCATGATGATGTCAGGGAGGATGAGCAGAGCTTACCTCCGCTGCCACTATCAGTTCGCCCGTACCAGGGCGAATTGGGAGAACACCAGCTCTGATCTGGTGCAAACCCAGCATATATGAGGTACTTTGATGTACAAGATCTGGGTGGTAAGAAAATCTGAAGAATTATTGTAATTGGGTGGTATATAAATGTAACAAATCATTATGGTGGATTGTACGGTCAGACAGATGTCTAGACTGGATTTAGCAGTTTTAGTTCGTTTCCCAAGCACATGGGATAATTAGATCTTCTTGGATCTAAGTCCAACAAGTTAAAGGCATTTTTGCAGGCAGTAAGTTGTTACAAGTAAAGCTGCCTTTTGCAATTGACTGGTGGTGATTTTGTCAATACTATAAGTGCTCAAGTGATAAACCAGATATTTTGAGTTTGCACCTTTCATTATTGGTAAACAATAATGCAGCTGCTGGCCCAGATTGACCAGATTGCTCAGCCAGGACTTGTCTACTCAGTCCTGTAGCCCATTTGTTACCAGATGTCCAGGAGCTCCAATAACTAGCGCGGTCCTGTTATTATTAAATCTGCTATCTTGTGAGAGGATCCTTCTGCCTCCATCTATACCCTGTGGTATAGCTGTGAATAAATTGAATATTACAAAGTTATCTCTCCCCAGTTTGTAGAAAATTAAATTTATCAGTGTGACGCTTTAGGGCTGATTATACATCATCTCTGGATATCTTTATAATACCTCATTACCTGTCGTTATATTTGATAGCAAGCATTTCCTCTATCTGCCCAAAATCCCAAGGCATTGGTTATCTTTAAAAGAATTTGATTTATTCTTTTGCAGCCATAATTGGGATGGATAATAGAAGATCAACCTAAATCTCCCTTGAACTCGGACAGCCCTGATAAGTTTGCTGTTGCTTTGTGTCCCCGATTTCTGTGCCCAAATATGCCCACCAGGTGGTGCACTCACATGATTACCAGCCACTTGATCTGCTTTGCCAGTCCTAGCAAGGTGAGGAGACAGATGATAAGGTCCAAGAGCAGCAGTAAGATGTAGGCCAACCACCTGAGAGAGTTAGAGAGCAACAGAGTAAGTAAAACTGAAGAAGTGTTCTAACTGTTAGAAAATTTCTCTTTATTTCTAGACTGGATCTCTCTTTGATTACTTCCTATCCATTGCTTCTTCTGCTGATTTTAAGTGCTTTGGAGCAGGGGTCTCCAACCTTTGCAACTTTAAGTCTGAAGGACTTCAGCTCCCAGAATTCTCCAGACAGCAAGGTTGGAGACCCCTGCTTTGGAGAATAGGTTGCCTCACTCTTCTTTGTGGCAGCCGCTTAGATATTGGAAGACTGCTATAAGAGTCCATCTTCTTCCATCTATTTTGCCCTATTGTGGCATCTTTCATGCCCAAACCATTGTTGCCTCATTTTCAACCAGCATGCCATGTGCATCAACTCTCATTTCTTCTAGTCATCTCCACTTGGGTCAACTCAACCCACCTATGCATCCTTGAATTATATTTTCCTCTGTGCTCTTCTATTTTCCCAACTTCAGACTGAGATCAAACAATTATTATCTAAAGCAAAAAAAAAACTAAGATGGGCTCCTTCCTCTTCATGGACCAAAACTGACTGGACTGATGTTGAATTTTTCAGCAAACATGGAGATGAGGCAGGAGTCTCCACTGAAAGAATCAGGATGTTTTATGGACACAAATGTATAGATAACCATTATTGTCATGTTTTTGTTTTACCGTGGGCACCCTGGAACACATTAAAAATGAAATTCTGTTGCCTGCTTTCAAAAGTGTACACATACTGGTACACAGCACACATATACACATACTATCTACACACATACATCAGTGGTGAAATTCAATTTTTTTTACTACCAGTTCTGTGGGCGTGGCTTGGTGCGCGTGGCAGGGGAAGGATATTGCAAAATCTCCATTCCCACTCCACTCTGGGGCCAGCCAGAGGTGATATTTACCAGTTTTCCAAACTACTCAAAGTTTCTGCTACTGGTTCTCCAGAGCCTGTTAGAACCTGCTGGATTTCACCCCGAAACACACACACACACACACACACACACACACACACACACACATAGAATACATTAGAATAAAAGAGTTGCAAGGGACCTTAGAGGTCTTCTAGTCCAACCCCCTGCTTAGGCAGGAAACCCTGCACCACTTCAGACAAATGGTTATCCAACATCTTAAAACTTCCAGTGTTGGAGCATTCGCAACTTCTGGAGGCAAGCTGTTCCACTGATTAATTGTTCTAACTGTCAGGAAATTTCTCCTTATTTTTAAGTTGCTTCTCTTCTTGATTCCACCCATTGTTTCTTGTCCTACCCTCAGGTGCCTTGGAGAATAGTTTGACTCCCTCTTCTTTATGGCAACCCCTGAGATATTGGAACACTGTTATCATGCCACTTCTAGTTCTTCTTTTCATTAAACTAGACATACCCAGTTCCTGCAAATGCTCTTCATATGTTTTAGTCTCCAGTCCCCTAATCATCTTGGTTGCTCTTCTCTGCACTCTTTCTAGAGTCTCCATATCTTTTCTACAGCGTGGCGACCAAAACTGGATGCCGTATTCCAAGTGTGGCCTCACCAAGGGATTATAAAGTGGTATTAACACTTCACGTGATCTTGATTCTGTCCCTCTGTTTATGCAGCCTAGCTGCTGCACACACACACACACACACACACACACACACACACACACACACACACACACACACACACACCATTGTCCATTTTGAATACAGGGCTGAAAAAAGAAGCCTGAGAGTTCATAAGGTACTCTATACTCTATACTTGGTATTATATATGGAACCAAACTGTGGCCGAATTTGGATGTTCTGCTTCAGATACCATGAAGCCCCCTTCCAGAAGATAACAAGGGAAACAAGGCACAAAGAGGAGAAACCTATGGACCCTGCTCAAGAATCGCTTATGTCTTATGTCCTGGATAGACGGAAATGAATTGCCAATAATCTTCTCTGCCACCCTCACCACTCTCCGCACCGCCTTCCTGTCCCAAGCAGTAATGCTCCCAAACCAGACAGTAATGCAATGTGACAGGATGCTCTCGATCGTCCCTCTATAGAAAGTGCTAAGGACAGGGGAAGGAAGATGTACTTTTCTCATGTGATGCAGAAAATGCAGGTGCTGCTGTCCTCACTTCACCAGTGTGTTGCTGTTGAGCGACCAAGCCAGCCTACTCGTTAGCTGCACACCCAGAAATTTGATGCTGCTAACCACCTCCACCAGTGAATCATTAATAACCAGATGTGTGTGGCTGTGCCTGCCTTTTCTGAAATTGGCAATGGTCTCTTTAGTTTCCCCAAAGTTGAAAACAAGGCTGTTTTTCAACACTAGTTCACCAAACCCCTCCATCTTCTGTATGTGTGTATACAGCATATACCTGTATATACAGCATGCAGCCCTGATTTCCAGCACCCAGTCTTGGCTTTCAATTTTCCACTGAAACAGCTCCCTGTCTCAGCCACCTTGTGAGGCCAGTCCTAGTTTCTGCGACATTTCTTTCCTTAAGTTGGTTGCTATACTATTATCATATTCCCCCCCCCCCTCCACTAAATTATAGCATCTCCACAGCCTTGAATCTTACCGGTAGTCTTCCAAATAGCCAACTTGTTCTGCTAGGATGCTGGCTCCTCCACGGGCATCTTTCCAGAAGGGGATGCCATCCAAGGTCTGTGCTACTGCCTCAGCCTGGCGGCGTGTGTTCCGAACCACAGCCACCAGTTCAGTCCTCTGGGACAGCGTCTCCTCAAGCTGTGTCAGTTCCCCCCGTACTGTGGCTGAAAGAAGCGCCACAGTTTCAGAGACCTGTATGGGTGTAAGAAGAGGAACATGTTGAGGTACACCAGTGCTTCTCAATTATTTTCTGTCATGCCCCCCTAGGAAGAAGAAAACATTTCGCGCCCCCCGCGCGACTGTAAATAGTATCATCCGGGTCTAAAAGTCACACGGGCGGGTTTGGCTAATCAGGATAGAGCATCATGTCTATCCAATCGGGTCTGTTCTCCTCGAAAGGGAGGAGCATGCACAGTCACATGTACTGGCTTAATGCTCACTATCGATGCAAATGTCAGCAGCGGTAGCCCGATTTCTTTAGCAAGTTTGATTAATTGGGGCAGCGTTATGTTTCACAGGAGAAGGTCCTTGTCAGCATCTGACTGGATACAGAGACATAAACACGGGGCTTGGCTTGTTATGACAGTGTTTGCCGAGGTCAATCGCGCTCCCCTTTATGGAGCCTCGTGCCCCCCCTGGGGGCGCGCGCCCCACTATTTGAGAAGCACTGTGATACACCAAGAGGAAGAGAGTCATGTATATTATATGGTGGTGTGAGACATTCATGGTCTTGGCAGCAAACTGTAGATGTTTATGTACATCAGGGGTGTCAAACTCAAGGCCCATAGGGTACTTAGATCTGGCCCGCAGGGCCACCTTGGAAACAGCAAAGGACCATCCTGCGGTGCCTCTGCCACTGAAAATGGAGCTCTGTTTTTCCTGGCAGAGGGTTGCAGGAGGCAACCCTCTGCCCACAAAAACGGACATCGGAAGTCCGTTTTCTCCTGAAAATGGAGATCAGGAGCCTATTTTCGCTGGCAGAGTACTTGGGTCATCACAGGCGCCCCTGACAAGAGTGATGTCAAGATGGCCAAACCCACCCTGGCCATATCCACCCCACCCCACCAAGGTCAAACACAGCCCTGATGCGGCCCTCCATGAAATTGAGTTTGACACCCCTGAACTACATGAAAAAGTACATGAACAAGTTCACGGTAAAGTATCTTATTTGCCAAGTGTTCCTCCTTAACCAGATAGCTCACAGCCAAGCTGCTTCACAAGAATATACAATTTCCCTCCAGCCAGCCAACTTAAAAGCGGGGCAACCACCAAGAGCTTCTGATGAGCCACCATGATGAATTGATGCCCCCTAGAACAGAGGGACACATTGTGGCTGAAAATTGCACTTAAATGTAGGATTTGGCCTGCCAAAATCTCTCTGGAGAAAGGAAAGATTGCAAGATTGTCCCTATGTATTCCAAACAGTTGTTTTGTGTGTGAGAGCTGCTGCCTTGCTGTTGACTAGAGGTCATTGGATTCCATTGTGCTTAGAACTGCTAATCTTGCCTATACAGACTCTGACTGAGACACAGCTTTTAATCATTTTATATTTAATTTTTCTGGTTGTTTTTTTCTTCTTCTGTTTTTTATTTTTCCCTTCTACAACACATTACAGTCATTATATCAACATTTTTGTGTCATCATACCTGTACATGTACATATTATTTCGCTCCTATGTTTACACACCTTCACACACAGTTATATATATATATAATACTTGTGTTACAACACCCTGTTAAGCCCCAATTAAGGGAGGAAGCATACTGTTTTCCTTTTCTGCCTTTTGGCTCATCACCAGAGACCATCTAGACAGAAAGCTATGAGTTCTGTTGTGTAATTTTTTAATATGTGTGTTAGGTTTTTGAGCTGATCAATAAGAGAATCTGGTAGCATAATGGCTAAGGTTTCTGCCTAACATGTAATACAGCCCCGGTTCAAATCCCAGTAAAGGGTATGGCTAGCTGATGAGAGCTAAAAAGCTCGAAATAGATCTATCCTAGTCTCCCTGATTTATTTATTGATCAGCTCAAAAACTTAACACACACACACACATACTTTGTGTGTGTGTGTGTGTGTGTGTATATGTGTGTGTGTGTGTGTGTTAGTTTTATGAGCTGATCAATAAATTTAAATTTGAGAGACCAAGATAGATCTATTTCGAGCTTAGTAGCTCTCATCAGTTGGCCACACCCCACTGGGATTCGAACCGGGGCTGCAATGCATCCAAGGCAGAAGCCTAGCAATATAGCCTATCTGGCTCTACCCAATTGCATCAGCTAAGACAGGAGTATTTAGTATAGATAATTGTTTTTTTCACAACTTCCTGTTAGGGCCCCATTAAGGGAGGAGACATACTGTTTCCCTCTCTGCCTTTCGGCTCATCACCAGAGACCATCTAGACAGAGAACCATGAATTATGTTGTGTTAATTTTTTTAGATATGTGTGTTAGTTATTGCTCCTGGAAGCACCAAGCCGGAAGCACCAGCCTGAAGATGATGAATGAGACTTCATCAAAATGTCATGAAGATACTTCCAATTCTACGCGGGAGAAAACCCGAACAACCAAAGACCTACATACAAACACCCGCGAAAACCTCAGAAAACATATATATATATATAAATGTGTGTGTGTGTGTGTATATATATATATATGTGTGTGTGTGTGTGTGTGTGTGTGTTTTCGTACCATTTGTACCAGATGTTCCAAATTTCATAATATTCCGACTCTTCTTTGTCTTTTAATTTTAGTGTTAATTTGTGCATCTTTACACAATCCAAAATTTATTGTATCACTAATTCATCCGAGGGGGCATTATTTTGTTTCCAGCATTGGGCAAATGCTATTCTAGCTGTGATTAGTAGATGTGTTAATATGTACTTGATTTTCTTTGTATATTTCCCTTTTATTATTCCCAGCAGAAAGATTTCGGGTTTGTATTTTATTTGTTCTCCTGCAATTTCTTGCACCTATTTCCAAATTTTTGTCCAATATTTTTGTGTTTCCGGACAGGTCCAGCATATGTGATAAAAAGTCCCTTGTATTTTTTTACACTTCTAGCATGTCGGATTCATGTTTGGGTACATTTTAGCCAATCTCGTTGGTGGTAAATGCCAACGATAAAACATTTTGTACATATTTTCTTTGACCGTGTTAGCTTTTAATTTATGTTTCAAATTCTTTCCCAATCTGGTTGTTTCTGGTTGTTTTTTAAAGAGTAAGAAACGGTTTGATTGAAATCACCAGGGGAGTTTTCTTTAATTCTTTGAGAAAGAAAATTCTTGGAGAAAGAAAATTAACTACGAGTTGAAATATTTGTAACAAAAAGATTTTTTGGGGAATATACAACACTAGAGTGATGGTGAATATACAACACCAGACTTTAGAAAATTTTAAACATATTTAAGAGTTCAAATGAACTTGACTTAAGACTTTGAAATGAATTGAAAGGATCCTTTCTCATGGGAAAATGCCTAAGTTCATACTTCAAAATAACTGATAAGACATAGGTTGGACACTGGAGGGCACCAAATGCTATTTTAAAATACTTTTTTTTAAATGAATGGGTGCAGAATGTTTTCAAGTTATTTGCATTAATGGAAGAATTAGAAGTTATTATTGGATAAGAACAAACCCCGTTGAATAAAACTGAAATTGACGTGCAGGTGGATTCAGAACGGATAACAAGGAAGAGATGAAATGATGTATTTACAAATGAAACTCGATGACAGTTTAAGGATTAAAAAAGAGGTGCAAATATTAAATCAGAAGAGAGGTGTGGATTTTATTTACAAATGGGATTTGCTGACATTGCCACATTAGAATTGCAAAAGGGATTTGACAAAGACACCAGGAATTTTAGAAGAATATATACAAGGAGTATGAGAAAGCATGTGTTAAAAACTTCCTTTGAGGCATATAAAGATCATTGGGAGAAAGAATATATAATTTGTTTATTTGATCAATGTTAAAATAAAATGTTAAAATAATGAGATGCTATTTCTGGTTAAGTTTTATTTTACTCGAACTTGGAATTTCACATACAAGGTGTATCCTTCTGAATCCTTCCACCTTCAAAGATCAGGCAGATGGAACCTTCATGATAGTGTCCTTGCTACCTTGGCATTAGAATCCTCCTCTCTATCTTTTTTCAGATTCTTGCCCTTCTGGCTTCTTGGAGGTCTGTTTTGTTTTGTGGAGTAGAGGGTTAAGATTTTATTGCTGCATTCTCTAGGCTATTCAGAATTTCATTCTATCAGCTGCTCTTGCTTTATGAAGTTTTTTTTAATCAGATTTGATTGCTGTATGCTTTTTGTTCTTAAGTACTTTGGGAGGCAGCACAAAGGTTATAAATATTTTAAAATAAACAACCAAGAAAATTGCAAATAGATTTCCAACAGAATATCATTATTTACCTTCCCTGCAGTAGATGGCTGCAAAAGAATGTACTGTACCTATCACACTCTGTGGTCAAATAGGGAACCATGAAATCCAACTGGTTTAGTAGTCTTTAATGGGAAGCAACTGTGCCACACAATGTGCCCCAGAATCCTTTGCAACATGCAAAGTACTGTAGTGGGGTTTCCTCCGCAAATGAGTAAATATGAAAAAGACATTTGCTTTCGTTGGAAAGCGTATCAAACGTATGAAAATAAAATACAAGCTTAAACTGTCTATCCAGTAATCCGTGCATCGCTGATGATTCACAGGTTATGCAACTGCTTTTGGATTTTACTTGAGTCCATAGAAGAGAATATTTGTTGCTCAGAATTGAACTGTGGGGTTCCTTGATGTTCTCTTGCTTTCTTGCAGATACCAAGAACACTCCCACCAACACTGACATGGAAGTCACTGGTTTATGATATAACAGCCAGACTACTAACGCTTGATGATGTTGCCTAGCTTGGTAATGAAACATCTGCAAGAAAACAACCAAGCTCTGAGAGCACAAAGAACCTTATTTCATGAACGAAGGGGAATATATGTGTCCCAGGATAATATTGCAATGTTGCAGGATACAATCTGGGTTGGACACTGGTACCAGAGGTTTAGTCTTCTGAGCTTTCAGACTCGCACTGGAGCCCATCTTCAGAGAACAAATAAAATTTTTGGAGGAAAAGACTTCACTTATGACTAGGACATATCTTCAGTAGGACTTACCGGTAGAACATGCCTTCTGTCCTGTACATAGAAGAGAACTAAGTCGTATACTGCTTTTGTGTAGGGTACTTGGTGCTTTCTGAGGTTGGCTGTTTTCTTGCAGAAATTTCAACACCAAACTAGATGCAACCAAGATGATTAGGGGACTGGAGGCTAAAATAGGGAACCATGAAATCCAACTGGTTTAGTAGTCTTTAATGGGAAGCAACTGTGCCACATAATGTGCCCCAGAATCCTTTGCAACAGGCAAAGTACTGTAGTGGGGTTTTCTCCGCAAATGACTAAATATGAAAAAGACATTTGCTTTCGGTGGAAAGCGTATCAAACGTATGAAAATAAAATACAAGCTTAAACTGTCTATCCAGTTTTTAGCATTTTGGGTTATTAGCGCAGGGATAATTTGTTTAATTTGATTTTTATATATTTATAGATGTATTTATGTTTGTATGTTTTTTAATTCCCCTGTGCACTGCTCCGAGTCCCTTTGGGGAGAGGAAGCGGTCTATAAATTAAATTTTTATTATTATTATTATTATTATTATTATTATTATTATTATTATTATTATTATTATTATTATTATTATTACATATGAAGAACGGTTGCAGGAGCTGGGTATGTCTAGTTTGATGAAGAGAAGGACCAGGGGAGACATGATAGCAGTGTTCCGATATCTCAGAGGGTGCCACAAAGAAGAGGGAGTCAAACTATTCTCCAAGGCACCTGAGGGCAGAACAAGAAGCAATGGGTGGAAACTAATCAAGGAGAGAAGCAACTTAGAACTAAGGAGAAATTTCCTGACAGTCAGAACAATTAACCTCTGGAACAGCTTGCCTCCAGAAGTTATGAATGCCCCAACCCTGGAAGTCTTTAAGAAGATGTTAGATAGCCATTTGTCTGAAATGGTATAAGGTTCCTGCCCACGCAGGGGGTTGGACTAGAAGACCTACAAGGTCCCTTCCAACTCTGCTATTGTATTGTATAAACTAGGTAATATCATCAGTGCTAGAAGGGAGTGTGGTTTGCTCTTTTACTTGGTGATTCCTTGGTTAGACTATGATTTGCTGTTAGCTTGTTTTCTGAGTTGGTAGTTCCTTGACTGGAGTATTGTTTATGTCTTGTTTGTTGTCGGTCTATTGCTAATCTTGATGCTAATTCTGCTCATCTAGGCATTGAGCACCTAGTACATAAAAAGAGATCAACCCCCTCTCCCTTCCAGTTGATGATGATACCTAGTATGGTGATGAAATATCTGCAAGAAAACCACCAAGCTCAAAGAGCACCAAGGACCCCACCCCCACAAGGTCAATCTTGAGCTATACAGCTTTTGCTCTATTCACCCGCACACCAATACTTGTAAAATAATAAATAACCTTCTAGTAGCCATAAGGCATCACGCTAGCTGCCCTTGCAACATACATTAAGAGCCTATCAGATTCACAGTCAATATGTGAAACCTGAGTCAGGAGTCAACACATCTCACCCAGGGTTGTTGACAACTAATTTCAACCTTTGATTCATTTCTAGGATGTGAATATAAATGTGTTTTCAAGTTTCATCCGAGGACAAGGGGTTACATACAACATTCAGGGGTGGTTTCCTGTATTTCTTGCCCCCCTCCCCATTTGTTCACTTACCAGGCTGTCAATGGAGCTTAGCGTGTGGTTAGCATTGAGCAAGGAATATGTGACCTGGTATACTCCATCATTGGTCTCGCTGTTTCCATAGAAACCGATGCCGATCCCAGCGCTGTGACGGGTTTGGGATAAGCAAAATAAAAAAGAAAGAGAAATATATGAACATAAGGATTTAGAAACCTTGTAGCCTTGTTCCTTAAAGATGGGTATGTGCTTTTCTAAAAATGTTCACATCCTGGGTTTCTTTTTCCTGGCGTCACTGTCTCTTTATGCTATGTGAAATAATATTTAGATAAAGAAGACAATATACGTGCTGTAGTACTTCAAGCACTACCATGGGACATACAGGGAGTCCTCAACTTACGACCATAAGTGAGCCCACAATTCATGTTATGTAAGTGAGAAATTTGTTAGAACATAAGAACATAAGAACAGCCTTGCTGAAACAGGCCACAGCCCATCCAGTCCAGCATTCTGTCTCACACAGTGGCTCCCCATTTGCTTCAGGGTCTTCCCAAGCAGATGTCTTCACCTGCTTATGATTCCCTGCAAATGGCATTGAGAGACATCCTGCCTATCTCTCCAACCCGGAGGGTGTCCTTAGGCATCCATCATGATAGCCATGGATACCCTTGTTCTCCATGAACTCCTCTAATCCTTTCTTAAAGGTGTCGAGGCTGACAGCTGTCACCACTTCTTCTGGCAGGGAGTTCCATAGACCAGTGACCTTGTTAAGTGAGAGACCTTGTTCTGTGAGTTTTGCTCCATTTTACGACTTATCTTGCCACATTTGTTAAGTGATTCATTGCAATTGTTAAATTAGTAATACGGTTGTTAAGTGAATCTGGTTTCCCCACTGACTTTGCTTATCAGAAGGCCACAAAAGGGGATCAAATGTCCCTGGGACACTGCAGCTGCCATAAATATGAGTCAGTCACCAAGGATCCAAATGTAAATCACGTGGCCCTGGGAATGCTGCAACAGTCAAAAGTGTGAAAATGCTCATGTCATGTTTTTCAGTGCCATTATCATCTCTAACGGTCACCAAACAAACTGTTGTAATTTGAGGACTACCTGTATCTGATTGAATCTTCCTCTCCAAAATATTTCCCTATAGAATAAACTACATGGGCAGGGCCACACTGAGGCAGGATGAGGTAATTGCTTCAGGGAAGCTGTTCAGAAGCAGCTTAAAGGTCGTAGAGCAGTGGTTTTCAAACTTAGCAACTTTAAGATGGGTAGACTTCAACTCCCAGAATTCCCCAGCCAGCTATGCTGGAATTCTGGGAGTTGAAGTCCACCCATTTTGAAGTTGCTGAGTTTGAGAAACATTGCCATGTAAGGAAGTGATCAGTCGGGTATGATAGAGATTGCTGTCACATGATTATTGAGAAAGAATACCATTACAAATCCAGCTGAATATTAAATAACAAGGGGTACCATCTTATTCTGCCTCTCAGGAAGCAAAATGTCTTGGAAGCTTAGTAATTACCATTATATCAGGAGAAGAATGTCCTAGCCTTCTTACTGACATGCTCATTTTCTACCTGATGGGGTTTATTTGTTCCCACAGCATGGAATGATCCCCAGTTCCTCATATGACTCTAAATTGGTACCTCAGAAGCATAAGTTCATTAGGTGTGTGTCTTCATATTAGTATGGATGCCTGGCAATTCTCTTTGGCCTATAAAATCTTAAAATAAGCTGACCTGATTCACAGGTCTTCATTAAATACACAGACTGGATATAATTATCCATTCTAGTCCACACTTCACATATCTTGCAATCCTACAATACTCCTCCCCCACAACATTCTGTGATACCAAGTACTTATACAAGCCCATTGCATTACAAAACATCTATAAATGTGTACATTCTACACAAACGTATAAAGATCGGTATATGTAGGTATGCACAGACATCAAATCAAATGTGCCCTTACACAAAATGGTCAGAACAGTCTTCCTCAGAGGTACCAACTTATCTGCTTGGATTTAGGAAGAACTTTTATAAATTATATGTATTGGTTCTTAACTTGTTGGGTGGTATGAGTATTTTATAGATGTTTTATTGTGTTCATTGTAAACCACCTACAATTAACATGACCTGTCTTAAAATTTGTCTGATGGAATGGCACATAGCCAATCATCAGATGGTCAAAGTTAAAGCTAAATTTAAATATGAAAACTTAAAAGTCTTGGTCTATTGATTAATATAACAAATTAACAAATATCCTATATTCCATGTGAAAACTTAAGATCCTTTCCTTTTTTAAGGATGCCCAAGTTTTGTTTTTTCTTCCTATTTTACAGGCTACCAAACCATGATTAAAAAATAAATGCCTGTG
Organism: Rhabdophis nuchalis; assembly: GCA_039707465.1. Classification (NCBI taxonomy): domain Eukaryota; kingdom Metazoa; phylum Chordata; class Lepidosauria; order Squamata; family Natricidae; genus Rhabdophis; species Rhabdophis nuchalis. The sequence goes on along the minus strand of CM077647.1, from coordinate 152,174,657 downwards.
ATCCTACTAGGAGTTTCTCACATAAAATAGGCCGCTTGCAATAACAGCGTCTCCAGGAGGCAAAGGGGCAGCACTTCGACAGCATAAATCACTTTCTGATTCCTCTCAAGCAGCATGTTTAGCTTCTGAGGGGAAAGACAGCATCGTTCTTTCATCTCAGGTGGCAAAGAAGAAAAAGACACCGTATTTTCTGCCCAATCACATGCTAATTATATATTTATAGTTCTGAAAATATTTTATTTACATATTTGGAAACAGCACCTGTTTCTTTCCACTCTGGTCATTAATGAGGAGAAAAAAGGGTTAGATACACTTAGCAGATCTTTTCTTCGCTTGTGTCACATCTCTGTTTTGCATTCAGCCCTCTACCCAGGAATATTACTGGCTGAGTTGGAGATTCATTGCAGTAAAGCTAGTGTAAATCTAGTATGCTCCTTTTTAATCAACAATGCAGAGGTGGGAGATACATATTAAATTTGTTAGAAGGTCTACCAGGGAGGGAATACTGAGGGCGCAGAGAGAGGGTCCGTTAATTTACCAACAAAAGGAAGTTGCTATCTTGAAGCAGATCCCGAAAATGATTAGAGAGGTGAGGAGGAAATATTCCTTCTTATCTAAAAAATTGTTTAAACAGGGGATTTGGTTCAAGTGGGTGATGCCACAAGGGATGTTGGTGTTCTGGGAAGGAGGAAGAGTAAGGATTAAAACAGTTGCTGAGGCAGAAGCCTTTCTTAAAAAACATTCCTTAATCCTGGAGGATGAAACTGGAGGAGCAGAGGGGGCCATGGCCTCGCCCACTGGGGGTCAGGGAGGAGAACAAGAAGATACAATTGCTAAGAGACTTAGATCTAAAAAATGACTTTTTTAATGCAGTATAACTTTTGTTTGGATGTTTGTACACGATTGCTAGCATAGAATTTATAACGATGTATGCACTCCTATTCACCTTGTAGTATTATTGAAATAAGTATTATCTATCTTTTGTCAAGAAGCCCCGGAGGGGGCCAACGATCTCGACGTGAAAGTTCTCAAAATATTTCCTTATTTCACCTTATCCTACCCTACCTGAAAAAATTGTAAAACTCAATAAAACTTTTTCAATATAAAAAAAAAAACAATGCAGAGGTGGGTTCCTACCAGTTTGGCTGGGTTTGGCTCAACCGATAGTGGTATGCCAGCCTGGATCACAGAATCGGCAGCGATCCAGGCTGACCACGCCCCTGAACCGATTCCCCGGTCGCTGCTGTTGCTGTCGCCATCTTTTTTTTAATTCTGCGCATACACAGAACAATTTCCATTGAACTACACATGTGCATCCAGCGCATGCACATGTGCAAAGCGTGCACGAAAATGTACGCGCAAAGCATGCGCGCAAAGTGTGCCCACAAGCAAACTGGCAGTAACGCCAGCTTAACCCCATCCCGCAACAATGTAATATAGAAGTTTATAGTCATGTTTTCTCCTTTTTCCGTGCAAGAGTAAAACTAGAGTGTCTTCCTTTGGAAAGTGGGGCATTTAATATCCATGAAGACCTATGTTCCAGACCCCAAAGGATCTGTAATTCTGCAGCCAAAAAGTAATTATTTCTTTTTTGGGCAGGGAGGTGGGAACAGGAACAGAGGAAGGACACAATGGATCCCTTCACTTTTCTTCTTTCCCAGTTTTGACAGCTTGGCCAAGTGTGAAAACCACCCAGGACAATAACAACTCATCTACATGACGAGCATCTCTCTTCCCCTAGACTCTGCCTACCTCTTACATCTCCCACAATGGCAAGAGAGATGCTTGAGGAATTTGATCACTGACACAAGCTGATCTTATGCACACACTCCGAGCCAAATAGGCAGTCACGCTCCCCACTCTCTGAATTTTGCAATCAATTCTCTGTTCAAAGGAATATCAACATTTACTTTAAATGTATATTTTATGATATGCTCTGCTTAGAAATAAGTAACTTCAGAGAAAATATATTTAACAGACACATTTAAATGGGCCTTCAAATGTGAATTTCATGGAAGCTTTTTATAGACTGACAAAGTCGTACAGAAATGGGAATAATGAACATGCATGAGAATGAGATCATCTGAAATTCATCCCTCCCTTTTTTTGAAGTCTCTCTCTTCTTGTTTTGCAGTAATCTCTAGCTAAGTCCAATAAAGCTTTGGCTCTACTTATATTACACATACGGTTTTTTTTATGCCTTTAAACAGCTTCCACCTGGGAATAATAGCCTAGTTAAAATGACCTGATTCTCCATGAATAGCATCAAAGAGAAGAGGTATAGAAGATGACCTTGAAAATAGCCTCTTGTTGATCTTAATAGGTTCCCACACTTCTGTTCAGTAATTATACGCAAAATTATTATTTTTGTCTGTTGAATCTACACCCCCTTTGTTGGTTCCACCACTCTTGCCTGTGATGAGACCAGGCAAAGAATGGCAGTTTACTTGTGGTGGACTTTCATGGATGGGGTTTGGGAGCACATGGGAAGCAATCACTCATGCTTTTACCAAACTACAGCATCACCACGCCCCACCCAAAAAATAACTGAGCAAGAAAAAGGAGGGTTCTTCTTGAAACTGGGGAAAGAAGGAGTAAGGATGGCTTACAAAAAAGGAATCACATCAGATGAAACTGTACAGATGGAGAGAGAGGACCGGAAAGGAAATTAGGGAAGACCACAAATACGCACGAAGCAAACAGGAGCTGCCCCCACAACTACAGTCAGGCAAAACTGTCTAAGCTCCTTATGGCAGCTGGCAGGGATTGGGAGCGGATTTGGGGGGAGAGAGAGAGAGGAGAGAAGACAGAGAGAGAGAGAAGAGAGAGGAGAGAGGAGAGAAGAGAGAGAGAGAAGAGAGAGGGAGAGAGGGAGATAGAGCGAGAGAGCAAGAGAGAGCAAAACAGAGGAACAATGTACAGGAAAGACTCATCATCCTCTCATCCATTCCTTTCTATCATTTTGGATTGGTCCTGACAACCTGTGCTTGCTCACCCACTCCCCAGCTTGTTTCTTAACTGTAATTAGGAAGCATGCAGTTGGGTAATTATAGCCTTTCACAAAATGACACAAACACGCAGGAAACAGCTGCAACTGAAAGTATAGCGATTAGCTTGAGACGGACCAAAATACCATGTCTCTTTTCTTCAGTCTATCTTGGCTCCTCCTCCTCCTTCATCCCTGCATCCATCCTCCTAAGGCTGACCTATTCGGGTTCAGTCCATATCTCGTGATTTATTTGTGCTGTTTCTATAAGACACGCCTGCATTTTACATGGATTTTTTCCCACTTCTGGAGAAGTTCCATTGTAAATGCTCTCTTTCCATCCATTTGCACAATAAAAAGTAACTTTTCCATTAGCACAATGTGGACTTAGTTGCAAGCTAGCTTTTGTTCATTATGGACAAAAAGAAAGGCAACCTATAATCAAATCCAGAAGTATCATTTCTTGACTCCTCCAGCTTTCGGTCAAAGGATGATTTCCTGTGATTTAGGAAGAGCAGCCAAAAGAACCATCAGAATATTAAAGAAGAGCATATGCGTGTGCCCCCCCCCCCCACACACATGAGTCCTTTCCCCATTAAAGTAATGTTGAGTTAGAATTGGTGTGGGAAAACCGCTCCTTTCTTTTTCAATTTAGGGGAGATTGCACCTACAAATGTTGAATACCTTCCTAACCAACCATCCATTCCTAGTCAGCTCAATTTACGGCATTTGGAGCAGGACCAAGATTAGCCACTGGTGACTGAACCACTCATGTCATTTTTCCAAAGGCACCTGAGGAAGTTTCTCTGACTTCCCCATTTAGCCTACTCATGGGAGTACCCTGGGAGTTAGCTTTCTTTTCACGGATTCACCTGCTCAGCCTTTACCCATCATTCCTGTCATTTACTACATATCAATCCCAGCCATTCTCCTTTTCTCCCTCCCTCCCTCCCTCCCTCCCTCCCTCCCTCCCTCCCTCCCTCCCTCCCTCCCTCCCTCCTTCCATTCATGTATTTACCCTGCTCCCTCTGAGGTCCTTGCCCCCCAATCCTGTCTCTGAATCTTTCAGTCACACCAGGCCCTCTTTTTCCCTTTCTCCCTAAATCTTGTTTCTATGACAACCACCTCCCTCCTCCTCCTCCTCCTTTCACAGCCAGGCAGGGCGGGAGAGAAGCGGTGTCATTCTCATGATAATCAAGCTTTTTTCTTTAGACTGGAGGCAGTTCCCAGACTCGGGGTGTGGGGGGGATAAAAAGCTTTTGGGGTGAGAAGGGGAGAGATCCCTGGCTTCCATCCTATGCTCCTCTCTCTTTGCAAAGAAATTGGGAATCTTAAGTTCCCATCCCACGCTCCCACCAACCTTCTAGAATTTATTCCAGCATGGCTCGATGATATATTTGGAATCATCTCACAGAACTTTGGATTTGTTCAGAAATCTGATGTGAATGGGGAAAAACGTGACCTCCATCTCTTCCAAAGGTGGGTTCCTACTGGTTCGGACTGGTTCTATCAAGTAGGTAGCAACTTGGCCAGACACGCACCTGAACCAATTCTATCCTCAGTGGCACCACCTTGATTTTCTGTTCTGCACATGCGCAGAACAATCCTCATTGAAAAAATGTAATTCCCCCCCCCTTTTTTTTTAATTTTTCGGGCACCGAACCAGTAGTAATGCTGGCAGAAACCCACCCCTGATCTCTTTCCATCTCTCAGTTTCTCACACAGCAGCATCAAACTCCATCCCACCTCAGGAAGTTCAAATGAATAGACAGTAGAAGGCAGAAGAAGAGATCACATAGTGTTTTCCCTCATCATTAATAGGGTTCTCTCCTCCCACCTAATGAGAAGGAAGGACTCCCTGGGGAAGAGCCTAATGCTGGGGAAGAATGAGGGCAAAAGAAGAAGGGGATGACAGAGAATGTGGTGGCTGGATGGAGTTACCGAAGCATTTGGCATGAGCTTGAATGGACTCCAGAAGATGGTAGAGGACAGGAAGGCCTGGAGGAACCTTGGCCATAGAGTTGTGATGGGTCAGACATGACTTCACAAATAACAACAACGACTCCTCCCAGTTGCCTCTTTTGCAAAAGGCACAACCACAAAAAAAGCCCTGACTTTGTTCTACATATTTAATGATTCCACCTCTGGAGGGTAAGGAAGATAACCCTTGATGGAGATAGGCAAGAGTTGTACCTGGGCAAAAAATGGTAAATCATTTTTAAGTCCAGGACAGACAGATAACATTCAAAAGTGGCTTGAACAAAAGCCCTCCACCTTAATTCACTGAACTTTAAGGAGGAGGAGGATACAATCAGACTTATAAGAATTCTATTATAGTAAGTTAATTTCAACAAAGGTGATTTTAGCCTTTTTGCAGAGTTGCTTTCTTGGTGTGGTTCATCCTGTGGGGCTGTCACCACCAGAAGAGGGAAGCAGCTTCACTCTATTTGCACAACCTGGGATGGACAGATCCTAAACCATCATTATGGATGCAAAAGATCTTGACTGCAAGTTCATCATTCTCAAGGATGTATAACCATTTTTTCCACAACTGTTACATTTCTATCCTTCTGTCCTCAATATCTTACCCATAACCTGTCCCAGCATTGCCAGAAAAGGAGACTTTTTCTTCGTTGAACATCTTAGGATGGCCTTTCATTCTTATGTTTAAGATGGCATGGAGCAACATTTAAGTGCATTCATTTGAGATATTTCGGGAGATAGGACTTAGATGTAGGAGGATGACAAGGCAAAGCATGGCGGAGTGGTCAAACACGTCATCAGACTCAAGTCCCTTCACATCCACAAAGGAACTAAGTCCAGCCTACCTTGAATTCCATTGACTCTGATCTACCACCAATTCGTTTTAACCATTAGTAGTTCAGATTCTTGTAGAGAGCTTTAGCGTATAATAAAATCATCTATACCAGTGATGTCAAACTTGATTTCATTGAGGGCCGCATCAGGGTTATGTTTGGCCTCGGGTGCCGGGGTGGGTGTGGCCAGGGTGGGTGTGGCCAGTTTGATGTCATCCATGTCGGAGGCATCTGTGGTGGTCTCAGCACTCTGCCAGTGAAAACGGGCTCCCAAGCTCAGTTTTTGGCTGTGATGGCTTCCTGAAAGGGAGTTTGGGAGGGCTGCATACAGCGTTCACAAACTTTGTTTTCACTGGCAGAGGCACTGCGAGCCAGATTCTAGCATCCTGTGGGCCAGTTTCCAGACCCACAGGATCTGTTTCCTGGACAGCCCGCAGGCCAGATCCAAGCACCCTGTGGGCTGGATGCAGCCCGTGGGCCTTGAGTTTGACACTCCTGATCTATACATTCATCTGAACTGCCCAGTCCTGATTTCCTGCACTTGGTGGTATTCTCTATTAGCATGTGCCCTAAGTCCTACATAACATCTTGAATAATTATTGGATCTGAATCTTTCTTCAGTAGATCTTCATACTCTTTACAGCATTAAGAGATACTGCGATAGTTTTATATATGCTCTTTTCTTTAGGAGCTATACAGCATTGTCTTCTCCGGTTTACCCCAGATCATTAATCCTTTGAGGTAGATTGGGATCAGATAGAGTATAACTGGCCCAAAGACACCCATTAAGTTCCATGGTTGAGGGTGGACTTTGATCTAGGTCTCTCCTGACCTAATCCATGTTTATCTAGGGCCAGCAAAATACACATTCAAAGTACTTCTCAGCCTTAAGCTAGTCTATAACTGAATCATGGTTTGTTAAATATGTTACCTCTAAACCAGGGGTAGTCAACCTTTTTATACCTACTGCCCACTTCCGTATCTCTGTTAGTAGTAAAATTTTCTAACCACCCACCGGTTCCACAGTTATGGTGATTTATAAAGTAGGGAAGTCAATTAAATTAAAAAAAGGAAAGTGCTTTAGTTTCGGACAAAACCCCTACAGCTCACCATGAAAGCTGGAACGCCCACTAGTGGGCAGTAGGGACCATGTTGACTACCATCATCAATAAATGACTTATAACCCACCCCCTATGCTGCACTTTAGATAGCATGGATTATCTAAGAATCTGATCAGTAACCCTTTGGAATAATGGATCACACTGGTTCTTTTTGATCTCATCTGTATATGATGATCCTTTGGTTTGGCCTCAATCAGATGTTCTTATATGGTGTACAACTTCCATCTATCTGGATAGACTGGTTCCTGCATTCCTCAAAACACACTTCTTGACTCCCAATCCTAATTCACAAAATGCCTCTACCGATTCAGAAAACCAAGCGACTCTGGTCCTTTCCTTTGAACCAGTGCTGTTCAGATTAATGAACAAATAATCGTTCATGGCTCCAGGAAGATTTCTGCACTGCAATGGATGGCATCTGGCTGATGAACTATCTCTGACCATCTGGCTATTTCTCCCTCGGCTAAATGAATAAAGGTCTTTATGCTAAATATATTTCCTAGCCACCTGGCTTTTTGGTACAATGCACTCCAAAGAGCAAGAGAATTGCATAGCTCATCCATCCACACAGAGTAAGACTTCTATGAACAGGGGTCTTACTATACAAACGTCTGGGGCTATCTATCGCAAAGATACACATTTTAGGATATCACTATATTGCAACCTTAAAGGTGGAACTTCAGGGTGGCGTGTACTGCATATCTTTCTAATTTTTAGCCCATCCATCCACATAAAAAACACTTGCCTGATTTTTCATGGGTTGGTTTTTCAAAAAGGGGTAGAATTGGTACTTTCACATTACAATCCAGTACAATCTGCAAATGGGCCAAACAGTTTGGCTCCTCCCACATTGAGATCTGGAGAAGGATTTGGAAGGGCACATGATTACGTAGATTTTCCTGTTTGGTCTGGAACTAAGACGAGAGCTCATTATTAGCAAGAGAAAGAGGAAAAAATGCCCCCGCTCATTTTCATGTGGGTAATTGGTTATTTCATGGGTAGCTGGAGAGATAAACTTGGGGTGGGAGGAAGGAATGATGAATGAAGTGTTGTGACATTATGTTTCTTTCATACTTGCAGGGAACATCACAACACAAATATAAATATGCAGAATTCTTTTGTCATTCTGTCATCATCATCACCACCATCAGTTTGTAGCAGACATCATTAGGACAATGGTAACGCAAATCTTACTTTAATCTTCATGCAGGTTTGAAAATACAGGTCGTTCTCAACTTATGACTACAGTTGAGCCCAACATTTCTGTTGCTAAGTGATCTAGTTGTTGTGAGTTTTGCCCCATTTTATGATCTTTCTTGCATAGTTGTTAAATGAACCACTGCAGTTGTTAAGTGAGTAACACGGTTGTTTTAGTGAATCTAGCTCCCCCCACTGACTTTGCTTGTCAAAAGGTCCGAGAAAGGTGACCACGTGACTCCAGGACCCTGCAACCATCATAAATATGTGTCATTTGCGAAGTGTCCAAATGTGGGATGCTGCAAGGGCCGTGACTGTCATTTTTTCAACATTGTTGAAACTTTGAATGGTCACTAAGTGAACTGTTGTAAATCGAGGACTACCTGTATCCTGGTTGAGATTTGAAGAGCTGATGTTAATCAATATGAATATTACTGGGTCAAATGGACAAGGACTTCATCTGCTGCTTTAAGAATTAAAAATAATTATCACATAAGATGATGTTCTCCTGAAGCAGTTAATATTAGCCCAAGAAACCTCTGAGCTTTTGAAATGTACCTACTCCTGACCCAGTTGAAAAATTTAAAATGTTCCTCTTCAAATACGTACCTTTATCTTCGTTACTTTTTTACACCTAAGCTGATTATTCATGGAAGGCTTGACACCTTCAGTGAATTATAACAGGATGGCCAATGGCAGAGAAAGGAAAGCATTCTTGTTATGTGAAGAGCTGAAGAGGACAGAAAAATGCGGTAGATGCTACCTGCAGGGAAAAATCCACTTATTGAATTTCCCTTTTTTTAACACCATGGATAAAAATCAGATGGAGGCTGGTAGCACCTTTTCAGACTATCATATTTTATTAAAAGATTTGCCTGCCTCGGATGAATGATCTACAGCTCGCAAAGTTTTAGATTAATAAAATGTGTTGGCTTGAAACTTTGCTATCAGATTCCTCCTGGGTTTTGGCTATTGAAGACTAACACTGCTTTCTTTCTACTGTGACCATTATTAAAGGTGCAGGCAAGTAATTTTATTTTGCTCCAGGACAATTACATTAAAACATTTCAAGAGTTTTTCTAGAAGCGTTTTAGATAAAACATATAAACATTTTTATTATAATATCTGTCAAAACCAGATCAGGCCAAATAAACCTGATTTCATTCTTTGACAAAGTGATTAAAGTAGTGGATCAGTGAAAGGCTGTGGGCATACTACACTTAGATTTCAGTAAAGCATTTGATAACATAGACCACAAACTACTTCTGGGTAAGCTAGAAAAATGTGAGAGAGCAAAACCATCAGTTGGATTTGTAACTGGCTGACACATCATACTCAAGGTGTAGTTCTCAAAAGACCTATATCAATATGGAGGGAAGTAAGCAGTGGGGTACCCCAGGATTCTGTTTTAGGCCCAGTATGCTTGAATATCTTCATAAATGATCTAGGCCTGTGATGGCGAACCTATGGCACGGGTGCCACAGGTGGCATGTGGAGGGCAGCGCAAGGCGTTGCCCTGTCAGCTCCAGTGTGCACATGTGTGCTAGCCAGCTGATTTAGGCCTTCTTTTGAGGCCGTTTTTCACACTCTGGAGGCTTCAGGGAAGCTTCTGAAGCTTCTGGAGGTGGGGGGGGGGAGGCTGTCTTCACCCGCCTCAGGCTCCTAGAAAGCCTCTGGAGCCTGGGGTGGGTGACAAAAGCATGCCAAAAGTAGGGGGTCATGCACATAGCATTATGGGTGTGGCACACCCACATACGATCCCCCTGCGCTCCCCCCACTTTTGGCACGCAAGCCAAAAAAGGTTAGCCATCACTGATCTAGGCATGTCCGCTCCAGAGCGCATATGCACACTGGCCATTTTGGCATTCATTTTACCCATTTTTCACCCTCCAGACGCTTTAGGAGGCTTCCCTGAAGCCTCCAGAGGGCAAAAAAAGCCCCTGCGGGCATTCCCGAAGTTGGAAAGTGGGTGGTTTCCAACCTCCGGAGGGCCTCAGGGGGGCAGGGGAGGCCGTTTTCGCCCTCCCCAGAGTTCTAGAAAGTCTCTGGAGCCTGGGAATGGAGAAAAACAGGTCCACCATGTCATCGTGCACCAAAAGCGGGGTGGGAGAGTGAGGGTCGCACATGCGTGCACGGGGGAGGCATGCGCAAACATGACCTCCCCCGTTCCCCCTGCTGTTGGCACGCAATGGCAAAAAGGTTAGCCATCATTGCCCTAGAAAATAGAAGGAAGGATCTTATAATAGAGAGGATATAAACATGTTGGAATCTTTAGTATCACTCTGACAACAGAGGCTTTGAGTTGTTGCTGTACTAAACTGGATTTATTTTTATTAAGCTTTGATGAAAAAATAATAATTTTTTCATGTATGGCCCCAGCCATAATTTGGCTGGGGCGATACAGCATGCAAAAACCACACATCATGCCTTAGAAAGTGGGATAACTAGATTCACACAGTATGTCAGCTCAAGCAGTATCCCTTGTTTAGCAATGATATACCAATCTATTCTCTGGCTGGATTCTTACATCAGACCACCTAACGTGGTTTCTTTGCTTTTGATTTAGTGTATTATATCAATTTAACCACAGTGGCATGTACAATAAATGTTATCCGCATAACAAAATGTCTGCTGCAAGCTATTGCCGTGGGAACCATATTCTAGCATATAATGAAGCACTAATATGGTAACAATGGGAATTGCAGAAGGATAAAACCCTTCTATATATGAGAACATCCTTATAGCTTTATCAAATGGAACCAGCAGTTGCTTCGGTAAGAGGCCAGTTATAAATCAGTCACGCTCCACTAGCAGGAAACCGATAATGCTACATTAAAAGAGAATTACCAAAGGAGTACTTATGTTTCTGGTATTTCTTTAGTAATTAAGTAGTATTAATAAGGATTCAAGATATCATGCTAAACAATTTATAATGGAAAGAACTTCAAAGCTATTAAAGTAGGATAATAATAATGATATAAAGAAGTACAGATTTGTCCTAGTTAGAACTAGATAAAAATATACGTAGTGATCTGGTGACATTTACCCATGATTAAATGATCCCCACTTTATTCAATTAACACTATTGCCTGTTTTCAGGATACTCTAATCATAAATTAACCACAGGGCTAGCATCACATAACCCAGGTGGAAATAGCAATAGCAATCACAATTATTTATTTTTTATTTATTTTATTAAATTTATACCCCGCCCTTCTCCTTGTTAGGACCCAGGGCGGCGCACAGGCATTATTAAAACCACAAAATACAAAATCGATTAAAATATATTAAATTATTGGACCCGTGCTAAAAACCCATTTTAAAACCATACCAAATTAATTTTAATTTTAAAAGTCAGAAGTAGGGGCTATCCTAGGCCGGCTTGTTGGAATAGATACGTCTTAAGACGTTGGCGGAAGAGGCGGAGGTCCGAGATAGTGCGAAGGTCGGGGGGTAGGTCGTTCCAGAGGGCCGGGCCCGCCACAGAGAAGGCCCTTACCCTGGGTGTCGCCAGCCGGCATTGCCCCGCTGACGGCACCCGGAGAAGACCCTCTCTGTGGGAGCGGATCGGACGAAGGGATGTATGGGGCAGGAGACGGTCTCGTATATAGCTAGGCCCCGAGCCATGGAGCGATTTAAAGATGGTCATCAGCACCTTGAAGCGCACTCGAAAGGCCACAGGCAGCCAGTGCAGCTCGCGCAGGAGAGGTGTTACGTGGGTTTGCCTTGAGGCACCCATAATCACCCGCGCGGCCGCATTCTGTACTAACTGTAGCTTTCGAGTGCACCTCAAGGGGAGCCCCATGTAGAGAGTGTTACAGTAATCCAGCCGGGATGTCACAAGCGCTTGAGTGACTGTGCGAAGGGCTCCCCGGTCCAGTAAGGGGCGCAACTGGCGTATCAGGCGTACCTGATAGAACGTCCCCCTGGCCACGGCCATCACATGGTCCTCCATGGACAGCCGCGAATCCAGGAGGACGCCCAAGTTGCGCGCCCTCTCCACGGGGGCCAGTTGTTCGCCCCCAATGGCCAGTGTTGGACTTATCTGGCTGAACCGGGGTGCCGGAAACCACAGCCACTCGGTCTTGGACGGGTTGAGTCTGAGTTTGTTACTACCCATCCAGATCCGTACGGCCTCCAGACACCGGGACAGCACCTCGACGGCATCGTTGGGGTGGTTTGGGGTGGATATGTACAGCTGAGTGTCATCAGCGTACAGATGGTATTCCACCCCAAAACCACGGATGATCTCGCCCAGCGGCTTCATGTAGGTGTTAAACAGGAGTGGCGAGAGGACCGACCCCTGAGGGACCCCACATGTGAGTGGCCTCGGGGACGACCTCTGCCCTCCTGCCAACACCCATTGCGACCGACCAGAGAGGTAAGACGAGAACCACCGTAGGACGGTGCCTCTCAGCCCCAACCCCCCCAATCGGTGCAATAAGATACCATGGTCGATGGTATCAAAAGCCGCTGAGAGGTCTAATAGGACAAGGATAGAGGAACAACCTCTATCCCGTGCCCTCCAGAGATCATCTACCAACGCGACCAATGCCGTTTCGGTGCTGTGACCGGGCCGGAAGCCGGACTGGCGCGGGTCTAGATAATCAACTTCCTCCAGATGTCGGGGAAACTGTTGAGCCACCACACTCTCAACAACCTTCACTAAAAAGTGAAGGTTGGAGACGGGACGATAGTTCTCTAATAAAGCTGGATCCAGGGATGGTTTCTTGAGGAGGGGCCTCACCACCGCCTCTTTCAAAACGGTGGGCAAGTGCCCCTCACTCAGAGATGAATTCACAATGCCCTGGAGCCAGCCTCGTGTCACCTCCCAGGATGCCAGTACAAGCCAGGAGGGACACAGGTCCAATAAACATGTGGTGGCTCTAAGGTTCCTCCGCAACCTGTCCATATCCTCGGTAGTAACAAAGTCAAACTCCTCCCAAGGTGTAATCTCAAGACCAACGCTGGACGCCTCGACTGGACCACAAGTGGAGGGCAACTCGTTCCGAATCTGAGTGATTTTGTCCTGCAGGAATACTCCAAATTCCTCTGCTCGACCCTGCAGAGGGGCTTCCCGCGGCCTCAGATGAAGGAGGGAGCGGGTCACCCCAAACAGGGCGGCAGGCATATTATTAGACATATTATACCGCTCCACAATGCTTTACAGCAGGGGTCTCCAACCTTTGCAACTTTAAGTCTGAAGGACTTCAGCTCCCAGACTTCTCCAGCCAGCTTTGCTGGCTGGAGAATTCTGGGAGCTGAAGTCCTTCAGACTTAAAGTTGCAAAGGTTGGAGACCCCTGCTTTACAGCATTCTCTGGTTTACAGCATTCTCTGAGCAGTTTACAATGTCAGCGTATTTACCCCAACAAGCTGGGTCCTCATTTTACCAACTCTGGAAGGATGGAAGGCTTAGCTGGTCAGGATCGAACTCCTGGCAGTGGGCAGAGTTAGGCAAAGCCAGCTGGGAAAGCCGCAAATGGCAATCACATGACCCAAAAGATGTTGCAACCATCATAAACACCTGCCAGTTGCTAAGCACCCAAAATTTGATTCTGTGACTGTGAGGATGCTGCGATGGTCATAAGTGCAAGGACCAGTCACAAGTCATTTTTTTTCAGTACCATTGTAACCTTGAATGATTTACTTTGTCAGCTGCATTGTAGCCTAGTGTAGTAAATGCATTCAATAAAGTTTTGTAAAACAAGTTTCTGTTACATGAGTCAAGCAATTCTTTGAGAATAATCAGAGAATATTGCAGTACAAGTATGTTCCTTCTAGTCCTTTTAGGATTACACATCACCTTAAAATACAGGTAGTCCTCGATTTATGACCAGAATTGAGCTCAGAATTGATGTTGCTAAATGAGAAATGTGTTTTTGTCCCATTTTACGACTTTTCTTGCCAGATTTGTTAGTGGATCATTGCAGTTGTTAAATTAGTAACATGGTTGTTAAATGAATCTGGCTTTCCCATTGATTTTGTTTGTCAGATGGTTGCAAAAGATGATCACGTGTCACTGAAACTGTCATAAACATGAACCAGTTGCAAAGCATCTGAACGTAAATCACATGACCATGGGAATGCTGCAATGGTCATAGAGGTGAAAAATGGTCATAAGTTACTTTTTCAGTGCTGTTGTAACTTTGAACAGTCACTAAGTGAACTGTTATAGGTCAAGGACTAAAGGTAGTTTAAAATATGGAGTGCAGTGATTTGCTTAACATAATAATGTTCTGGTAATAAAGCAAGACATTGGTTGAGTTCATTCAATATACTGTATATACCCATGGTTAACTTGTCTTATGCTTTATTAAACTGACCTAATTACCAGTTCATATAACACAATGAACCTTAAAATAACTAATTAGCCAATTACTCCTTTGCCTACTATGTCGTGCTATGTCTGCATGCTGATTATTGTATTGTTTATACAGCTTATCATACTGCCAACCACTATGGTTTCTCAGCAGTTTAGAAAAAACATTAACCTAAATCTGAAATATTAAAAATGATTCAAAGCAACAATTTAAAACAACTGAAATTAGCCAATAAAATCAACTATTTAAAAAGCCTGCTTAAAAACATGTGGTTTCAGGATATTTAATTGGGAGTCCCATCTCAGCAGCATAAGCATTTCAAGAAGGGCATCTATAGAGAAAGCTGGACTCTGTCTAGTCATAAAATAAGGATCTGGCAACCATAGGCAAATCTCAGATTCTCTCAAGTCTTAAAAGAGTTTGGAAGTTCTATAGGTCTTTGAAGGTGATAAAGTTGCACTTTATGTTTCATTCTGAACAGATTGACTTTTGGCACTGATGTAACATAGTTCCTTTGAGCTCTTCCGGGACCAACTTGGACACTGAGTTCTAATGGAAAGTGAATCACATCAAGAAGATATCATTGGAGGATTAATATCACCTTGGTGTTTAATAATGTACAGGTAGTCCTTGACATAAAACAGTTCGTTTAGTCACTTTCAAAGTTACAAAGTGACCTATGACCATTTTTCATGCTTATGACTGATGTAATATCCCCATGATCAGACGGTCAAAATTTCAACACTTGGAAACTGGCATGTACTTATTACGGTTGCACTTTCTAGATTTTCTGTTTTTTCTTTGAAGACGTTTCACTTTTCATCCAAGAAGCTTCTTTAGCTTTGACTGGATGGTGGGGAATCAGAGTCAGACCAGTAAGAGCTGAAGAAGCTTCTTGCATGAGAAGCAAAACGTCTTCAAAGAAAAATCAGAAAGTCCACTTGCATCTTGAAAAAAGCACCTTTGGGACAACCATGACCTGGATGACTGAGAATCTCCATAGATTTTAACCTGGTAAGCTCCAGACACTTGGCATGCAACTTCCAATGTCCCATGCCATAAACCAGCTGCCTTTGAAGATTGAATACAGGTAGTCCTTAACTTACGACCACAACTGAGCCCAACATTTCTATTGCTAAGCAATAAGATTTGTTAAGTAAATTTTGTCCCATTTTGCAGCCTTTCTTGCCATGGTTGTTAACTGAATCACTACCCTTGTTAAGTTAGTAATATGATTGTTAAGTGAATTTAGCATCTCCATTGACTTTGATTGTCAGAAAGTCACAAAAGGCTTGACACCGGGACACTGCGACTGTCATAAATATGACATTAAGTTGCAAAGCATCTTAATTTTGATCACATGACTACAGGATGCTACAACAGTGGTAAGTGTGAAAAACAGTCATAAGTCATTTTTTTCAGTGCCATTGTAACTTAGAACGGCCACTAAACAAACTGTTTAGGTAAATCGAGGAGTACCTGTATTGAAGAATGAATATTGTTGTAGCTAAATACATTTAGAGGAATCAGTCTGGGAAAATATACCATGTTTCCCCCAAAATAAGAGAGGGTCTTATTTTCTTTTGACCCCCGAAATAAGCACTTGGCCTTATTTTCGGGAGGTCTTATTATTTTTGAGATGCAGGAGGCAGCGAGCATGGTCACCTCATGGCTGCTGCTGTGTTGCAATATTTTCGGGGGACGGTTTATTGTTAGCACATCCGCTCAAAAGCCCAATTGGGTTTATTATCTGGGGAGGCCTTATTTTTGAGGAAACAGGGCATTTTATGAACTTCCAAATCCATAACAGTCTGGATCTTCTGCTCCTGCTTAAATTCTCCCTATATCTATGCCACAGCTAACCCATTTATTAAATTAGTACAGCTAAGCTACTGTCTTGGCAGCAGAAAATTCCATTTATCTGAAAAGAGCAAGAAGAAAACCAAGGATATGAATTGTTTTAGGATGAAATATTTAGCTGATATTTCTACCCACTCGGTTCTACAGGCAGAATGTCCTAACCTCACCTCTGAACTCATGACAACCTTGAGCTTGTTCTCCTGTTCAAAACAATCAGATTCTGAAATAAACTCAGGAGGGCATAAAACCCAATTCAACAGCCTCCAATGAAAAGCAGCAATGGAAAAGTCTTAGTTTGAATAGAGGAATATGAAGGGGTCTTTTCTTCTCTGTCTCTCTCTTTCAGTTTTCTAACCCAGGGGTCCCCAACCCCCGGGCCGCGGACCGGTGCCGGTCCGTGGCTGGATGGGAGCCGGGCCGCAGGGCTAGAGAGGAGGAGGAGGGAGGAGGAGGCAGCCCCCTGAGCACAGCGCGCGGGAGAACGCAGGCGCGGCTGTTCGCGCCTTTGGAGTGTGCCTCTTCCTCCACCCTCGTCGACGGAAGGATTCCTGGACGCCGCCGGACCGGCCACCGATTCCCTCCCCTGCTGGCATGCCGGCCACTCATTTTCTTCCAGGGACTGCGGAGGCTCTGCGGGCTGGGGAGGGAACTGGCGGGTTGCTCCGGCGGCGCACAGGAGTCCCTCCGTCGACGAGGGTGGAGGAAGAGCCCCCACCATCCTCCTGCGTTCTCCTGTGCGCACTGCCCAATGGGCTGCCCCCCTCCCTCCTCCTCCTCTCCAGCCCGGCTCCTATCCAGCCACGGAGCCTGAACGAGCGAACGAGCGACCAAGCGTGGCAGGCGGGATGAGGAGGCTGGGGGGCGGGGGGACGGGACGACGATGACGACGACAGACACACATAGAGAGACAGAGGGAGGGAGGGAGAGAAAGATAGACAGAGACACAGAAGGAGTGATTGAATGAATGCAAGACAGACAGACACACGCACACACACACACACACAGAGTGACAGAAATGGGCGGATGAAGGAGAGACACAGAGAAAGAAAGAAAAAAGTGGGAGAGAGAAAGACAGACAGAGAGAAAGAGACAGAAAGGAAAGAAAGAGACAGGAAAAGATACAGAAAGAGGGAAAGAGAAAGAAATAGAGAGAAAGGGAAAGAGAGAAAGAAAGAAATAGCGAGAGAAAAAAAGAGGGACAGAGACAAAGTAAGAGAAAGAAAGAGAGAGAGAGAAAGAAAGAAAGAACTTATGACCACAGTTGAGGCCAAAAGTTTGGTTGCTAACCAAGATCATTGTTAAGTGAGTTTCACATTTTCAAAGTTGGCCACGCCCACCCAGTCACATGACTGCTGAGCCCCTCAGCCGGTCCGCAGAATTTTCTTTAAAATGAAACCGGTCCCTGGTGAAAAAAAGGTTGGGGACCCCTGTTCTAACCCTTCCCCCATCTGTTATTTCTTTTTTCTACAATAGTGGAGAAAACAGTTCCTGGGGTAGAAATAGTTGTGGAAAAAGAACTAAAGAAGAAGAAGAAAGATTCAAAGATTAGGATTACTTTGAAAACTTCTAACTCCATGGGTTTCTAGTTTCAGGGCTGTTCATATTTCTAAAAAGAAAAACCTATTTAGGATAAGAATTCCTCTCTTCTCTCATCTAATGTCTGGCTTGTTGTGACTGTCTGTCTTATTTTTTAATGCAATTTCTGAATGGCTAAGAAAGCATCTCTTTTAAGGTCACCCATAACTCTAAGCTAAGACTTTTCTTATAACCATGATTTGTTATCAGAGTTGGGTTTCACATAATTTTACCACCGGGTCGCTGCGCACTGAAACTGTGAGCACATGTGTGTGCATGCTTGCTTCATGAGCATTCTTGCCTTCCACACATGTGCATGACCTTCTGTGAATGTGCTTTGCTCGTGCACACAACTTGTACGCATACGTGCAGCTTAGAAAATGTGGCTAAATAGGATGGCAGGTTGCCACTACTGATTCTCCCGAACTGGTCTGAACCGGCTGAATATACCACCACTGTTTATTATTAAAATCACAATGCAGGTAGTCTTCAACTTGCAACAGTTCATTTAGTGACTGTTCAAAGTCACAATGGCACTGAAAAAAAAGTGACCGTTTTCCACACTTACGACTGTTGCAGCATCCCCATGGCCGTGTGATCAAAATTCAGGTGCTTGGCAAATAATTCATATTTACGACAGTTGCAGTGTCTTGTGATCAGCTTTTGTGATCTTCTGACAAGCAAAGTCAAAGGGAGAAGGCAGATTCAATTAACCGTAGTACTGAATTAACAACTGCAGTGATTCATTTAAGAACTGTGGCAAGAAACGTCGTAAAATGGTGGCAAAACTCACTTAGCAAATGTTTCATCTAGCAACATAAATTTTGGGCTCAAGTGTAGTCGTAAATTGAGGACTACCTGTAGACAGAGTCATACATAATGCCCAACTATTTAAGTGTGGTTCATAAATTGCAAGCAAACTAGTATAGATTCATGAGGATCATTGAAACCATTCAAAACTCTTAAGCTTCCCTGAGAAAAAAAGAAAGAGAGAGGGAGGGAGGGAGGGAGGGAGGGAGGGAGAGAGAGAGAGAGAAAGAGACAAGTATTTCTCTTTTTAATGTTGTGGCTTCTCCCATTGTGATGGAAAAGAGTGGCCCAAATCCTTCCCTTTGCCGCAATCCTTCCCTTCTTGCAGAATTTAGGCCCTTTCTTGTTATTAGGCTGCCAGTAGTAAATATCCTCAGCTCACCCGGCCTTGAACCAGGATCACAGGCTGCCATTCATGAGAGTGACTAGCAAACAGCCTTACTGGTAAGGTGAAGGTAACAAAGTGCGATTAGCATAAACGGGGGCAGAGTGGATGCAAAAGGCCTGGTCCATAAGGCTAAAGCCGGCTCTTAGGACGCCCCTAGCAACAGCTTTTGTTCTCCGCTCCATGGGCCGATCCTGCCTCCATTGTCAAAGCTCTTTACAGTGGGAAGGATTTGGAAGGATTGTGTGGTGGGGCAGAATGTCTTTAAGCAATCCGTCCCCATCCACCCTTAGCCTACCCCAACTGGGACCAAGGAAGTAGACAGAGGCACCATTGTTCCCGCCATGAATGGGCCCAGCCTCCTCATGAATGGCTGCCTTATTTTTATGGTTGCTGGGCTTGTTCCCAAAGCGGCTGGGAATGGACCCCAATACGACCCTTGTCAAATCAGGACAGGGATGGGGTGTTGAGGGAGGGAAAGGGGGTAGAGGACAGAAGCTAGGCTTTTTTCTGTTTGAAAAATGGGGGGGTGGGGAGTTAAAAAAAATCCCCTCACAGTTTTCCCTCCAGAGATGGAGAAGGAGTGAAGGAAAAGATGGTAGATTTGGTGATGGAATTGGGGGTTAGTTCAATCTCTCTCTCTCTCTCTCTCTCTCTCTCTCTCTCTCTCTCTCTCTCTCTCTCTCTCTCTCTCTCTCTCTCTCTCTCTCACACACACACACACACACACACACACACACACACACAGAGGTCTCTGAGGGAGATACAGGGAGACTGCTTGCCAAGTTTTCCTGCTGAACCAATTTGGGCCAAACGATTGAGGCAAGTATTGTGGTATCACACAATCGTTGACAGCTTGTACCCTCCCAACTATGCAGGGTTCTGCCTCCCGCAGCTCATTGTTGGCTGTTACAGGATGTAATGTCCCACACTTTTTAAAGAGTCCCAGATCGGGAAAGGAAGGCTCATATAATAGCCCAAGGGATGTTCTGAACAAAAGTTGCTCCCACCAGACCAAATATGTTTCCCATCTCGGCCCATTTAGTTTGCTTGTCTTACACGTTGCTACAGTTTCCAAAAGTTTGCAAAGGGAAAAGGAGGAAGACGTTGGTGGCAATGAATGATAGCCATTTGTCTGAAATGGTATAAAGTTCCTGCCCACGCAGGGGGTTGGACTAGAAGACCTACAAGGTCCCTTCCAACTCTGCTATTGTATTGTATTGTAAGATAGGTGGGCTTCAACTCCCAGAATTCCCCAGCCAACTTGTAATGATCTGAAAAATGTAGATTCAAGGATCTTCAGTGGTTTTAGCCTTCCTTTTGCTTAATTGGCAAGGTCTAATTAGTTCTGGATCTTTTTTTTTTCTTTATGTGGACACTCAGAGTCACAAAGGTGCAATGGGCAGCCATATAATTATGGTCGTAAACTGAAGACTACCTGCGCAGTCAATGAGGCTACAATCTAAGAATGGAGACTCCCAAGTTCTTTGGCATATGCAAATGTTCCCTTTTTGATGGTTTTTGGGAAGAGAGTGGCTTCATAAAACACAGGTTAGGAAGGAAAGGCTAGGAGTGAGGATTCTATGACAGGATTCACAGATTCCAATTTATTGAACAAGCTACAATCGGCTATCATGTTACACGCTTAACCAAATTCAAACAATTCTGATATGATTAAGTGCTACATATGGCTCAATCAAAAAGTGTTCCTAGAAACAGTGTATATGTGGCAGAGAAAAGGCATATGCTGTCATACCGTTTCTCAACCTTGGCAGGTTTAAGATGTGTGGACTTCAGTTTCCAGAATTCCTCAGCCAGCCAAGCTAACTGGGGAATTCTGGGAGTTATAGTCCACACTTTTTAAAGTTGCCAAGATTGAGAAATTCTGTGGTAGTGCCCTCCACTGCCTGTAATTCAACACTGTATGTTGGCTATCAATGGGCAGATTAACTTCAATTTCTTTGGCTGTTTCAGAATTAGGCCCTAAAAGGTAGTCCTTGATTTACAACCCCAAATTGGGCTAGAATTTCCATTACAAAGTAAGACAGTTGTTAAGTGAGTCATGCACCACCACAGACTGAATTTTAAATTGCTCCAAATTGATTTTAATTAGCGGGTAATTTTTAGGGAATGTTTTAGCACAGGACACTTTAATTTAATCTGATTTTATTATTTGTAGTCTTATTTATTATATGTTTGCTTTTACTTATGTGTTGTATTACTGTTTTTTAACCTTCTGTGCGCCGCCCTGAGTCCCCTCGGGGAGATAGGGGTGGTATAAAAATCAAATCAAATCAAAAAATCAAATGCCTTATTTTATGACCTTTTTGTCATACTTGATAAGCAAATCATTGCAGTTATTAAGTGAATCGTGCAGCTGTTAAGTGAATCTGGCTTTCCACATTGTCTTTGCTTGTTGGAAGCTGGCTAGGAAAGTTGCAAATGGCAGTCATATGGTCCCGAGATTCTGCATTCATCCTAAATCCACGACAACTATTTGAATTTAGATCATGTGACCGTGGGGATGCTGCAACGGTCATAAATACAAGAAGCCGGTTGTAATTCCCCTTTCTTCAGTGCCACTGTATTTTCAAACTGCCACTAAAGAAATCTTTGTAAGTCAAGGACTGTCTATACTACATACTGCTTTTAGCATTTCACTTCATTTTCTCATATCTCGGGGTAGGCTGCTATGGGTTCACCTAGTTTCAGGAGAACCCATAGTTAACATTATGGCTGGTTCAGAAAACCTCCAAATCTCACACCTGGCTGGCCTCTCCCCCGTCTCCCCCCCTCCATTATCTCCCCCCTCCCAGGACTCTCAATGCAGCCTGTTTTGGATGTGATGTAAGTGCAGGGCCCAGGCGGAGGCTCAGGGAGGGGAAAAATGGGCCTCCTGAAAGTTCTGGAAGGCTGGAAACAGGTCCCTTTCTGGCCTCCGGAGGGCCCAGAAGCTTGGGGAAAGCCTCTGGAGCCTGGAGAAGGTGAAACACCACCACCACCACCGCTGCCACCGTGGCGCAGGAGGCCGACTAGGCCACGCCCACCATGGCCACGCCCACCCAGCAATCAGGCAGAGAACCCGCTGCTGAAATTTTTGAAGCCCACCCCTGCTCCTATCCCTGTCCTCTGTGTACAGATGATCAGGATATGCTTTAATATTACTTATTTTTCTAATTTCAACAACCTCTTGAAACCTGAAAGAGTGGTGGTGGTGGGAAGATGGGATAAACTTGACTTCTAGTCTGAAAGCATATAAATATATTACAAGTTGGCTATAAAACTAACACCATGCTGCTTCCCTTCTGCCCACTAATGTCTGTTCAGCGAATGTGTTTTGCGTTGTTACTATTTTGTAGTAAGTACAACACGCTCCATTTGGAGCTTAAACATTCTGTTAAGACATCCGCCAGCTTCTCAGAAGCGAAGCTGTTATGACCCCCTTTTACTAGCAGGCTCTCCTTGGGAAAACTCTGCAGAAAAAGCTGCTGGGGTGGGGGTGGGGAATGAATGGCAGAGCGAAGGGGGAAAAGAGGAACTTTTAAGCAGTTTTCCTTTGTGTGAGAACAAAGTGTTAAAACAGGGATTGTAACAGATCTCTCCCCCACCCCAAGATGAGTCCTTCCTTTCACCTTCATTCATTTCGAAATTGACAAAAATACATGCAGGATGTCCGTTCCGTCATCAGTTTTGATGGTTGGCCATGTGTGTGTGTGTGTGTGTGTGTGTGCCCTACACCTTTCATTCTTTAAAAGAGGGATGCATCTATAGGTATCGTTATTCACGCTAAGCATTCACTGATTATTATTATTATTTTAAAGCACGGCGCGTTTTATAAAGACGATGCTATCTGTAGCGGGCTGTGACGGAGCAAAACTGACAGGGGCAGCAGAAGGATGTTGTGACGCAAATCCTGTCTTTGGGAGTTTTCCTGCCAGGGTCTGGCACAGATGTGTAAGTTAAGCATCCTGATGCATGTTTAATCCCCTGTCTCTCCTGGTCCCACCTGAGGACATCCGGAGTTGCAAAGGTGGAACAGGGGATGATAGGAAAGAAAAAAACGACAGCTCAATTCAGATAACTGAATTCAAGTACAGCAAGAAGAGGACAAGAGCTCTTCCTTGGCTGTTCTACTATTCCAGGAATATTGTGTCTATCTCTGGCCTACCTGTTACAGATCTACAACAGTGGTGGGTTTCAAATTTTTTAGAACCTACTCTGTAGGTGTGGCCTACTTTGTGGGCGTGGCTTGGCAGTCATGTGACAGGGTGGGAGTGGCCACATTTTAAAATGTGGTGAAACTCATTTAACAACCCTCTTGCTTAGCAACCAAAATTTTGGACTCAATTGTGATGATAAATTCTTTCTTTCTTTCTTTCTTTCTTTCTTTCTTTCTTTCTTTCTTTCTTTCTTTCTTTCTTTCTTTCTTTCCTTCCTTCCTTCCTTTCTTCCTTTCCTTTCCTTTCCTTTCCTTCCTGTTGGGTCACTGGCAGCGGCGGGCCAGATTTACTTCCAGGTACGCCGGTGAAACCCCCTCTCACCGGTTCTCTAAATTTCACCAACCGGCTCTCGTGAGTAGGTGCGAGCCTGCAGAAACCCACCACTGATCTACAACCTCTGCCAATATGGCAGACTCCTCCTTTTTACCTTTCCAGCTCTGAAGACCACGTTTTTGATGTAGAAATGATGGAATGCAGATGAGGATTTCAAACCTTTGCCTTAGAGCACAGCTAAGCTCCCCCCCCCACCAGTGTGTGTGTGTGTGTGTGTGTGTGTGAGAGAGAGAGAGGGGGGGGGAGGGAAGGAAGCTGAAGGGGGACAGCAGTAGAAACAAGTGAAATTGGGGACTGGTTTGCAGAGAGTGCAAGACCTGGAATAACAAGTACACAAAGGGGCCTGGTGAGGATGTGATGGAATAGGGAGAATGGGACACAATTTCTTATTCTGAATGGAACAAGAGGCTCATTGTGGCTTCATTTCAGGGGGGAGGGGAACGGGGAGGGGGGAGATGATGGGAGATGAATAAGAGATGGGAGAGAACCACCAGAGGCTTGAAAGAAACAGAGAAACCAATAATATTCTAGACAGTAGATGTCTGGAGGGGGTGGATATTGTGGAACTGGGCTTTGTAGCTTTTCTCTCAGAGAAGCAACCATAGAATTCCCACGCAAGCCACTTTTACGGCGACTTAGCTGCCAATGGATACGTGCACCTTACTTAGTTTCTTCTAGCCTGCGCTGCTAAATTAACCAGGAATTTAATCTTGCCCTATTGACTGAACCAGCGTGATTGAACCGTTGCTTTATAAACCAAAATAAAATCTTGTTATGCATGACTGGCTTGTAAAGGACGCCAGAATCTAAGAAGCTGAGCTTGGCTGAGTGCGGTAGATTGATGCATGCATTGAGGAGCAATGTCTTGTGCGTGACCCTTATTTGTGAAATCATTACCTTGGCAAAGGATTAGAGCGTCCTTCCTTCATCTAAAGTCAAGACTTCTTTTTCAGTTGAGCTCAGCTGCTGGTGACTTCATGGCCGTTCCCATCTAGCTGTCTTGGCAGCAGTATGGAAAGGGTGTCACTGCCTTTTTCCATTTTCCAGTCTATACCAAAGCCCTGGGATTCTTTGGCGAACTCCCATTCAAATGCTAACTGGATCTAAGCTCGAGCAAAATTGACCAGATGCTGCCAACTGGCTGTTATCCCCAATCTATTACTCGCCAATGTTTTAGACCGTAGTTCCCCTTTTCTTTGATCATTATCCTTAATGACTGTCTGGGATCTTGAGATTACTTAAAAACTAGGTAGTTTTAAGAAAGAAATTGTATCTTTGATAACTCTTGGTAGTACCAGTAGTCCTCGACTTACAACCATTTGTTTAGTGACTGTTTGAAATTACAATGTCACTGTCTTCACACAACCAGTGCAGCATCTCCAGGGTCACATGATCAAAATTGGCAATTGGCAATTGCCCAATAATTGCAAAGGTCTTAATTCCATGTAATTGTCCCTTGTGACCTTCCCATCTGGCTTCCGACAAGCAAAATCAGTGGGTTTAGTTAATGAGCGTGTGATTCACTCAGCAGTGATTTGGTTAACAACCATTGCAAAAAAGGTCATAAAATCAAATGCAGCTCACTTAACAACTGCCTTGCTTAGCAATGGAAATTCTGGTCCCGACTGCAATTATGAGGCAAGGACTACCTGTAACAGAATATCAGAGTTGGAAGGGACCTTGGAGGTCTTCTAATCCAACCTCTTGCTCAAGCAAGAGACCCTATACCCTTGATGGTGAACCTATGGCACACGTGCCATGGGTGGCATGTGGAACCATTTATGAGGGCACTCTGGAGGCTTCTCTGATAAGTCTCCTGAATCTTCCGGAGGGAGAAAAAGTCAATTCCCGAATTTCCAGTTTGCGGGTTGGGCCGTTTTCACTCTCCCCAGGCTCCAAGAAATCCGTGTGCACATAAGTGGGGCAGTGGGGGGCTCACATGTGCATGCGCAGGAAGCATGGCACAGGGGGGCATTAAATTATGGGAGTGGGCATGCGGGTATGCATGATAGCATGTGCTCTTATGGTTTTGGTACCCGAGGCAAAAAAGGGTCACCATCACTGCCCTATACCATTTCAGACAAACAGTTGTTCAATCTCTTCTTAAAAACCTCCAGGTGTTAGAGTGCCCACAAGCAATGCCACCCTCTGGAAATTCTTAGATGGAACCACTAATATATGTACACTCCCTGAATAGTTAATTTCGTCGGATAATCAACTGTCATAATAGCTATGGAACTGACCCTATAATTTTCTATATGCAATTCCCCTCAATTAAAACGGTTGGTTGGTTGGTTCAGATGAGCTTTTTTTGCATCTTAATGACTTGAAGATAGGTGGGCTTCACCTCCCAGAATTCCCCAGCTAGTATGGAGGATTCTGGGAATTGAAATCCAACATTTATTTAAGAATAACCTTCCCTAAATTCATGTCCTTTCGATGTGTTGGGAATACAACTCCCAGAATTCCCTGGCCAAAACGTCTTTATTTGTGCTATTTAGAAATTATGGGAACAGTCCTGAAACATCTGGAGGCCATTAGTTTGGAAAAGGCTGTTTTAGACGTGGGAAATGGAGCATAAGACCTTTCTGTCCGAACAAGGTGAGAAGGCTGTCTAATAAGTGAAATGCGACCTCCGTGCTCTAAGACTGAAAGTGAAAGTATGCTGGAAAGAGTAGGGATTTGTAGTCACCAGGTGGGATCTTACCAACACCTCAAGTCACTTGATCCAGAGCCTAAAGACTCCAATACAGGTAGTCCTTGCCTTACAACCACAATTGAATCCAAAGTTTCCATTGCTAAATAAGACAGTTGTTAAGTGAGTTTTGCCCCATTTAACAACCTTTCTTGCAGCAGTTTGTTAAGTGAGTTGGTGCAGTTGTTAAGTTTGTAACACGGCTAAGTGAATTTGGCTTCCCCGAGACATTGCAACTGTCCCCAATGCATGCCAGTTGCTAAGCGGCTGAATTTTGACCCCGGGGATGGTGCAACAGGTCATAAACATGATACAGTCATGTCACTTTTTTCAGCGCCATTGCACCTTTGAATGGTCACTAAGCGAATGGTTGCAAATCAAGGACTACCTAGATAGATCTTTACATCTGTCGGAAATTATTTTAAAGCCGAATTAAGTTGGGCATTGCAAACGTGTCTTGAGGGTTAAACCAGTCGGTTTTGCTAACGCTGAACCTGTTTCAATGCCTGCTGGCCTATTTCATAGAAAATGACATTTCTAGCCTAGAAGTGACAGCTATTAGAGAACAGGAATCTTCCTTTACCAGCAGATGATAACCGCAGCCACACAGCTCCAGGTGACACAGCAAACCCTTTGTGTCTTCGTCTCCTCCTCATCTTCATTACTGCAGCAGCAAAAACGGATCAGGTAGACGCAGATAAGAACTAGACTGATGGCAAAGCACAAACCCGAGACGCTGGCCAGAAACAGAAGTGCCTAAAGAATGAATAGAGATTTAAAAAAAATAAAACTAAGTAGCTTTCAGTCCATAGGTTAGTGTAAGAAAATACAGGTACTCCTCGACTTATGGCCACAACAGAGCACCCAACATTTCTGTTGCTAAGTGAGACATATGCTAACTTAATTTTGCCCTGCTTAACAACCTGTCTTGCCAGGGTGGTTAAGTGAATCACTGCAGTGGTTAAGTTAGTAACATGGTTGTTAAATGAATCTGGCTCCCCTTTTTGATTTTGCTTGCCAGAAGATCGCAAAAGGTGGTCACATGATCCTGGCACATGACCACCGCCATAAATATGAGCCAGACTCTGAACTTTGATCACGTGACCATGGGGATTCTGCAACAGTCATAAATGTGAAAAACAGTCATAAGTCACTTTTTTCAGTGCCGCTGCAAATTTGTAGGGGCGCTAAGTGAACTGTTGTAAGTCGGGGATTAATCCGCGAAGTGCAACATTGTACATGCGTGTTCTCCTTATCAACACGAATGCTACGTGTCTGCTTCCTTTCTCTGTCACGTTTCTAGCTGGGATGAACAAGGAGGTAGGTTTGATAGCACGCAGGTAGGATGCGTCTCTAAGACCATTTTTCCATTGTAGCTTTTTTGAGCTTTCTCCTCAGTGACAACCAATGTTTGAAAGATTTTTAGAAGACACTGTCAAACACCAATGAGGAAACAGCACTAGAGTTCTTGCAGGTCAAAGCTGCCTAGTACTGCTATTCAAAAGTCATTGTGTAGCTTCTCCTTAATTTGTTTTTTATGTGGTTAAAAATAAGCGATGGGATAAGCAGTGAGAAAACATGGATAGCTTTAGTAAGAAGACAACATCCCCCCCTCCCCCACCCCCCCAAAAAATCCTGGAAAATGAATGTACCACTGGAAGCATAAGGAGAAAGCTGTGGGCAGCTTTCAAAGCGTTTGGGCAAATGCAGCTGCTTTTAATGTTTCCAAAAGAGAAGCTTTTGTGCTTCATGAAGCGTCTCTTCCAAAGGGTTTACACAGACCTATTGTGCGATGAAAGTTTTATCTGGGAAAACTGTTGCAAACCTGGTGCCCTCCTGATGTGGCCTCCACCCACATGCCTCCTTTTCACATACCCATTAGCCCTCCTATCTCTTACTTCATTGCCTCCATGGAACCATTTGGACCAGCATTTCCCTTTTTTTTTTGATACAGAGTAGAAAAATGGGGGGACGGAACAGACAGAGGCTAATTCACATTCCAATATGTCTTTGCCATGCTTCTAATTATTTCTAAATTACAATCCAGAGAAATGAAGCGAGAGCTCATTTTGCATTTATAGAGGTAGTCCTTGAATTATAATTGTTCATTTAGTGATCATTCATAGCTACAATGGCACTGAAAAAGTGGCTTGTGATCAGCATCCCCATGGTCACATGATCAAAATTTGGATGCTTGACCAGTAGCTCAAATTTATGATGGTTGCAGAGTCCCTAGTCACATTCAGTGGTGGGATTCAAGTCTTTTTACTATCGGTTCTGTGGGCGTGGCTTGGTGGGTGTGGCAGGGGAAGGATACTGCAAAATCCTCATTCCCTCCCGATCAGCTGGGGCTCTGGAGGCAGAGAATAGATGTGGGCAGAGCTAGTTAGAAGTGGTATTTACCGGTTCTCCAAACTACTCAAAATTTCCGCTACCGGTTCTGCAGAACTGGTCAGAATCTGCTGAATCCCACCTCTGCATTACATGATCCTGTTTTGCGATATTCTGAGAAGCAAAGTCAATGGGGAAGCCAGAATCACTTAACAACCATTTACTAATTTAATAGCTGCAGTGATGTGGTTAACAACTGTGGCAAGAAAGGTCATACAATTGGGCAAAACTCACTTAATGACTGTCTCGCTGAGCAACAGAAATCTGGGGCTCAATTGAGGTTGTAAGTTGACGACTACCTGTACTATAATTAAGGATTTCATTGCTTATTTAAATCAGATTCTATAGTATACTTATTCTGCTCACATAGTTTAGTTTTGATTTCCAAAT
Organism: Rhabdophis nuchalis; assembly: GCA_039707465.1. Taxonomy (NCBI): domain Eukaryota; kingdom Metazoa; phylum Chordata; class Lepidosauria; order Squamata; family Natricidae; genus Rhabdophis; species Rhabdophis nuchalis. The sequence goes on along the minus strand of CM077647.1, from coordinate 152,145,556 downwards.
GAAAAATAACTTATAAAAATACATACCCAGACTTGAGACTCAAATCTTTCAGAAAGCACAAAAGATTTATTAGGAATATTTGACAAACAGGTTTTCAAAACACTGGTTTCCTGCAAATCTTCATTGCTTTATGAATTTTGGAGAAGTTAATAAAGTTCCCAGTCATTATTGTTTAGCTTTAAAAAAATCCAATCTACTGCAAACCATTTGTCACAATAATAATATGTCCCTCAATCCTACCTCCATGGGGTTCTTGGTGATCTCTAAGCTTGGTGGTTTTCTTGCAGATGTTACATTACCAAACTAGATAACACCATCAGTATTTATTTATTTATTTTATTTTATTAAATTTATACCCCGCCCTTCTCCTTGTTAGGACCCAGGGCGGCGCACAGGCATTATTAAAACCACAAAAATACAATAAATATCAATTTAAAATATATTAAATTAGTTAACCCGTGCTAAAACCCATGTTAAAAACCTTCCCAAATTATAATTTATTTTTAGAAAGTCAGAAACGGGGGGCTATCCTAGGCCGGCTTGTTGAAATAAATACGTCTTAAGACATTGGCGGAAGAGGCGGAGGTCCGAGATAGTGCGAAGGTCGGGGGGTAGGTCGTTCCAGAGGGCCGGGCCCGCCACAGAGAAGGCCCTTCCCCTGGGTGTTGCCAACCAGCATTGCCCCGCCGACGGCACCCGGAGAAGGCCCTCTCTGTGGGAGCGGATCGGACGAAGGGATGTATGGAGCAGGAGGCGGTCTCGTATATAGCTAGGCCGTGAGCCATGAAGCGATTTAAAGATGGTTGTCAACACCTTGAAGCGCACTCGAAAGGCCACAGGCAGCCAGTGCAGCTCGCGCAGGAGAGGTGTTACGTGGGTTTGCCTTGAGGCACCCATAATCACCCGCGCGGCCGCATTCTGTACTAACTGTAGCTTTCGAGTGCACCTCAAGGGGAGCCCCATGTAGAGAGCGTTGCAGTAATCTAGCCGGGATGTCACAAGCGCTTGAGTGACTGTGCGAAGGGCTCCCCGGTCCAGTAAGGGGCACAACTGGCGTATCAGGTGTATCTGATAGAACGCCCCCCTGGCCATGGCCGCCACATGGTCCTCCATGGACAGCCGGGAATCCAGGAGGACGCCCAAGTTGCTCGCCCTCTCCACGGGGGCCAGTTGTTCGCCCCCAATGGCCAGTGTTGGACTTAACTGGCTGAACCGGGGTGCCGGAAACCACAGCCACTCGGTCTTGGACGGGTTGAGTTTGAGTTTGTTACTACCCATCCAGATCCGTACGGCCTCTAGACACCGGGACAGCACTTCGACGGCATCGTTGGGGTGGTTTGGGGTGGATATGTACAACTGAGTGTCATCAGCGTACAGATGGTATTCCACCCCAAAACCACGGATGATCTCGCCCAGCGGCTTCATATAGGTGTTGAACAGAAGGGGAGAGAGGACCGACCCCTGAGGGACCCCACATATGAGGAGCCTCGGGGACGACCTCTGCCCTCCTGCCAACACCCATTGCGACCGACCAGAGAGGTAGGATGAGAACCACCGTAGAACGGTGCCTCCCAGCCCCAACCCCCCCAATCGGTGCAATAAGATACCATGGTCGATGGTATCAAAAGCCGCTGAGAGGTCTAATAGGACAAGGATAGAGGAACAACCTCTATCCCGTGCCCTCCAGAGATCATCAACCAACGCGACCAATGCCGTCTCGGTGCTGTGACCAGGCCGGAAGCCGGACTGGCGTGGGTCTAGATAATCAACTTCCTCCAGATGTCGGGGAAACTGTTGAGCCACCACACTCTCAACAACCTTCACTAAAAAGTGAAGGTTGGAGACGGGACGATAGTTCTCTAATAAAGCTGGGTCCAGGGATGGCTTCTTGAGGAGGGGCCTCACCACCGCCTCTTTCAAAACGGTGGGCAAGTACCCCTCACTCAGAGATGAATTCACAATGCCCTGGAGCCAGCCTCGTGTCACCTCCCAGGATGCCAGTACAAGCCAGGAGGGGCACGGGTCCAATAAACATGTGGTGGCTCTAAGGTTCCTCCGCAACCTGTCCATATCCTCGGTAGTAACAAAGTCGAACTCCTCCCAAGGTGTTATCTCAAGACCAGCACCAGACGCCCCGACTGGGCCACTAGTGGAGGGCAACTCGTTCCGAATCTGAGTGATTTTGTCCTGCAGAAATACTCCAAATTCCTCTGCTCGACCCTGCAGAGGGGCTTCCCGCGGCCTCAAATGAAGGAGGGAGCGGGTCACCCCAAACAGGGCGGCAGGGCGGTTTTCCGCGGACGCGATAAGGGTGGCACAATACTCACGTTTGGCCACTCTTAGCGCCACTAAGTAAGTCCTAATATGGTCTCTCACTAGTGTTCGGTCAGCTTCGGATCGAGAAGATCTCCACCTACTCTCTAGGTGTCTCTTGCGGCGTTTCATCTCCCGAAGCTCCTCGGTAAACCAAGGAGCCTGGGTGACTCGACGCCGCATGAGAGGCCGCAAGGGCGCGACTCGGTCCAAGGCCCCCGTGGCCGCACTATACCACGCGGCCACTAGGTCCTCAGTTGAGCCGCGGGGCAGGGATACAGGTACTGGCCCAAGCTCCCTCTGGAACCTTTCCGGGTCCATCTAAATGATGTCAGGTCTAGCACTGATGATGTTACCTAGCTTAGTGATGAATCATCTGAAAGAAAACCACCAAGGTCAGAGAGCATCAAGGACATATATTTCGAACCCTGAACTACAAATATTCTCCTCTATTAATCCAACTTCTATTTTCTTTCCCTTTCCCTAAAAATTGCTGGCTCATGCCATGATACCTGTGTATGTGATGTCATTTGCCCATTTTCTGCCCAGGGAGATGCCTGTGCCTTCTTTTATTGTCCCCCTCCTCAAAAAAAGAGGGGGGAATTTATCCCTGAGCGATCTTCTATCTGGTTAGCACCAATAGGAAACCTGTAGCCTACCAAATATTGTGCTGAAGCAGCCAGCAGTCCTACCAGTAAGATCAGGCTAAGGATAACAGGAAAACTGAAGGCTCACAGGACCCATAAATGGATACAATAGAATAATAGTACTAATAAAAACAACAGAATTCAGTGGAGTCTAAAGCTTCAGTCCCATTTCCACTTAACTTGACGATGAGCCAAAATAAAACAGAATTAGGCTTCCTTTTTGGTAAACACACTCCATGTCCTTGATTTCTATTTGAACTCAGAATTTGAGCGTTTGGAAAAACAAAGGCTTGAATATTTTAAAGTAGCACAGAATACAAACAATCCTGCATTGTTTAGATGTTAATCCTGGCTGTACAGACTTATCCAGATACCAAAAGCCATCCTCTGTTTATAACTTTAAGGGTTCTGGATTGGTTCACAACATCTGTGCACATGTTCTTCAATCTTTGATGTCGGGAGAAGATGCTTCAAAAACCTATAAGACCAGGGGTGTCAAACTCAAGGCCCAGGGGTTGGATCCAGCCTGGGGGTACTTAGATCTGGTCCATGAGACTGCCCTGGAAACAGCAAAGGACTGGCCCATGGTGCTTCTGCCAGCGAAAACGGGCTCTCGAATCCATTTTCCCTGGCAGAGAGTTGCAGGAGATCGTGGCAGCTGAAAACAGAGCTTGGTAGCCTGTTTTCACTGACAGAGTGCGCGGGCCACCATAGGTGCCTCGGACAGGAGTGACGTCTAGCTGGCCATGCCCACCCTGAGATCAAACACAACCATGATATCAGCCCTTAATTAAACTGAGTTTGACACCCTCGCTATAGACTGTATACAGGTAGTTCTCAACTTACAACAGTTGGTCTAGTGACCGTTCAAAGTTACAACAGTACTGAAGAAAATGACTGACTGTTTTTCAGATTTACGACCATTACAGCATCCAAAGTGATCCAAATTCTTGACAACTGACTCATGCTTATGACGGTTAATTAATGTGATTGTCCTTTGTGACCTTCTGACAAGCAAAGTCAATGGGGAAACCATATTCCTGGGTCTGCTTGGAGAAGGGCGGGGTATAAATATAATAAATAAATAAATATTCTGTCAAGAATCACGTTACTAACTTAACAACTGCAGTCATTCACTTAACAAGAGTGCCCCCCCCCAAAAAGGTTATAAAATGAGGCAAAATTCACTTAACCAATGTCTCATTTAGCAACAGAAATTTGGGGCTGGATTGTGGTCGTAAGTCAAGGACTATCTGTAAATATTTATTTATTTCAGTGTTTTTCTTCCAGCTCCTTTCCCACCTAGGGTTATTCGACAGTTTTTCCAGCTGATGTCCTGGCTCGGAATTCAGCAAGTCCCAAGTGCCGTCCTGATGTCTGAGATTGCCCGAAGCCATAAGTTCTGGGCATGAGTAAGAGTATTTATTTGCTTCATGCGTGCTCCTTCTCCCTCTCCCCCCCCCCCCCGCCCTGCCCCTCTCTCTTTACCTCTCCCTCTGACAAACAGATTACAGGCAATCTGACAATTTGCCTGGGCTGAGACTCTACAATCTGTGCCGACAGCAGCTGGTAGGGGAGGGATGGAAAAGTCTGTTAGCTAGCCTTTCAAGCCTGAAAACATTTTCAATCACAAGAGCTCATCCAGAAGCTATTCAAGGCTCACACAAGCAGCCATCCATTTTCACCCAGAGGTAATGTAGCACTTCACACAAAGGTATTTACCATCTTTTCTTCCTGAAGATGCTATTCATCCAGTGCACTAACCTTCGCCTACCCTTCGTCCTCCCAAGCTCCGTTTTCACTGGCAGAGGGTTGCAGGAGGCAACAAAAAAAACCCAGAACTAAGGTGCCTGTTTCCTTGGCAGAGAAACTTGAGACGCCACAGGTACGACATGAGTGACTCGAGGTGGCCACGCCCACCCTGGCCACGCCCACTCCGCCACCCCCCCACCCCCCGAGGTCAAACGCAACCCTGATGCAGCCCTCAATGAAATTGAGCTTGATACCCCTGGTCTGGCAGATGGAAGAAGACAATTATATCATGCTCAAGTCCTTTCAATTTGTGACTGGGTAATGTTGGATCCTTTCTCTGGAAATACGGTGACGTTTGAGTTTGCACTTTTGAGATCCTATCCACCAACCAGATATGCCATCTCAAACACATTCTGTTCATTGTCTGATGTTTCCTCTTCTCCCTCTAAAATTTTTCATTCTGGCCTCGTATCTATCTTGCAAAACACTTGACAGCCAAATTAGACCGAATGCATCAACCTTAACACTTACACAGGGAGAGAGGTTTATATTCTACAGGGCAAAAATTACAATTACAAAAATAGCAAGAGGTTAGATATTTCTGTGAGAAAATCCAGATCCAAAACAAATGCACTAAATCTCAGCATTGTGGATCAGTCAATGAGAACTGGAAGGGATCTTGGAGGTCTTCTAGTCCAACCCCCTGCTGAAGCAGGAGATGAGCCACAGGACTGTCTTCTCGTGTTGTCCAGCAACTGGAATTCAGAGGCGGCTATTGCTACCGGATGTAATGTGTAGCCATCATGCTTAATAGCTTCTGGCAGCATTATCCTCCATGAATTTGTTAACAAGCACCTGCCCATCACTTAAAATCTTCCTTGGAAGGCCTTCTCTTGAAACATTAATAAAGAAGAGTCTTCTGATAAAGTGGAATGCCAAAAACACTTACATCATAATAAATTTGTTAGCTCTGAAGAAGTCACCAGACATTTTATTGCTTATGCTGCAACAATTTGGAGATAGCTATCTTTTTGGGAACTCTGCTACAGCATGTTCACCTTTAAAAAAAACATATTTTATGTGCCATTTGAAGTCCTTTCAGTGCTTCCAGGCATTTCTTTGTTTATTCATTAGATTTTTTACTCCATTGAATATACCACTGTCTCCTTCATTCCCCTCCCCTTAACAACTCTTCTGAGAGATAGATTTGATTGACACAGTGATAGATTTCTTTGGAACATATTTTGCTTCATTTTAAATGATAGCTGAAAACAATTGTATTGACCAGGAGTCTGTAGAGATTCTCAGTCACCAGAACATGTGTCAGACCTGGGAGCCATCTTTTACCTTTGGGACTTCAGGTCAGTGGCGCTGAATTAAATCAAAAAGAGCCATTTCCAAATCTGAGATGCAATCACTGAAAAATCATTATTTAAATTGAGTCAGGCTTTATTTTTCAGCCTATTCATTTTCACAGGGATGCGATGATTAGACAGAAAGAGCTGCATTATTCTAATTTCTTGAAAGGAGAACCATTTAATAGGGCTAGGTGGGATATTTGGGTGGCATACCGTGGATAACCTTTAGATGGCAGCAAAGAGATGCTGAACACCATCATATTTGCGGCTAACTTAAGGCCATCTGGATATCTGCAGGTACTAAATAAGCTTAATAGGGAAGCAGTTTTTTTTTAGAGAGCAGCTACGTTAAAGTGGAGGTGAATGGGTGACTTCTGGGAAGAACAGATCAAGGTTTTGTGTTCTTTTTTAAAAATATCAAGTAGTCTTGAAAAATCATACATATTGGGCAAAAACAACCTGTGAATATGTAGAATGCTTTTACCTCAGTACGGAACACTTAGAAACAGCTCCTTTCAATCTGGCGCTGGGAAGAAGAGCATCCAATGAAGTCTTGGAGATAAGTTTGAATTCAAGGCTGAGATGTGTAGAGTAGGTTGCTACCGAAAGGAATCTTTGGGTTCTCTGTCATTTGAGCCTCATCCATCTCTCTTGCATGCATATATCATCAGCAAATTGGATCAGCTGCAGCTGTGAGGCTTGGCCTGACCTACATATCAGAATGAGCACACTCAACTCCTTGCTAGCTGTAGTAAGGGAAACGACTCCCACAAACGTCCTCCTACTCACTCACAGACCATGATGGTGGTGTGCAGTTCCAGAATTACTCACAACTTCCCCCTGGCAGCTGAGCAAGAGGCATTTCTCCAAACTTCTGCTATTTCCCATGATCTTGGCTTCAACTCTCTGTGCCCTTTCTGGTATCACACGCAATATTTACTTTTTCTTTGGCCCCGAAGAATCACATTTCCTCTGCTGGTAGAGACTTCTGCCTTATGAGAGATGAATTTCACATATGAAAAAGTTGCGGAGGAAGATGAACCAATGATGGGAAATCCAAGACAGGAAACATCTTGAATTGTAAATGTCTATGGAGATTTTCAGTCATCCAGGTCAAGGTTGCCTCAAAAATGCTTTTCCCCCCAAAAGCAACTGGTCTTTCTTTGGTTTTTCTTGAAGACAATTTCACTTTTCATCCAAGAAGTTTCATCCCTTCTGGCAAGGTGGTGGTGATGGTGGGAGGGGAGACTGGAAGTATAAGTTCTGATCGATGGGGGGAAATTAAAGGATCATATTTCTTTGTAGTCATCTGGTTGTTAACACTCTCTCTGAGAGTCATTGAGGCCACGTGGGGGTTTATCTGTGCCCTCAGGATCAACTTAATCAAAGTGCAAATGGCTGAGGGATCTTCTTGAAACTGCTAGAAGGACTGTGGTAGACAGGAGATAGGTGGTGTCTTGTCTCCCCCATCTGTGAGAACAGGGGTTCAATTTTACCCTAGATCAGGATTGCCCAGCCCCTAAGTTGCAGCCCATTACTGGGCTACGAACTGTTCGGAACCTGGCCACAGAAGCAGGGGCGAGCGTGCATGCAAGTATCCACACTTGTGCAAGCAGTGTGCATTCACTTGTCAGCCGCTTGTGTGGACTATCCCCTCTCCCCTCCCTACCGGCCCACAAAGCCAGAAAGGTTGGGGAACTCTGACCTAGATATTCTCTTTTACCCCTCTTTCAATTCAATAGTTCTTCCTATCCAGAGATTTTCATGGGTGTAGGTATGCTGGTCTTGTTGTATTCGGGGCTTTTCCCGTGGAAGATTGAGATTGTCTTTGCAACATTTCGGCGAGGTCTCACTTGTCATCTTCAGGCTAGCGTCTGTGGCTTCGCAGCTGCTGTCTTTCTATAAATCTTGATGGGGGTGGGGGTGGAGTGCTGGCTTTGTTGCTGTGAGTGGGTTGATTGGCTGTGTAGTTGTATCTTTATATGTATGTGTGTGTGTGTGTGTGTGTGTGTGTGTGTGTGTGTATAATTGTTTCCACAACACCCTGTTAGGGCCCCAATTTAGGGAGGAGACATATTGTTTCCTTTTCTGCCTTTCGGCTCATCACCAGAGACCATCTAGACAGAAAGCCAAGAATTCCATTGTGTAATTTTTTTATAAGTCAGGGAGACTAGGATAGATTTATTGATCAGCTCAAAAACGTAACATATAAATGTATGTGTGTACACACACACACACACACACACACACACACACACAATACCAGGGTTAAAATCAATTTACCTTTGCTACTGTTTCATGCACAGACCTTCAAAAACAGACGTGATGATGTCCGGGCGGGTGGGTAAAGCCTGCTACTGAGGTAAGCGAACAGCGGGGGGAGGGGGGGCGGAATCCGCTGTGCCACGTGATTTACATTAGCTAGAAAGCAGCAAATCCTGCTTTCTAGCTAATATAAATGACGCATCACAGCTGATCGTCAGAAATACCGTTCGCCCGAACTGGTAGCATTTTTTTACTACCGGTTTGGGCGAACCGGTCCGAACCGATAGCATTTCAGCCTTGTTTAATACATAATACTTTGAACAGAATTATACATTGCCTCTTCAAAGAATGAGATGAAAGCACTGGGGTACTTCCTGTTTTGATTCTTTTAGAAATGAAGGCACAATCTGTATTTTGGGGGAAGGGGAAGCTCAGGCAGGAAACTGAAAGTGTCTCATTCAAATTGGAAAGGAAAACCGAAACTACCCCATACCTAAAAGCATAGAGGTATCTTAAGATACTGCACAGGGCCAAGAAAGGTTTTACTTATCACAGGAAACCATAATATAGTTTGTTCCTTTCTAAGCTGTGACTTGTGGTTTACTATTTTGTTCAAATGCAGCTACTCCATTTGGAATCTGTAATTTATGACTGTGGGCTACAGGAATCCAGCCAACTCTGGTCTAATTATACTCGATTTAATGTGTGAAACCAGTCATAAAGCTGGTCTGGTTTTGACTTGGCTCACTATATACAAATTTGTAAAGTGAGTTGTGGGGGGAGCCATACTGATATCAGAACAACCAAGGACAATATTAAGCTGCCTCAGGGATAGGGTCGGGCAGTGGCGGGATTCAGCCAGTTCGCACCACTTCAGGAGAACCTGGTTGTTAAGTTTCTGAGCAGTTTGGTGAAGTGGTTGTTGGAATAAATCATTAAGGCAGAGAACCAGTTGTTAAGAGAACCAGTTGCAGGAGCTGGGTATGTCTAGTTTGATGAAGAGAAGGACCAGGGGAGACATGATAGCAGTGTTCCGATATCTCAGAGGGTGCCACAGAGAAGAGGGAGTCAAACTATTCTCCAAGGCACCTGGGGGCAGGACAAGAAGCAATGGGTGGAAACTAATCAAGGAGACAAGCAACTTAGAACTAAGGAGAAATTTCCTGACAGTTAGAACAATTAACCTCTGGAACAGCTTGCCTCCGGAAGTTGTGAATGCCCCAACCCTGGAAGTCTTTAAGAAGATGTTAGATAGCCATTTGTCTGAAATGGTATAGGGCTCCAGCCCACGCAGGGGGTTGGACTAGAAGACCTACAAGGTCCCTTCCAACTCTGCTATTGTATTATTGTATTAAATTATTCGAATCCCACCACTGGGGTGGGGTAATATTAAAGAACTATCTTGGTAGGGGGGGAAATTGCTAAGAAGTATTTGTGGCAAGAAAAGCACGGCAAAGGCTCCAAGCCAAAGAGAAATAAACCAAATAATGCTCACCATTATTTCCGCCAACTGCCTCTCCCATTCCCATCCTAGCTGACTATATTCTTCTGATATATAGCTAGTTGGTTTTATTTGATGGTCTTAAAAAGCACATACCTCCTAATCTTAATTTCTCTGATTGTGGGAACCTACTTTTGTTAGTAATGGGGTGTCAATGATGCAGTCAAGGGTGTTGTGTTCACTCAAGACAGAGAGGAGCAAGTTAGATCCAAGGAGAAAAGATCCTTTGGAATATGTAGCAATCTTCCTATAACTTCTGTAGGTCATTATTTTTCTATGGTGCCTACATGTTTTCCTAAGTTCATCCTACCATCCTTCTTAGCTTTGGTCCAATCCATGTTTGGTTCAAAGAATGCTGAAATGTTATAAATGGGCATTTGTATGTACTTTCTCCTCTCTCTTCAAACCCAAAGTGATGTCCACTTTGGGGCTTCCAGAGTGAAAGTTTTAAACTCGGTAGAAGAAATTGGACAACCATTTGTCTGAAAAGGTATAGGGCAGAGTTCCCTAACCTTCCTGCCTTTGTGGACTAGAAGGGGGGCGAGGGAGATGGCTCCATGCAAGTGGTGGGCATGTTTGTGCATGCACACAACTCCATTTTCATGAGCGGCACACAAATGCGCCCACTGCTTGCAAAAATGGAGCGCATGTGCATGCGCTTGCCCGCTGCTTGGGCAAGGGAGAATGCATGCATGTGTTGTTTTAAACAGCTCTGTAGTTGGCTGAGGCCCAGGGGTTGGGGAGCCATGATGTAGGGCTTCCTGCTTGAACAGGGGACTGTATTGGAAGATCTCCAAAGTCCCTTCCAAATCTATTATTCAGATGCTTCAAACATCCATTTTGCTCTTCAAAGCATCTGCATTTCTTTCCAAAATAAGCAGTAACCTCCAACACTTTTGAAGTAAATGGGCCTCTCAATATGTCTCCCAAAGTCAAGGAGGTAGCCCTTGGTTCAAGGATGCGAGAATCAGTATCCCTTTTGGTGACAGTTTCATGCTACCGTGTAGCAAGGAGACATTTTGTCACCACTGGGAATCTCAAGTCTGTGTATTAAACTGCAAAGCTTTATGAGAATACTCTTTTCTAAGCAGGAAGATTTTTATAGGCAATTTCTGCTAATGCGCCTCTAAATTAAAACTTCTCTCTTGGGCATCTACTGCACACACCATGCGGTTATCTGACGATTTGTACTGAACCAAGTATCCACAGCTATGAAGAACATGTAAACTTGTATCTCATATAAAACTTGGTTCTCCTGCAATAAGTATGCCCTGCCTGATGAATATAGTCCTTGATCATTTAAGATAGACAGCTCTCTTAAAAAAAAAAAAACAAAGCCTGCACCTTTTTTGCTTATCTGTCCCTTGAGGGAAGCATAAATTGGGGACATTCCTTCCTCCCACCATTTTCCGGACATCTGGATGATTCTTTGAACAGATTTACAACAAACTGAACTGTTTGTTTTACAATACAGTTCCTTGATTTGAAGTTCCTTTGTGGCAACAATACATACTTCTCTTAGCAGCATTAGCTAAATCAGTGTTTCTTAATCTTGGCAACTTTAAGATGTGTGGACTTCAATTCTCAGAATCCCCCAGCCAGCATAGCTGGGGAATTCTGAGGGTTAAAGCCTATACTTCTTAAAGTTGCCAAGGTTGAGAAATAATAATAATTCTTCTCTATAAATAAAAATGTAACAAGAGTTTGTTCAAAACCGCTAATCTCCAAAAGTACTGCACCGATTGCTTCCAAATTTTCACACGTTTCTTTCAAATACGGCACCAATGATATATATAGATTATGTAGATGTCACACCTGTGCCAGGTACATGCAACAGAAATGTAAAAAATTGTAAAAAAAGGTAGGTAGATGGATACAGAGAGAGCAGTGGGCCACAGGTATTATGTCATCCTTTATGACATAAAATATTCTGTCCATAAGATGCAAGGAGAAATATAGTAGGTAGGTAGGCAGCTATAGGGATAGAGAGAGGGAGGGAGAAATGCAGTAGGCAGGTAGGTAGGTAGGTAGGTAGGTAGAGGGAGAGAGTGAGAAATACAATAGATAGGTAGGTTGGGGGTTATACGGTGGTTGTGTGTACATGTTTGTGTGTGCAGGTGTAGATCTACACACAGATTGGTTGGCCATTTAACAAGACTGGGCCACAGCAACACGTAGCCGGGAATGGCTAGTGCACTAAATAAAACAGGTGAGATAGTACATCATAAAAGCAGTCTGGAGTAGGATGGGGGGGATTATATGGTGGGAAAATAGCATCAGAGGATAGGTTAAAGCAGGTACTGTTTAGTGAATGAATCAGTTATCATCCTGGCAGAATAAATCATCTGGATTTCTCTGCCCTCGATCAGATCGAGATCCCTCTCAAACAACATTCTTTCTAACCAGCCTAACAAACAGCAAATAATATAGAATCCATAAACTTGGCCAGTGATTAACAATGGACTGCAATCTCCTTACAATTAGCCCCTGTTCTAAATGCGGATTTTTGGAATCAGCATACTGAAAATAATCTGCAGCAAAATGATCGCTTTTACAGTAGGAACAGGTAGATTAGAGGTTGGCAGGGGAATATGAGTGAGGCACATTCACCTGGTGCCAACCTGTTTCTTAGGCTTGGCAGGATGTCATAGGTTCCTCCTATATCTATGTCATCCCATGAGTTTGGGTAATTTTCCTGGCCAGTGCAACAACATTCCCAAGCTGTACTATAATGGGGTTTCTTGAAGCTGCTATTTCAATTCTGCAACAGTTTCAAGAGGAAGCACTATATAAATATTTTAAACATCCCATAAAAACCAAGGGTGTCTAGGATGTAGGCCTGGTTGACATATCGCATTAGAGGTGTCCACAATTTACAACTGTAATGGAGCCATGTAACACAGTTGTCTCCAACGTTTGTGGCTTGGTGGCCTGATTGTGGGGGGAGAGGGGAACTGGGCCACGTGAGTGGTGAGCTGGCATGCATCCACACTCCAGGCATTCATTCAGCCCAATTCTGAGTGGGTAGGCAACAGCCCAGTAGGGGTTGGGGACCCCTGACGTAACCAACCTGATTTCATGACCTTTTTTGTGGCGGTTATTAAGCAAACACTGTGGTTGTTAAGTGAACACTACAGGTGTTAAAACAAGCCAGTGGTTTTCTGTGGACTAGTTTTGCATAAAACCAGAAGTAAATACTGAGTTTTGGCAAAACTGAGGTCATAGGACTACGGGACACTGCAAATGACCATGAATCCTGACTGACATACAGTCATGTGACTGGTGAAGGCAGCTGTCAGAACTGGGCCATAAGTACACCCAAGGAGGACCATGATAATTTTGAACAGTCATCGAACAACTGGTCATAACTAAAGGACTATCTGTATACCATAACGTAGGTCTTGTCTATTTTTGGCATTCTAACTGAAATCCAACCAGTGTGATTTCTGAACTGTGATTTATGGCTTAAACTTCTGCATTAAATTTTGTTTATGTAAACCAATTAGAATAACAGAATTGGAAGGGATCTCGGAGGTCTTCTAGTCAACCCTCTGCTCAGGCAGGAAACCTTATACCATCTCAGACAAATGGTTGTCCAATCTTTTCTGAAAAACGTCCAGTGTTGGAGCATCTACAGCTTCTGGAGGGAAGCTGTTCCACTGATTAATTGTTCTGTCAGGAAATTTCTCCTCAGTTCTAAGGTTGCTTTTCTCCTTGATTAGTTTCCACCTGTCGCTTCTTGTCCTGTCTTTAGATGCTTTGGAGAATAGCTTGACTCCCTCTTCTTTGTAGCAGCCCCTGAGATACTGCAATACTGTTATCACGTCACCCCTCGCTCAGCTGCATTATGTGAAATATAAATGTCAGATCTCACTGAGTCAACCTTTTAAATTATCCACAATGCCATTGAATGAGACTGTGTTGCAGATAGCCTGGGCACTGTACAAATTTAATTGGCTAGACAAGAACTGCGTCAAAGAGGGGGCAGAGAGAGCAGATGGGCAATTGGATCTCCTTGCTGCCCACCGAGAAGTAGCCAGGGCTCCTGCAGCCCCCTGCAACAGGGCTTAGTAGTGGGAGATTGAAAGATAATCCGACCCTTGCTTACTGGAGCCACAATGAGGTATTAATTAAAGTTCCAAGAAATCTGCGCAGATGAACCATGCAATAGCCAGAAGGCGCAAAGAGAGCTGTGAAGAGATACCAGGTAAAGAGCTGTATCTAGGATATTTTAAAGAGCTGTTTAAAAAAAAAAGGGGGGGGGTAGCATGTAAGAAGTAAAAGAGTATTTTGTTCAGATCTCTCCATTCAGCATCACCAACAAGGAGGTTAGAAAAGGGCAGCCCACATTTTATGTGATAGGAAATCTCAATTTTTTAAAACTGAATTACCCAACATTGAGTTGAAAATGTTAACATATCTATTTCAAATACAGGTAGTCCTCACCTTAAGCCAGGGGTGTCCAAACTTGGGAACTTTAAGACTTGTGGACTTCAACTCCCAGAATTAGCTGGCTGGGGAATTCTGAGAGTTGAAGTCCACAAGTCTTAAAGTTCCCAAGTTTGGACACCCCTGCCTTAAGCGTAAAGGTTTCCCTTGCACATATGTGCTAGTTGTTCTAGACTCTAGGGGGCGGTGCTCATTTCCATTTCAAAGCCAAAGAGCCAGTGGTGTCCGAAGACGTCTCTGTGGTCATTTGGCCGGCATGGCTAAACACCGAAGGCACAGAGAACGCTATTACCTTCCCACCAAAGGTGGTTCCTATTTTTCTACTTGCATTTTTTACATGCTTTCGAACTGCTAGGTTGGCAGAATCTTGTCGATCAGAAAGGTCGGCAGTTTGGCTGTTCAAATCCCTAGCGCCACATAACGGAGTGAGCTCCCATTACTTGTCCTAGCTTCTGCCAACCTAGCAGTTCGAAAGCGTCTTAGACACTGAGCCCCCGCTTCCCTTTAAGTCCTCAACTTACAACCATTCATTTAGTGACAGTTTGAAAATTACACCAACATTGAAAAAAGTGATTTATGGGCAATCCTCACACTTGCAACTGTCTCAGCAACTCCATGGCCACATGGCCAAAATTTAGGTGCTTGGCAACTAGCGTATTGCAACATCATGTGATCACCATTTACGACCTTCCGAGCCAGCTTCCGGCAATCAAAGTCCATGAAGGAAGACAGATTTGCTTCATGACTGCAGGATTCACTTAACAACTGCAGTGGTCCACTTAGCAGCCATAGCAAAGCTTGTAAAATTTCATGTGACTCACTTAACAACCATAACAAAAAAAAATCAGTCCTGATTTACTTAACCACTGCCTCGCTTAGCTATGGAAATTCTGGTCCCAATTGGTGTGGTAAGCCAAGGACTATCTGTGCGCAATTTTGTGGTATTGATGGTACTTTTTAAGCAATGATTAAGTTGAGGAAAAAAAACCCAAACCAAACAGGATTCTGGTAATTGGGCTTGGTGGAACTCCATGCTGTATCTGTCTGGAAAGTTGAAATTCAGGTTATGATTCTAAAAATAAGGTAATAAGGACTAGAATTAAGAAAAAACAGCTCTTCCCTTACATTGTTACTACATGAATGTAGTAATTCCCCCCCAATACAAGGTCCTCCAGTTATGTTAGATTTCAATTACAGATATTCCTTGACAGTGGACAGCCTGAAAGGGCTGTGCTATTGGAGGGTTGCAGGCGGTATGCACATATTGTCAGAAGCAGCAGCCACCGTACCGGAATGGTGGTTTGGAGGGCCCTCCTGCCCGCCCTCGTTCCTTACCTGAATTTGAAGGAAATGGGCCATCTGCACACGCGTGTGCAGCATACGGCATCTGTGCAATGTTCCGCCGAGCAGCTGGAGCATTGCAGGTGGTGGCTGCTCATGCGTGTGCAGTTCACGTGCCTGTGGTGCACTCCGTTGCAGCATACTGGTTGCAACGGGAGCCGAAACCCACTACTGGGCTGTGCTATGATGGCACGGAGGGATTGTTTTTCTTTTGCCTCTTCTCCTTCCTCTCTGCCCTTTCCTTCCCCACAGCTGTCTGTATCTCACCAAGATGAAGTGGATCGGTTGCTTTTGTGGTGTGGAGACAATAATTTGGTCCCTAACACCAATAAGATTAAGGAGTTTAACGTGGACTATAGAAGGAATAGATCAGACAGCCATCCCTTGCTTATCAATGGAGACCGAGTGGAGCAAGTGGCCAGTTTTAAGTTTCTGGGTGTTATCAGAGGACCTGTCCTGGGGCACTCACATTGTAGCACTGGTCAAAAGGGCCCAGCAGAGATTATGCTACCTGAGACTTCTCAGGAAACAACAACTGAATGAAAAACTGCTGGTGACCTTCTACCGCTGCACCATAGAGTGTATTTTAACTTACTGCATCTGTGTACGGTTTGCCAATTGCACACAGGCAGGTAGGACAGGGCTCCAGAGAGGTAACATCATTGCCCAGAGGATCATTGGTTGCCCTCTCCCCTCCTTGGAAGAGCTTTATAGCTCCCACTGCATTAAGGAAGTTCAAAACATTCTTAAAGATCCATCTCATCCTGGGCACCCATTTTATGAACTATTACCATCTGGCAGACGGTACAGGATAATATAAACAAGGACAAATAGGCTGAAAAACACCTCCTATCCCAGGGTAATAACCATATTAAATTCTACTGTATAGTGCAATATTAATGCAATATCAGGGGTTTTCAATTCAATTGTATAGAATGTGAAGGTTATTGTTGTGTTTGTGTTTTAGTTTTATAGTTATAATGTACATTGAAGATGGCATTGAATTTCATTGTACAAGGTGCAATGACAATAAAGTACACTAAAAAACCAAAACTGTAGTCTCCTGCGGAGGTGGAAGACATTCCAGAACAGGTGAGTGCTGATATTCAGCGTATGAGAATTGTGAACCTCAGTTCTATGCATGCAGAATTTCTCTTCACCAGCTCCAGATTAGGCAAAAAGAAATATATCCTCTTGCTCAAATACACTGAAGGTAATTGCTGTAGATATGAATAACCATAGTCCTCCAGGTCTGTATAAATGCCCAAGCCTGGAAGGTACCTCACGGCAGTGCTCCCAGTTTGTCTCGGTTCGGCTGAACCGGTAGTAGCGGCAGTGAGAATCAGCTATCGTATCAGAAGCATTGCATGTGGGAGCGAGTGTGCGCTGAAGTGAGAGTCATTTCAAATGAAGCAAAATATGTCCCAAAGAAATCTGTCACTGTGTCAATCAAATCTATCTCACAGAATAGTTGTTAAGGAGAGGTGGGAATAAAGGAGACAGTGGTATATTCAATGGAGTAAAAATCTAATGAATAAACAAAGAAATGCCTCGAAGCACCTAAAGCAGGGATGTCCAAACTTGGGAACTTTAAGACTTGTGGACTTCAACTCCCAGAATTCCCCAGCCAGCTATGCTGGCTGGGGAATTCTGGGAGTTGAAGTCCACAAGTCTTAAAGTTCCCAAGTTTGGACATCCCTGACCTAAAGGACTCCTGAAAAAGCATCTTTGTAAAAACCATGAGTTGGATAACAGAGAATCTCTACAGAGTTTCACACCGATTGAAAACCAGCACAGTAGGAAAATAACAGCAATGATAAGTTCTCTCTCTGCTGTTTTGTAAAATGTTTTGCAAAAAAAAAAAAAATCCAACAAAATAAGAACACACACATGCAAGATGCTGTTTGCTAAGAAAGTGCATGCCAAGACATGGCCTATGGTCCTGCTGATTTTGCTATGCAAATAAGAGCTGGCTTGATTGAAAGGAAACATGTCTGCCTCTTTTCTTCCTTCAACGTAATAGATGTGTGTATGAAATCATAAGATACAAATAGAAAGGGGCACAGCTTGCATCACAGCATAATTTTCATCATTCTGAACCAGGGCTTCCTTAATCTTGGCATTTTAAAGAGGTGTGGACTTCAACTCCCAGAATTCCTCTGGTTGCAAAATCTGGGAATTGAAGTCCACACATTTTCCAGTTGCCAACGTACAGAAATATTGTTCTGTCTTCCCTCTGTATTGTAATGTGTGGTGGCAACCAAAAAAGAAAATACAATCCTTGGTTGTATAAACAGAGGCATAGAATCAAAATCATATGAAGCATTAGTACCTCTTTATAAATTCTTAGTAAGGTCACACCTGGAATACTTCATCCAATAATGGGTTTGTACTGGTTCGGACCAGTTTGGCCGAACCGATAGTAGTTTGGTGGCCTGGGTCGCCAGAACCAGCAGAAACCCAGGCCTGCCATGTCCCCAAACCAGTTTTCCCAGCAGCGCAATAGGCACCGCCATTTTGTTTTTTGCTTTTGTGCATGCGCAGAGTAATTTTTATTGATCTGTGCATCAAGACTGCGCATGTGCACGCATGAGCAAACCGGTAGTAGTGGCTGCCAGACCCCACCCCTGACTTCATCCAGTTTGGGTCATCACAGAAAAAGATGTTGAGACTTTCAAAAAAGTGCAGAGAAGAACAAGATGATTAAAGGCCTGGCGATAAAAACATGGAGAATGGTTGCAGGAATTAGGCATGGCCAATCTAGAAAAAAAAAGGACTAGGGGTGACATTATAGTAATATTACAGCATTTGAGGGGCTGCCATAAAGAAGAGGGGTGTATGTGTTCAACCTATTTTCCAAAGCACCAGAAGGCAAGACAAGAAATGCTGGATGGAAACTAATCAAGGGGAGAGGCGACCTGGAATTAAGGAGAAACTTTATAACAGTGAGAACAATTAACTAATAAACCAGGCTTGCCTTCAGAAGTTGTGGTTATTAATCACTAGAGGTTTTTAAGAAGCGACTAAACAGTCACTTTTCTGAAATGATATAAAATCTCCTGCTGGAGTAGGGGGTTGGACTAGAAGACCTCCAATGCCCCTTCCAGATCTATTCTGATTGATTGATTGAACCGTCTTGCCCATTCCACAGACAAACCCGGTTTTAATGAAACAGAACCCACTATTGAAGTTTTTCAGACAATTTCCTTTCCTTTCAAGATTGCACTCTGAAAACACATCCCCAGCACTTGTAGCATTTTCAATTCTGTGCATTATATGAAAAGGAACTATTTCATTCAGTATTTTTCTTAGCTTCTGCTGCCTAAAAAAGCTTTATAAAGCACATGTACATTGAGAAATACATTGCACAGCAAAGCAGATTAGTGGTAGCATCTCATTTCCTTGCTAAATACATACCTGTGTCTGCCAAGGCTTTCAAAATTTCAAAGAAATGTATTTGTGCTCAATGACAAATTGATGTATTTGCCCCCTCTACTTAACGAGGCAATAGCTAAGCCGATGTATTTCTACATGCCTTTGCAGATGCCTGTTAACCTCGATTAATGTTAACTCTGGTTGGTTTTTCAGCTCAGCATCTTGTGCAAACACAACCCATTTAGTTAGGTTATAGGTTAGTGGATTGTGCGAAGCCAGCAAATGAATTAATTTAGCAAGTGGGTTAAACATATTGCAGACTCCAGCTATCACACCTGAACAAAGCCTTGAGGAATTCCAGCACAAAGCTAGTCTAACAGTTTATATCCCAAGCTCTACAATACTCTGCTCCTTCTCAATTGCAACTCTTTTAAACCCTGGAGTGGGTGAAGGAGAGGCTAATTCGAATGGTGGGGTTGAAATTTTTTTACAACCAGTTCTGTGGGCGTGGCTTGGTGGGCGTGGCAGGAGTAAGTTACTGTAAAATCCCCATTTCCTCCCAATCAGCTGGGACTCGGGAGGCAGAGAATAGAAGGGGGCAGGGCCAGTCAGAGGTGGCATTTACTGGTTCTCCGAACTACTCAAAATTTCCGCTACCCGTTCTCCAGAACTGGTCAGAACCTGCTGAATACCACCTCTGGCTAATTCCCATGGGAGGTTACAGTGATACCTTGGTACGCAACTGGTTTGCAACTCATTGAATTTGGTACTCGGCATATTTGATGTGAAAATCTTGTCCCAGTACAGGTAAACCTCAACATATGACCACAATTAAGCCCAAAATGTATGTTGCTAAGTGAGACATTTGTTAAGTGAGTTTTGCCCTGTTTTGCAACATCTCTTGTCCCAGCTGTTAGGTGAATTACTGCAGTTGTTATCTTACTAACCCAGCTGTTAAGTGAATCTGGTTTTCTTGACTTTGCTTATAAGAAGGTAGTAAAAGGGGATTGCATGACCCTGGGACTTGGCAACCGTCTCATTGATATGAGCCAGTTTCCAAACATCTGAATCTTGATGGGGAAGTTGCAATGGTGACTGTGAAAAACGGCCATAGGTCACTCTTTTCAGTGTGTTATAACTTTGAACAGTCATTAAAGGAACTGTTGTAAGTCGGGGACTTTCTATGCTCATCATTTGTTTGGTACTCAATGCACAAGCTGGAACCTGTCAGTGTTGGCTACCTTGTGATTCACTACATTATTCCATATGGAAATATTTGTTTGATACTCATCATTTTTGGTACCCTGCATCTCCAAAATCAATTAACGATGAGTACCAAGTACCACTGTCGTTATCTTGCTTGTCGGATCACTTATTATCATGTTGCCTCCCCCAATAACAAGGATTTTAAATTCAAGCTGGTCAGGAAAATAAGTACTCCACCCTGCAGTGGGTTGGCAAAGCTGGAGTAGATCATAATGGCCAGTTTTTAGTCATGGATTCAGAACAGCGATGACTGTTGTTTTAAGAAACAGAGAAGGAATAGAAATTATTATGAGCTTAAGGCCAGCGTTTCTTAATTTTGCAGGCTTAAGATGCATGGATTTTAACTCCTAGTCCACATATCTTAAGGTCCACATATCTCAAGGTTGGGAAACACCGGCCTGGGCCTAACAATTAATGGTGGTTTATTCAACCATTGCCCACTTAGTTAGTTAAAAACGTCTATGAAATATTGTCAGTGAACAAATGAAGCTGACTAAAAGGACCATTGAGGACTACACTTTATATTCAGCCCACCCATTCATAAACGTTGTGAAGACCCTTAGAAAAAGCTAATCATTTTTATAAAGGCTTTTTGTTACAGCCCTCTAGCCTCGTTTGTAGAGACCAAGTATTATGGCTGTGGAGAGTCTACCCCTCCAAGAGAGAGAAAGTGATCTGGCAACATTCAATTCACACCCTGAATAGTTCCATATAAAACAAATCAACAAAATATTCAGTCAGTGGGTTGTATTGTTCACACTGGCCTTTCAATTGATATAGTCCCGATTATAATAATTTTAATTGCTTTTAGTATAATTTTTAGCACAGACCCACTATATTTAATCTATTTTTAACTTTTATATTGTCATTGTGGGTACTACCTTTTTTACTCTTTCTGTGCACCGCCCTGAGTCCCTCCAAGGAGATAGGGCGGTATACAAATGCGAAATAAATAAATAAATAAGTATACTTTATGCCCCCCATTTCCCTTTGGTCAATTTCAACAAATAAGTCTCCACTATTTGGTTTGTCACTGACCATATTCTTATCCTGAACTCAAGAAGTCTACCTGCTCACTTTTTTATTCTTGCAATTTTCTTGTAAGACACATGCAGAGATTATTGAAGGGAAAATACCATTTACACAAGAAGAAGAAAATCACCAAAAGAAGACAGTGGGGCAAGCTGATTTTACTTTTCATTAATTATAAGGCTGGAGTGTGGACCACAGATTACATCACGATGGCACAATTTGGAAGCCCGGAGCTCCAATTTTCATCCATGTCATTTGTATTTTTTTTAAAAAGGCATCCAATAGAGCAGTGATGGCTAACCTTTTTTGGCTCGCGTGCCAAAAGCAGGGGGAGCGCAGGATGGTCATGCGTGGGCGTGCCATACCCATAATGCTATGTGCATCATGCTTTTGGTGCACTTTTTTCACCCTCCCCAGGCTCCAGAGGCTTCAGGGTGAAAACAGACTCTCCCCCCCCCCCCACGTCCAGAGGCTTCAGGAGATTCCCTGTAGCCTTCAGAGGGCGAAAAACAGCCTCAAAAGAAGGCCTAAATCAGCTGGCCAGCGCACACAAGCACCTGGAGCTGACAGGGCAATGCCTCGCGTGCCCTCAGAAATAGTTCCGCGTGCCACCTGTGGCACCCGTGCCATAGGTTCGCCATCACTGCAATAGAAGATATGAAAACAACTCAGATTTTGGGAAGCAGCTACTGCCATTCCAGCTCTTACAGCTATATTAAAGAGCCCAAATTAAGAGTATTTGTTGGTTTTTCATCTGGAATACCTAAAGTTAAAGCATGTTTAATAGAGATACCAGTATAATTTCAGATGATGCATTTGTGAGGTTTATTGCTCAATCTGATGTTCATTCTTTGAAGATCTGTGAATGTATTTTTGCTGAATTATATATATTTTATGAAGCAGAAATATTAATTCATGTGTATCACAGAAAAAGTAGCCTGAATTGGCCACTGCTACATTTTAAAATGAGAAAACTAAAGAAATGTTCTTGTTCTATGCATACCATCTAGATCTGGAGTCCCTATAAACCAGGGGTGGGCAAACTTTGCAACTTTAAGTCTGAAGGACTTCAGCTCCCAGAATTCTCCAGCCAGCAAAGCTGGGAGCTGAAGTCCTTCAGACTTAAAGTTGCAAAGTTTGCCCACCCCTGCTATAAACCTTTGTCTTCTGCTAAACACAAACTTAAATAAATATCAGAACTGCCCACAGGAAGGATATATTATATATAGTGAAAACTGTTTTCCATTTGTATAAACTTTGACAAACATTAAAAAGGGGCAAGTTTTGATCACAGGACTGTGGCCACCATCATTTTAACCAGGGGTAAATTTCAATGTATTTTACGACCGGTTCACTTGTGTGCTATGCTTCTGCGCATGCACAGAAGCGTCCGGGCGGATGGACAGAGTCTCCCGCTGCCACCATTACCAGTTCACCCAATCTGGGCTGAACCGGCAGAAACCCACCTCTGGTTTTAACCCCCTCTATACAGATATCCCTCAGCTTTATATTTCAAAAATATTCTTTTTGGAACATCACATTGTAGATTACAATGATTTTTAAACTGGGAGAGAAATGTCATAAATATTGTACCATCTACTTGGGCTATAAATGGGAAGGTATAAATGGATTCCATTCATCAATCAACTTTTTTTTAAAAAACAACAACAGCAGCAGCAACTGTGTTCTAAATTCTAAAATTCAGATTGTTCATCAATGGCTGTTTTTAGCTGGGCTGTTTTTAGCTTGGCTGTTTTGTTTTGTTTAGGCTTCTAATTGTTTTAATTTAGTATTTCATTTTGAAAGCCACCCAAAGTCTGCTGGAGTGGGCCATTATAACAAATTTAAGGTAATAAGAACAGAAGATGAGACTCCAGTTTACAGAAGGTGGGTATCATCTTCATCGCAGGACAAGCTTATTCATCTTACTTTATTAAATTGTCACTTTGATTAAATCTATGAAATTGGAAATCTCCTGGTCCTTTACAGTTTTAGAAACTGATTGGCGTAAAAAGTATATTGGGGTTCTATCTCCCATGGAAGACCCACAAGGAAGATTTTTCAAATAAAACCCTATCTTTTAGTTTTTGATGAGGCTGGGCAAAATCTCCACTATGTATTCTCACTATAGACCTCACTGCTTGATAAAAACAAATCCTGAGATGCTAACAACTAAATTTATTTATTTACTTATAAAATTTGTTGGCTGCTCATCTGAACCATAAGATAACTCTGGCTGGCTTACAGTCATAAAAATGTATCTGGACATTGTACATTATATACAAATAAGCATAAATAAATTAAAGCCGAACATTAAAACCTGAGGACATGTAAGGAAGGCAGGTGCAGGAGGAATCTGTAGTTACTCAATCAATCACCTTCACTGTGCTGTTGCCCCCAATGGGGACAACAGCTCCCTTGTCACAGACTGGGTGTGGGACCTCAGGCAGAGTGGAGGTCGAGCAGGCGGCAGCCCAAAGAAGGGCCCGAAAGGCAGTCAAGTCTCACCAGAGTGGATCTTCCTTCCCCACCATCAGCCTTACCTTCCAGCCCATGGGGCTCACACTATTTTCACAGTGGTGGCCCACGTTTGGCTGAAGCGCTTGGGCCAGTGGGTGGGTGAGGGAGGGGCAGCTGGAAGATGGGCGACGCAGATGGTATAACCTTGTGCTCCCTGGTTTCCTCCGCCTCGTGCTCAATGGCTAGCTGGTAGAGCCACATTTTTAGGCCCTTAAAAAAGATAGGAGAGTTGGGGCCAATCTCAGATGGCCAACCTCAAGATGTTCCGAAGTGCAGGAGCAACAGTAAGAGAAGGCCTTCCTCCTGGACCCCACCAGCCAGAATAATCAGGTGAACGGGACCGGCATGAGTGGGTCAATCCCAGTGGGGTGAGATGGTCCTTCAAGTAACTTGAGGAATCCATGCCATGGAGGACTTTAAAAGTGAAAGGTTGATCCCACACATTACAGACTGTTCTTCCAACTACAGCTCAAGCTGGATTTACCCTAGGCCAGCGATGGAGAACCTTTTCGGCACAGAGTGCCCAAACAGGAATGCACGTGCATGCGTGAGTGCCAGAGCGCTGGAAAGACCAGCTGGCTAGTGCACACATGCCTGTTTTTTGTCTGTTTTCAGTCTGTTTTTCAGACAGTTTTCAAGCCATTTTCTGGGCCGTTTTCCAGTCTATTTTTTTTCTGGGCTGTTTTTCAGGCCAAAACTGGCCTGAAAGTGTCTGAAGATGGCCTGAAAACCAACCTGTTTTTGGCTATTTTCCTGCTGTTTTCTGGTACCCGCAAAAACCAGAAGAGCAGCTGGCAATGTGTGCCCACAGAGAGGGCTCTGCATGCCCCCTGTGGCACCCATGCCATAGGTTCACCATCATGGCCCCAGGCTGACAGCTTTCTTTTAATACTAGATTTTAAACTGATACTCTTGCTTTAACTCAAAATAAACAAAATCCGGCAGATCTTATTGCTTCACAACTAAAGGTTTTGTAAAAGTTTTGTGCGGGTAGTCCTCGACTTAAAACATTTTGTTTAGTGAACATTCAAAGTTACCTTATGGGAAAAAAGTGATTTATGAACATTTTTCACACTTATGAGCGTTGCAACATCCTCATGATCACATGACCAAGATTTGGATGCTTGGAACTCACTCATATTTATGACGGTTGCAGTGTCCGGATCTGCTTTTGCGATCATCTGACAAGCAAAGTCAATGGGGAAGCCAGATTCACTTAACAACTGTGTTATTAATTTAATAACTGCAGTGATTCACTTAAGAAATTGTAAAGAAGATTGTAAAATGGGGCAACTTAACAAATTTCTTACTTAGCAACATTAATTTTGGACTCAACTGTGGTCGTAAGTTGAGGACTATCTGTATTGTGAATTGACAAGATTTATTCAGCTCTTAAATTAGGGATAATTATTGATAGTGTGCCTTTTCCTTGGTTAAACATTTGTTGAATTACACATCATGGATGTCCTTTAATTTAGCTTTAGCACCTTTTTGCGATTTAGGTAGAAATCGTGAACATTTAAATTAAATTTCCTGGCAGAGAAACACAAAATTTTATATTACGTTAATAATGTGCTTTATCAGAAAACCAGAAAGGTCTGTTCTTAATCTTACCGTATTAGCACATGAATTTGGAATCATCTGTGATTACTTTTTGAACTGAGGTAAATCCCACTTGATGTTACTTGTCGCCCTCTGACCCCTTTGCTGATCTTGGCAACAGAAGATTTCTCAGCTGGTAAACTTGAATTTACTCCTTCCTTGATGTCAGTACAGCTCTAGCCAGATGGTTTAAAACTCTCGTGTATGTATTTGAGTAAAATTCAAGGCTTCGTTTCTATATTTCCCAGATATTTCAATTACGTAATTTAAAATAAATACAAAACACAACGGATCCATTTCAAGGACATCCTATAATATTTTCACTGAGTATATTATACCTACTATTAAGAAAAGTGGTTTGAATGTCTCCTACACACACACATATTCATCCCTAAGCATTTACCTTATCATCAGTTATTGTCTGGCATTAAAAGTGTAAACATTTTCTCTTCTTTGGGCTTGTTATTATTATTATTATGGTCCATTACACAGCCAGCCAGATGTTCTAACTGGATTTGGCATTTTTATCCACCTGTTGAGTCTTTCCCAAAGATCTGGGATAGGGAGATGCTGATGTTTGGGGTATTATAGATATCGTCGCAGAATATAAGCTGTTCCAAGAAAAGCTGCCTTTTGCAATTGACCAATGGTGAGATTTGTCAATGCCAGCGATGTTCAAATGTGTTCCAGTTATTATTATTATTAATGAAATACACTGAAATTGAGGTCCTGACAAGTACTGGAACCCCTATTTGTATAGTTCCATGGCACGGGACCTAGTTATCTTTGGGATCGCATCCTGCCCCATACATCCCTGCGGCCGATTTGCTCCCACAGAGAGGGACTTCTCCGGGTGCCGTCCACTAGGCTATGCCAGCGGGCGACGCCCAGGGGAAGGGCCTTCTCTGTGGAGGGCCCAACTCTCTGGAACTGAGAACGATCACGGATCTCCGCTCCTTCCGCCAGAACCTTAAAACTTATTTTTTCCAACAGGCCGGCCTGACCTAACTCACACCACCTAGCCCATAGTCTGCAATTAAATTGTTTTAACTTGGTTTTAGGGATATTGTTTTAATGTATTTAAATTTTTAGCACAGGGATATTAGTTTAATTTGGTTTTATATTTTGTATATTGTTGTTTATATAATTTTTTTTAAATTGCCTGTGCACCGCCCCGAGTCCCTTTTGGGAAAGGGTGCGGTATATAAATCAAATAAACTATAAACTATAAACTATAACTAAACTATGTATGAATCTACAAACCCATATGGGAAATATTGGGTTACAAACATAACTTTGAATGTTTATCCATGAGAAGTTTATATTTATGGAATTATATTTATGGAAAAGTCTAAGTTATCTAAATGACTAGTATTTAATATATCTTTTGGGTAAACTGGTCTTCTTATCCTGGATCCACTCAGCTCTGAGAAAACTTTTAAAAACTTTTGCTGTACTAAAAAAAAAATGTCTCTGATGGCTCCTTAGCAATTTAGATATATTTGTTACCTCTTCTGATTTGTCAGCCTTCCCAGGTAGACCAGACAGGAAACAAAAACCAATAAATTACTTTACTGTAAAGCTTCATTAATAGAACCTTGTAAGTCTGAAAGTAAAATTATCCCACGGTCACTTTTACAGGCCTAGGAAGGGTCCCTTCTGAGCCTCCCGCCCCTCCCATTATGCAGTTGTGGGCTATGTTGTCTTTATCTGACCACTCTCCAGGCAGCATCTCTTCAACCCATCTCTCTGGATCATTCCTGTACACCTTTACATGATGTTCCATTGAGGTTAGAACAGGGATGTCCAAACTTGGGAACTTTAAGACTTGTGGACTTCAACTCCCAGAATTCCCCAGCCAGCTATGCTGGCTGGGGAATTCTGGGAGTTGAAGTCCACAAGTCTTAAAGTTCCCAAGTTTGGACATCCCTGGGTTAGAAGTTCAAAAATAATTATCTTTGGGTCTTATGTCAAAACCCCTTTCCTTGAAAGACATTGATGGAATTCATTTAATTTATTTCACTTCTTCCCGTTTAGTAACTGCAATTGGGATTAGCAACTCAGCTGTTATGTGAAACAGTCACTAACTGAATAATAACGTAATTGTGACTATGTTTACGATTTAACACAGAACTATAGGTATTAACTGGTTGTAATGGCAAGCACATGGCTGAGAAAAAGATGCGACCAATGCCCGTTATTGCGGGCATTGGTTGCAAAGTTACTTTTTTGGCACCTCGTAATTGTGAACGGTCACTGAGGCAGTTGCTAAGTGAGGATTAGTGTATATTAGATTGCCCATCTAAGTCCCTGAATCTGAATAGCTAACAATATTTAAAAACACCACATAGCAATAGCACTTGGTCTTATATACTACTTCACAATGGTTTTACAGCCCTCTCTAAGCGGTTTACAGAGTCAACATATTGCATCCAGCAATCTGGGTCCTCATTTACCCACCTCAGAAGGATAGAAGGCTGAATCAACCTTGAGCCTCGTAGGATTCGGACTGCCAAACATCGGGCAGCCAGCAGTCAGCAGAAGTAGTTTGCAGTACTGCATTCTAAACGCTGCACCACCTCTATATCATAGTATACTGCAGTGATGGCTAACCTTTTTCCCATCGCGTGCCAAAAGCAGGGGGAGTGCAGAGGGTCCTGCGAGGGCATGTCCATACCAGTGGTGGGTTTCAAATTTGTTTAGAACCTACTCTGTAGGTGTGGCCTATTTTGTGGGCATGGCTTGGCAGTCATGTGACAGGGTGGGAGTGGCCACCTTTTAAAATGTGGTGAAACTCATTTAACAACGCTCTTGCTTAGCAACCAAAATTTTGGACTCAATTGTGATGATAAATTCTTTCTTTCTTTTTTCTTTCTTTCATTCATTCTTTCTTTCTTTCATTCATTCATTTCTTCCTTCCTTCCTTTCCTTTCCTTTCCTTCCCGTTGGGTCACTGGCTGCGGCGGGCCAGATTTACTTCCAGGTACGCCGGTGGAACCCCCTCTCACCGGTTCTCTAAATTTCACCAACCGGCTCTCGCGAGTAGGTGCAAGCCTACAGAAACCCACCACTGGTCCATACCCATAATTCTATGTGTGTGACTTCCCCCTGCGTGCATGTGACCCACACCCTCCCACCCTGCTTTTGGCAGCCAGCAGCCATAAACGACCCTAAGGGGAAACCAGAAATCCGTTCCCGAACTTCTGGTTTGTACGTTGGGTTGTTTTTCATCCTCCGGAGGCTTCAGGGAAGCCTCCGGAGGCTGCTTGCTCCGGAGGCTCCATTCACATGCTTGCTATAGGTTCGTCATCACGAGTATACTGTATTACAAAAATCAGTACACACCCCAACAGCAAATTAACACAACCTTTGCATAGGCTCTGCCACACATCCAGACCCCTAGGTTTGGTGACACAATCATGCCAACAGTATTGATGCTACTCTAATCTCCAGAGGGACGATGTTCCCAAGGGAAGAAGCCATGACAGAAGAGACTTCCTGGGTCCTGCTGGTGACATCCTGTAATAGAAGGGGACTCTGCACATGGCTCTTTCACTGGAAACTAATGGCATAGTAGGCTCATGCCATGGAAAGGTTTATGGGTAATTATCAGCATCTCAGATTGAACCTAGAAGCACACTGGCAACTAATGCAGTTCACATAATTGCTTGCATTCTGTACCTACTGCAGCTTCCAGATGTTCTCCAAGGGCAGCCTCCTGCAAACCACATTGCAGTAGTGGTTTTTGTGACTTTTGAAATTGATTATGTGCCATGAGGTCAATATCTATAACAGCCATGGTGGCATGGTGGTTAGAAGGCAGTATTTATAACTCTACCAGATGTTTGATCCTAACCCGCTCAAAGTTGATTTTGCCTTCCATCCTTCCGAGGTTGGGAAAGTGAGGACCCAGATTGTTAGGGGCAATATGCTGACTCTGTAAACTGCTTAAAACGGACTGTAAAGCACAGTAAAGGAATATATGTGTTATTGCCATCAACTCTTCACAACCATGTAGATAGATTTTCTCCAAGGTGACCTTGAGCATTGGACTTGGTCTACCAAACTGCAGTTCAAAGGTGAGACAAGTAAGGTCCTGCACTTAGGTAGGGTGCAGGTACAAAATAAGCAGTACCTTGTCGACAGAAGTGACTGTGAGAGGAATCTAGGAATCCTGGTGGACCACCACTTTAAGTGTGAGACAGAAATATACACTGCAGCTGCCAAAAAAAAGCCAAAACAGTCCTAGGCTGCATCAAGATCATAGTGTCATAGTGTCACTCTATATTGCCCTAATGAGGCCACACTTGGGGTTCTGCATCCAGTTCTGGTCACCAAGATACAGAAAAGATGCTGAGTCCCTAGAAAGAAGGCAGAGAAAAGCAACAAAGATGACAAGGATTCTGGACGCTAAGTTGTAGAATGACCGGCTAAGGGAACTAGGTAGGCTTAGCGTGGTGGAGAGGAGGCTTAAGGGGTAGCACAATAGCCATTTCCCAATATTAAGGGCTGTCACAGGGAAGAGCAGGTTGGTTTATTCTAGATAGCACCTGAGGTGAGGACAGGAAGCAGTGGGTGGAAGCTGGTCAGAAGGGCATCCAACATGGAACCAAGGAAGAATTTTGTGACAATGAGAACAATTAATCAATGGAACAGCTTGACTCCCAGAGTTGAGGGTGCTTCATTGCCGGAGGGTTTCAAGAAAAGATTAGACCACCATTTATCCAAGATGGTATAAGGACCCCTGCATTAGGCAGGGGGTTGGACTCGAAGACCTTCAAGGTCCCTTCCAACCTGATATGATATACTGAAATACTGAGAATATAGGACTGTACTAAACAATGTGTGAAATGTTCATTATAACCTTAACAAGATAGTAAATACTTTAACAACAAGAGTTTTATACATTATGGACATTTCTGAAAATATCGGGTTTCAGAAAAGGATTTAACCCTTCAGAAAAGGGTTAAAATTACCATGGTGTTAGAGATATAATTCAGGAGCTGGAACATTAACAGATATGACTTAGTCTTGTCCTATTACTGTTGCAATGTGAGTTACACTAGTTTGTTAATATAATTCTGGATCAATAGTGATATATTAAGGAGGCATGTGATATTGGGTATATGACCAGATTTTAGTATCTATCAAGGTGTCAAGAATTGTGGATTTTTTTCCACAAATCATGGGTTTAGATAAAAGACTTACTGTATAATATTAAAGGGAGAAATCTACATCTGATGTAACAAAATGGATGGATTTATGTTGTTTATCAACACTAAACTTCTTTTTCTCCGCCAGACAAAAAAAAAGTTCTAAAAGACATAGTAGAATATCTGGGGAATGTTTTACGATCTTCCTTCCTTCCCTCCCTCCCCTCCTTCCTTCCCTCATTTTTTCTATGATTCATGCTGGTATGTGCATTTGTATTTTTTAGCAGTTTACATAATACAATTACTTTAAAAGTGAGCACTTTTTAATGAGCAAGTATCTACTTATTCCCAGATAAGTAGTGTCCCAAGTTCCTTAGATCATATTTGTGCAAAAGATTGAGAATAAGCAAAAGATTGAGAAATCAAATCTTGAATTGTGCCTAGCTAAATGGAAATATGCAGATAAGTGCTTGTAATTTAGTGCCCACCAGTTTGTTAAGCCACATTTGCTTTAAATCATAGTTTGCTGAAAAAGCTACCAGTGCCTGTCTCACCCTTGTTGCTTATTGCTTCTTATTGCTAAATCATGGTTTACAAAGCAGAGTGGCTGAGTTCACACAACATATCAAGACAAAACTCATCAAGTGATGGCTTGTGAAAATTGATACAGATAATATGGCTGCCATGTATTCTCAGTCATGCTAGATATGGCTGCTTTCGAGCAAATAGTGATGTTACTTGTGAATCCACCAAGCACAGCACTGGTTGATATCTCCTTCCACAACCTGTGCAGCACTTGTTCTCAGTGACACAACTGTTGGGTCATCGCCAGCTATATTCACACTCTCTTGGTTCCTCTGAACATGTCGTTAGACATTCTTCTCCAGACCAGTCAGTCTATACAACTCAACTTCTAAGTGTCCCCACAAGGCGATGCCCTCTAATTTTGCACCTTCCCGTTGTGTTAGATCTGTGATTTTTCAGGGTTCCCACCAACATGGCCAAAGACATTCCATCACATCTGGAGGATGCCATGTTGAAAAAGGATAATACTAGGCTGATAAAGGCCAGTAAGTGTCACCAAACACAAGAGCGCTACCCAAAATTCTCCCCTTAAGAGAAGAATCTACATTTTCTTGCAGGGTGTAGTCTAAAAGGAACTCAGGCTCTGAGAGACCAGGGATGTCCTGGCTGCTCCTTCCCGCTGCTCTTCGTGCCCATCCCCAGTTCTCTCACTCTGATCCCTTCCGTTTCCATTCCCTCCCCATCTCTCCCTACTCCAACTTCATTCCGATCTGGTCCTCCATCTTTCTCAGGGCTCGTCTCCCTCCGGATATCTCCCATCCGTTTGCTCCTCCCTTAACCGCCTCCCCCCTTGGGTTCTCCAGTCCACCCTCCGCGTCCCAATTCTCCCCAGGACCAGGCTGGCTCGCCCTCCCCTCCCCTCCCTCCGTTTGAGCCTCACTTTTTTCCCCCTCTGCCCCGGGGCTTCTCTTCCTCCCTCCCTCCCTCCTTCTGCCTTGGACGCTTCGCTTCTGCCCCGTCCTATTTCGAAAGTACCTCTTCTCTAGCCCTGTTCTGCCCCTGTTGCCTTTCTTTGCCCCGATCGCCCCCTCCCTCCCTCCCTCCCTCCCTTCATCCATCCACCAAGGTTGCTGGGCGCTGCGCTGCAGTTGGATTCGCGTTGTTCAAGTGTTTCCCTCCAGCCCCGCGCCGCTTTTTCCCTCCTCTCGCTTTCCTTCCCGGCTTCATCCACCCGCTGCCTTCCTTCGCCTTTCTCCTCTCTCTCCTCCCTTCGGCTGCCTTGCCTGCCGGCTCCCCGTTCTTGTCCTAGCGAGTCCCGGTCCCGTCTCTCTTCGTTCCATGCCTTCGATACCCTCGTTCCCACGGGTGTGTGTATGTGTGTGTGTGAGAGAGATGAGGGGGGAGAGACTCACCTGCTGGTAACCCAAATCCTCTGGAGCAAATTCGCTCCCCGCTGCCTCGAACTGGAAGTTGATGTGCGGCGCCTGGTGCAAAAGGAAAGTCCACCACGAAGCTCGGTACCCCTGGGGGGACCCCATCCTTCCCTGTCGGGGCTGTCCAGAAAGCAGGCGCTGCTCACCGGGCTGGACGTCGCCCTCCCATGCTGGTGCAGGGACGGGTTTGGGGAATGGAGTGAAGGGAGCCTCTGCAAAACATCAGAGCTTATCGCGCGGGATATTGGGGGAAGGGAGGGGGATTGTGGGGAAGTCGGGAGAGGGGGGGAGCTGGTTGGGAATGGGGAGAGGATGGAGAAAGGCGCAGAGCCACCTAGCGAATGTGGCGATTAAAGTCACCGAATCCTGGCTTGCCCTCCCCGAGATGGAGAGCCGGGCTCCCTCCGGTGGTCTTCGCCTTCTATGCCATAAAGATAAACCCCGGTTTAGCAGGCCGATTAGGAGGTGGTCCTCGACTTACAACAGTTTGCTTGCAATATATGAACCACACTTAATGGCTGGGCCTTATGTTCGACTCTGTGCACAAGTAGTCCTCGACTTATGACCACACCTGAGCCCAAAATTTCTGTTGCTAAGTGAAATGTTTGTTAAGTGATTTTTGCCCCATTTTACGGCTTTTCTTGCCACAGTTGTTAAGTGAGTCACTGCAGTTGTTAAATTGGTAACCCGGTTGTTAAATTAATCTGGCTTCCCCATTGATTTTCCTTGTCAGGAGGTCATAAAAGAGGAACACGTGATCCCTGGAGGATATGACCGTCATAAATTTGACTCAATTGTCAAGCAATTTTGATCTGGATTTTGATCATGTGACTCTGTCATCAAGTGTGAAAAATGGTTGTATGTCTTTTTTTCCCCAGTGCCATTATAACTTTGAACAGTCACTAAACTGTTGTAAGTTGAGGACTACTTGTAGAATTATTATTTATCCTTCTTATTTTCATCTTTACTCACTCTTTTTATCCAGATGATGATGATGATGACTCTGCTGCTTTGCACGTACACTGAGTACACTTGACCAAATAACATTGTTCTGTTCTGTTCTGTTCTACAGGTAGTCATCAACTTACAAGAGTTCATGTAGTGACAGTTCAAAGTAAACAATGTCTTTGAAAAAAGCCACTCGTGACCATTTTCCACATTTACAACTGTTGCAGCATTCATGTGGTCATGTGATCAAAACTCTGATGCTTGGAAATTGACTCATACTTATAACAGTTGCAGTGTCCTGGGGTCACGTGATCCACTTTTGCAACCTTCTGACCAGCCAAGGCAATGGGGAAGCTTGATTCACTTGACAACAGCTTGATTAATTTAACAGCTACAACAAGTCACTTAACAATTGTGGCAAGAAAAGTCATAAAATGGGGCAAAGTCACTTAACAAATGTTTCAGTCAGCAAGTGAACTTTTGGGGTCAGTTGTGGTCATAACACAAGGACTATCTCCTATTCTATTCCGTTCCGTTCCATTCCAATTCCAATTCCAATTCCAATTGTATTCTATTCTATTCCATTCCATTGCTATTCTATTCTATTCTATTCTATTCTATTCTATTCTATTCCTTTCCTTTCCTTTCCTTTCCACTCCACCACTCCACTCCACTCCACTCCACTCCACTCCTATCCTATCCTATCCTATGCTAGACCACTCCACTCCACTCCTATCCTATCCTATCCTAGACTACTCCACTCCACTCCACTCCACTCCACTCCACTCCTATCCTATCCTATCCTATCCTATCCTATGCTAGACCACTCCACTCCACTCCACTCCTATCCTATCCTATCCTAGACTACTCCACTCCACTCCACTCCACTCCACTCCTATCCTATCCTATCCTATCCTATCCTATCCTATCCTATGCTAGACCACTCCACTCCACTTCTATTCCATTCCATTCCACTCCATTCCATACATGATCCTGTGAACTCCCATTTCCCTCACTGTCCCCCTGCCCTCCACAATGCCTTTCTTTCAGCCATGCTCCATCATGCTGAAGCCTCATTTCAGGGCCAGTGCAGAAGGAAAGAGAGGCAGCTTAACAAGCAGAGGAATGAAAGCTCTTTCCACTCGTCTCCTGCCAAGCCTTTTCCATTCAACTCAGATCTTCATTCCACTTCCACGCATTAAAAATGTGCTTTTTAAAAAAAACAAAAAAACGAAGTGCAGTGTTATCCTGCCGCCTTTCCTTTTTCCGAGGGAGCTGCCGAAAGCACACGGCTTGAATCCCTCTTTTGGAAGAGCAAAGGAAGCTAAATTTGCATTCAAGGTGTGACTCAGAAGGAAGCTCCTATTAAAAATCCTTCCATAGGTCTGCGTAGCAAAGATAAGGTGTATTTCTCCCCCCCTCCCTCCATTTTTTCTCATCATTGGTGCTCGGCCTCAGGCTGATGTGCCTTATGCAGCGGATGGCAAATGCTATCTTTATAAACTAAGTTGAGGACTTGGGGGATTGGGAGGGAGGGAGCTAATAATAGGCGTGTGGGGGACCCAATATTGATCAGGTTCACAGCATGCAGAAAAGCAAGTTTTATCTCTTTCATTCTGCCTTCATTCTTCACCAGAACTGCACCCTTGGGCTGCAGGTATCAATGCATTTTCTTAGTTTAACAAGGATTCCAGAGAGCTGGGTCAAGTTTTGATCTGCCTGACAGCTGGGGAGGAAGCATGAAGGGTTCCCTCTGTGGCTTGTGGGGTTGGAGAAAAGAAATCTGACATTAAAATGCCAGTGTGTTTCCAGCGGTGTATTTAGCCACAGTAACCTCATTCCCCAGAGGGGATTCAGAACTCATGTATCAAAGGAAAGCAGATGCCAGAGCTGAAAAGATTCTGGCATAACAAGAGACTTAAAAAAATTATTTTTGTAACCTTTAAAGTTACAGCAAAAATATAGGTAGGCATTGACTTACAACAGTTCATTTAATGACCGTTCATTGTTACAAGGGCACTTATCATACTTACAACTGTTGCCGTCTCCTCAAGGTCACATGATCAAATTTTGGATGCTAGGTACCTTGCATGTACTTATGACGGTCACTGTGTCCTGGGGCCATTTTGCGACCTTCTGACAAGCAAAGTCTTGGGGAAGTCAGATTCACTTAACAACGATGTTAACTACCTTGTGGCAAGAAAGGTTGTAAAATGGGGCAAAATTTGTTTAACAACAGTCTTGCTTAGCAGCAAAAATTTTGGGTTCAATTGTGGTCATAAATTGACTACGGGTAGTCCTCGAATTACAACAGTTCATTTAGTGACTGTTCAAAGTTATTACAGAACTGAAAAAAAGTGACTTATGACTGTTTTTCACATTTTCCTCTGTTGTGGCATCCCCATCGTCACGTGATCCAAATTCAGACACTTGGTAACTGATTCTTATTTATGACGGTTGCAGTGTCCTGGGGTCGTGTGATCTCTTTTTGCAGCCTTCTGACAAGCAAAGCCAACTTGGAAGCCAGTTGTGACACGGTGGTGGATATGGTAGATGTTACCCTCCATCCATAGTTAGATCACCCTTTGGTTGCTTTGCACCTGTTGCTCCCAGCTTGCAAAAGAAAGATTTTTTGGGATTGACTTTATGGACCTGGAAGGGAACTAGAGGACCATGAGAACCTTCCTGGTGTTGGTGGGTAGTTTGACCAAAGTCTTAGTCAAAAATTGGGATGCAATTCTGGAATTACATGGTGGTAGTAACTACATCAAAACCTCTTATTTCTCCATTCTTTCCATCTCTGCAGATAGCTATACCTTACCATAGCAGAGTTGGAAGGGAACTTGGAGGTCTAGTCCAACCCCCTGCCTAGGCAGGAAACCCTATAACAGGGGTCTGCAAAGTCGGCTTTTTTAAGACTGGTGGACTTCAACTCCCAGAATTCCTGGCTGGGGAATTCTGGGAGTTGAAGTCCACCAGTCTTAAAAGAGCCGACTTTGCAGACCCCTGCATACCATTTCAGACAAAGGGTTATCTAATCTCTTCTTAAATACTTCCAGTGATGGAGTATTTACAACTTTTGGAGGCAAGCTGTTCCACTGATCAATTGTTCTAACTGTCAGGAAATTTCTCCTCAGTTCTAAGTTGCTTCACTCCTTGATTAGTTTCCACCCATTGTTTCTTGTTCTACCCTCAGGTGCCTTGGAGAATAGCTTGACTCCCTCTTCTTTGTGGCAGCCTCTGAGATATCGGAAGACTGCTATCATGTCTCCCCTTGTCCTTCTTTTCATTAAACTAGACATACCCAGCTCCTGCAACCGTTCTTCATATGTTTTAGTCTCCAGTCCCCTAATCAACTTTGTTGCTCTTCTCTGCACTCTTTCTAGAGTCTCCACATTTTTTCTACATCGTGGCGACCAAAACTGAATGCAGTATTCCAAGTGTGGCCTTACCAAGGCACTATACAGTGGCATTAACACTTCACGTGATCTTGATTCTATCCCTCTGTTTATGCAGCCTAGAACTGTGTTGGCTTTTTTGGCAGCTGCTGCACACTGCTGGCTCATATTTAAATGGTTTAAAGTGTTTAAAGTGATTCCTTGAACAGGATTCTAAACTCTATCAGTTTGACTTTTTTTTTTTAATGGATCCATGGCTATCCTGGTTAATTAATATTTGCATGGCCATGGCTGTGTTTGGATCTATGTGGATGTTTCTTTGTGTGAAGAGATGATGTCATCTGCCCTGAACAAGGTGGTGACATGAACTCTCTTTAAAAAGGCTTGGATGGATGTGATGGTCCAAGGCAATTTTTGTCCAGTCTCCAACCTTCTGTTAGGAAAATAGTTTGGAGGCAATATTTGTGAGTCCATTTGTGAATGACCTCTGACAGATCCCAAGAGGGAATGGTACAACAATCCAGACTCTTCTTAGTCTCTCAGTAACTTTCAACACTGTTGACTGTGGTATCCTTAATCTATAGGAATAAGAGTGGGAGGCACCATGGTGAATACTTCTCCTTTCTCTTAGGTGGGTTGTAATCAGTGTTGGCCGGGAAATGGGGAGATGCAAGATTTTGCCTCCTTATCTGAAGGGTATGTCCCGCAGGGCTCATTGTCTCCTGTTTAAAACCCACTAAAAAAAGTGGTTGAGGTCCTTCATTGACAGGTGTGTGTGTGTATGAGAGAGAGATATTATCAGTAGGCTGATGATGTTCAGTTGGACATCTCAACCTCAGATCAACCAATCAAGGTTATCATGGTCATGTTATTGTGCCTGGAGGCTGTTGAGATCTGGATGAGGAACAACAATTTAAACTTAACCCTGACAAGAGTTGAGTTCTTCCAGCATCAGAGATTTTCCACCTGTAGTTCTCTATATGATGATACTTCCCAAAACAAAACCATTTTGCAATTTGGAGATCTTTCTGGACTCTCAGTTCCTACTCAAAGAACAGGTGACAGCTGTGGCTGAGGGAAGGGGTTTGGTTGCCCAGATTCATCTGGTGCAACAATTGCACCCTTGCCTCGATCAGGTTTTCTTCCTCACAGTCACTCATGCTTTAATCACATGACATGTGGACTATGGTACTTGTAGTTGGCCTTGAAGATCACTTGGAAGTTGTGAGGCAGCCACATGGACAATTATGGACATCCCTCAGAATGCCCATGAGTTATCTCTTCTGAATAAGCTACACTGGTTTAGTGTTTTTAGCTAACACTAAAAATAGTTAGCACTGTTTTTAGTGATTCTAGGTGCAATACGAGAACAGATTGCAATCTGAATGGCATATGGCCTTGTTTGTTTGTTTGTTTGCTTGTTTATATTTCACATTTCTGAACTGGCCATCTGTAGGAGATGACCAGGCTGAGCCAGAGGGATGGGTCAAATGTGTCATAAGTCATGAGTCCCTGCACATCCTAAGAGAGATTTAAGTCCAGCCCACTTTGAATGTCTTCTTAATTCCTACTCATTTCCTTTGACTATTAGTAGCTCAGATTCTTCTAGAAAGTTAAAACTTGCAATAAATCTTTATACACCAACACTGATGTTTCCTAAACTCCATTGAAGATGTTACTTATCCTGGTAATGAAACGTTCGGAAACTAACCCACAAGCTCGGAGAATGAACCTCCACCCTCATCCTAAACCCGAGCTACAGATATTCACCATTATCTCAAACAAATGGTTATAAGTCAAGGACGTACCTGTAGTGCTGCTCAACTTCCGAAATGCCAGTCAATTTGTAAACATCACTTTAAGTATAAAATAATATTGCAGGATCCAGTCTGGGTTGGTCACTGGGACCAGAGGTTTTGTCTTCCAAGCTTTCGGACTCATGCTGAAGCTCAGATGGGCTCTAGTACCAGTTTGAAAACTTGGAAGACAAAAATCTCTGGTTCTGGTGGCTGACCCAGATTTGATCCTGCAACATTATTCTGGGACGCATATATTTGCTTTCATTTGTATTAAAATAATATATTATGAAATGGCTGTAGGAACTTCTCAATTGAGGCTCGTCTCATAATGTCATCTATAGAACAACTAGATGGAACAGCAAGTTGCTTGGAGATTTGCAAGGCTTGTATGCAATGAAGCAGCTGATCCAGGCAGCTGGTTAGGAGGGCAGCAATGAGGAACCTGACCATAAAGCTTACCCATTCCATCTGTCACTTGAAATAGCTGTTTCATTTCACCTAACTATAGGATCAGCCCTGGTTATGGTGGCTTTGGTGGCTCTGGATCACTTGGACGTGAAGAATGTTAAGATATAAGCTAAATGTATACGAAATGGAGGAGCTTCACCAAACTGAAATATGGGTAGTCTCGACTTACAACAGTTCATTTAGTGGCCATTCAAAGTTACAATGACACTATAAAATGACTTATGACCAGTTTTCATACTGATGACCTATAATATTTAATAATAATAATAATATTTAATTTGTAAAACCGCTCCCTCTCCCCACAGGGACTCGGGGCGGTGCACAGGGAAAAATAAAACAATAAATATACAAACATAGCATAAAAACGAATTAAATCTAATACCCGTGCTAAAATCCCATTAAACACTAAAATACCCAATAATTAAATAAAAACCCTATAGCGGAGGGACTACCCTAGGCCGGCCAAGCAGAAAAAATGTGTTTTTAGTTTCAGACGGAAGGAGCGGAGGTCCGTGGTTGTCCTAATATCGGGGGGAAGGTCGTTCCAGAGGGCAGGGCCCGCCACAGAGAGCGCCCTTCCCCTGGGCGTCGCCCGCTGACAAAGTCTAGTGGACGGCACCCGGAGCAGTCCCTCTCTGTGGGAGCGAATCGGCCGTGAGGATGTATGAGGCAGGATCCGATCCCGCAGATAGCTAGGTCCCGAGCCATGGAGCGCTTTAAAGATGATAACTAACACCTATAACATCCCCATGGTTGTGTGCTCAAAATTCAGACACTTGGAAATTGACTCACATTTATGACGATTGTCCAGGGATCATGTGATTCCCTTTTGCGACTGTCTCACAAGCAAAACTAATGGAAGAGTCAGATTCACTTAACAACGACTTGACTAATTTAACAACTACGGTGATTCATTAACAACTGTGGCAAGAAAGCTCGTAAAATGGGACAAAGTCACTTAACTGTTTCACTTAGCAACAGAAATTTTGGGCTCAATTGCAGTCATAAGTCAAGGACTTATGTAAAGCTAAACTGAGCTAAGGTCTATCTTGAAAAGCAGCATTTCAGGCCCATAAATGTGAGGAACTACTCAATTCAGAATGACTGAACTTTTCAGCCTAAGTACACCTAAACCAACCAGCACCTTATAGTTTACTGCAGTTTATTAAATCAGATTCCCTTGGTGTGTGGCTCAGCAAAGACTTTCTCAGATTAATTGCTATAACCACATCAGAGGATTTGATAATTACAAGAGCCGTTCTCTATTCCTTTCTTTGGTGCAGGATATTTACCTATCTTGACTAAGCCTCTGGTGTTTTCTGTGATCTCCTATTCACGTATCTACTTTGTTTAGTTTTCTGGGATTAACCAAGATCAACTACATGTACTTAGTCTGGCTAAATTTTCTAATAGAATGGGGATTTTGAAATTACTTGAGGAAAAAGAATCCATTTAAGTTTTTTAGAACTGTGACTAGTACTGTGAGAAAAATATGTGACTTTTTGGGATGAAAAGTCCTAAACCATGTTAAATTTCCCATGATAGGAAGAATTGAGTCTGGTCAAGTTTAAATAAATAGTTTTAGCACACCAGCGAAATGTGACTGGACCTCACCGCCCTGAGTCCATTTCGATGGAGAAGGGCGGTTCTATAAATCTAAATAAATTAAATTAAATTAAGCACCAAGCAGAGAAAACTCTATATGCATAACTGGGAGTAAATTTGTCTGAAACAAACAAACAAACAAAAAAGAGACAGAGAACATATTTGTTCTTTGTGGCACTTCTGTGTTCCCCTAAAAATGAGTCGCGGTGGCGCAGGGGTTAGAATGCAATGTTGCAGGCTAATTCTGCTGTCTGCCAGCAGTTCGATTCTCAGCAGCTCAAGGTTGATTCAGCCTTCCATCCTTCCAAGGTTGGTAAAACGAATGCCCAGATTGTTGGGGGAAATATGCCGACTATGTAAACAGCTTAGAAAGGACTATAAAGCACTGTGAAGCCCAATGCAAACAGCTTTCTCTCCCAAAATCCCTTTCTCTCCAATTTCTCCATTCTTGGATGGGAGGAAGGTAAGGCAAAAGAGAGATTGACTACCATGTGAAATAGCACTAACAGAGGACAAAACTCCATTTGGTTCCATTGATTTACATTTAACTCAAATAAAATTTGATTAATATGTTTCTTGTTACATGGATAATTACTGACTAATGTATATTTTCGAGGGTCTCCAAGGTTTAGTGTGATCTGTGTGAACCAGCCTTTCTGACTGCAATATGGAAAAAAAAAAGAAATTAGGGGAAATCTCACCTTTTTGGTTTTTTTACTTTGAAACCAAGGGTGAATGACTCACCTCCACAGATGTTTTGATGACTACTTCATCCATCTGAGAGCAGCTGGCTTGGACTTGCTTGTTGACCGCAGCTCAACGAATGTGCTATTTGAGGCAAGGTAAATCATCTTTGAGCAGTTTCTCTTGCTTTCTTCATTAAGTGTGCTAGACCAGGGGTCTCCAACCTTTGCAACTTTAAGTCTGAAGGACTTCAGCTCCCAGAATTCTCCAGCCAGCAAAGCTTGCTTTCTCTTGCTTTCTTCATTAAGTGTGCTAGACCAGGGGTCTCCAACCTTTGCAACTTTAAGTCTGAAGGACTTCAGCTCCCAGAATTCTCCAGCCAGCAAAGCTTGCTTTCTCTTGCTTTCTTCATTAAGTGTGCTAGACCAGGGGTCTCCAATCTTTGCAACTTTAAGTCTGAAGGACTTCAGCTCCCAGAATTCTCCAGCCAGCAAAGCTTGCTTTCTCTTGCTTTCTTCATTAAG
This sequence comes from Rhabdophis nuchalis, assembly GCA_039707465.1. Taxonomy (NCBI): domain Eukaryota; kingdom Metazoa; phylum Chordata; class Lepidosauria; order Squamata; family Natricidae; genus Rhabdophis; species Rhabdophis nuchalis. Next base: position 152,103,598 of record CM077647.1, on the reverse strand, counting down.
TGTGCTAGACCAGGGGTCTCCAACCTTTGCAACTTTAAGTCTGAAGGACTTCAGCTCCCAGAATTCTCCAGCCAGTCCTTCAGACTTAAAGTTGCAAAGGTTGGAGACCCCTGTGCTAGACAATTCATAAGAACAACCATCCATTGTCTGCACTGGCCAACCATGAAGTTTTTATTCATTGCAATCTTTGTGTCTTTCTTCAAATAAACCAAAGGGGCCTTGGCCAAACCCAGCAGTATACCTGGGCAGATCTTCAAATAACCACAGTTTTCCTATTTCTGCCTTCTTTCTAATAGCACAGTTGATTCTGGCTTGGACCCAGGACTGCCTATCTGGTCTTTCTAATTCAGCTTTTCTTAATCCAGTGCCTTTCAAATAGATTGGGCTTTAGCTCTTGTATTACAGGTCAGCTGGGAATCCTTGAAGTTGCACTCCCAGTACATCTGGAGGACAACAGATTGGAAGAAATGCTGGCATAGCTGGAGGCATGAATGTGTTTTGGCTCATGTTAAGCATTTAAGCAGTTGTGAAAGTTTTAACAGCGAACATTTTGAAAACAGATGATGTTTTGACCAATCGTTTGGTGTTAAAGATGAGTTTTCACATATGGGTTGTTATAGAATAACTGAAGAAAGATTGATGGAGGAATGGTTGAAGATCAGTGGATCGGCACCTTTTTTATATAATTATTTGCGTGTCTAACCACATTTGGCCAAATAACTAAAGTATAAGTGAAGGCAATTATTAGAGCTAGCGAAACTTCAAAGACTGGTTGCCTTCTATGAAATTTTGAGGCACCCCACCCAAAGCTGTTTCATGAACCCATAAAGAATCTCTTATTTCTAAGTGTGTCAGGCCCAAACAGCCAGATCCACAATTCATTTAGTGTCCATTCAAAGTTATAACAGCACTGAAAATAGTGACTTGGGGCCATTTTTCACACGTATGATCATTGCAGCGTTTCCATAATCATGTGATTTACATTGGATGCTTCACAACTGACTCACATTTATGACAGTTGCAGTGTCCTACAGTCATGTGATTCCCTTTTGTGACCATCCTACAAGCAAAATCAATGGGGAAGCCAGATTCACTTAATGACCATGTTACTAATTTAAGAACTGTGGTAATTCTCTTAACAAATGTAGCAAGAAAAATTCTAAAGTGGCACAAAACTCACTTAACAAATACCTCATTTAGCAAAATAAATGTTGGGCTCAATTGTGGTCGTAAATCAAGGACTGCTATTTCATAGTTCCTTCCCCTGGTTATATTAATAGCTACAATTTGGTGACTAACTTTGGAGAAGCCCATGACCTTACCTAACAAATTTCTCACTTAACAACATACGGTAGGTTTCAGGCTCAATTGTGGTCAAAGGTGAGGACTACCTGTATTCTATCTATAATCCAAGAACTGAAGAAAGAGATGGATGAAACCAATCTGTAGATGCAGAAATATAGTGCAAGAACAAGGAGATTAAAATCAAGTTCATGCAACCAAGTGAAAATAGAACCATCTGGATTAGGCAAGAGGGAGATGGTGCCCATAGAAACTTGGTTTTAATTATCTTGCATGGGTGTAATATTAGCATTTTTTCAAATTATGTTTTGATTCAAGAAGCGATGTTACAACTCAGATCCTGAAATCAGGTTACAACTGCAGTCCTGAAGCCTAAGTCTCACCTCTTTATAACAAATCATAGATAATTATAGAAGTATTTTCACGCTATTCCAAGATTAGGTCTGCAGAAAACAATATTTCCCCCCTTCTCCAGGGCAGGTTAAATATAAGTGTTCCCTTAACAATGCCCCCAAACTAAAACACCCCCATTCAAAGCCACAGAGTCTAGCAAAGATTGTTTTTTAAGAGTGTAATTTAATAATTTTAAAACAAAAGCCACTTCCGAAACAGGAAAATACATTTTGCAAATGCAAAACTATCAAACAAGTAATACATAAATAAACATCAAGATAGCTGAACATGATAAACCAATACGTTATACAAATATCTTTGCATTTTTTTTCAGCAAACACAGCAAACCTTTTCATGGAATCTGTACATTTATGATAAACAGATTTTATCAGAATAAAAAAAAAACCTTTTAGAATGCTCATATTCCTCATAATGCTTCTATTAAGGAATATAGTGCAAAGAACAGTATAAAACATAACAGTAATACATCCCGTTATATTTTAACCACAAGGCAGAAAGCTAATTGTGATATATGTCCACAGTTAGAACATCAGACAAATGTTTATTTATTATTGCATTCATAGTCTGGGTTCTCTAGGATGGGGATGTTTGAATTCCATCTGCTTGAAGGCTGTGTCAAACTTTGAATGACTTATTCACACTCCAAAAATTAAGAGAACCCAGGATCTGTTTTAGGAAGGAATTGCAGAAGTTTTAATAATAAAATGAATAATTTAATATCTTTTAATGTAATGATACTTGTTATAAGCACTCTATTATGTTAGGCTTTGGGAAGCTTACAAAATCCAGAAATAACAATGATAAACACACCTACACAGGTAGCCCACACTAAAACACAAAAAAGCAATACGCCATACAGCTATGACTTGAGCATTTGGGAGATTCAAGGCACTCATTTTTCTCTCTCTTAAAATCCTCCAGCTATTTCCTAAGTGCAAAAACAAGCCCAAGGCTTATGCTGATTTTGTATCCTCAATCAAGGAGATAATTTTTCTGTGAAGTAGTTTATGCTGAAAGAGAACACCCTCAGGGAAACTCCCTGAATATCTGTCTGATCTCAGGAGGTTATCTTAGCCACATGTTTGGTGCACGATGATCCCTCTTTGGGTTTCCAACCTCTTCATTCTCCCACCCTTCCACATTCCACCTGATGTTCTGCCCTCCCACATTCCATCCCTATTCTGTGTTTCTGGAGCTTACTCAGTTCTCCTCTACAACGGAAGACTCTGCTAAGAATAAGACTTTGCTCCATGAAGAGCATCCAGGCCATCGGTTATGGTGACAATGGAGGACTTGGAACAGGAGATTGGGAATAGATCAGTATGGAGAAAATCCACCTATGTCTTTATTATCAATCAATCAATCAATCAATCAATCAATCAGAATAGGGTTGGAAGGGACCTTGGAGGTCTTCTCTGTTTATACAACTTCTCTGTATTAGCTTTTTTGACTGCTACCACACACTGCTGGCTCATGTTTACTAGTAAGTGATTGTCATTTGATAAAGTAGACCATAACCTACTATTAGATAAAGTAGAAAATTGTGGGTTAGACAGCAGCACCACCAAATGGATTCGTAACTGGCTGACCAACTGCACTCAACGTGTAGTCCTCAATGGAACTGCATCTACATGGAAGGAAGTATGCAGTGGAGTCCCCCAAGGCTCTGTTTTAGGCCCAGTACTCTTTAACATCTTCATCAATGATTTGGATGAGGGGATAAATGGGGAACTCATCAAATTCGCAGACGACACCAAGCTGGCAGGAATAGCCAACACTCCAGAAGATAGGCTTAAGATACAGAAGGATCTAGACAAACTTGAACATTGGGCACTGTCTAATAAAATGAAATTCAATTGTGAAAAAAGTAAGGTCCTACATATAGGCAAGAAAAACCAAATGCACAAGTACAGTATAGGTGGTACCTTGCTCAATAGTAGCAACTGTGAGAGGGATCTCGGAATCCTAGTGGACAACCATTTAAATATGAGCCAGCAGTGTGCAGCAGCTGCCAAAAAAGCCAACACAGTTCTAGGCTGCATCAACAGAGGGATAGAATCTAGATCACGTGAAGTGTTAATGCCACTGTATAGTGCCTTGGTAAGGCCACACTTGGAATACTGCATACAGTTTTGGTCGCCACGATGTAGAAAAGACGTGGAGACTCTGGAAAGAGTGCAAAGAAGAGCAACCAAGATGATTAGAGGACTGGAGACTAAGACATATGAAGAACGGCTGCAGGAGCTGGGTATGTCTAGTTTGATGAAGAGAAGGACCAGGGGAGACATGATAGCAGTGTTCCGATATCTCAGAGGGTGCCACAAAGAAGAGGGAGTCAAACTTTTCTCCAAGGCACCTGGGGGCAGGACAAGGAGCAATGGGTGGAAACTAACCAAGGAGAGAAGCAACTTAGAACTAAGGAGAAATTTCCTAACAGTAAGAACAATTAACCTCTGGAACAGCTTGCCTCCAGCAGTTGTGAATGCCCCAACCCTGGAAGTCTTTAAAAAGATGTTAGACAGCCATTTGTCTGAAATGGTATAAGGTTCCTGCCCATGCAGGGGGTTGGACTAGAAGACCTACAAGGTCCCTTCCAACTCTGCTATTGTATTGTATTGTATTGTATTGTATTGTATTGTATTGTATTGTATTGTATTGTATTGTCCACTAGGACTCCAAGGCCCCTCTCAATGTTACTGTTTTTGATGCAGATTTTACCTAATCTGTGCTTGTACTTTTGGTTTTTTCCTGCCCAGGTGTAAAACCTTGCTTTTCTCCACATTAAAGTTCATTTTGTTGGATAGGGCCCATTGTTCAAGTCTTGTTAAGATCTTTTTGGATTTCTTGTCACTAAGTGTCAACAACAACATGGCGGCACAGCATGGTGGCAAGGGAGAGGGCCTGGTTTTGCCTCAGCCTCTGTCTCATAAATGAGCTCTTGGGAGAACCAATCTTGCAGAAATTTAAGGCATGGACAAAAATGAGGGCCTTTAGCAATCCAGGTGTTTTCCCCAGAAGAATGGAGGTTAGAAGATAAACGCATCAAGTGAGATGGCGTGAACAGCATCCTTCTGTTGTTGTGATCAGCCAACACAATCCACTTGGCGTTCTCCAAGATGGGGCAGCCTCTTGTCTTTTTCACCAGATAGGCTTTTCCTTGACTTGCTTGCAGGGTTTGATTTTCCTACCTGCTACTATGGGTTCAGTACAGAGGTGGGTGTCACATAACGTAACAACCGGTTCAGCCAGAACAAAAAATGTGAGCACAGGCATGTGGCAGCAAAAACATGATTATATAGGATGGGATAGGGCTGGGTTTGGGGGGGGGAACCACTGGTTGGAACTATCAGTTCGTACAAACTGGTCCGAACCAGCAGCAGTTCACCACTGGTTCAGTGGCTTAAAAGTAGAAGGGCATCCATGTTGCAGTTCACAAGGGATAGGAAACTTCAGTAGATCTGAACTGAGCTTGCACCAGTCCAAGTGATTCTTCAATGCCAATAAAGAGTGAAAGTTTTCTGCATCTTGTTGCTGCCGTGTGAACAGTTCTCTGGACTTTAGCGGCCTGGACATGATGCTCCAAGTCTGAGGGAACCTAAGGGGAATTAAAGTGGCATAGGAGGGCAGCGAAAAGGAAGGAACAAGCAAGGGTAGAATTGCTAACCCCAACCCTAATCTCTCACAGTTGTGTGTACCATCTCCTTCTGCAGTATCATTCCTGAATCAGTGGTCACTTGAGGACTTACTGCATAGATTGGCAGCACAGAGATCTTGGTGGTCCTGATGACTTCCTTATTGTTTAACTAAAACATATGAAGAATGGTTGCAGGAGCTGGGTATGTCTAGTTTGATGAAGAGAAGGACCAGGGGAGACATGATAGCAGTGTTCCGATATCTCAGAGGGTGCCACAAAGAAGAGGGAGTCAAACTATTCTCCAAGGCACCTGGGGGCAGAACAAGAAGCAATGGGTGGAAACTAATCAAGGAGAGAAGCAACTTAGAACTAAGGAGAAATTTCCTGACAGTTAGAACAATTAACCTCTGGAACAGCTTGCCTCCAGAAGTTGTGAATGCCCCAACCCTGGAAGTCTTTAAAAAGATGTTAGATAGCCATTTGTCTGAAATGGTATAAGGTTCCTGCCCACGCAGGGGGTTGGACTAGAAGACCTACAAGGTCCCTTCCAATTCTGCTATTGTATTGTATTGTATTGTATTGTATTGTATTGTATTGTATTGTATTGTATTGTATTGTATTGTATTGTTTACTGCTGGCTGATCTCTTTTTCTTCCCCTCTTCCTCACATTCATGAAAGAATGGAGAGAGAATAGATGTACCATATTTAGGTGCAAATATCTGGGTGATTATTAAATGGCAGTTGAAGGAATACCAAAAACTGTATGGAGAGATTTGCCTTGGGAGCCAAGGGATGCTGACATATGTCCCATCGGACTTGTTTAGACTGGCCTTCCAGTCTATAGGTTTGCCATCACTGAATGATCTTCAGCTCTTGTAAAGGTATGTGGGAGACAGAAGGAAGAACTGTATCTAGGGCAATGGACGGATAAGCAACAATTTAGCCCTCAGAAACAATATGGGCGAGACAAATGTCCCAGAAGGGACCCTTCTGAGTTTCTTGAGCTGTAAAGGCAACAGGGGGGAAATGTACTAATAAAGGAGAATATTTGTACTTCATAGTCGACATGAAGGGTTCTTGGTGCTCTACTGACTTTGTTGTTCTCTTGCAGATATTTCATTACCCAAATTATTACTATTCAGTATCAGCACTGATGATGCAACCTAGTTGGGATAATGAAACATGTGCAAGAAAACCACCATGCTCAGTGAGCATCAAGAACCCTTTATGTTAACCCTGAGTTACAATATTCTTTATTGGTACCACATATGGGTATTAACTGCTTCAGAAAGCACACAAATGGGAAATATTTGCTTGCAGGGACACTTCCATGAAGGAACAAGTTTTCTTCCTGAATGGACACCTATGAAAGAATCTCTAAGACCACTCCCACCCACACTAACAGGGCAAATCACTAGAATATAAACTGAGAGCAAACCCCACTCCTTACTAGCACTGATGACGTTACCTTGTATGGGTAATGAAACGCCTGCAAGAAAACAAGCAAGCTCAGAGAGCAGCAAAAAATGTACTTTCAGAATTGCAAGTGTCTGTTAATGTTACCTTAACAAAAAGTAGAACTAGTATTTCTGAGTGGCCTTCTTGTCTGGAGTACCAGCAAAGCTGACAGCACTTCAGATGAGCATAGAAGAGACAACCACAGCATACTAATATATACGTCTTTTGTCCTCAGGCTATTGCTTAACCAACAGCAGTTTAAATGTTGGCAAGAGAGGAAATATTACAAATTTGGCATGGAACTGAATCTTAGAAATAAGCAATTAAAATAGGTTAATGTTACTCGTACTGTATTGTGCAGAAGACAAAGAATGAGAGTTGGAAATGAACCTGGCGTTCATGTAACTCTTTGCTTTCCTGCATTTTTTTATCCACTGCCTGTCTGCCAGTTCTTATTCTTAGAAGCTGTACGTTGTTATGTGGTGGTAGAAGCCAGAGGCTTTGTTCCCTCTTAGGTGTGTGTTCAAGATGCTCTTTTAACTGAGGTTTCGTGCAACAACCGGGTTTCAGTCTACATGCATATGATCCAGTGAAGCCTGCAAAGGAAAAATATTGAAAGCACTTCAAAGCCAGCAAAATCGAGGACATTTTTTTTCCCAATTGCATCTGCCAAGGATTCTATGAGGCTTGCACTCAGCTTTAAACCTGCCTTATTCATTCATCTGACCACATTGCAAAGAGGTTGGGTGCAGCTGTAGTTATCCTAACACTTAGTTAACCAAGTGACTCCAAACCGCGACAGATGCTTTGTCAGTTTGAGGGGAAGGGAACCGTGATTGAGTCAGCTAATGTTCCTTTTCCTCAAAAATCAGGTGAAGGAGAAAATGCCAGCTGGAAACCATTCCCTTTGTCTTTAGGCATAAACAGGCAACAAGTTGTATTGCTATCATTTGTAGCAGGCAAAAGAAAAAAATATTGCGTAACATCCTTTCCAGGGGTGGGTTTCTGCAGGCTCGCACCTACAATACAATACAATACAATAGCAGAGTTGGAAGGGACCTTGTAGGTCTTCTAGTCCAACCCCCTGCATGGGCAGGAATCTTATACCATTTCAGACAAATGGCTGTCTAACATCTTTTTAAAGACTTCCAGGGTTGGGGCATTCACAACTGCTGGAGGCAAGCTGTTCCAGAGGTTAATTGTTCTTACTGTTAGGAAATTTCTCCTTAGTTCTAAGTTGCTTCTCTCCTTGGTTAGTTTCCACCCATTGCTCCTTGTCCTGCCCCCAGGTGTCTTGGAGAAAAGTTTGACTCCCTCTTCTTTGTGGCACCCTCTGAGATATCGGAACACTGCTATCATGTCTCCCCTGGTCCTTCTCTTCATCAAACTAGACATACCCAGTTCCTGCAGCCGTTCTTCATATGTCTTAGTCTCCAGTCCTCTAATCATCTTGGTTGCTCTTCTTTGCACTCTTTCCAGAGTCTCCACGTCTTTTCTACATCGTGGCGACCAAAACTGTATGCAGTATTCCAAGTGTGGCCTTACCAAGGCACTATACAGTGGCATTAACACTTCACGCGATCTAGATTCTATCCCTCTGTTGATGCAGCCTAGAACTGTGTTGGCTTTTTTGGCAGCTGCTGCACACTGCTGGCTCATATTTAAATGGTTGTCCACTAGGATTCCGAGATCCCTCTCACAGTTGCTACTATTGAGCAAGGTACCACCTATACTGTACTTGTGCATTTGGTTTTTCTTGCCTATATGTAGGACCTTACTTTTTTCACAATTGAATTTCATTTTATTAGACAGTGCCCAATGTTCAAGTTTGTCTAGATCCTTCTGTATCTTAAGCCTATCTTCTGGAGTGTTGGCTATTCCTGCCAGCTTGGTGTCGTCTGCGAATTTGATGAGTTCCCCATTTATCCCCTCATCCAAATCGTTGATGAAGATGTTAAAGAGTACTGGGCCTAAAACAGAGCCTTGGGGGACTCCACTGCATACTTCCTTCCATGTAGATGCAGTTCCATTGAGGACTACTCGCGAGAGCCGGTTGGTGAAATTTAGAGAACCGGTGAGAGGGGGTTCCACCAGCGTACCTGGAAGTAAATCTGGCCCGCCGCTGCTAGTGACCCAACAGGAAGGAAAGGAAAGGAAAGGAAGGAAGGAAGGAAGGAAAGAAAGAAAGAAAGAAGGAAGGAAGGAAGGAAGGAAGGAAGGAGGAAGGAAGGAAGGAAGGAAGGAAGGAAGGAAGGAAGGAAGGAAGGAAGGAAGGAAGGAAGAATTTATCATCACAATTGAGTTCAAAATTTTGGTTGCTAAGACTGTTGTTAAATGAGTTCCACCACATTTTAAAAGGTGGCCACTCCCACCCTGTCACATGACTTCCAAGCCACACCCACAAAATAGGCCACACCTACAGAGTAGGTTCTAAAAAAAATTGAAACCCACCACTGATCCTTTCCCTCCAGAAACTCCAGACTGTGGTTGATGTACCTGAAAAGTCTTCTCTTCAAAGGGAAATCTTTAAAATGCAAGGCTAATCTTTATACATCAGACAGAGTGAAGAGGTCACAATTGGGCTGAAATCATAACAACACCAATTCTAAGTAGCAAAAAAGGCTGCAGAGGCCGTCAGGAAAGCCTTGCTGGCTTTGCCAGGTGAAGAAGTTCCTGAAGGCTTCTGATAGCGAAAAAGGCCGGTGGGCGATATGCGCAAGTGAAGTGAATCAATGGACGACATCCTCCCTTGAAAATAAGACCTGGTGCCTTTTCTGGTGACAAAAAATACAAGGCAGGGACTTATTTTAGGGTAAACACGATATGATGGAAAAAAAATATCAATGCTATTTTTATTCTGGCTTGATTTTTAGGTTTTAATCCATTGAAATAGCCAGGTGGTTCCAAACATGGCTGTCTTCTACAATCCTGGGTTTCCCAGAATTCACTAGGTCTTAAGGAAAACTTTTCTGAGCCAGATATCATAATAAGAGCATTATTTCTTCCTTATCATTGCTTTGTAAGTATCCTTCCCCAACTTGCTAGAGATGTTGGACTGCAACATTCATCCCTACAAACCAAGGATTCTTTGCTTGCTGCAGTTGATGGGAATTCTAAGAGGGGATGGGGCCACCGAGGTGAGCTGGTATGATGGGCTACGATGAAGAGGCATTTTCCCAAGGAGGGTGGGCACAATCCAGAAAAAGGTGCAGGATAAGAGGCAGAAGACAGGAGAAGAAGAGGAAAAAGAGGACGAGAATCAGGATAATCACTCCCTATCTCTCCAGGGTATATCCACTAAGATGAAAGTAGGAAGGGTTTAGACTGGCAAGATTCTGTCCATTGTCTGTAAACAAATCATTGTTGGGCTTAACCTGACAAAGATGTCTTTGGACCAACAGATTGGAGGAGATAGGTGCAAAATAAATTCCATGTAAATTCATGAGGAGCACCCTACTGCTCAAGGTTGCCTAAGAGAAAGTGTCAAGCACCAGGGAAATCAGTGTACAAGATGACCAAGCTGAGCCCAAGGGGGGGCTCAAATGGGTCACCAGAGTCAATGTTCTTCACGCTCACAAGAGATCTGCAACCACCCCACCTAGAATGCCTTTCTTATCTCTTGCTATTTCCCCTTGACCATTAGTAGATCAGATTCTTGTAGAGAGCTTAAGCTTACAATAAATCTTTATACTCATTTGAACTGCCTGATTCTCCTGATTTTCCTGGCGCTTGACAATCAGGAGATCCATGCAGTCCAAATGGATATAAAGATATATTGTGAGCTTGAACTCTCTACAAGAATCTGGGCTACTAATGGTCAGAGCAATATGGTGGTAGATAAGGAATTCAACCAGTAGGCTGAACTTAGATCTCTTGTGGGTGCAAAGGGACTCATGACTGGTGGTGCATTTGACCCCCCCCTCAGGTTCAACCTGGTCATTTTCTACAGAAGGCATCAGAATCTCACATACAAAGCATGCAATCCCTTTGCTCCTCCCTATTATCATGGCAAGAAAAGGGAATTCTTTTTTAGACAGTGCAAGATTTTAATCCTATCAAGCAGTAGAAAAATGGATCATTTTTGGAAAAAGCTGCAGCTGAAATCTTCTCTTAGAAGAAATGTTGGTTTTAAATTCCTTCTTGGTCAAACCTGCCTGTTCAACATGACAATAGAGGGGTTTTTTACATTAACTTTAAGCTAAATGGCAGATCAATATTATCTTGAAGGTTGAAAGATAACTTGGACTGTTTTGAAGGAGAGCATGTCCCTTTCATCCCAAGCTCAAGTATAAAAAAGGGTATGTAGCTAGAGTGTAAAACATAAAGAGTTAAGAGTCTGATAGAGGAAAATAACTTTGAAAATGTAGCTCAGCGTTGAAGTGAGTGAGTGAAAAGTCTTGATTGGCTGCAAGATAGCCAGAAGATCTTCTACAGTGACTTATAGTTTTGATAGTTGGAAAAAATAGGTTATAGATAGTCCTCAACTTATAACCATTCATTTAGTGACTAGTTGAAGTTACAACAGCACTGGAAAAAGTGACTTGCAATTGATCCTTGTGCTTACAAACCATTGCAGCATCTCCACAGCTATGTGAACCAAATTTGGGTGTTTGGTTACCAGCATGTATTTATGATGGATAAGCCTCCTGGGGTCATGTGATCATCATTTGCTACCTTCTCAGTTAGCTTCTGACAAGCAAAGTTAATCGTGAAGCCAGATTCACTTTATAACTGCTTGATTCACTTAATGACTGCAGTGATTTGCTTAACAATTGAGGCAAAAAAGGTTGTAAAATCAGGGACAACTACATTAATAATTGACTTGCTCGACAATGGGAATTCTGTCCTCCTTTCCAACGGATGGTCAGCATATTGGGATCACAGACTGTATCACGACAGCAACACATTCCAGGTCTGAGACTGAATGATGTACCCAAAACTGTAGCTCTCCAAAGGTGAAGGGTAGCTCCTCAAAGGATGCCTTGGCACAAATGGCCAGCCTGGAAGACTGCCATGCCAACCTTTTCTGTCTGAGCTGCTGCTGAGGAGAGCCAAACCAACAGGAACAAGTGAGCACTGAATACTGCAATCATTAAAATGGAGTCCGAGGGAGCAGCTGTAGTTATCTGCAACACGTGTGCCATGTTTCTGATTTTGCCCAAGCACGTGGAGAACTACAGTAAGTGCAAGCTGGTTCCACTGCTAGAAGAGAAGGTCCAGCAGCTGGAGGCACATATATCTAACCATCAGCAAATTAAGGAGCTTGAGCTGTTCTTGGACAGAGCAGAGCAGACTATCCTGGACAATGAAGAGACAGGGCACAGCTCTCAGGAAGAAGTCATTTCACTAACTCAAGAGGTAGATCCATGTGAGATCAAGGGGGACATTGACCTAGCCTACAGAATTAACTCAGCATATGCCAGGATAAATGAAGTGCCTAGAGAGATACATGTGAAATTTGTTAGAAGGTCAACCAGAGAGGAAATCCTGAAAGTGCAGAGAGGTAGTCCATTAATCTACCAACAAAAAGAGGTTGCTATCTTGAAGCAGATCCCTAGAAAGATTCGAGAAGCAAGGAGGAAATTTTCCTTCTTGTCTAAAATTTAATTTGATCATGGGATTTGGTTCAAGTGGGTGACACCCGAAGGGATGCTGGTGTTCTGGGAAGGAGGAAGAGTGAGGATTAAAACAGTTGCTGAGGCGGAAGCCTTTCTTAAAAAACATTCCTCTATCCTGGGGGAAGATCCAGGGGGGACGGAGGGGGCCACGGCCCCGCCTACTGGGGGCCTGGAAGGAGAAAAAGAAGATTCAATTGCCAAGAGACTTAGATCAAAAAAATAACTTTGCCTTGATTTTTCTTTTTGAACAATTTTGCATAATATTTGTATTTGGATTTTTTGTAAAGGACTGACAGTATTGAATTGAGAATTTAGATATATGTACACACTTTCACTTTGTAGTTTGATGAAAAATGTTTTTCTTTTTATTGTTATTAATGTATTTTGAGGTCCCGGAAGAGCCGACGACCTCGACGTGAATGCTTTCAAAATTTCTTTGTATCCCTTACCCTATCCTACAGAAAAAATGTAAAACCAATAAAACTTTTTCAATATAAAAAAAAGAGGTAGATCCATGGAGGAATGACACTCTAAGAAATAGAAGAGCAAGGGATCGCTCTGAGAGCCTGAATTTACAGAATCAACTTGAGGCTCCTTCCCCTATCACACCTGATGAGGAATGCACAGACGAACAACTGGTCCCACCTGAGGATCTCTCCTTCATCACACTTGATGAGACACAGGAAGAAGAACAACAGGAACAAACTGAAGACCTCTCCCTTAATAAAGTTGATGAGGTGAATGAAGATGAACAGACTTCAGGAGAGAGGCTCCTTGTACTAGGTGATTCAATTATTAGAAACACAGAGAGATGGATTTGTGATGCGCATGACAACCGTGTAGTGAGTTGCCTACCCGGTGCAAAGGTTGCAGACATCACGAGAAATCTAGATAGTTTGTTAGAGAGAACTGGGAAGGAGCCAGTGGTCGTGGTACACGTTGGTACCAATGATGTTGGGAAGGCAAAGCAATCAGTCCTGGAAGCCAAATTCAGGTTGCTAGGAAGAAGATTGAAGTCCCGGACTTCCAAGGTAGCATTTTCAGAAGTGCTGCTTGTTCCTCGTGCAGGACCTACCAGGCAGGCAGAGCTCAGAAGCCTCAATGCGTGGATGAGGCGATGGTGTCAGGAGGAGGGCTTCAGATTTGTCAGGAACTGGAGAACATTTTTGGACAAGCCAAACCTGTTCAGGGGTCTGGGTTGCACTTGAACAACAACAACAACAACTTGAACAACAATGGGACAAGATTGCTGGCACTCACCAACAAAAAGGCTACAGAACAACTTTTAAACTGATAACTGGGGGAAAGCCGACAGGAGCTGGGCAGCATCCGGTTCGGGAAAGTGTTTACTTGAGTAGTGAGGAGGATGCAATAATTACTGAGCAGAGCGAGGAGCCAGTCACCAGCACTCTAGCAGAAGGATGCAAGAAGCACTCTAAGGATGCAACTGGACTCAAAAGACTGCATCAGAAAAGTATATATAAATGCCTGTATGCAAATGCCAGAAGCCTCTGGAACAAAATAGGGGAGCTGAAATACTTAGCAATAGACAAAAATATTGATATTATTGGTATCACTAAAACCTGGTGGACGGATGATAACCAATGGGATACAGTCATCCCAGGCTACAAACTGTACAGGAAGGACAGGAAGGGGCAAACGGGAGGTGGTGTAGCCTTGTTTGTCAAAGAAGAGATAAAGTCATATGAATTGGCATATCGAGGTGATTTAGAGTCACCACTAGAAACTCTGTGGGTAAGACTATCAGGCCAAAAGAATGGTCTAACAGTAGACATATGTTATCGGCCTCCGACCCAAGCCCCCGAGAGAGACTGGCAGTTGGAGAATGTTGTAAAGGAGGCATCAAAAAAGGGAACCCTGGTTATAATGGGGGATTTCAATTACCCTCACATAGACTGGGTGAACTGTTGTTCAGCACATGACAAAGAGATAAAGTTCCTAGATATGCTAAATTATTGTTCCCTGGAACAGATGGTTGAAGACCCAACTAGAGGTACAAGAATCCTTAACTTGGTTCTGAGCAATATACAGGATCTGGTGCAAAATGTTAATGTGACTGATCCAATAGGGAACAGTGACCACAACACAATTATTTTTAACTTAATCATAGACTGCAAATCACCAATAAAATCTAACAGAGACCTTAAATTTTCATAAAGGAAATTTTCAGAAGATGAGGAAACTTGTAAAAAAGAAGCTGAAAGGGAGAATTGAGAAAGTCCAAACACTCCATGAGGCATGGAGGCTGCTCACAAAAACAATAACAGAGGCCCAATTGGAATGTATACCTAAAAGGAAAAAGGGCACCGCCAGGTTCAAGAGGACTCCAATATGGCTTACAGGAGCTGTTCGGGAAGTGATCAAAAGCAAGAAAAGCTCATTTAAAAGATGGAAGGCTTCTCCAAATGAGGACAACAGGCAGAAACATAAATTCTCGCAGAACAAATGCAAGGCAACAATCAGGAAAGCAAAGCAAGACTTTGAGGAGCGTTTAGCTAAAAACACTCAAAGAAATAACAAAGACTTTAAGTACATTAGAAGTAAGAACCTAACTGGGAAGGCCATTGGACCATTAGATGACAATGGAAGGCAAGGGATTATTAAGGAGGAAACAGAGATTGCAGAGAGACTCAATGAATTATTTGCTTCAGTATTCACTGAAGAAGACAGAGATCACATGCCCAAAACAGAGCCTTTCTTTGTAGGGAGGGAAACTGAGGAATTAACCAAGATAGAAATAACCAGGGAGGAGGTCCTTGCATGTCTTGTTAAACTAAACACTAACAAATCACCAGGACCAGATGGCATTCATCCACGAGTTCTCAAGAAACGTAAAGATGAAATTGCTGATGTCCTTGCCAAAATATATAATCTTTCCCTCAAATCAGGCCTTCTGCCGGATGACTGAAAGGTAGCGAATATAACACCTATCTTCAAAAAAGGATCTAGAGGTGATCCAGGAAATTACCGACCTGTCAGCTTGACAAGTGTCCCAGGTAAAGTGATGGAAACCATCTTAAAGGATAAAATTAATAGGCACGTAGAAGAGAAGGCACTGCTGAAGGAGAGCCAACATGGCTTTTGCAAGGGCAAATCATGCCTCACTAATCTGCTGGAATTTTTTGAGAGTGTCAACAAGTACGTGGACAAGGGAGATCCAGTTGACATTGTTTATCTGGACTTTCAGAAGGCCTTTGACAAGAGACCAAAGGCTCTTAAATAAACTTGCCAGTCATGGAATAAAGGGACAGGCCTTGTCCTGGATTAGCAACTGGCTAAGGGACAGGAAACAGAGAGTAGCATTAAATGGACACTTCTCCAAGTGCAGGGAGGTAAAGAGTGGGGTCCCCCAAGGTTCAGTACTGGGACCCATGCTCTTCAACCTTTTCATAAATGATGTAGAAGTAGGAGTAAACAGCAAGACGACACTAAATTATACAGGGTAGTAAAAACTGAGAGAGAGTGTGAGGAGCTCCAGAGGGATCTCTTGACACTGCGGGAGTGGGCAAACCAGTGGCAAATGCGCTTCAACATTAGTAAGTGCAGAGTGATGCACGTTGGGGCAAAAAACCCCAGCTATATCTATAAACTGATGGAGTCTGAACTCCTTGCAACTAACCAGGAAAGGGACCTTGGTGTCCTGGTGGACAGCTCAATGAAGGTGTCAACCCAGTGTGCTGCAGCAGTGAAAAAAGCAAACTCATTGCTAGGGATCATTAGGAAGGGTATAGAAAATAAGTCAGCAAGTGTCATTCTGCTTCTTTATAAATCTATGGTGAGGCCCCATCTGGAGTATTGTGTACAGTTCTGAGAGGTGACCTGATTAAAGTCTATAAAATCATGCACGGTGTGGACAAAGTTGTTATGTCCTCGACCTGCGACTGGTCTCAACTTACGACCAGCCGCGGGTCTTCCAGTCTGCGCTTGAAGCCTTGGTAACAGGCTGTAGCAAGCCGGCTAATCACTAGTTGCGCCTGATTGGCTAAAGCGCGGCTGGCGGGAAGCCGGCTCTTGCTGCAGCCTGATTGGCTCCCCGTTTGACAGCTCCGTATAAATAGCTGTCAAACGCGGGAGCCCTGTCTACCGCGCTTTTCTGTTCCTGTATAAAGTTATCTTTGGCTATTGCCTATCGAATAAACGATTACTTGTTTTAGAGCAAACCTGGACTGGACTCCCTCAATCTGAAGTTCTAACACTGGCGACGAGGATGGGATTGTAAGTAGTAAAGTAGAAAAGGAAAAACTGTTTTCCCTATCGCACAACACTAGAACTAGGGGGCACTCCATGAAACTTTTGATAGCTAGACCTCAAACAAATAAGAGGAAGTACTTTTTTACCCAGAGGATCACTGGTCTATGGAACTCCCTGCCAGAAGAAGTGGTGACAGCTGTCAGCCTCGACACCTTTAAGAAAGGATTAGACGAGTTCATGGAGAACAAGGATATCCATGGCTATCATGATGGATGCCTAAGGACATCCTCCGGGTTGGAGAGATAGGCAGGATATCTCTCAATGCCATTTGCAGGGAATCATAAGCAGGTGAAGACATCTGCTTGGGAATACCCTGAAGCAAATGGTGAGCCACTGTGTGGGACAGAATGCTGGACTGGATGGACTGTGGCCTGTTCCAGCAAGGCTGTTCTTATGTTCTTATGTTCTTAAACTACCTATTTACACTGTTTTTATTACTTGTTGCACTACTAAGCCAATCCAGCAGGTGGCCCCCTCTACCTGATTTCAAGTCATTTTGAAAAATTAAATAGAATCTGGTTTAAGTAGTTCTTCTTTGTCTCTCCTGTAGAAATATCCATCTCTTCCTGCCTTTTGGAAACATCAGGCTCCAGTTGGCATGCAAATGTTTGTCCTTATTGTCAGTGCCCAAGGATCAGACAGAGATGGTCTATTCTCCTAATTATGCATTCAAATAAAGCTCTGAAGTTAGGTACTCCAAGTTTAATAACAAAATATACGTCAACATAAAAGATAAGGACAGGACTCGTTTTCTTTTTTTTTTTAATCATTTTTAAATTTATTTTATTTTTAAACACAACATAAAAATCTTTCATCTCACATGTTGTAGAAAGTGTATCTGCTGATTACAAAATATTTTCATACATCTCTTTGATATTCATCCAAGTTTCATATTATTTCAAGTACATCACATCGAATATACAGTATTTATAAACTTTTATCTTTTTCATGCCTTCCTTAATTAATTATAATTGTATTATACGTCCTTCATTTTAAAACATACCAATAAAAACTTAGAACATAGCCACATGTTGGCATCATATTTGTTAATTCTACTATCCTCCAGAATCATTATTCCCTGTAGCCTATTTTAACCAAACATCAATAATATATTTAATAAATGCTATTCAATATCCATTTCTAATTACCACTTATAACTATGCATATATATTTATTTATTATCACTTTTAATTACTTATCTATGTCTATTATCACTACGTTTCCCTAATCTCAACTGGTTTTAGGTTAATCTTTTATCTATCAGCCTATATCCTTCCAGTAATAAAACAATATCACATCTTCTGCCATTTGTGGCATAATTCTTCTGAACATATCCTTAATCCAATTTGTGTGGACTTCTCTTTGCAGTCCATCATTTGTAAGTTTTTTCCTGTCGTTTTTGAGTCCTTTTTCTTCTTCCTTAGTCAGTTTAATTTTAAGTGTCAGGGTTGTTATCAATGGTGTTACTAGTGAAGTTTCTTTCTTTAATATCATAGATTCTTTTGTTGTTTCTTCTTTTATATCTTGCCATCTGAGGTGGAATTCCCGTCCATCTGATTCATCTTTCCATGTTCCACTTTTCCCATTGCTGGAGATAAGCCACTCATTGAAAGGATCAGCCATTTTAGTTTCTTTGTGGTTATTTTCCTTTTTAGTGCTTAAGGAACCAATCTCTGTTTTTTTCATTTGATATGTAACTCCATCCTTTTCCTCATATTTTCCAATTAAATGTTCTAATTTTTTCCCCAAATGAATTAGAGTATTGCTGTATTGCATCCATTATTTCTTGCAAGGTAACTTTTTTGTTGTTGTTTAGTATACGCCATTGTCTCCAATTGTTGATGAAAAGAAAAGGGATGCTACCCTAGCTTAGGGAATGCTTTTAACAACTCAAATTCACAATCGAATCTCTAGTTAAAATTAGGCTTCAAAAAAGCATTTGTAAAGAAAAAAAAAGCAATTCTCCTTTCACTTTTAAGCAAACTGCAGTTCTTTGAACATATCCACCTATTTTAATTTGCATGTAGCAACACCATTTTCCCTTCTGTTGTTTCAATCATTACAATTTTTCTTGTTTCTTTTTATATCTTAGTTGTTTCAAAAAGAAATTAAATTCTTAGGTATTCTTAAGTGTAGTAGAAAGAAGAGAAAAAAGTTTAAAAGTCACACATACTAATGAAAAGGAAGAAATTTAGTCCAAGGTTGTAAACAGGAAAAAAAATAGAAGAGGAAAAAAACTTACTCTATTTCTTGTAAGAGCTCTTCATAGGTTTCCATTTGAAATATCAATTAGAGAGGTTGTGATAACCCACTGACCAAGTCCTCCAGTGCTGAATTCCGCTGCTTTTTTTTTTTAAGTTTCAGCTTAATTTAAAAGGTTTTTACGGGCTATCTCTTTGCAGCTGTCCCTTTAAGACAATAAACATTCCACCAGCTAGAATCCACTTTCAGTTCTCATTCCTTCTTAATGGAGCCGTTGGGGGCTGACTATTTACCGTGGATTTGAAGCCCTTCCTTTGGATCAAACAGGGGCTTTGTGATATCCCTGTGATCAGGGATATTCATCTTCGTTGTCCCTTCAGGACAGTTTAGGTCTAATTGGACTGTCCAGCGGCAAAAGAATCAATGATGATCTTGCAGCAGCAGGATCAAATGTTGTATCGTTGCGACGCAGGCTCCTCCTCTCAGGACTCATTTTCTTCACAATTCTTCCACAAAAGAAACTTCCTTGGTTTTGCATTTAGTAAGCTTGAAATAATGTCATGAGTGTCTAAATCGAGAAGAGTTGCAGTCTTGTGAGTTGTGAACTCACTGAGGCCTCAACTATTACTGAGTTCATATACCGTTTAATTGGAATCTTTCTTATATACTATTTTAAATAATACTCAACAACTAGTGAAGCTGAAGTTAAATAAGCAGACATCGTAATATCATAAAGGGCAAAACTAAGCTTGCTATCTTTGGGTCAGATTGGAAGGCACAGTACAGGTAGTCCTAACTTACAATCACAATTGAGCCCAAAAATTATGTTGTTAAGTGAGAGATTTATTCAGTTAGTTTTGCCCCATTTTATGACTTTTCTTGCCACATTTGTTAAGTGAATCACTGCAGTTGCTAAATTAGTAACACAGTTATTAAAGTCCCCATAGTTTTTGCTTGTCAGAAGGTCGCACAAGGAAAGCCCATGACCCTGGGACAATGCAACTATTAAAAATGTGAGTCAGTTGTCAAAGATCTGAATGTAAATCACGTGACTATGGGGATGCTTCAACAGCCATAAGTGAAAAACACAATTATAGGTCACTTTTTTCCAGTGCCTTTGTAAATTTGAACAGTCACTAAATGAACTGTTGTAAGTCGAGGACTATCTATAACTCCAGTTATCATTATCAGCTCATAGGAAACCCCATTGTGTGTTGAAGACTATCTTTTAATTCAATTATTGACTAAGATTGTAGGAAGGAACCATTGTTACAGATCAGGAGAAGATTTTAATGTCAACATCTTCCTTCAAATTTAGTTAACGATGGATAGCGAGAGTGATGATGAGTAGTTTTCTACCTATTTTGTTGCTCATATTTCCTTAGTTAAATCAAAGTTCTATCGTTCATTCTTCCATTTTTCAATATTTCCTTGTACAGTTTTAGTATCAATAATAATCATTTATAAATTTAGGGTGTTTCTATTCCTATTTTTTCCAGTTCTTCAATCCAAATAATTCTACTATTAATACACATGTTTAGATTAATATATATTTATATCTATTTCTCTAATCACCCATTGCTTAGTTCTAACCTTCCACTGTTATTCATATTTTTATAAATATTCAGTTACTACCAAATATGACTCAGTCATATTTAGTCGTACTCAGTCATTCAAAATCTATTTTTCCCATTCTTCATATCCATTTATATTACAATATTATCCTGATATCTATCACACTGCTAAAATAATAATCTAACCTGTATAGTACTGATTTTAATAGACATTGTTGAAATATATTCATAAAAATATTCTTTTGCTCTATTTTCCCTATACTTCATCTCTTACTCGCTTCTGAACCTTTAATCTTATTTTCTTTTTAGTTTTCCTCCCATATTTGTCCCTTAGGTCTTTTATTCCTTCTATTTGACTAAGCAATCTAACTTTTCCTCCTAACTCTTTCCCATTGTCTAATTCCAGAACTATCCATTCTGTCTCCTATCTCTTTTCCCCAGTTCTCTTCCTGTTTCTCCCAATCCCTTTAAAAAATATTTTACATTATTTCCCTCCTTTTTTAGTTCCTTAATCATTATTTGTTTTGGGAACATCTCCTCCTTGTTATCTGATTCTTGTAGATTTCACTCCACTTTCCCCTCTGTTTCTTCTGGTAGCTCTATTCTTTCTTCCTTGTCCTGATCATTGTCCATTATTCTTTGTATTAAATTCCCCAATTTTTGGTCTATACGATGGAATATTTTCTCAATGCTTTGAGAAAGCTTCATTCTGTTTAGGTTCTCCTCACTTCCATCTTATGTTGCATCTTTATTTAGTCAATCTCTTTTTTAGTCCACTGTCCAGAGTTCAATAATTCAAAAAGCCAATCTCCCAAGTCACAATTTTAAATGTCTCATCAATAGTCAATTCAAACAATTTAAATTTACCAGGAGGTTATCTCTTCAAATTACTTTATATGTTGAATAATATTCAGTGATGTCCAGGGTTCTTAACTGAATTCCTTAATTAATAATCAAATCTCTAGTGGTCTTAGAGTAGATATTTCCAATCTTTTGGAATAATTATTTCCAAGTTTCCTTTCCTTTTTCATCAGCAGATAGTGCTCACACTTCTCTCTGCTTCAACCTCTCTGCAATATTGTTACTGCGTTTTCCTGAAAATAAGATAGGGTCTTATTTTCTTTTGACCCCCCCAAAATATGCCTTAGCTTTATTATTGGGGGAGGGAGTTTATTAGTTTGGAACCAGGCTCTGTGGGAGTCCACTCGCAAGAGAACATCCGCCTGGCAACCCCCCTCTCCAGCCAGGCAGAGCTTCACTCACCAACCCAGTGGTATCCCGAAGGCGGCAAGCTGCATGAGCAGGTGAGGAGGGGGGGATCAGCCCTCTTGTGGCTTGGCACCTTTTGGATACTGCTGGGTTAGTGAGTGATGCTCTGCCCGGCTGAAGGCGGGTGTTGCGTGAGCACCTGTTTCTGCCCACTTGTGCACCTTCCAGTCCTCAACACAACCTGGGCCAACTCTCCCTGCAGGGACAGGAACAGGGCTGCCACCTCCGCCACTGCCATTGCCATCCCAACACTGAGGATGGCTTCTTCTGAAAGTCTGGTCGGGCCAGCCACCTGCTGCCAAATCTTCTAGGAGCCGGGGCAGAGAATTTTTTGGCAACCAGGCCACAACCATAAAATGGGAAGTGCTCTCCCAGAGCGGCCACTGCTGGAAGACTTATGTGGCTTGGCGCCTTTGAAATACTGCTGGGAGAATTGGGAGCTGTGGTATCAATGGTTAGAAAAAAGTGGGGGGGAAATGGTGAGGAACTGAAGTGAAAAAAAGAACTTAACCAGAAGGTGGAAAAAGGGTTAACTCATTCAATCTCCCACTGTGCTACTGACAGAAAGGAAAGAAACCGCAATGAAACGAGAATGGGGGTATGATGATGGCAATATGTATAAATATATTTGATTTAAAATACCAGAACTTGTATGAATTATGGGTGACTGTGAAAGAAATGCATGAAAATTTCCTTTTTTTTAACCAATTGATTCACAGTACATAAAGAAAGAGGACTTTTTTGTGTTTTGTCTGTTTTGAAAATTAAAAATAAAATTTATAAAAAAGAAATACTGCTGGGTTGGTGAGTGGTCCTCTGCCTGGCTGGAGGAGGGAGGTTGTGCACTGGGCTTATTTTGGGGGGAGGGTGTATATTTTTGCCCATCCCAAAAATCTGGCATGGCTTTATTTTCAGGACATGTCATATTTTGGGGAAAACACGGTAACAGTTCCGATTTCAAGTTTTCAATTATTCAAATAATATTTAAATTATAAATCCGATAATTGAGCAATGTTTGTAAGGAGCAATTTGGGACTTTAATTCCAGCATTTTACAATGCTCTTGGTATCATGACTATTAGCTTTGAGGAACCAGATTTCTGTTTATTATTTAAAAAACAATTTCTTCCTTTTTCAATTCCGCAGTATTTTTCTTTTGTGCCGATTCACAGTTTCAACAAATAGCTTCAAATATGCTTCCCTCTTGGATTTCTGGGTTCAACTTCCAATAAAAAGTATTTTCTCACCCAGATCACACTCTTTTTCTCACCCAGATCACACCTCTTTCCCCCCTCCAGGACAATCTTGGGTATTCATTGACTGCTGCTGCTCCTTATCTTCAGATGAGGGGGCTTTCCCAGTCAGGGAGGAGAGGTGTGGCTCTTCTTGACCTGCTAGGCAGTCCTGCCTTAGTTCACCACCCCTTCAGGGTGGCTATGGTCCCAAATTGGACCCTCCGACAGGGGGGTCGGAGAGCTTGCAGACCAGGTTTCCAAGGGCGCCAGAAATACAGCCGGAAGTGGTGGGGAAATATTTGTATTTGTATTTATTAGTTTGTCAAACATGTACAAGATAGCAGGTATAAATATAAACATGGATATAAACGAAAGAAATCAATACAAATAGATGGGGACAGTAGGACAGGGACGTTAGGCAGGCTAGTGCGCGTATGGATGCCTCCTGTATGGACCTCTTAGGGTCCACAGTAGACAGTTTAAAATTGAAGTTTACTTCACTGTCTGAAGTAACATTGTCAAGACCATTCTGATGACTTCATTTCAGGAGCCCCCAGTATGATCTGGTCCTTACATTTGGCATTTATTATTACACATTGGTGGGGACCAACCATTGGAACTTTGAATCCAGTTTGTAAGTAACTCTTGCGACATCTGTAGTAACTTTGAATTGTCACTAAACAATCAGTTGTAAGTGAAGGACTATCTATAATTCAAATATTGACTAAGAGCATTTGGGAAGGAACCATTGTTACCGACCAGGAGTAGATTTAAATGTCAACAACTTACAATACAATACAATAGCAGAATTGGAAGGGACCTTGGAGGCCTTCTAGTCCAACCCCCTGCCTAGGCAGGAAACCCTATACTGTTTCAGACAAATGGCTATCCAACATCTTCTTAAAGACTTCCAGTATTAGGGCATTCACAACTTCTGGAGGCAAGCTGTTCCACTGACTAATTGTTCTAAATGTCAGGAAATTTCTCCTCAGTTCTAAGTTGTTTCTCTCCTTGATTAGTTTCCACCCATTGCTTCCTGTTCTACCCTCAGGTGCCTTGGAGAATAGTTTGACTCCTTCTTCTTTGTGGCAACCCCTGAGATATTGGAACACTGCTATCATGTCTCCCGTAGTCCTTCTTTTCATTAAACTAGACATATCCACTTCCTGCAATGGTTCCTCATATGTTTTAGCCTCTAATCAGCTTTGCTACTCTTCTCTTCACTCTTTCTAGAGTCTCCACATCTTTTCTACATCGTGGCGACCAAACCTGAATGCAGTATTCCAAGTGTGGCGTTACCAAGGGTATTATAAAGTGGCGTTAACACTTCACGTGATCTTGATTCTATGCCTCTGTTTATGTAGCCGAGAACTGTGTTGGCTTTTTTGGCAGCTGCTGCACACTGCTGGTTCATATTTAAATGGTTGTCCGCTAGGACTCCAAGATCCCTCTCACATTTACTACTATTGAGCAAGGTACCACCTATACTGTACCTGTGCATTTTGTTTTTCTTGCCTAAATTTAGAATCTTTCTCTTTTCACTATTGAATTTCATTTTATTAGATAGATTTCGTCTGCCAGTTCCTTCAAAATCCTGGGGTTTAATCCATCCAGTCCTGGTGATTTGAACTTTCCTCACTTCATCTTTACAGATTCCGGATGTTTGCTGATATTCTGCCTTAGTTATGTCCCCCTCTTTCCACTTTTTATACTTATCTTTTTTGTCTTTCAATTTGTCAGAGAGTTCTTAAGACTTTCTTCAACTTAACAATGGATGGCGAGAGTGACGATGGGAAGGGCCTGTCCCTCAGTGCTAAAGGATCCACCCCTGTCCTAAGTAATGTAGTCAAGACCATTCTGATGACCCCATTTCTGGAGTCTCCAGTTACAGATCAGGAGTAGATTTGAATAAGACCCCCAAGGTCTTATGACATATATAGTTGAAAACTTGTATTTTTCGCCACTGATGCCACTGATGCATATCAGTAAGGTTCAGGGGTTTGCCTAGGATTGGTTGCCTGTTTGGTTTTCTGGGGCTGGTGATTCAAAATAGCATAGTAGATTTCATCCAGATGTTCTCCAGCATCCGAGGTCTAGAAAGAAGAAGAAAGGCTTAGAAGGCATACTTTCCTTTTCTGCTGCAATACAAGCACATGAGGTGATATAATGGTGGGTCAGAACAAGCTTGCAAAGAGAAGAGATGCTGCCCAGGGAACGAGCAGATAAAAGGAGGAGGAGCCTGCAACTGAACAATGGGCCACGAAAGAAGCTTAGAAAGAATTCACCCTAACTTCTCAGGTGGTTAAAAGAGACAGTGGGTACTTTGTACTTTGAGATTTGCAAGGTTGATCTCAGCCTCTAAAGGACTAAGCTTCCTCTGAAAGCACAAATCTTCTGGCATCTCTGGGGCAGATCTTTTCTGTGATTCAGTGGTGGGATTCAAACATTTTTATTACTGGGTCTGTGGGCGTGGCTTGGTGGGCATAGCAGGGGAAGGATATTGCAAAATCTCCATCCTCTCTCGATCACCTGGGACTCGGGAGGCAGAGAATAGATGGGGGTGGGGCCAGTCAGAGATGGTATTTATTGGTTCTCCAAAATACTCAAAACTTCTGCTACCGGTTCTCCAGAACTGGTCAGAACCTGCTGAATACCACCTCTGCTATGATTCTTTCACAAATTCATAGATTTCATATATCCTTTCTGTGGGGAAAAAAAACTTTAACTTCTTTAAGCCAGCCTATGTTCATATCCTACTTTGTTTTTTCTTAATCCTCTTTCACTGTGCAATTAGGGAAACTAAAGAGATATACACGTTTTTTCTCTTGGATTATAAAAAAATCTTCCTATTAAAAGTTTTCTAATTTTGTCACCTATTCCTAGCAAACTTGAAGTTCCTCTTTAAACCACAGGGTCTAAAAAAATCTTCCTCCTCAAGAAGCCGTCCCTGGATCCAGCATTATTAGAGAACTATCGTCCCGTCTCCAACCTCCACTTTTTAGTGAAGGTTGTTGAGAGTGTGGTGGCTCAACAGTTTCCGCGACACTTGGAGGAAGTTGATTATCTAGACCCGCGCCAGTCCGGCTTCCGACCCGGGCACAGCACCGAGACGGCATTGGTCGCGTTGGTTGATGATCTCTGGAGGGCGCGGGATAGAGGATATTCCTCTATCCTAGTCCTATTAGACCTCTCAGCGGCTTTTGATACCATCGACCATGGTATCCTATTGCACCGACTGGGGAGGTTGGGGCTGGGAGGCACCTTTCTGCGGTGGTTCTCATCCTACCTCTCTGGTCGGTCGCAATATGTGTTGGCAGGGGAGCAGAGGTCGGCCTCGAGGTCCCTCATATGTGGGGTTCCTCAGGGGTTGGTCCTCTCGCCCTTACTGTTCAACACATATATGAAGCCGCTGGGTGAGATCATCCGTGGTTTTGGGGTGGGATATCATCTGTACGCTGATGATACTCAGTTGTACATATCCACCCCAGACCACCCCAACGATGCCGTCGAGGTTATGTCCCGGTGTTTGGAGGCCGTACGGATCTGGATGGGTAGCAACAAACTCAAGCTCAACCCGTCCAAGACTGAGTGGCTGTGGCTTCCGGCACCCCGGTTCAGCCAGATTATTCCAACTCTGGCCATTGGGGGCGAAACACCGGCCCCCGTGGAGAGGGCGCGCAATTTGGGTGTCCTCCTGGATTCCCGGCTGTCTATGGAAGATCATGTGGCAGCCGTGGCCAGGGGGGCATTCCATCAGGTACGCCTGATGCGCCAATTGCGCCCCTTACTGGACCGGGGTGCCTTACACACAGTCACTCAAGCACTCGTCACCTCTCGACTTGACTACTGTAATGCTCTCTACATGGGGCTCCCCTTGAGGTGCACCCGAAAGCTGCAGCTAGTCCAGAATGCAGCCGCGCAGGTGATTACGGGAGCGCCTAGACACTCCCACATAACACCTATCCTGCGCGAGCTGCACTGGCTCCCTGTGGTCTTTCGGGTGCGCTTCAAGGTTTTAACGACCATCTTTAAAGCGCTCCATGGCTCGGGGCCTAGTTATATGCGAGACCGCCTCCTGCCCCATACATCCCTCAGACCGATACGCTCCCACAGAGTGGGCCTCCTCAGGGTGCCGTCGGCTGGACAATGCCGACTTGCGACACCCAGGGGAAGAGCCTTCTCTGTGGCGGGCCCTGCCCTTTGGAACGAACTACCCCCTGAACTCCGCACCATCTCTGACCTCCGCCTCTTCCGCAAGTGTTTGAAGACACACCTATTCCATCTAGCCGGCCTAGCGTAACCCCCATTACTGACTCTTAGATAGTTTTAAATTTGGGTTTTTTAAATTCGGTTTTAGCGCAGGGTCTATTAGAATAAGTTTTTAAAAATTTTATATGTTTTATATGTGTTTTAACATCCCTGTGCGCCGCCCTGGGTCCTAACAAGGAGAAGGGCGGGGTATAAATTTAATAAAATTAAAAAAAATAAAAATAAAAATAAAAATGTGCTTTGCTTATCTCTCTGATACTATTGCCCATTATCTTTTATGGAGAAGCTTTTTTATGCTGCCCTGTGAAAATGAAGGCAATGCAGTCATTACATGAGGCTTATAGACCATAGTTAGGATTGCTAAATATTTAGAACACTATTTATCCACTTTTCTGTAACCATATTTATTACAATGTTATCTCCACTTACTTTTTCTTCTTTGGTACCATACCGCGACCAGTAGTAACAAGACAAGCAGGAAAAGGCTCACAGCCATACGTCCCCATATGTATGAGTTAAAAATATCTGTAAAGCCAAAATATTTGTATTTTATTTCTCATTTTTCATTTCAAACAGCCCTAATTTCACTGAGTTTCTGTATCAGATCCAAAAAACAATGGCTACTATAGATTAATGATTCTTCTGCAATGTATAAGATACAGTAGCTTACAGTATCTGAGACAGGGAAAGTTAACGGAAGACCAAGAGGACTTATACACAATTGCCTGAGGTAGAATTGAAAATGCCTAAGTCCTCATGGCATAGATTTGGTCTTCCATCCACAGCCAAGGAAGCTTTAGATTTACCTAACTCAGTATTGAAGTAGTATTTTCACCTTGCTACAGGCCATTTGTGTAGCAACTGTGGTGGCAGTGATGAAGCAAGGACTGAGACCTTCTGAGTTCCTAAGGGTCATTTTTGGCTGCTATGAACACCTCCCTCTTTTCTTCCAATTAGTTCTGATTTCTCTCTATGTCCATTTTAGCTTTTAGAGAGCAAACATGATCAAGCACTGGAGTTTTGCTGTATAATGTTTGATCTGTGCCTCACAATAAACTAATCAGGTATTACACAAACTCCTTATGTACTGTAGCGCCTTATTTACACTGTTCTAGCAGTCTCACATATTAGAAACAACAACAACAATATAATCCCATGGGTGACAGACAATTTATGGGGTGGAGTGTAACTGGGGAAGCAATGAGTCTACCCACCAGTGTTGGTCAGCTGTTTTTAGACAGAGCAAGTCAGCAAGAGAGTGACCTTGAGAGACAGAAGGAAAAGTTGAATTTAAATCGGCATTTAAAAGATGTCTCAGCCCACAGAATTAATGAGCAGGTAAGACACCCCTAACACTCCTCAGGATATGTGTTCTATTAAGATGCAGTCTGTTGTGTCTTTAAATGGCTTTACTGTACTGCCGTAAAATGGCTTCTACAGTACAGCGCAGTGGAGTTGCCATGGTAACAGTTTCACAGTACTCCACCAGGGGACTCCCTCTGGTAAGGGGGGAAATCTAACATTAGAAAATACATTTGGTCCGGGTATTTCTCCCCTATGAATAAATACCCAGGTAACACCGAGTTATCAGCTAGTAAAGTACAGGTAATCTTTAACTAGAGATCATTTCTTTAGTAACCATTTGGAGCTGTGATGGGGCTGAAAAAGTCCAGTCCTTGCACTTACAATCATTTCTTGCACTTATGATTGCCGTACCACCCTCACGTGGGATGCTTGGCAATTGGGATGCTTGGCAAGCAGCATAGATGTATGACAGTTTTCAGTTTCCTGCTCTCATTTGATCATGATTTGCAACCTTTGGAGGGAGGGGGATTCTGGCAAAAGAAAAACCAATTTAGAAGAATGGATTTGCATTCATGACTGTGGCATTAACGATCATGGGTGGTCATTAATGGCTGTCATAAAATTGGTCATAAAATCAGATATGACTTGATTTACGACAACAATAAGTTCACAGGTTCCAATCCCAATTGTGGTTGTAAATTGAGGACTACCTATAAACCCAGGAAATGGAAAATCGGGGAGCACGAAGAAGTGCAGTAGGTGCAGGGATGAAGGGGAAAACAAGACCATCAGGTTTTTGAGCCATGGAAAGAGAAGTACGAAGGAGAACTTCTCAAATCCCATGAAGGGGGATCCCACAGAAAGAAGTCAAAACTTCTTCATTTCTTTCCAAAGTACAAGGGATAGAATAATGGAGCTAAGTTATAGTAAGACAGAGTTTGAGTGAAGGTTATAAAGAAATTCCTAACAACAGGAGCATTTCAGCAATGAAAACACTGAGGTGCTGGGACCTCCTTCATTGGGTATAAGCTAAGACAGTCATTTCCCTGGGATAATTTAATCTGAATTTCTGCCACCAATGTCGAAAAAGGGAAGATGGTGGTTGCACCACTACAATTGAAGCCCAGCCCCTTTGTGAGTGTGTGTCAGTGTTGCAAACATATGGAAAGGATTAGGGCTTTGATAGCATTGTTGCATCACCCTCTTTCCTCTCTTGACCTGTTCTGACCTCTCCCTGCAAGCAACCCTGATTTCAGCCCAGAGCAAGTGCTTGGGGTCAAGGCCCCGAGTGGAATTTTTCAACTGTGGATTTTTGTGATTCAGAATTCAGTCCAAATCAGTCATAAGAATCATTTGCCAAAATTAAAAGAACACTAATGTGAACGGGACAATCCAAATTGGTAGGAGAGGGTTATGAAAAATCATCATTATGAATGTTGAAAATCCATGTAATACGTTTAAGGAATAACAACTGGGGTCAAACATACAGTAGAGTAGAGTAAGCAGAAACAGAATTCCATCCACCATTAAATCTGCAAAAAGATCTATAACCTCAGGTGTCTTTATCTGTTTATCTGTTTTCCATTTCCAACCTGTTTTCTGTAAGATCTCAACACGCTGGAAAGTAACCACAAATAATTGCCTTGAGGCTAGCCAGGCTCTGTGTCCTACAGTTTTAGCAATGCAGCCAAACAAAGCAGAATTCCTTAGCAACATTTTGGATTTCAAGAATATATTTGATCTCGGTCCTCCATGTAGGCCCAAGAAACACAATTAGAAAAAAATGTGAGATTGAAAATCAATGTTTTGCTTGAAGGTATGCCCACAGGAACAATCAGAGGTAAACTGTAAGGGGGTGAAATGGATATTGAGGAAATATTGTCCCCATGTGCTATTTGGGAAGTGGGCATCCTTTTGACTAGAGAAACCATCATGATGGCTACTTTGAGAAAACTCTCAAGGCAACCATCATGGTCCCTTGCCCAAACATACTTCTGCTTTACCAGACATGCTCACTTAACCCCCAAAGCTGACCACTCCTGCCTTCTTGGTGTCTGAGCACCAGTCTCTACCTCTGGAAAGTCTTCCCCCAGGGATTTCTGAGTGGAGGGATTAGACAATCATTAAAATACATATCTCATTGACTGGAGGCAAGAAATTGGAAATCATGTTCTTTTTGGTCTATATATGCTCAAAATCCTGCTCAGACCAGGTCTGAGCAATTTTATCTCTCTTTATCACAATCCTCCGAGCATCCTTGAAGATGTTCATCAGGCCCTTCCCTTCCACAAAGGAGTGGTTCAGGATCTGTGTTCTTAGTCCCAAGGATAATTAACCAAAGTTAAACCAAAGGAATGTAAATTGTCCTGAGCACTGAGTTTTAATATATCTCAGTCACAAGAAACAAATGTGGGGATGCAGGACAATGTAGAGAAAATGATGGTTGAGTGTTAAAAGTTTACAGTTCAGCTATGCCTTGTCTTTTAGCATTTGTCCATTTTAGGTTACAACTGAACGCTCTGGTTAATCATTGAGACAGTCTGAATTAGAAAAAAAGAAGAGAGGAGTGTTAGAAGAGTACAGGGAAATAAGTGGTCCATCTTTTTCTTTACATTTTCCAATGAAAATTCTCTTAAAATCCCATGGATGAGCCAGGGAGCAAGGACCATACATTTTCCTAAGGCAAAGCCTTGACTGCTCCCAAACACAATGGATTGGCTCAGAAGTAAGCTATTTTATTTCCCCTTGGATGTCCAGTCTAGAGAAAAGAAAAACCAGGGAGGACATGATAGCAGTATCCCAGTATTTGAGGGGCTGCCACAAAGAGAGGGGGGCTCAACCTATTTTCCAAAGCACCTGAGGGCAGAACAGGAAACAATGGATGAAAACTAGTCAAGAAGAGAAGCAACCTGGAATTAAGAAGAAACTTCCTAACAGTGAACAAAAATAACCAGTGGAAGTGACTTCCTTTCCTAAATTGTAGATGCTTCATCACCCGAGGTTTGTAAGGAAGATTGGAGAGCCAACTACCAGTCTGGAATGTATTATACAATTGTATAGAGCAGGGGTGTCAAATTCAAGGGGAATAACTGCTGCCACCTCCTCCTCCTCCAACAGCACCCCTACATTTGCCACCCAGCGCTGTGGCTGAGGTCAAGCTGCCAAAGTTCCCGTCAGCGCTTCCCCCTCCGCTCAGAGCACCTCAGCTGGGCCCCGCGTTACCCCTGCCCCCCCCTCCGCTGTGCTTTTGAGGAAACATGAGGCCTTTTTTCCCCTGCTCCCACCCACCCCCTTCCTACTGGCTCCCGCGATGGCACCACCATTGAGTTCCTCCTCACCAAGTCACCTTTGCCAGCACTTTGGCGCCCTTTTCCCTCCAACGGTAGGTCCACACCTGCGTCCAGCTCCCACCCGCTGGGAAAAAAAGGCCTCATAGCTCCTCAAAAGCACAGTGGCGAAGGAGGTGGCGGCAGGGGTAATGCGGAGCCCAGCTGAGGTGCTCCAAGGAAGATGGAGGCGCCACAGGCGGGGGCGCCGGCGGGGGCTTTGGCAGCTTTACCTCAGCCACAGCACTGGGCAAAAGCGGCTAGGGCTGGATGCCCACAAAGGATCTCCCATCTATTAGAAATCACTGTGCACAGTTTGAAACTGCTGCACGCTGATTTCTAGTCATGTGCGCAGCCACACACCTTAGAGGGAACGTGGATGTGGAGAAACGGTAGTGGAAATTTTGAGTAGTTCAGAGAACCTGAAGGAAATACCACCTCTGGCTGACCCCAGATTGGGGAAGAAATGAGGATTTAACAGTATCCTTCCCCTGCCATGCCCTCCAAACCAAGCCCACAGAGCCGGTAGCAAAAAAAATTGAATTTCACCGCTGCATTGTCCCCATGTGCTATTTGGGAAGTGGGCATCTTTTGACTAGAGAAACCATCATGATGGCTATTTTGAGAAGAAGAAAGCTCTCAAGGCAGCCATCATGGTCCTTGTCCAAAGCATACGGTACTTCAGCTTTTCCAGACATGCTCACTTATTTTATTTATTTATTTTATTAAATTTATACCCCGCCCTTCTCCTAAAAAAGGACCCAGGACGGCGCACAGGCATCATTAAAATCATACAAAAATACAAAATTGTTAAAAAATAATTAAAATTTGCTAAATTCCCTGTGCTAAAATTAATAAAACTCTAAAATTTAAAAATTATCCCTATAAAATTATCCCTATAAAGTCAGAACCGGGGATTATGCTAGGGCGACTTGATGAAATAAATGAGTTTTAAGCCGTTGGCGGAAAAGGCGGAGGTCCACGATGTTGCGTAGATCGGGGGGGTAGGTCGTTCCAGAGGGCAGGGCCCGCCACAGAGGAGGCTCTTCCCCTGGGCACCGCCAACCGGCATTGCCCGGCCGACGGTACCCTGAGAAGGCCCTCTCTGTGGGAGCGGATCGGTTGAAGGGATGTATGGGGCAGGAGGCGGTCGCGAATATAGCTAGGCCCCGAGCCATGGAGTGCTTTGAAGATAGTCGTCAGCACCTTGAAGCGCACCCGAAAGCCCACAGGTAACCAGTGCAGCTCGCGCAGGAGAGGTGTTATGTGGGATAGCCTTGAGGCACCCATAATTACCCATGCGGCCGCATTCTGGACCAACTGCAACCTTCGAGTGCACCTCAAGGGGAGCCTCATGTAGAGAGCATTGCAGTAGTCCAGCTGGGATGTCACCAATGCCTGAGTGACTGTGCGAAGGGCTCCCCGGTAAGGATAATTAATCAAAGTTAAACCTAACTATGCTTAGTATGTTGCAGCTGCTAAGTTTCTCATTGGTTCAACAGGTTATTCAATGGAGTCTGGAGAAGGACAGTCCTCATTCTTATATATGAAGGGCCAAAATCAGACCTTTTCTTAACCCCTGGGACTCTATGGGGGGATTCCCACCTGAACCACTGGACCCTCCGGGTATCGTCATCATGGTGGGATTCATCATCTCAGGATCTAAAAAAAATCAGAATTCAAGAAAGGAATTCATTTATTTCTCTGGATTTTAACAATATTTCTTGTGAAATCTCTTAGCAAATGTACATTTGCAACACATCTTCCTTTATTGGCAAAGAAAAGAGAATCCCCCCTCAAAACAATGAGAATGGAAGCACCACTTTACACAGAACATATTAAAGGGGCAGGCATAAGCGCATTAGCGTGTCTATCGCCCCTGTCCCATGTCCCTATTTATTTGTATACATTTCCTTCATTCAGGTCCATGTTCATATTTATACCTGCTATGTTGTACATGTTTGGCAAATCAATCAATCAATCA
Source organism: Rhabdophis nuchalis (assembly GCA_039707465.1). NCBI lineage: Eukaryota > Metazoa > Chordata > Lepidosauria > Squamata > Natricidae > Rhabdophis > Rhabdophis nuchalis. The sequence continues at coordinate 152,069,736 of CM077647.1, read as the reverse complement.
ATCAATCAATCAATCAATCAATCAATCAATCAAATATGATTCACCCTCTAATGAACGTCAACAGTGAGTTAACCTAACCCGCCACCAGATGTTTTCCAACAAGAGAGGCTCTATCTGCTCTGGGCACATTGCCACACCATGGGAATCGACCTCAAGCTGGTCACATGATCAACTTCAGAGGACAAGCAGAACCCACCACTAAAGGTCCTTGCAGGTCCTGTCTTGACCAAGTCCCGTCTCATCTCATCTCTCTCTGCATAAAGCAATACTCACATTGCTAACACTCCCGCCCCTTCCGTGTTTCCAATGTCAGCAGTTGCTGTCAAGGGATAACTTTAAAATATTATCATCAAAATCTTATGCTTAATGCTGACAATCACTGCAAGCACTCACCATTGGAGCAATATCCTTCAGTGTTTACAATAGTTATAATCTAGTGATGGGAGAACTCAAAAGTGCAGATAAGCCTCTGATCAATATTGCAACATGTGCTCATGCACTCTTCTGTCTCTTTATCTGTTCTCATTCTGCTGAACATTAATTTTATTGCTACAACCTACTAAACAAGAATGATCTGTCTCTACTTGCCTCTCCATAAGCCTCCATGCCAATCTTTCTCTTTCTTTGTCTCCTCTGAAATATTCAATTGTCCCAAGACAGATACTTTCCTATCAAGCGTCTCTGACCAAGAATATCGTCAGCCGGGAATCCAGGAGGACACCCAAGTTGCGCGCCTTCTCCACGGGGGCTAGTTGTATGCCCCCTATGGCCAGTGTTGGAATTACCTGGCTGTACCGGGGTGCCAGAAACCAAAGCCATTCGGTGTTGGACGGGTTGAGCCTGAGTTTGTTGCTACCCATCCAGCCCCGTATGACCTCCAGATACCGGGACAGCACCTCGACGGCATCGTTGGGGTGGTTTGGGGTGGAATGTACAGCTGAGTATCATCAGCGTACAGATGGTATTCCTCCCCAAAACCATGGATGATCTCGCCCAGTGGCTTCATATAGGTGTTAAACAGAAGTGGCGAGAGGACCGACCCTTGCGGAACCCCACATGTGAGGGGCCTCGGGGCCGACCTCTGCCCTCCTGCCAACACCCATTGCGACCGACCAGAGAGGTACGATGAGAACCAACGCAAAACGGTGCCTCCCACCCCCAACCCTCCCAGTCGGTGCAATAAGATACCATGGTCGATGGTATCAAAAGCCGCTGAGAGATCTAATAGGAACTTAACCCCCAAAGCTGACCACTCCTGCCCTCTTGGTGGTTGAGCACCAGTCTCTACCTCTGGAAAGTCTTCCCCCAGGGATTTCTGAGTGGAGGGATTATACAATCATTAAAAATATCTCATTGGTTGGAGGCAAGAAATTGGAAATCGTGTTCTTTTTGGTCCATATGCTCAAAATCCAACTCAGACCAGGTCTGAGCAATTTTATCTCTCTTTATCACAATCCTCAGAGCATCCTTGAAGATGTTCATCAGACCCCCTCCCTTCCACAAAGGAGTGGTTCAGGATCTGTGTTCTTAGTCCCAAGGATAATTAACCAAAGTTAAACCTATGCTTAGTAAGTTGCAGCTGCTAAGTTTCTCATTGGTTCAACATGTTATGTCAATGGAGTCTGGAGAAAGACAGTTCCCTTTCTTATTTATGAAGGGCCAAAATCAGACCTTTTCTTAACCCCTGGGACTCTAGGGGGCGATTCCCACCTGAATCACTGGACCCTCCGGGTATTGTCATCAGGGGACGATTCATTATCTCAGGATCTAAAAACAATCAGAAACCAAGGAAAGAATTCATTTATTCCTCTGGATTTTAACAATATTTCTTGTGAAATCTCTTAGCACATTTGCTACACATCTTCATTTATTGGCAAAGAAAAGAGAATTCCCCCTCAAAACAATGAGAATGGAAGCACCACTTTACACAGAACATATTAATGGGGCAGGCATAAGCGCATTAGCGTGTCTATCGCCCCTGTCCCATGTCCCTATTTATTTGTATTCATTTCTTTTGTTCATGTCCATGCTCATATTTATACCTGCTATATTGTACATGTTTGGCAAATCAATCAATCAATCAATCAATCAATCAATAAAATATGATTCCCCCTCTAATGAACGTCAACAGTGAGTTAACCTAATCCACCACCAGCTGTTTTCCAACAAGAGAGGCTCTATCTGCTCTGGGTACATTGCCACACCATGGGAAGCGACCCAAGTTGGTCACATGATCAAGCAGAGCCCACCACTAAAGGTCCTTGCAGGTCCTGTCTTGACCAAGTCTCTTCTCATCTCCTCTCTCTGCATAAAGCAATACTCACATTGCTAACACTCCCGCCCCTTCCGTGTTTCCAATGTCAGCAGTTGCTGTCAAGGGATAACTTTAAAATATTATCATCAAAATCTTATGCTTAATGCTGACAATCACTGCAAGCACTCACCATTGGAGCAATATCCTTCAGTGTTTACAATAGTTATAATCTAGTGATGGAAGAACTCAAAAGTGCAGATAAGCGGGGGAGGATGGAGCGAAGCCACGCCAACACAACATGGGGCCTCAGCGCTCTGAGACTGTTGAACTTTTGCTGACCCTTGGTCCGTAGGTGGCCTAATCGGTCCTGGAGGGATGGGGATGAGGGAGACAAAGCCTTACTTGTCACAGAGGTATTGCAAAACCCCTGTTTGACCCAAGGGAAGAGCTCCTGCAAGGCGGCAGAAAGGCAGCCCTCTGGGGAACAACGGTGTTGGCAAGCTCCGAAAGAAAGGAAATAAGTTGAAAGGGAGAGTACCAGACCGAGAAGGTATTTTATCTTTTTTTGAAACATTTTGCTGAAAGAAACTTTCTTTTTTTAGTAAACTAAAGCTGTTAACTATGAAATAAGCAGTGGAATTAATCCAATATGCTCTGAATTGGGAGACTTCTTTTTTTTTTCTATTTCTCTGGAATTGTGGATTAAAGTGAACGAGGTTCCCCCCCCCCCCTTTAGAAGTGATTGGACTATTTTTTTCTTTCTATTTTCTGTCAATTACAACTCTGAAGTTGAGACTATTTTTATAATTACTTCTGAAGGCTCATTGCTTACTTTTTAAACTAAATAAGAATTATATTTTTTTACTTTCGTTTTAACAACAAAGAAAAAAGAAAATCTGTTGCATTGCCACTGGAGGTCGCTGATTGGTCTGTATGAGACAATTTATTTTTTCTTTCATTTGAAGTAGCTTTGAAAGAGGCTGTGGCTTGGATTGTTAACAACAGCTGCTTTTTGATAACTGACTCCAATGTTCTCTCTCGGAAAACACAAAAAGATAAGAGAGGCCTGAGACCAGGGGGGCAGTGAAAGCTAAACTTTATTATTTTTTGGATTTGTCAACATGGTTTCATATCCAGAAGAGGATACTTTAGAAAATCAGAATGCCTTGGTTGAAATTTTAAATTTTATGAAACAAAGTGCAAGAAGGATTGATGAAAAAAAACCTGGATAAATTGTTGTCTGCTACATCAAGCCATGGGTTGGGGGCTCCAGAAGAGAATTTTGCCAATGGGTTAAATCTTGGAAAGAATGAAAAGAAGGAAATTTTTAAAAGAGACTGTGAGGAATGAGAGCCTCACTTTACTGGTCAGGGAAAAGAAGAGGGAAAAAAAGAATTGAAGATGGATGAAAGAGAAGAAACACACCTGACATTTAAAGACAAAAAAAGTGTAAAGATAGAACCTGGGCAGCACTATTATTTGAGAGTTATACTGGACAATAGAGTGCAAAAAGAAGTTTATAAAAAACCTGGAAAGAAGAATAAAAAGAGATGGGAGTGACTCGCGCCCAATAGCCAGAGATGGCGTGACCTGGCTATACCGTGACACCGGAAACCACAGCCACTCGGTCTTGGATGGGTTGAGTCGAAGCCTGTTCCTCCCCATCCAGACTCGCACGCCTCCAGACATTGGGACATCACTTCCATGGCATCGTTGGGGTGGTCCAGGGTAGAGATGTACAGCTGAGAGTATCATCAGCATACTGATGGAACTCTACCCCAAAACCACGGATGATCTCATCCAACGGCTTCACATAGATGTTGAGCAGGAGGGGCGAGAGGACCGACCCCTGTGGAACCCCACAAGTGAGGTGCCTCGAAGTCGACCTCTGCCCCCCTGCCAACACAAACTGTATCCGATCAGAGAGATAGGAGGAGAACCACCGTAGAACGGTGCCCCCCACCCCTAACCCCTCCAACCAGTGCAGCATGATACCATGGTCGATGGTATCAAAAGCCGCTGAGAGATCTAATAGGATCAGGATAGATGAACACCCCCTATCCCGAGCCCTCCAGAGATCATCGACCAACACGACCAATGCCGTCTCCATGCTGTGCCCGGGCCGGAAGCCGGACTGGCGCGAGTCCAGGTAGACAGCTTCATCCAGGTGCTGAGGGAGCTGTTGCACCACCACACTCTCAACAACCTTCGCAATGAACCGAAGGTTGGAGACAGGACAATAGTTGGCCAGAACAGCCAGATCCAGAGATGACTTCTTGAGAAGGGGTCTCACCACCGCCAATCTCAAGGTGGCTGGCAAAAACCACTCACTCAAAGAAGTGTTGACAATTCCCTGGAGCCAGCCTCGTGCAACCTCCCGGGAGACCAGTACCAGCCAGGAGGGACACGGGTCCAATAAACATGTGGTGGCGCTCAGCTGCCCCAATATCCTGTCCATGTCCTCAGGAGTCACAGGATCAAACTCCTCCCAGGTAACATTCCCAAGACCTGCCTCAGTCAACCCGTCTGAACTAGTCCAGTCGGAGGCTAACCCGTCCCAAATCTGATCAATTTTATCATGCAGATAATGCCCAAAATCTTCCGCTTGCCCCTGTAAGGTGCAACATCCCGTGCCTCCAGGTGAAGAAGGGAGCGGGTCACCCTAAACAGGGCGGATGGGGGGTTATCTGCAGACGCAATAAAAGCGGAGAAATAGTTGCGTTTCCTTCAGACCCACGATTATTGGCATTTAATCAAGTTCCAATTAAAACCTATTCGGTCATTGTGGACACCCCAATTCAAAATGCATTCACAGTTTTTACAGATGGTGGTCCAAAATGGGGTGCTGTAGCATGGAAAGAACAAAGATAGTGGAGAACTAAAATTACTTCACCACAAACATCTGCTCAAAGATTGGAACTAACTGCAGTCATCATGGCTCTGCAATTGCTTCTGTCTCAAGAGCTAAATATAATTTCTGACAGCCTATATGTAACCCAGGTGGTGAGGTCCTTACCTGGTGCATATGTTTCTCCATCTCTGGATTCAAATCTTTTGTCTTTATTTTTAACACTACAAGCTTCCCTACAGGGGAGGAGATTTTCACTCCACATTGCACACATTAGGAGTCATTTACCCTTTCCAGGGGAAATTTCTGAAGGAAACGCTGCTGCAGACGCAGCTGCAAAAACTGTGGTACTAACTGTAACACCATGGGATAGTCATGCAATGTTTTATCAAAATACTAAGGCACTCATGAAAGAATTTTCCATTCCATTAGATCAAGCGAAAGCCATTATTCAACAATGTTCACAATGCTCTCGGGTTACTCCAGCCACATCTATAGGAGTAAACCCTCGAGGCTTAGGCTCAAACGATCTTTGGCAAATGGATGTAACACAATATCCTTCATTTGCCCCTTGGAAATATTTGCATGTTACCATTGATACATTTTCAGGGTACATTATGGCAACCCCACAATAGGGAGAAGCTACAAAGCATGTCATTAATCATTGTATTAGAACTTTTGCCATTATAGGAAAACCTAAAACGTTAAAAACTGATAATGGCCCTGCTTACTGTAGTAAACAGGAGAATTTTGTAATCAATGGCATGTTAAACATACTTTTGGCATTCCTTACAATTCCACCGGTCAAGCCATAGTGGAACGAGCAAATCAAACATTAAAACTGGCTGTAGACAAACATGAACAAAAAGAAGGAAATCCTCCCAGCCTACCTAGCAAACAGGAATGGCTTAATAAAGTATTATTTACACTTAACCATTTAAATATTTCTTCAAAAAAATTATCAACCGCAGTTGATAGACACTTTGGACATCGTGATGCTTAGCCACAACCAAATGTGCTATATAGAGTTCTTCCAGATCCTTCTTGGTTGGGTCCGGTTCCCCTTTTAACATGGGGATGAGGATATGCTGCTGTGCTTGCTCCCACCAGAGGCGTAGCGTGGGAGGTGCAGGGGGGGCCGGCTGCACCGGGCGCAACATCTTGGGGGGCGCGCTCGCACTCGCAGCTGTTGAATACACCCCTTACAGCTTTAAGTACGCTCCTATCTAGGGGATACTATCCCGAGAATTAGCTCCTTCACCTTCACTCCACACAAGCCTCGCTTGGCTCTGGCCAGGAAACGGCTTCGCTGCTCCTCAGTGCTCATGTGCGGGCCCTCGAAAGGAAGGCGGCCAAGGGAAAGGCTTCGCACATGCTCAGAAGGGTCGAGTCGCCGTCCCTCCGGGCTGGGGCAGCTGGCAGCGTCAGGCGAGGCGGCCGCCTCGGGAGCGGAGGGTGCCCCCCTCGCGTTGTCATGCCGACTCCTCGCCGCTGCCATCCTTCAAGCCCGCGTGAGAGTGCTGGCAGCGGCGGCTGAGGCAAATGCCGGAGGAGCCCCCAGCCAAGTCCTCAGCCTCGGCTGCTGCCGCTCTGAACAACGCTCGGCGGCTCCAGCCTCTTTAACAAAAGGATTCGGCGGCAGAAAGGTGGGAGAAGCAGGACGCCGCACGTGGGGCGCCCGGAGGCGGCAGCAGCAGCAGTAGGGGGCGCAAATTACTTGCCTTGCCCCGGGTGCTGACAACCCACGCTACGCCACTGGCTCCCACGATCCTCTTTGGCTTCCCGCTCACTGTGTGAAACCATACCAAGATGGAATGGCATCAAGGATTATCGAATCCAATCCCACATTTTTCCAACCAGCTGCTCCAGATCCAAAAGACAACCCCAACAACGACTCCACTGACTTGGGAGCAAGTTAAAATGTTATCCACTCAGTCAACGAAGCTATTGGGAGAACAAAAGAAGCCAAAAACTCCAGGGAATTTCCTGGTGGCAGCTTTTGCGTGTTTAAATGCGAACTCCCTTTTCTTTTTGTGTATTTGTCTTTTTGTTGTTGTCCTGGGGTGGGGGAGTTGTATTACAACATGGTGAAGGGGTACAGGAACAAGGGGCTTGGGAAGGAAATGTTGTTATAAGGGACATACAGAACATATTGAAGATTGTAAATAAAACTGATTGTAGGATTTGTATGCATGTGCCACTAGTAAGCCACGCAGGCATGATGATACAGGCCGTACCACTGAGCAGACAAGCTTGGAGTACATATCCCCCAGGATTTTTAGGATATTGAGAAGATGTGAAAGGGCAGATTTTAGCAGTAGGATCTAGAATACAAGAATGGGCACCCTTCTTCTTTGAGTGTAATAACACACATAAAAACTCAGTTCAAGTAGGCTACTATCCCTATTGTAACAAGACCATCGTAATTACTGAACTTATGTCACGGCCGCTTAATCAAACATATAATCTTACTGAAGTTATTAGGACAGATGACCCCAATTTAGAATTGTACAGTGAGTTTCAATGTACATATCAGTTATATGGATGTACTAAAATATCATTTACACCTAATGGCACTTGTGCTGATTTCTGTTCACTCTTTGACTCTCATTGTGGTGCTGCTCCAGTTTGTCTCTTAATGCATACTATTGTTGAACAATTGAATGAAACTGATAACCATACTATGCTTCTTGGACAAAGCAAGTTGTGGTTCCTGTGTGGACGGAGAGCTTATCAACGAGTGCCAGCCTGGTGGTCTGGACGATGTACGCTGGGATTCATTGCACCATCTACTTTCATTGGAAAGACTTTAATGCCTGGACGATAGAGAAATAAACGAGGCCTGGACTCTTCATCTAATCCACTGACTGGCAGCATTGCAATGCAAATTGCCCGAGGGATGATATCACCATTAGGTGTTGCCATGAATTATAGAGACTTACGGTTGCTTTCAAATTGGACTACAGCTATGTTTAACGAAACTATAACAGCTTTGAAACTGATAAATCAGGAACTAAGTGAGGTCAGAGAAATTGTTTTGCAAAACAGATATGCTTTAGATATTATCCTGGAAGCTAAAGGAGTAGTTTGTGTGCTAGTGCATAGTCATTGTTGTATGTATATTACAGATTACAAAGTAAATACTTCTGCAACCATTGAACACATGGAACAGATGGTTGCTAATAATCCTCTTAATTCTGATGTCCCTCAGACACTTTGGGAGTGGTTATGGTCCTGGCTTCCTGATTTTGGCAGGGAGAATAAAATGAGGATAAGCACCAGGAAGAGGACAGCCAGAAAGAAAAGGAACGCCGCAATACTTGTCCATAAAGTTATTACGGATTCACCTGTAAAGCCATATAGACAAATTGGATAGAAGGCTAATAATGTTAGCTAATAAATGCAGAGTTGGTTATGAATAACTACTGATTCTGATCTTTTTGCCAATTCAATCCACCCAATTTGTTTATCTTCTCAACTTCCCTGGCTTCCAGTGTCTTAACAGCCTCTTTAAGATTCAGGCAAATAATACTGGTAGCAAGGAAAACAATAGTGGCCTTTCCAGTTTATTTATGTCATCAATATTCTGCCCTTATTTTATACAATTTAAGGCAGAGTACACAATGCTCCCTCTTTCCATTTTCCCATAAGAGCAACCCTGAGAAGTGAGTTGGGTTAAGGCAGATGGACAGGCCGATAGTTAGCTAGTTAGCTTCCGCATCTAAAGGAGGATGAGAACTCATAACCAACTTAGTTTCTAATCCACCATCTTAACCACTAAAATAAAATAGCTTTTGAACTTCTCCACTCACCAACTCATTACCATTAATCATCTACTGAGAAGAATTCTAGAGCTCCATGTTGGTTTTTAAATCCATTCTAATTTACAAACAATTCAACTTTTAACAATTTAGGCAAGTTGCACAACTGTTTTTTTCTTGAGGTGGGGTTGAATTGTGGAATCCTTGGTACTCTCTGAGCTTGATGGTTTGATTCAAAATGATTGTGATCGTGACCTATGACTTGCTATTGATATGTACACTTTGAGCTTATGTACTGGCAACAAATTCCATGTCTGTGTCCAATCACACTTGGTCAATAAAGCTATTCTGTTCTATTTCTAGTTCCATTTCTATTTCAGAACATATCCTCTCCAGCGGCCAAGATTGAGATAAACATGGATTAACACCAGACAAACAATCAAACAAAGCCGAAAACAATACCCCAATTAAAAAAAAAACTAATAAGAAGAAAACCACCCACTCACTAAAACAGCCAGGGCAAGCTACTAAAGCAATCCTTACACTCACTCATGTTACCTACAGTTAGTAGGGTAATGTGACATCTAAACAACGACCTGAGAGAGCACCAAGGACTCCACTTCTGTTTCTTTCTGCATCGTTTTTCAACCGAAAAGGCTTTTTCTGCTCTTGGCACACTTCCATGCTTGGAGGTCATGTGACCAACTTCAGGAGACTGGTAGAGCCTGTAGCTGAAGCTCCTGCAGTTCCGACTGTGACCAAAGGCCTTCTCCTCCCCACCTTCCGTGCAGAAAGGAATGCATACATTGCTAACCACTTCCACCGCTTCCACATTTTCTTGAGAGCATTTTCTTATCATGGGAATTTGAGCAGCTACTGTCAAAGGATGACTCCTCCTGCTCCTCTTCCTCCTCTTCCACCTCCACCATTATTATCATTATCATTAACTAAACCTTCTCATTTTATGGTTATCCCCAGCAATCATTGCAAGTGGCTCACTATTTCATTAATAGCCTATAAAGTGTACCATTTTTATGATCTGTTATAATCTGGTGATGGATTAACTCAGCAAGGCAGATAAGCCTCTGGTCCACACTGGAGTATGTGTCTCTTATCTAGCTTTTTCTGTCTCTTATGTTTATTATTTGAATTTCCATTGCCTATTTTACAAAATGGAAAGTCTACGTCTCACTCTAGTTGTCAATATTTCTGTCTCTCTACCTTTACTTAATGGCACCCACAAAACATTTTCAAAAGTCCCACAAGCCCACCTACAACTCCTATTCACATCCTATTCAGATGTGTGTGTCCACCACATTGTTCAGACAATGTGTCCAATATCCACTGTCCTGGTTCAAGATCTTTCAGAAATCCAGTCTGTCTCTGATTCTCTGACAGGGCAAATGCGGTAAATGAAACATGTTACTTTGACATCCTACCTTTTGAATGCCTCTCCAGTGGGTCACTTGGCACTGACCAGACAAAGGGCTGGCTTTTTTTGTGGTACTGGCAGGTATAATTTTGTATCTCTTCCAACTTCATCCAGTGGGGAGAAAAAATCACTGCCTTTTCCCCTGACTCTGCAGCTTTGCAATCTATCTGTTCCCCTGATTTCAGAAGAGCAAAAATCAGATCTGGTTCTGCTGCATTGCACTGTATGGAGACGTTTGCTTCTGGAGCATCTTGTTCTGCATTTATAATCTGGAGGGAAGGCTTAATCAGGGCAGGATCTAGAAAGGGAGAAAGATTCAGTGGAACCTCAGAGACTCTTGTAGGCAAATATCTCCTGATTCACTCAATCACAAACAACACCTCCACTTTCCATCTTTTGGCAATAAAAGGATCCTCTTCTCCATTCTTACATACATATTTTTTTCAAATATTAATAAGAAAAAGAGCGTTGGTACTTACCTGATACGCCTCTTCTTTTTTTATATATTGAAAAAGTTTTATTGGTTTTACATTTTTTAACAGGATAGGGTAATGGTTACAAAGAAATTTTGAGAGCATTCACGTTAGAGTCGTCGGACCTTCCGAGACCTCAAAATACACAATAAAAAAGTTAACATAGAAAACATTTTCCATACCACTACAAGATGAAAGCAAGTACATTTACCTAAATTCTCCGTTCCATGCTGTCAGACATTTACAAAAAGTCCAGATAGAAATATTATGCAAAATTGTTCAAGAAAAATCAAGGCAAAGTTATTTTTTTGATCTAAGTCTTTTGGCTATTGTATCTTCTTTCTCTCCTCCCTGGCCCCCCGTAGGCGGGGCCGTGGCCCCCTCCGTCCCCTGTTGCAACATGGCACTCACAAGTTCCTGTTTACGGAACAAAGGATAAGAAGTCTCCACTTCTCCGGATGCTAAGTTTGTTTACGGAACAAAGATAAGATAAGTCTCCATTTCTCCGAATGCTAACACCCAAAGAGATGTGTGACTCACCCAAAGGATGTAACCATATAAGGTATTAGGATGTAACCATATAAGGTATCAGGATGTAACCATATAAGGTATTAGGATGTAACTATGTATATGATTGGACCACGTACTGCTTCTTTGTCTGAGCCTAATAAAAGAGGTTGCAGGGCAGTGCTCGAGGCTTCTAAGGTTCCACGCTGACCACAGAGCTTGCTCTGCCTTGGATCTCATGCTTAATCCAATCTGTGTCGTTGCCTTCTTCCTTGGAGCCCGTTTAGCCTATGGCTGAGCGCACCCCGGTCCAGGGGCCCCGCAGACCAGCACACTCACCACAATAAGATCTGGTGACCCCGACGTGATCTTGTCTAGGATTACGTCGCCTTGACTCCCAACTCATACACCTCGGCGAAGGCTTTTTTGTGAGTAATGGGCTCTCCACTTTCTCGAGTTTCATCAGTTCATTGGGATGAACTCCTATCTTTAGTCAAGAAGGCTAATTGTCTGCAAAAAGTTAACGGCATTTACCCCCTTTCTAGAAAGGAACTTTCTACTTTTCTTCAATATGTTTCCTCACACTGTCCTGCCTATCCTTTAGAAGGTTCTCTTTGCCTTTCTATCCTTTCTCCTTCAACACCTTCACCATCCGACACCTCTGATGATAAATCTCTTTCCCCTATTACTTCTGAACCCCCTCTTAAACCTAATCCTCCACCTTATGCCCCTCCACCTTCTACGCCTTCCGTTTCTCCTCCCTTATCTTCTGAACCTTTAGATAATCCCCCTCCTCTTCTCAATTCCTTTCAACACGCTCTCATGGACTATGTTTTAATTGGGACTTTAAATGACAAAACCTAACAAGATCTATTGTTTAGGAAAACTGTACTGTAAGATTGTTTTAATATGTGCCTGCAATTTATTGTGTCCCTCTTGTAATAAGATCTTCCCCACCACCTTTTCTTTAAGGAAAAAAGAACTCTCTGCTACTTTAACACCAGAGCAATCTTAAAACTCTTCACACTCCTTTATATTACTAGGTGGGCAATTAAGCTAACAAAGAAGGGAAAAGCTAACAGACTTTTTGAGTTAGGAAGGATGCAGATTGAGTTAGGATATATGATTTAAGATTTACCATATGTTAGGTTATATGATTTAAGGTTTAACTTGAAGTTTAGAATAATTTAGACTAGTTTGAGTAATTAGTATGCAAAGAATAAAGGCTTTTTATGGCCTTGTATGAATGTTTTAAATTGTGTTTTGACTGGGATTAGTTAGAAAGGATTGCATTGTGTTTGTTAGAATAAATGTGAAATTTTTAATTATATGATAGTGGTCAGAGTTTGCCAAAATGGTGGCTCTGGTCGTTGCGTTGCGAAAAATTCACTGGCCATTTTAGAGATCAGTGCCCTCCCCCAGGTGGGGGTGATCTTTCGAGTCTTTCCACCCCACATTGCAACAAACTTTAAAATGAGCAGAAAAACTGCAGGAGGATATTTCTCCCTCTTTTTCATTCACACACACATTCTTTTGCCCACTTTCCCCCCCTCTTGCCTGCCTCTCTCTGAGTGCGGAGGGAGGCAGGGGGAAAGAGGGAGGGGGGTGAAATCACACAGGCCAAACACACACACACACACACTCACTCACACATCTTAAAGGGGACTGCAAGAAAGAAAATAGTACGTGAAAGAGAGAGAGAAGGTAGAAAAGAGAGAAAGACAAAGAAAGTAAGGGAAAGAAAAGAAAGTAATAAAAAGAAAGTTAGACAGAGAAAGAGAGGGAAAGAGAAGACAGAGAAAGTAAGAGAAAGTAAAAGAAAGTAATACAGAGAGACAGAGAGGGAAAGAGAAGACAGAGAAAGTAAGAGAAAGTAAAAGAAAGTAATAAAGAGAAAGTTAGACAGAGAGAAAGAGAGGGAAAGAGAATAAGAGATAGAAGCAGAAAGCAGAAAGAAATGGATTTTTAAGTGAGAAAGCAGAAAGAAAGGGATTTTAAGCAGAAAAGAGAGGGATTTTTAAGTGAGTTTCACAACACACCCACATTTATCTACAAATAATCACATTTTACATTTCACTTTTCACTCTTCCTTCATGAAATTCAATTAGTATAACCATTTAAAGGAACTGTAAAATAATTATTTTTCAGTTTTGCCAACAATCTTGGATTTTCTTTTGAACATTTTTTGAGTTTTATTTTTATCCATACGCAGGAATGATTTTTTGCTATTTTGCCTGCATTTTGAAAAATTTTACCACTTAATGTTACCTAGCTTCCATAACAATGAAGCTGGTTTTTCCCACATTTCGTTTTTTTGATGTCAGGCTTGTTTGTTTCTGACATCTGCCTTTGGAAAATTTCCTTCCATCTAAATTGTTTTTTGAATTTTTGGGTGTTGATTCCAAGTTTTTTGAATTTTGTACCGTTATTTTTTGCTTTGCCTGTCATAATTTTTCCACATTTAAATTTTACTTCTAGAGGAGTATTGGCTTTACTTAATTCTCCGCTTATATAAAACAAAGGGGGAACTGCTTGCCATTATGATTTTGCTCCCAGAAGCCTATTCACCTCACACCCCACAGTGGATTTTTACAACCAAAGGGTCTTCGCTAAAAGGTGAATCAATTGATTTCTCAAAAATATGACATGATATAAAAGATTGTTTTTTCTCCATTCCTTTGTATCCAAAGGGTCTTGTCCTGCTTGTAGCAAGCAAACGCATTCTATTCCCATGGGAGTCAATCCCAGAGGAACAGAATGTAATCAAATTTGGCAAATGGATGTTACCCAATATGCTTCCTTTTCCCCATGGAAGTACATTCATGTATCCATTGATACCTACTCTGGGTTCATCATCGCCACCCCTCAAAGGGGTGAGGCTATAAAACATGTCATCAATCATTGTATTCGCTCTTTTGCTTTGTTGGGACGCTCAAATGATTAAAAACGGACAATGGGCCCGACTAGCATTTTGGCCTTTTGTCAGAATTGGGGAATAATCAGATATTCAGATACCAGGGGAAAAGGACCCCCCAGCCTCCCAGCGGTGCAAAACACATTAAACCTTTGTCTTTATGTCTTAAACTTTCTTAACCTCACCGGAAACCCCCCCACGTCCACCGCTTGTTGTCACTTTTCTTCTTCCCCCTCTGCTGAACATCAACGACCGCTTGTCTATTACTGGCGCCCACCTGACCTGACCTGGCGAGGACCAGCAGAGTTCATCACGTGAGAAAGTGGTTACGCCACCATATTTGCAGACAACACCACTGTCTGGGTCCTGGTCGTCACGTGCGTCCCTGTCACCTGAAACCATCCCAAGCTGTTCCTGCTCTAACCCTCGCTTCAACTCCTTGAATCCAGACTCCTTGTTCCAGTCTCTCCAGAAAGGAGCCATAGCTGTCATCAGATGCAAGGATCCGGAACAAATTTATTGTCCTTTTGCCTTTCTACACAGAGGTAAACATGTCAGCCCACACACAGGACATTACATGATATACTCACATCACCCCTGCACAATGACATTGACATTTACAGCTTCTGAAGCCACCATCGGACTGTACACCTGCCAAAGCTTTGATGGAAAACACCTTGTGACCAAAGCAAAAGAGGTGGTTTTGCTAAACTTGGCTGCACATCCACCAGCACCTGACCATTTGACATGAGGGAAAAAGGACATCTTTCCCAACAGCTGCCGATCCCGATCCCATCGTTCGGTGCTTAACCAGATCCAGCCCGAACAAAGATGGACACATCAACCATTTCTTCAGACATGGCAGATAAATGAAATTCAGCATTTAACAAGACGCAATTATACACATGGCTCCCTAATATAACATGGTTAAAGAACTTTGTAAATACAATAATTGGTATTGTTGCTATGCTTATTATGCTATGTTGCTGTATTCAATGTTTGCTTTTATTAATAATGAGTTTCAAAGGTTTTACTCCAAAGGTGCCATGAGGTGGAGTCAGATGACCCAACCCAGAAGGAGAGCTCTATTTCTCACCTACAACAATTTCTGACATCCCTATGTTTAATTTTCTCCTTGGCTTACTACACTGTTATCTGCTATGTTAGGACCTGTTATTATGATATTATTGTTATGTACCCTTGGCCCATGTGTTGGAACAAAATTGTTGCGCATTTTGCAATCACGCTTAAACTCCTTGGGAGATGACCTGACGGAAACGAAGGAACAGGTAATGCTATTAAACTCACATATCAGACCTAATGAAAAAATGCCATTGCTGCACTTCTCGGACTTAGACATAAATTCGGCCTCGGATAACGAAGGTATGTACCCAGCGGATAGAGGGCATCCGAAGGGAGGCCCTACATCCAATGGAAGCATGGCCTCAGTTATCAGCTCTGAATAACCACAAGGTTTAGGAGCGTTCCAAAAAACAAAAACAGAGGAGATGTTGCAACATGGCACTCACAAGTTCCTGTTTACGGAACAAAGGATAAGAAGTCTCCACTTCTCCGGATGCTAAGTTTGTTTACGGAACAAAGATAAGATAAGTCTCCATTTCTCCGAATGCTAACACCCAAAGAGATGTGTGACTCACCCAAAGGATGTAACCATATAAGGTATTAGGATGTAACCATATAAGGTATCAGGATGTAACCATATAAGGTATTAGGATGTAACTATGTATATGATTGGACCACGTAGTGCTTCTTTGTCTGAGCCTAATAAAAGAGGTTGCAGGGCAGTGCTCGAGGCTTCTAAGGTTCCACGCTGACCACAGAGCTTGCTCTGCCTTGGATCTCATGCTTAATCCAATCTGTGTCGTTGCCTTCTTCCTTGGAGCCCGTTTAGCCTATGGCTGAGCGCACCCCGGTCCAGGGGCCCCGCAGACCAGCACACTCACCACAATAAGAGTCCCCCCTGGATCTTCCCCCAGGACAGAGGAATATTTTTTAAGAAAGGCTTCCGCCTCAGCAACTGTTTTAATCCTCACTCTTCCTCCTTCCCAGAACACCAGCATCCCTTCAGGTGTCATCCACTTGAACCAAATCCCGTGATCAAACAAGGTTTTAGACAAGAAGGAAAAATTCCTTCTTGCATCTCTAATTTTTCTAGGGATCTGCTTCAAGATAGTGACCGTTTTTTGTTGGTGAGTTAGAGGTTTCTCTCTCTGCGCTTTCAGGATTTCCTCTCTGGTTGACCTTCTAACAAATTTCACATGTATCTCTCTAGGCACTTCATTTATCCTGGCATATGCAGAATTAATTCTATAGGCTAGGTCAATGTCCCCCCTGATCTCATCCTTAGGTTTATGTAAATAGTCTGCTAAAATTGTACTCATAAGATCAGGCAGGCATTCACCAGATTCCTCAAGAACATTCTGAAATCTCAAAAAATATGTCATTCTTTCCATATCTATCCTAGACACATGCCCATTTATTTCCCCCACCTCATTAGAAACATTTTTAATCTCTCCCTTAGCCCCCTCCAACCCCCCTTCCAGTTCTTCATTCTTCTGTGTGTTCTCCAACACTTGCTTCCGGGTATCCAGTAGCTCCTTCTTGAAGGTAATATTTTCAGCCCTCTGGGCCTTTATTTCTGATATCAAAGTTTGCATAGAGGTTTCAAGAGAAGCCATCCTTTGTTCCAAATTTACAAGTGCTGCTTCTTGTGCCATGGTTAAAAGTTAGAGTCACTGCCACCAAGATGGCGTTTTCCGGGTGGGGCTGGTGGGGCAAATCAGGAGCTCAGTTCAGTTCAGGGCTGTGAAGTTGCAAACAATTCAGAAACCAAAAGAGACACAGTTTCCCAGGTCAGCAAATAGTAATAACGAAGGTATTCCAGAGAAGAAATCACAAATCCATCAAAAGAATTTTTTTTTCAAAAATCCAGAGAGAGTCCTGCTTTCAAAGAGACGCTGGAAATTTTCCTTAGTTGAAATAGTCAGGCAGGGACAAAGAAAAGCCACTTCCACCGCCCATCTCAGAGCCAGAGGGAGAGAGTAGCAAAATAAGAATTTTTTAACCAGCCAGACCTAGAAACAATGTTGCAAAAAGTCGCATTCCACTTTCCCTTGTTAAAGACCGTCCGGAGTGAAAGTTTCCACTTTCTCTTTGCAGAGAAGCCATTTTAACGTGCCGCTTAAATCCGAGGTTTTTTTTTTTAGAAATAAACACCCCCCTCCCAGTCCGTTCAGCCTGGCTGGCAGCAAGGAAAAAAAAAGGTGTTCTTTTAAACTCACTCTCCCTCGCAGCTGAAGCCTCGGTGATCCGCCCGGTCTCTCCGTTCAGCCCTCTCCATTAAAGCGAATGGCGCCGACAGCCGTTGGCGAAGGAAAAAACCCCCGCAGCATGTTCCTCTCCACCTAGGTCGCAGAGAGGAGCGCTCTCCCCACCGCCGTGACGAGGGACGCTCCCTCTGAGCCGACCCTACGGGAAACCTCCGGTAACCAGAGAGTTTCGCCCCCGTGGGGGGGCAGAAAAGGCAACAAAGCGGCGAGCGAGCCCTAGGCTCGCCCGTCGCCGCTGGAGCCGGATATTAAATTAGAAGAATGTTTGCCATTCTTCTAATTTAATGTTCCTTCCTATGTTCCTCCCTCAGGCAATCATGGCACCTTTAATTATTTCTTCGCCAATATGTCTCTGCAGTAACAGTTTGTAAACCTTAGAGATAAATTTCGTTGGAGTGTCCCACACAATCTTATTGATATCTTGATTTATTAAACTTTTTTTCTTGGATTTATATAACCGCACCCTCTCCCCAAAGTTATTTAGCATCAGTTAGTCAAAAGTTTGTCTTGGTATATAGTATATATTTTACCTTCATGTGCACATGAAACACTTAAAAAACAGCGTCGCCGCTGGAGCCGGATACCGGAAGTCACGCCTCTTCTAATAAGGGGGGAGATAGCACCCAAGTATGGGTTAAACCTATCCACACTCTGATTGGACTGAGTCATAATATTAAATAATTAATTACCTAGGCATGGCATATAACCCCCTATGGAGTAGCCACACCCAGTTTTCGACGAAGAAAAGAATACAGACTCACCGGTACGAACCAACTCCTTTAGCAAGAAAAATCCAATAGTAACACTACCAAGAACAACAAGAGTCAGACACCAAACACAGGCAGGGCTGAATGAGAAAGGGATGGGCTGGATGCTATCTCCCCCCTTATTAGAAGAGGCATATCAGGTAAGTACCAACGCTCTTTCTCAATAAGGGTGGAGATAGCATCCATGTATGGGACATACCAAAGCCCTGAAAAGGACCCACGGGAGGGTCGAGATCAGACCTGCCCCAATGAATGAGGACGGACAGACTGCAGAACCCAGGGGCCAAAGTCGGCCTCAGCCGAGGCAAACGTGTCCCATGTATAATGCCGCATGAAAGGGGATGGAGAAGACCACGCTACAGCCCTGTAAATTTCTCCCAGAGAAGCTTGCATCGCCCAGGCTAAAGTCACTGTTGCACTGCGTGCAGAATGTGCTGACTCCTCAAGGAACTGCCTCGTCACAAGCCGCATAGGCCTTCTCAATGCATTGACGAACCCATCGTCCCACACAGGGGACAGACACCTTCTTACCCAGGGAACCTGGCAGGAAGGAGACAAAAAGAGACTCCGACCTGCAAATAACAGCCATACAATCAATGTACACATGCAAGGCATGCCTGACATCCAGCAAGTGCCACCGGTCCTCCGAGGTCTGCGCAGACTCTGCAGGAAAACTGGGGAGGACCACCTCCTGAGCCCGATGGAACCAAGACCCCATCTTCGGGACAAAGGAGGGATCCAGACGTAGGACAACCCTATCTGCATAAAACTTGCACAAATCCGAAAAATCTCATTCCACAGTGTCGAGAGGGCACCTGTCAAAGAATCCAATACCTTATGTAAAGGAGTACCAAAGCACCCTTGAGAAACCTCTTGACCCTAGGACGTTGAGTCAAAGTTTGTGACCTACCGCACAAAAGTACAGAAGAAACTACCGATACCTGTCTCTCAATGGTAATAGGAGCCAACCCTTTGCCCAGGCCCACTTGAAGAAAGTCCGGGACCTGTGGGATAGTGGCTTATACTGGGTCAAAGTGGTTCATCAAACACCACTTACAAAAAGCGCACCAGGTCGCACTGTATATGAGCTGCATGGAAGGTGGACGGGAAGCCTCAATAATCTGAATGACCCTGGAGGAAAAGTTGTCTCATCTCAGGACGCTCTGCTCAAGTGCTAGGCGTCAACTGGAGCCATTGAGGCTCCAGATGCTTCAGCGACCCCTGGCTGAAGGAAATAATCTCTTGGGGAATCCTCCAGAGCCTGTCCACTGATAGAGATCAAAGGCCGGCAAACCAGGGCTGCTGTGGCCAATGTGGGGTGATCATCCCCACCTCTGTCCCCTCCCGCAAGATCTTTTGAATGACTCTGGGAATCGGGCAAAGGTGGGAAGGCATAAAGGAGCCCCAGAGGCCATTGGCAGTGGAGAGCATCCACCCCCTCTGCATTCTGCGAAGGAAACTGGGAATAAAATCTTGGGAGCTGAGTATTGAGGGGAGTTGCAAACAGGTCGACTTCTGGGCAGCCAAAAAGGTCCACAATTGCCTGGAAGATAGCCAGCTGCAGCTGCAATCCTGAATTGTCCACCTCAATCTGACTGAGCTGGTCAGCCCTGACATTGTCCACCCCCGCTATATGTTCTGTGGTTATTGAGAGCAAATTCCTCTCGGCCCAAAGATCCAAGCTTCTGGCCCCCAGCGTAAGGGACTTTGACCTGGTCCCCCCCCTGCCTGTTATATGAGCTTTGGTGGCCATGTTGTCTGTGAGGACCAGAATATGTCTGCCCTTGACTGAAAGGCGAAATGGTTTGAGAGCCAGGTGGACCGCCCTGAGTTCCAACAAGTTTATGTTGTGAGCTAGTTCTGCTTGGTTCCATCGTCCCTGTGCCATCTGCATATAAGGGAGACTAGTATAGATCTATTCCAAGCTATTTAGCTCTCATCAGCTAGTCATACCCCCACTGGGATTCTAACCGGGGCTGTATTACATGTTAGGCAGATGGTTTAGCCACTAAGCCACCAGGTTCTCAACTGAAGTTGGACACCCCCTCCGAGTAGGTTGGTGTCTGAAGTGACCGTGACTTGGTCTGGGATCCTGAAGAATTCCCCCTTGGGTATGGTAGATGATGTCCACCAAATCAAAGAGCAGGAGACTTCCGCTGGCAGAAGAACCTGGATCTGGAAGCAGCTCATGAGCCTTTGCTGAAATGGCAAAAGAAACCATTGAAGGTCTCTATTGTGAAGGTGCGCCCAGGGGACAATGCTAATGGCAGACACCATAGTGCCTAACAATTTGGATAAAGTAGCTAAGGATACTCTACGTTCCTTGAGAACCTGGGAAAACCAACTCTCTCAAACTAGTTTGAATCAGCCTAGTGGCAGGCCATAGATAGCTTTTGGCCAGATTGATCGAAACCACCTGGCCTCGCAGGGTCAACATGGTCATGTCTAAGTCCCTTGGGGAACCACTTACAGAAGAGGACTGTAGCAACAGGTCTCTAGGCCGCCTTGGATTTGCACATGTACCTGTCCCAGGAAGGCTGCCAATGCCACCATCACCTACCTGAATACTTGAGGCGCAGATGACAACCCGTTATTATTATTATTATTATTATTATTATTATTATTATTATTATTATTATTATTATTATCATCATCATCATCATCATCATCATCATCATCATCATCATCATCATCATCATCATCCTTTGGCTTCAGAGGGTCCTCTGGTTCCCTGGGCATGTTTGCAGATGTATGTAGGGCCGTGACAGGTGCATCAACAGTGGGTTGCAACAGCACCTGAACCATGTCCTTGTCCACATTAATGAACATTTTGCCAGTGGAAGTGGGCATAGAGCCAGATGCTGGAGATGCCCACTGGTGCTTGACCAGGTCAAGAAGGACTTGGGGGTGGGAACGTGTCAGCCTCAATAGCCTGTTCCTCATATATAGTCTCGGCAAAAAAGCCCAGCAGTAGCACCAGTTCCGATGGCTTTTTGCCAAAATTGGCCGATGCCTTAGCTTTAAAGAGCAGACACTTAAACAATGCTGAAACAAACTGAGAAGGAAGGCTTAGAAGGGCATATGCCCTCATCCCCTGAAAGCTTCTCCCCCCGATTTCACCCTCTTCAGATTCAGACTCACTATTGTCCTGGGAAGAAAGAGGGGAGACTGGAGGAATATCCCCACAGGAGCTGCAGATGGAGGAGCAACCTGTGGCTGAATCTGAGGCTGTTGGAAAGCAGCAACCCTGCACTGCTGGAAAGCCCTGAACATTAGGTCCTGAAATTGCTCCCCCCCCCCCAAGTGGGGTAATTGAGCAGCACCAACCCCTGCGGACGTAGAGGGAAGAGGTTGAGGTGAAGCCCCCATGGGGCAGTGCATGGGGGCGACTGCCAACCTTGGCTAGAACCCCAGAGGCCTGAGGAGTCAATGGGGATCCTCACATGGAGGGAGGGATTCTCCTCTGCAGCTCTCCCAGGCGAAGAGAGTGCAGACTGCCTCACCTTAGTGCTCAGGACAAGAGAAGACTTCTGGCTGCTGGTACTTTTATGAATGCTTTCTAGTGCCTCATCCTCTGCTTCTCATACTTAAAGGCAGGCTTAGGGGATTTTGAACCCCAATTTGGCCCCTTTTGAGGCTTGTGGTTCCACATGCTCTTTCTTCCCCTTTGCCTTGTGGCGATGGGGGCAATTACCACTGCAGGAGCCTCAGTTCCTTCCGTAGAGCCACTGGTCGTAGTCGTGAGGACCTGACTCCACTCATTGTCCTCTGCAGCTGAGGCGGCAGCCATTTTGGTTCTTGATTCAGGCAGGCTTCAAAATGGCCGTTCATGCCAAAGGCCCCTGACAGAGGTTTGAATATAAAGTGAAAGAGCGGCCTTGCTGCAAAGAGCTGCCGCACGCCTGTCCCCTTCTCCAAACCAGCCTTCAGAAGCTGACTTGGCTCCGTTCTTTTCCAAAAGGGGTAATAAAGAGGCACAATTTATTTAGGCCCAGTGAACAGCCCTCACAGTTGAGGCCTGTCAGTTGTGGGAAAGCCTGCACAGAATTAATTGATATTCTTTGCCCGAACAAGGCCTCACAGCCAAGGCTGTGGGTGCGGCCCGCCTCCTGAGTGCCAGAAATCTTCCCTCCCCCACACCTGGCTTGACAGCAGCAGCTTTGGAAGACAGAAGACGTGGCGCGGGCAATAGAAGGTCTCAGGAAGGAGGCTAGAGGGGTGGCTGACAAACCGAAGGCCTGGGCCCGTGGCTGCCAATGACAGGAAACTCTGAGTCCTGCTTGCTGCTGAGGTGTGGGGGGCCCTGTCTACTCACAATGCCACCAATCCTGACAGAAATAAGCACAGAACGCCGAACACCAAGAGTTGTAACACCGAACAGTCCCAGAGCTGGACTGAGTCGGAAACTGGGTGTGGCTACTCCGTAGGGGGTTATATACCATGCCTAGTTAATTAATTATTTAATATTATGACTCAGTCCAATCAGAGTGTGGATAGGTTTAACCCATACACGGATGCTATCTCCACCCTTATTGAGAACCTATTTATATCTTCCCCATTCTGTTGTTCTATCCAGGTGCCCAAATATTCCTTATATTACATTCTGTGTCTTTATAGTGATATGCTAAACAGTTTAGCTTACAGAGAAGAATGGCGTCTGTAAAAGCAGAAAATATGTCAAAATGAAACTGGAGGCTCAGTGCATCTTCTTCTGTCTGTCAGCCAAAGCAAGGTTAAGGTTAAAGCAGAGTTGGGCAATTGATTTTCCCAGAGAAAATTATGAGAAACTGGGACTGTTGCGGAGAGCTGAGCCAAAGGGGCTCTGAAGATGTATATGCACCCATGCATGAACATATAATCTTCCTTTTTACAATCCAGGGGTGGGTTGCTCCCAGTTCGACTGAATCGGTAGTGGGTTTTTTGGCCTGGGTCACAGAACCAGCAGTGAGCCAGGCTAGCCTCGTCCCCAAACTTGTTCCCTGGTCCTTGCTGCTGTTGCCGGCATGTTGTTTTGTAATGCGCCCGCATATGCAGTTCACTGTAAATTGTTCTGCGCATGTGCAAAGAGCAAGTTACATCGAACTGCGCACACACACACAGCCTGTGTCTGGTGCACGTGAAGCGAACCAGTAGTAAAACAGGGGCAAAAACCACCTCTGCTTTAATCTCTTAATTACAATCAGGAACTTATATACATTTTTAAAAAAGCAGTTGCCTTCAAAATAGAAGCAATGCAGTTATATGGCATGCATAGCACACACTTATTTCCAGTTGACTCATGAGGGCCAGAAAGGGACAGCCAAAGGGCTAGATGTGGGTTAGGATTACACATAGATATCTCTGCTACTCCAACTGAAATTTTGTACATCTAATAATCTAATTAAGACTGATCCATGAATGCATGTTTGACCCAATTAAGGTGGCTTGAGCTGACGTGCTAAGAATACAAATATTAAAACTAATCAAGCTTCATTTATGGATAAAATATAATCACCAACTTTAACTGGAGAAGTTAGAACTTTTTGTGTAAACTCAACCATCCAATCACAGCATTTCCAAGAAGGACTGGGAAAAGTATTCCCTTAAGATCTTGAAGAGCAAAAAGATTATTCCCAAATTTCATTGCAGGAGAGACCTTTGAAATAAATACCTTGACTGAGGACTTCTGGGAAAGAAATGGCAAACTGAAGACGTGGTCAACCCCATCCAGAACCAAAGATGTTAAAGAATGTGGTAAGTTATTTAAAAAATTTATATATCTATATAAACAAAAATGTAAAATAGTTTGTGCAAAGCCGCTAATCTCAAAACCTACTGGACTGATTTACACCAAATTTTGACACAATGTGTGTCATGTGCAAGGTACACAAACGTAAAATGTACCCATTGATCAGGTTTTTACCTCCCTGTAGCTCCTCCCACCTGGCATTTCCAACAGTTGTTTCCTCAGCAACACTGTATGGAGGCTTAAAAGAGCACAGAGGCACAGAGGACAGCAAACTCCCAGGTGGCCCATTGAGACAGAGAGAGAGGGGGGGGGGGGAGAAAGAAATACAGTAGGTAGATAGGGGGATAAATAGAGAGGGAGAAAGAAAAAAATACGGTAGGTAGGTAGGTAGGTATGTAGGTAGGTAGGTAGGTAGAGGGAGAAAGGAAGAAATACAGTAGGTAGGTAGAGGGATAGATAGAGGGAGAAATACGGTAGGTAGGTAGGTAGGTAGGTAGGTAGGTAGGTAGAGGGATAGATAGGGAGATATACAGTAGGTAGGTAGGTAGGTAGGTAGGTAGGTAGGTAGAGGAATAGAGGGGGGAAGAAATACAGTTGATAGGTAGGTAGATGGATAGATAGAGAGGGAGAAATACAGTAGGTAAGTAGAGGGAGAAAGAAAGAAATACAGTAGGTAGGTAGGTAGGTAGGTAGGTAGGTAGGTAGGTAGGTGGATAGATAGACAGGGAGAAATACAGTAGGTAGGTAGGTAGAGGGACAGATATAGAGGGAGAAATACAGTAGGTAGGTAGGTAGGTAGGTAGGTAGGTAGGTAGGTAGGTAGAGGGAGAGAGGAAGAAATTCAGTAGGTAGATATGTTGGGGGTTATATGGTGGTTGTGTGTATGTATGCAGGTGTAGATCTACACACAGATTGGTTGGCCATTTAACCAGCCTGGGCCACAGCAATGCGTGGCCGGGTACAGCTAGTACTTATATATTGTAATTAAGGTATTGTAATGGAGAAATTTTCTGACAGTGAGAACAATCAACCAATGGAACAACTTGCCTTCGGAAGTTGTAGGAGCTTCATCACTTGAAGCTTTCAAGATAAGATTGGATTGCCATTTGTCAGAAATGATGTCGGGTCTCCTGCTTGGGTGGGAGGTTGGACTAGATGATCTACACGGTTCCTTCCAACTCTGTTAATCTGTTTATCTGAAGGGTGAAGTCATTTCTTTATATATTTCTCTTTTTTGTTGCAATTTGTTTTTTTTTCTTTTCTATTTTTTCTTTTCTGCATTTTCTATCATTTATTTTTTACTTTATATTTTACTTTGTATTAGTTTTTATAATGTGTCTCTGTGTGTGTGTGTTTGTGTGTGTGTATATGTATGATTAAAAACTAGCATATATAAAAACAGGGAGCAGCCACTCACCCTGATATTGGTTCTTTGTTGGTAGTGAAACATTTGCAAGCACTGGCTCAGAGGTTTAATGATGCTGGAACTGCTGGCCAGAAATGGTTTGCCCTTCGGCAGTTTGAGCCCGGCTCCATGAGATGGAGTGAGCTCCTGCCGCTCGATCCCTGACTCCTCTCCACCCAGCAGTTCAAAAGCATGCAATATTGTGAGTGGATAAACGGATACTACTTTGGTAGTGGTGGGGAGAAACTTAGCTGCCTTAGCAGAACGGAAACCACTGCTGGATATGGCCGGATGAGAGGCTTCACAACATGATATGAGACCAACGGAGGAGCCCAGAAGAGCCAGCAACTTGAGTACTGCTAGTTAATTGGTGTAAAATCAGTTTGCCCAACCCCCACAGTGCACTAAGGATAGGTATGCAAGTGTCAAACAGAATGAGCTAGCAATTTAGGCTGTCAGGACTGCATTGTGTCTAGTATGTGCAGATTTATCTGACATTGTGTGCTACATGTTAATAAATAAATCTGCAAAGAATCCAAGCCCAGGGAAGCACCAGGGATTCTATTTATGTCTCTTTCTCCATGTTGTGGCCTACTGACAGCAGAGTCGGACAATGAGGAGGTTGGGGAGGAACAGGGGCCAATCCTGAGGGCTGGGGAAGTACCAAATGACCAGACTTAAAAGTAGCAAGAACCTACAATTTCCTCCTCTTTTAGATTTATGCAAAATCACTAGTAAGACTGATATACCAGGGATGGGGTGAGGAATTTTCTGGATAGGAAAATAAACACAGAGAAATAACTAAATGAAGAGCTTTCCTAAACTTGAACAAGGCTACACATTCATCGTTAACTTGAAAATAATTTTGGGTTTCCACTGAACATTCCATAATAAACTCATCAACTCCATCCATCTAAACGTAATTTCTTAATCCTTTTAGAACATAGAATAATAGAATTGGAAGGTACCTTAGAGGCAGGGGTGAAACATTACCAGTTCGGACCAGTTCGCCTGAACTGGTAGCATTTTTTTACTACTGGTTTGGTCGAACCGATAGTTCTGATGATCAGTTGTGTGACAATCAGCTATGCCACACGATTTATATTCACTAGAAAGCAGAAATCCTGCTTTCTAGCAAATCTAAATTCTGTGGCACAGCTGTTTCCCTCCTTCACTGTTCTACTTACCTTTGCAGACTCAAAAAAGGCTTCTTGATCCTCCATTTTCAGCGAGACTTCAGAGCATTTCACCCCTGCTCTGAGGTTTTCCAGTACAACCTCCTGCTCAAGCAGGATACCATATACCATTTCGGATAAATAGTTGTCCAGTTTCTTTTTGGAAGCCTCCAATGATGGAGCACCCACATCTTCAGAAGGCAAGCTATTCCATTGGTTGATTCTCCTCAACGCACTCATTCTTTCTAAGGTTTGTTTAGTCATATGTTCATTATCTTTATATGACCAAACCACATATGTCTGTCATAATGATCTCTCGTTTATGCAATCCACATTTTTTCAGCATTCACTCACTCACTCATTCAAATTGTATGGCTACCCATTGATTCTGGGCCGCTCATAACAATTAAAATCAGCAATCCAACAAGTTAAAAACCAATATTTGATTATGTGCCATCAAATCATTTTCAGTTCCTAGTGACCACATATTTCCTACCACATATATCTATCTACCATTTTATGTACCTCGGAAGGATGGAAAGCTGAGTGAACTTTGAGCCTGTTGAGATTTGATCTGCCAAATTGCAGGTAGCCAGCACTCAGCAGAGGTAGCCTGCAGTATTGCACTCTAACCACTGCATCATTGCGGTGCACACATATGTATGTGAGGGGTGGGTTGCTACCGGTTTGCACCAGTTCAGCGAAACAGTAGTGAAAATTGTGACTGGGTTGCTGAACCAGTAGGGACGGCAGGCTCTCCATGCCCCTGAACCGATTCCCCAGTTGCCGTGGCATCTTTTTTGGCATTTTTTAATCTTATTACCCGCAACTGGACATGTGCAAAGCAAATCGTGCAGGCACCGAACTGGCAGTAACGCCGGCAGCAACCCACCCCTGATGTATGCATGCATGCATGTATGTATTTATCTGGAGCAAGTTTGTGCAGTGGTTAAAGGATCAGATTAGAAACCGAGGGACTGCACATTCCAGTCTCTCCTTACTAGGCATGGAAATTACAGGGGACATTGGGCCAGGAGACTGTGAGCCCTAGTCCCTCCTTAAGCAAACCAAGAGAGGATCTTGAGCCAATCAGTCAGTCTCAGCCCCAAGAAGAAGGTAATGGCAAATCCTTTGTAAAAATCTTCCCAGGAAATCTGCAGAAATTAGTCCAATCAATCATCAGGAGTCACAAATTAACTCAAGGGCCTTAATTCTTCAATAGCATGAGCTATTGCCATACAACACAGGGAAGATCACAATATGATTACATATGTAATACATTTGTGTATTCTTTGATGTTCAAGAGAATAATAGCAACTTAACTGAATAATAGCAACTTAACTGAATAATAGCAACTTAACTGAATCGCAGATGCATGAAGAGATGAAGGAAAAAGAAAATTCAAGCGTTGATATTTGTATTCTAAGTACAGAAAATACAAAAACTCTGAACCCTCTTATGTGAAGTAACTATGAAGAATACAAATCCATATCTTACCTGTTATATTGATATATATTTCATTACTGATCTTTGAGTAACCAATGTACTGCTGGTTGTAGCATTGACAGTCACAAAAGTAGATCCCTCCATCTCGTTCTTGGACATTGTAAATAAATAAATCAGTAAATTTGTTCTCTGCATGTTGGACTGCTGGTGCATCTAAAGCCCCTTTTTTGAAGAAGGTAAATTGTATAACTTCTTGACATTCCGGTTTGCACTGGATGGTAACTCTTTGTCCTAGAACAACCAGGCCACTTGGGATCACTGAAATATAGGGGGCGGGATAATATTGTTCTGAGTAAGAAAAAAGAAGAAGATATTTTAATACTCCAATATTTGCAACAGCCAGAATCTTTAAAGGGGCAAGATATCTGCATTTCAGGAGGAAACAAACAGCTACGGTTAGATATAAACCAGAGGTGGGTTGCTCCTGGTTCGGTCTGGTTCAGCCATACTGATAGTGGCGATTCGGCCTGGGTTGCATAACCGGCAGCAACCCAGGCTGGCCATGCCCCCCAAAAGGTTCCCCAGTCTCTTCTGCTATTGCTTGCATGTTTCTGCGCATGCACAGAGCAATTAATAGTCAACTGAGCATGCATGAGCAACATGTGGCAGGCCCACAAGTGAGTGACGTGCAGGCAAAGCAAACTGGTGCAGGAACCCACCCCTTGTCCAAACTCACCTGGGAAGGGAGGCAAAGACTCAAGATAGGAACTCAGCTGATCTAAATCTATCTCCTTTTTACCTGTGTGGCTCCTGAGATGAATGTAGAAATATTGCCACAGCCACCAAGTTGCCGTAATGATCCCATCCTGGAGACTTTGATTAGGCAAGTGTTAAATTAGCAACTTCTCAATTTTTTTAAGCCCTTTTTGCGCTCAGTGACAGAATGGATGGTGATCAAGAAAAGAAACTTGATTGCGATCAGTGACCACTTGCCTAGTGATTCCCTCCTTTTTCAGCAGAAAAAGAGGCAAAAAGAGGATCATGTCTATTTCTCTCAATTTCTCAAACTCAATTTCCTCCAAGCTCCATTCTCACTGGCAGAAGCACCACAGGCTGGTCTTTAGCTGTTTCCAGGGTGGCTCCATGGGCCAGATCTAAGCACCCCATGGATCCGGCCCTGAGGCTTTGAGTTTAACCCCCCTGCTCTATATAGTTCTTGGTGTCTTGATGCTTGTCTCACATTAAATAATGCCGCCCTGTGTAACTAACTATGGCAAAATCATTCCTCACAATGGCCATTAGCTCTTTGTCTTCAGGATATTGACTTCAGCTCATCCCCAGTTGGTGAGAGCCACAAGTCACGTATTGCAATAGTAAAGTGATGGTTTCCCCCTGATTCTGATCCCAGCTATTGGCAGAAGAAGTAAAGTCAGTTTGGCTTTGCTTATTTTTATTTTATTTTTTAACAAATTTATGTAGCCACCCAACTTACACATGAGTGACTTAGATGGCTTACAAACATTAATTTTCGCCTTCAAATGATAGGGAACAAGAGCAGTAGAGTAGATTAGACATCCGCAGCAGGATAGCAAATTAATGCCAGTAGAATTTCCTGCTAGCTTCAAGAGAGGTGGAGACATCTAAACTGTAACACATTTCCTTAAACTTGTAGGGATGAACAAACCCATGCAAATATATGTTTTTCTTCCCTCACTTTGTGGATATGAGGGCAGAGGATGGACAGATATAGCAGCAGCCACCTTTAAGAAAGCTTCTTAGTTTATCTGTGAATACTATAGGCTAAGCTGGGTGTCAGAAAGCAGTGGCGTTTGCATTGATAATGTTACCTAGTTTGGTAATGAAGCATCTGCAAGAAAATAGCCAAGCTCAGGGAGCACCAAGGGCCTCACAGTTTAACCTTGAGCTACAAATATTCTCATCTGTTGATAATTCTGTTTTCCTTTAATAGTATGAAAAACATGCCTTTCAAACATTGTCCTGTCTTGAGCCTGAAATTTAGAAGGCGTTATTTCCACTCCCCATGGAGATATTGGGGTGGTTGGAAAAATGAGGAGGAATAAACACTTGAGCTGCTGAGCTTGGCTGAACAAGAAGCTCCAGTCTGGAATGATCTTTTGAAACGTTGGCAGGAAACAGCCTTGGGGAGAAAATGGCAATTTCCATTCCTCCTGCATTTTTGGGGAATGTAGACTTTGGTTTCCATTTATAGGTGTAGGAAATACAGATGGTCCTTGACTTCTGATTACAATTGAACCCAAATTTCTCTTGCTAAGTGAGACATTTGATAGATGAGTTTTGCCCCAGTTTAAGACCTTTCTTTCCACAGTTGTTAAATAAACCACTGCAGTTGTTAAGTTAGCACCATGGTTGTTAATTGAACCTGGTTCCACATTGACTTTGCTTGTCAGAAGATCACAAAAGGGAATCACATGGCCTGAGGAACACTGCGATCAATATATATATATATATAAGCTGTCAAACCTCTGAATTTTGGCCATGAGGATACTGCAGTGGTCTTAACTGTGAAAAGTGGTCATGTCACTTTTTTCAATTCTGTTGTAACGTCATATGGTCCCTAAACAAACTGTTGTAAATTGAGGTCTACTTGTAGCTAGGTTAGTCTCATGGATGAAAGCAGCATGGAAAAGGACTTACTTCGCACAAAGATAAAAACTGGATTGCTGTAGGATGACCAATATAGAGATGAATGATATTTACAATAGTATGTCCCCTGTTGTGATTCATGGACATTGGAAAGATGAAATACAACCTCATTGTCCTCTGTTTCATGAGAATCTATTTCTTTGAGTTGGTCAGAATAACTTTTGACTAAAGAGAAAGTGCATTTCCCTTTTACGTTCCATTCCATCTTGCAACGGATGCTTATATTCTCTCCCACAGCAACCACATTACTGAGATTCACCAAGATGGATAGTTTGGTATAAGATTGTCCTGGAAAGAGGAGAAGACAAAAGAGGTTGTAATATGGATAACCTGAAAGCAGTTGTTTGTGTAAGAGAATTGGTAGGTTGTACTTTTAGCCAACAAACAATATTTAGTGTGGTATGTGAGGTATATGAAATTGTGCAAAACCTGAATTAGCAGTAACATTTTCCTTGCTCAGTGGCTCACAGTCACATGAATGGTGAGAGAGGGAGGGAGGGAGGGAGTGGGGAGGGAAAGAGAGAGAGACAGACAGACAGAGACAGGGAGAGAGCGAGAGAGAGGGAGGGGGAGAGAGAGAGATGATTTAAACTTTTTTACTTGATAAGATAAGAGACCCCTGATTTAAACAAGAATGGCTGTACTATAATGCAAGATTCTATTATTGTCTGAAAAGAAAAATAATTTGGGCCCCTCTGGTTCCAGGAGTTGATCCCAATGGACCCACCTCACTCTTTGGAAAGGATTCCATCTTCCATCTTGGTTTGGGGAACAAGGACAGAGTTTGAACATGCCTTTCTCTCCTCTAACACCTTGTTTTGACTAAAACCATTTGCCTCCTGAGAAAAATTGCAGTCAACCAAATCTTAGGACAAGCAACTCAGAAGTTGTAACAAATCTTAGGACAAGTTCTTGAGTAATGAATTTTGGAAACTCCATCCATATAATTTCTCTAGAATAACAGGGACACTCTGAGTTCTCCCTTTGAGGAACTTGGCTCTGATCATCAATCTCCATTCATGCAGTTTCATTAGATGTCTCCTTGAAGAAAGCAAAAGCCAGGAAATGTGAACCCGCCAATTGATATGAATATGCATTAATCAAGAGAGAGACTTCACCACTTTTGATACTGTTCACCCTGAGCAGATCCTTCTCCCTTCCTATCATCAAAACCCCAAAACATGAGAGTCCTCTGTTGGACCTCATCAAAAAACAGTTTATTCACTTTTTCCTAGTTGTTATACAATCAAAGACCAAGAGAGAGTATTTTTCTGGAGGGGTTGTATATAACACGAGAGATGAGAAACACTGGGCTTCCTATAAATTGTAAAATATATCTAGCTCTCCTGCTGGGATAAGAAGAATGGATTTGCTAAAGATTGATAAGCAGGAGATTGCCGCAATACACACGAGTTACATGAAAGGACATCAACTTCCAAAAGAGATACACGCAATGTATTTGAAAAAGTTGATGGGAGGGGAAATACTCAAGAAGGCAAGAGACGAACCATGACATTACAAGGGAAAAGAATTGGTGGCCTTGAAGCAGGTTCCTAGGAGAGTGAGAGACCTACAGAAACAATATCAAATATTGTCTGCAATATGCTGATTAAAGGTAATGTAAACTACAGACGGCTGATACCTGAGGGAATATAAGTCAATTGGAATGACAAAAGATACAGACTGGATTCGCTAGACAAAGCAATGGAATTTTATGATCACCATTTTAGCATAAATGACGGGCAGGAAGTGGGGAGAGAAATAGAATATAAAAGTCAAGAAGAATTAACAACAGAAGAAAAACTCTACAAGGGGGCCATAAAAGACTTGAATCAGAGCTACAAAAAGAACCGCTAAAGGTAAATGTGAAAAATCAAATGGAAATAATTAAACATAAATTAAGTATAATGGAGAAAGAAGAATCGGCACAACGAATTAAAAGAGCAAAACAAAAATTCTTTGGAAATGCGAATGAACCAGGAAGATGGCTAGCATATAAGTTGAAAAAGGAGAAAGAGAAGAATCTGGTAACTAAACTACAAGATGAGAAGGGAACATTACAGTATCAAAATGAAAGTAAAAAGAAAAAAATACAGAAGTTCTACGGAAAGCTCTATGACCAAGAAAAAGTTTCAGAGGGAAAAAAATAATGCAACACTTGAAAAAAAGTCAAAGTGCCAAAAGTTCCTGAAATGGTGAAGACTAAATGAAAGAATAATGATGGTTGAGGCAATTAAAAGAGAAAAGAATAACAAAACACCAGGACCAGATGGATTATCAGTGATAAATGATGCATTAAGCTTGTACAATGTTAGAGGTATGTAATGAAGTATTGTTAGAAATTAAGATACCACATACATGTATGGAAGCAAACATTACCTTAATTCCAAAAGGGGACTTAGATAAAGAATTACAGGCCAATATCCTTATTAAATCCAGATGATAAATTATTTGCTTCAATAATAGCTGAAAGGCTCAAGAGGTTTTTGAATGAGTTTATACACTGGGATAAAAATGGCTTTCTATCAAAAAGGCAAATTAAAAAAAATGCTCATTTTTGCCCACTCAGTCTCTTGGAGCATTTTGCAGGCCTCTCAAACTCTCTGCATACCCTGTTTTTCACCAAAAATAGGCCTGCAGAGAGTTTGGGAGGTCTGCAGAGTGCAAAACCTTTTTTTTTAATTTACCTCTTCAAAATCTTGGTGCGCCTTATACTCCAGTGCGTCTTATACTCTGAAAAATATGGTATACCGCTCAAAGGGCAAAAATGATTGTGAATGGGGACATGACGGAGAATTTTTATATAAAAAAAGACACTAGACAAGGATGTCCATTGTCCCCACTATTACTTATATTGACATTGGAAGTGTTAATTAGAAACGTTAGGCAGGATCCCGAAGTAAAAGGGATGGAAATTTTTAAAAAATAAGAAAAAAAATAAGTTACAAATATTTGCAGATGACCTGGTATTCATCTTAGAAGAACCATTAGAAACCGGCCCCAAACTAATAAGAAAAATAGAAGAATATGGAGAAGCCGCAGGACTGAAAATAAATGAATAAAAACCAAAATAATAGTTAAAAACTTTACAGAGAAACAGAAAAATGAGCTGACAAAGAAAATAGATCTCCAGATAGTAACAAAAGTGAAATATTTAGGAATTTACTTAACAGCACGATGCACAACAATTAAAGAAGATAACTACATAAAGTTAATGCAACACATTAAATAGATCTGAAGAAATGGAAGACCTATCAATGGTAGGAAGAATAGCTACTATAAAAATGAATATGTTGCCAGAGCAACTCTTTTTATTTCAAACAATTCCGATAAAATTAGAGAAAAAATATTTTGAGGAACTGAATAAAATAATTTCGAAATATATCTGGCAAGGGAAAAGAGCAAGAATAAGATTGAAAATGCTACAGGGATCTAAAAGATATGGTAGGGCTTGGGTTACAGGACTGGGAGCTGTATTACCAGGCATCTGTACTGATGTGAGAGAAAGAATGGATAAACCTGAGGCATAGAACAGGGGTCTCCAACCTTTGCAACTTTAAGTCTGAAGGACTTCAGCTCCCAGACTTCTCCACCCAGCTTTGCTCCAGCTTTGCTGGCTGGAGAATTCTGGGAGCTGAAGTCCTTCAGACTTAAAGTTGCAAAGGTTGGAGACCCCTGGCATAGAAGATTACTGTTGCTGGAGGGACATGATTTACAATTAGTTTGGCACGTCTTTTTGTGGTACGAAAAACAACAATACACTACATGGACTTTTTCAAAGACACTACGTGAGAAATGCTCTATTCTTAGTATGGGAAAAAGTTAACATAAAAAAATTACAGGAAAATACCAGTCTGGCTCTCCACAATGGAAGCATTGATACATCCAAATATTGTCAGTTTGGAAAAAAAATGTAACTTATAAAGACATTTTAAATGAGGAAGGAGAACTTAAAATCAGGCAGGAATTGCAAAACCAAGGGGTGGATCCAGTATGGTGGCCACACCTGCAAATACAATCTAGATATGAGACAGATGCCAACACATGGAGTAACCAAGACTTAAGAACAAATAATAACAAATAATAATAACAAAACTAATAAAGAAACGATATAGTTTCTTTATTAGTTTTTTTAATTAAGAATTAAAATGGAAGATGAATAAGTGAAAGAAAGAATGATAGTATGGGCAAAAACTTTGGCTATACTATAGAACCGTGATGGCAAACCTATGGCACGCATGCCACAGGTGGCACATGGAGCCACTTGTTATGGCACCTGAGGCACTGCCTTCTTTTGAGGCCATTTTCTGCCCTCCGGACGAGTCCTTTAAGCCTCCGGAGCACAAAAAAACGGTCTTATGGGCAAACCGAAACTTCAGGAATGGACTTCCGGTTTGCTCACAGGGCTGATTTTTGCCCTCTGGAGCCTTCAGAGAAGCTTCTAAGGCCTCCGGAGGATGTCTTGGTTGGGGGGGAGGCTGTTTTCGCCCTCCCCAGGCTCCTAGAAAGCTTCTGGAGACTGGGGAGGGCAAAAAATCCACACCAAAAGCAGTGGTGGTAGTGTCACTGGTCAGGCAAGCATATGTGCGGTGTGTGTGTGTTTTGTGTGCATAGCATTATGAGTATGGCACGCCCACACACGACCTCCCCTGCACTCCCCCTGCTTTTGGCAGGGGAGCCAAATAAGGTTCACCATCACTGCTATAGAACTAGACAAATGGCAAAAACATTGGGATAGGAATTATAAAGTGACAATGGATATTAATATATAAGGAACCTATACAAGATGTTCTATAGGTGGCATTTGCCACCCGCAAGGCTAGCAAAGATGTCTAAAAATATGTCTGCCAAATGTTGGAAATGTAATCAAACTCCAGGTACTTATTATCATATGTGTAGACATGTGTGAAAGCAAAAAAAATTCTGGTTGAAAATACATATGTGGTGAGAAAAAATAATTAAACAACATATAGATCTAAAGCCAGAAATATTCTTGTTAGGTATACTACCAGAAAGCTACAATAAAAGGACTACATCTTTACTACAAGTGTTGATAGCAGTGAGAATTGTATTTGCACAATATTGGAAAAAAGATGAAAATAAAATTTGGAAAATATTAGACTGTGCAGAGATGGATAGACCGACATTAAAAATAAAAGCACATACAGCATATTACTCAACATGAGATATGTTTCACCAGTGGTTAGATATAAGAGGTAGAAATTAAAAGAAATAAGATTATTAGTGTATATAAGTAAAAAATAAGTTAGTATGACTGTGAATATAAATAAATTAACATAATTATTTTTGTTATTATAATTGTGATTTTTACTGTTATTATTATTATTAGAACATTTGTTATTTTTCTGTTAAACTAAATGGACCCAGAAAACACAGTTTTCAAAATATCTATACATAATTAAAATGCAAAATATAAAAAAAGAAAAAGAAGAAAATGGATTTGCTTTGGGGAGACCATGATATGCAATTCTCATTTTACATCCATCTAATAGTTGTGTGTCTAATGAGACTCACCTTCAGCCGTCCATCTATGCTGAGTCAGCCACCATCCTGGAAAAAACAAACATGTCCATTAGTGTGAAAATATCTGTCCAGCAGAAATTGACACTGGATCTTTGACCTTGGCCCCATGTCACCATCTCTACTGCTCCCATCTTCTCTTTACTGGCAATACCAACCCAGGAGCAGATTGAAAATGAGCCTCATGCTGGGATTTTTGCAGGCAGCAGATCCTCTGGATTTCTAGGTCTTCGATCTTGTCCTGTTCTGTCAATCAGAGGAACAGTTTGGTGCTGATGCAGGAATACCATAGGAATAGCACAGCCCGAAAGCAGTTTAATTCAGACAAAAGCTTTCTTGTTCTGCCTGATGCTTCTCTAAACTTCCACAGTTGTGAAAGAGAAGAAGAAAGAAAATAGAGGAAGTGACAACAATCTATGGGTGTGTTGAAATGGAGGAGCTGAAGCATCGCTTGCAGGAGACACAGAGGTTGAAGGCTCTGTGACATTCTCTTTGAAGTGGGGGGGGATAGGATAAGGAACCCCCCCCCCAAAGGTCCAGAAGAGTATTATCAAGTTTTTCTCACATTGCCTAGCAGCTGGAAGAAAACAGACCTAGAATCATATAGTTGGAAGGGACCTTGAAGATCTTCTAGTCCAACACCTTGTCCAAGGTAGGACCATCCCATACAAGTGGATATCAAAACTTTTCTTGAAAACCTCCAGTGATGGATCACCCACAACTCCAGGAGGCAAGCTGTTCCACTGATTTATTGTTCTCATTGTCAGGAAATTTGTCCTTAGTTCTAGGTTAGATTTCTCTTTGATCAGCTTCCACTCATTGCTTCTTGCTCTACCTTCAGGTGCTTTGGAGAATAAGTTGATCCCATCTTCTCTATGAAAATCCTTCAGGTGCTGGAAAACACGTATCATGTCCCTTCTGCCCTCTTTAGCCTTTTCTTCGATAGACACACCTAGTTCTCTTAGCCATTCATCATACAACTTAGCTTCCAGACCCCTTATCATCTTTGTTGCTTTTCTCTGTACTCTTTTTAGGGCCTCAGCATTTCTTTTGTATCTTGGTGGCCAGAACTAGACACAGTATTCCAACTGTGGCCTCACTAGTGCAGTAAAAATAGTGTGAGCAAGAGCACTTAGACTTATATACCGCTTCACAATGCTTTACAGCCCTCTCTACGCCATTTACAGAGTCAGCATATTTCCCCCAACAATCTGGGTTCTCATTTTAGCGGCCTCGGAAGGATGGAAGGCTGAGTCACCCTTGAGCCAGTCAGGATTGAACTCTTGGCAGTGGGCATAGTCAGCCTGCAATACTGCATTCTAACTACTGCCCCACCAGGAAGTGAGTCACTTCATGGAGTCACTTTTTCAGTATGTGATCTTGATGGTATCCCTTTGTTGATGCAGCCCAGGATGGCATTGGCTTTTTTGGCAGCTGCAGCATACGGCTGGCTCATATTTAAGAGGTTGTCTACTAGGCTAGGGCCCCAAGATCCCTCTTACAGCTGTTGAGTCAGGTACCACTTATTCTATACCTCTGAGATTGGTTTGTGTGATGGAAGGAGGATTGGGGGAATTTTGTATTGTAAAACCAACATCCAATCCACTTCTCTCTTTGTGTGTTTGCTTGTATCCAAGGGACTGTCTTCTCCCAGTTGTGTCCACTTGTCCAATTTGGTCAGATGGGTTGGACATGTTGCAGGTCCATTCAGCCCAGAAATGTTGACTGGTGGGAACTAGGAGACGTGCCTTCTCTGCCATATTCCCTGCCCACTAGAATATTTCCCCTTCCGCTATTTGGATGTCCCTGTCATCCAAGACTGTGGAGACTTGGCTGCTTGCCCAGGATTGGGGCCCAGAGTGTGTTAAGGTTTATGGATTGAATTAACATCCATATTAACGACGCTAGTTGGTGCCAGTTTTAAAAATTAATTAATTAATTTTTTTATATTACCTATCACATTTGCACACATCTGGAGAGTTTACAAATAAAAGTAAAATGATATAAAAGCTATAGTTAGAAATAAGTGTGCTACACAAAAATGCATTTTGTATTGTTCTGTTTTTATGTTTTATGATGTCCCTTGTTGGGATAGGTGGCTGTAGAAATCAAATGAATGCATGAAGAAATAAATACTAAAATGAGATGATCTGCACATAGGAAAGAAGCACTAAGAACATACATGAACAATATTTTCAGAAGAGCAGCTATCGTGACAGCTCGGTTCACATTACACAGAATTAATATAAGGTGGACCTGACATAGTCTATGACCACAATATTATATTGGGAAGGAGGACAGCAGGTTGGGACAGAATGATGTACTCATTCTGCTTCTGGTTGAACAACCAGTTCGCTCAGTGTGTGTTTTGTGTGTAAGTGTGTTTTGCGTGCACACGCAGTGCTGAAAATGGAGCATTTAGATGCTCATCTGCTTACCTTCCCAGTCAGCAACAGTAAGCTGTGCATATATGGGGAAATCAGCTATGCTACACGGTAAAGATGAGCTAGAAAGCAGGAAATAAAGGATCATTGGACCAACTAATCATTGGAGCTACCAGTTTGCCCGAACTGATCCAAACTGGTAGAATCCCACCCCTGGATGTACCCTAGACTAGAAATGTGAAAAGTAGAATCTCTTCAAAAGATACCTTGGCACCAACTATTTTCCCTCTTTTTATTACTTTGTAAACTACCACTGTATTCAAGCAGGGGACCCCATCCAACTGATTTCAAATCATTTTGCAAAGTTACATTGGATCAGATTTAACTAGGACTTGATAGGAAAATAGTTCTTTGTGCAGAATATATTCTCTCCTGTTCCTGACAGAAATATCTATCTTTTCCTGCCTCTGGGAAATGCCCAGCTTCAGTTTCTTTGCATACAAATGCTGCTGTGCCCTAGAGGTGGAGCTCTCGCCTCCCAATCAGGAGGTTGTGAGTTCAATCCTAGGTAGAGGCAGCTGTAGGGTCTCCTGCTTGGGCAGGGGGTTGGACTAGATGACCTGCAAGGTCCCTTCCAACTCTGTTATCTGTTATAAATCCCTGCCCTTATTATGAGTGCTTTCTTATGGAAAGGTCCACATTACTCCATATGCATTCCTGAGTTGGCTGAAAAAGTATTTAACTCCATTGATTCCTCAGCCACCTCAACCTTTAGTGCACCTCAACAGTGGGACTAGTGAATGTGCTGTCTTTCTAGATCTAACAGGGCTTAGTTTCAGGACTGCCATTGGTAGATCCTCTGCCTTTCTTTGTCCAATGAATGCAAGTTGCTTTCCATAAGAATGGCATGACAGTGAAGTGTTGGAGAATGGGTTATGGCTCGCTTCAGCATGTCTTCTGTCAGCCATCACAAACAGAAAGACACACATTACAAGTGTGACCACCTTCATTGTTATATTGTTCATGTCCTGATAGTAGCCATAAGTCAAAACGTTTATGACTTGATTTGTGACATGAATTGTAGGGACCTGCTACAGGAGAAGAGACAGAGGTGGTGCCACAGGAGCTGTGACAGCCCAGGTTTAGAATAGATTAACAGAGTTGGAAGGGACCTTGTAGATCTTCTAGTCCAACCCCCTGCTTAGGCAGGAAACCCTACACCCCTTCAGGCAAATGGTTATCTAACATTTTCTTAAAACTTCCAGTGTTGGAGCATTCACAACTTCTGGAGGCAAGTTGTTCCACTGATTAATTGTTCTGTCAGGAAATTTCTCCTTGGTTCTAGTTTGCTTCTCTCCTTGATTAGTTTCCACCCATTGCTTCTTGTCCTATCCTCAGGTGCTTTGGAAAATAGCTTTGCTCCCTCTTCTTTGAAAGAGATATAGAATTCCACGAGCCAGAATGTCTAGCTGGAGGTTCGAAACCAGGGCCAGGAACATATGTGAGAGGAACCCTGCTCTGAACACTATAGGAGTTATGTCAAAGAATGGGCAAAGGCTTAGAAGGTGCTCTTAGAGGTACCCATAAAGCATGATTGTTTAGCTGCTTCCCTATTCTCTCAGTGCTGACCAACCTAGCCCAGCCTTTTGCACCTGCTAGCTGATGTGGTTTTGGGTTGGGTGCCTTGCCAATATCTGGCACCCCATGATCTGAATCAGATCTGAATCCTCTTTGGGATGGGCGGGCTTCTCTATCTCCTAGAGCAATTACAGGGGTCTGATTGCCTGCTGGTCGGTGGTGGCTGCCTCTTCAATCTCTGCCTCAGAACTCAGATGGAACCACAATTGTCAACTCTTCAGTTGGTCAGGTCAGATCAAGAAACAGGCATCACCAAAACTATATTAATATGGGTTATATAACAGAATCTTGAATCCCTGACAGAGTTTCTTTTTCCTCCGTTCTCTTCCCAGGAAAGTCAAGACAGGACAATCTTGAGTTTCTTCCTCACCCCTTCCTCCCATTCGCAGCCAAGCTGCTATTTTTGTAATAGCTGTGGCTATTTTTTTCAATTTTACTAGTCTTTATTGGTTGAAGAATAGTCTTTTCTAGCATACTATAATAAGGTAAATGTAAAGGTTCACCTCGTACATTTGTGGTAGTCGTTCCTGACTCTAGGAGGTGGTGGTAATCTCTGTTTCAAAGCTGAAGAGCCAGTGCTGTCTGAAGATGTCTCTCTGGTCATGTGGCTCTCATGACTAAATGTGAAGGTGCACGGAACACTGTTACCTTCCCACCAAAGGTGGTTCCTATTTTGCTACTTTCATTTTTACATGCTTTCGAACTGCTAGGTTGGCAGAAGGTGGGACAAATAATGGGCGCTCACTCTGTTACGTGATGCTAAGGATTCGAACCGCCAAACTGTTGACTTTTCTTTTTTTATTTTTTAAAAAATAATCTTTATTAATATCAATATAAAAAGAAACAAACGCTTAACAATTATAGGGTAGGGATAGTGGGGGAAAAACATACATAAATAAAGAAAAAAAGAGAAAAGAGGGGAAGAGAAAGAAAAAAAAAAGGAGGGAGGGAAGGGACATACCGGGAGCGTAGCTGCTCCCCTAATTTATAAAGATATGTTTGTCCCAGTCTAACATCAATTATTATTTACAATTGTATTTAGATGCTTACATATATGTCTATAAAATTGTCTCAGGTTCACCATTATCTTGTTTGTTCCTCGTATATATTTCAGCATAGTTTTATCTAATTAGCTTCTTTGGTATCCATTATTCTTTTATTGTACCATATGTACCATTTTTTCCAGGATTGGGCATAAATTGAGTTTGACTTGTCTTTTAAAATGTACGTTAACTTATCAGATTCTGCGCAATTGAAAATTTGTGATATAATTAGACCCTCTGCTGGTGGGTTGGTATTTTTCCAATGTTGCGCTATGGCCATCCTAGTCACTGTTGTAATGTGGGTGAAAAGGTTACCAATCTTGTTTTTGGATTTTGTTTGGCTTAACGCCTAGGAGATATAATTCAGGTTTAAGGGGAAAGCTGGTACCTATTATTTCCAGAAGCCAGACTTGTATTTTTTTCCAAATATGAATAATAGTTGGGCAGGTCCACCATTGATGAAAAAACGTACCCCTGGCCATTTTGCATTTCCAGCATGTGTCTGAGGAATTTGGAAACATATGTGCAATTCGGGCTGGTGGAAGGTACCACCTGTAGAGCATTTTGTATGCGTTTTCCTTAAAGGAAGAACATAGGGTCATTTTCATGGTTTTCCCCCAAATTGTTTGCCATTCTTCTAATTTAATGTTCCTTCCTATGTTCCTCCCCCAGGCAATCATGGCACCTTTAATTATTTCTTCGCCAATATGTCTCTGCAGTAACAGTTTGTAAACCTTAGAGATAAATTTCGTCGGAGTGTCCCACACAATCTTATTGATATCTTGATTTATTAAACTTTTTTTTCTTGGATTTATATAACCGCACCCTCTCCCCAAAGTTATTTAGCATCAGTTAGTCAAAAGTTTGTCTTGGTATATAGTATATATTTTACCTTCATGTGCACATGAAACACTTAAAAAACACTCCAAATACACTAAAAGATCTTAAATATAATAAAACAGTACATAGTAAAAATTATACAATAACTATAAAAGTAAGTGTGTACTGTACTGAATAGAGCATGT
The DNA here is from genome assembly GCA_039707465.1 of Rhabdophis nuchalis. Taxonomy (NCBI): domain Eukaryota; kingdom Metazoa; phylum Chordata; class Lepidosauria; order Squamata; family Natricidae; genus Rhabdophis; species Rhabdophis nuchalis. The sequence continues at coordinate 152,027,360 of CM077647.1, read as the reverse complement.
CTACGTGTATGTGCAGAGATACACAAATCTGTAAAAACCAGTGAAGAAGCAGTTCTTGAAAGAGTTTTGATAGGGAAAACAAAATTATGATTAAAGATTAACTTATTCTTCTTCCATGGGTGCCTTGCTTACTGGAAGGATCATGTGTGAGATAATATGCTGGTAATAATTGGATGATGCATGGAAGATGATGGAGAGACCACTACGGTTGAAGTTGTACGTTTAGAAGAGCTATTGTTATTGCTCAGATATCAACCAATCCATTGAAGTTTGAGCAATAACAGTTAATACCATTTAAAGAGGCAAGGATCTTTTTGTGCTTTTTTCAAAACTGAACCTAAATTAGATCTTTCCCAAAGCGAATTTGGTTTTCAAAGGGAGTTGAACATTTCCATTCTCCAAAATGCAAGACAGACAAAAGTAGCAGTTCTCACCTTGTATGATTCCTACAATATTCACAAACCAAAACAGTTGCGCAGTCAAACTCAGCAGGCTGTGTGTGTGTGTGTGTGTGTGTATGCACTTTAACAATTAATATTGTTGAATGTCACCTTATGGTAAGACCAAGAACTGTATAGGTTAGCAGACCACGTGGTTCTGCTTTTTTGCCTCTTCTGCAAAGAAAGGAATCTGGGCAAGATTTAAGTGGCCTTCAGTTCTTCACCGTCATCAATTCTGTGTCACTGACAGCAAATGGATTTTTAAAAATTGGGAAGATGCTAATGATGAGTTTTGAAACAATTGCAGTCTCAAGCGTGTGTGTGTGTGGGGGGGGGGGTTAAGACAAGATGGTGGCTGTAATAATATAATTGAAGCCCTTTTCTACATTCTACTCATGCTCAATGAAAGTAAAAAGGGACTGGCTTAGATCACCTGATGAATGCAACAGCTATCTTGCTACCTTGATTCTCCCATCAGAGGCCAAATACACAAAGAAGAAAGTGGCATAGTTCCTGATTGCCAGGGCCCAAGAATCAGATGGAGGGATCTATTTATGTAACTCTCTCAATGGTTCTACATCTATTTCTTAATGGTACTACATCTATATGGAGAGAAGTAAGCAGTGGGGTATCACAAGGCTCCATCTTAGGCCTGGTACACTTCAATATCTTCATAAATGACTTTGATTAGGGAATAGAAGGGGGACTCATCAAATTTTCAAATGACACTGGCAGGAATAGTCAATACCTCAGAAGACAAGCTCAGGTTACAAAAAGATCTTGACTGACTTGAATAATGGGCCCTATCCAACAACATGAAATTTAATGTGGAGAAAAGCAATGTTTTACACCTGGGCAGGAAAAAGATTCAAAGTACAGATTAGGCAAAATCTGGCTCAAAAACAGTAACTGTGAGAGGGATCCCATGGAGCATGCTCAACCACCAGCCGGGAAGAAGATGGGTGGGGGGTGGGGGGGAAACAGCCCAACCAAGCCAAGATCGGATTGCGGGAAACAGCCCAACCAAGCCAAGATTGCGGGATCGGATCCTGCCTCATACATCCTCACGGCCGATCCGCTCCCACAGAGAGGGACTTCTCCGGGTGCCGTCCACTAGACTTTGTCAGCGGGCGACGCCCAGGGGAAGGGCTCTCTCTGTGGCGGGCCCAGCCCTCTGGAATGACCTTCCCCCCGACATTAGAACGACCACGGACCTCCGCTCCTTCCGTCTAAAATTAAAAACATATCTTTTCTGCTTGGCCGGCCTAGGGTAGTCTCTCTCTATGGGGTTTTAGTTGTTTAGGGGGAATTTTAGTCTAAAATGGGTATTTTAGTACAGGTATGGTTTAATTTGTTTTTAAGATGTTGTATATTGATTGTATATTTATGGTTTTTTAGTCTCCCTGTGCACCGCTCCGAGTCCCTACGGGGAGAGGGAGCGGTCAAGAAATTAAAAATTATTATTATTATTATTATTATTATTATTATTATATCGAGGGACGACCATCCAACCCGAGCCGTGAACACGTAGCTGTGTCCAAAGCTGTCCCATGAAGAAATGGCATCTCAGGAGCCGAAGGAACCAGGCCGGAGTTCGACTCGGAGGCTGAGGAGCTCCAGAAGGTTCCTTCCCAGACAGCTGGAGGAACAGTAGGCTCGACCACACCAGCCAAGCTCCCAGGGGCAAGTGAACTGCAGAGGTCAAGTAGGAGACTGACACGCCCCACCTCCTGAAAGACTATGTCACCTATGTAGGCCAGGGATTGGACATTGTTCATTTTAGGAAGGGAGGGATGTTACGTATGGACGTACATTGTTAAATTTATATGTTTTCACATGCTCACCGAGGATTGGTTGCCCAAACCTCACGAAGTTTAAACAACTGTCATTGGCTGGCTGGGCTGCCGGAGCTCCTTAAAAGGTGAGCTCCGTCAGCCCAGCCGGCAGAGCACAGTCACTTACTCTTGAAATAAAAAGTGCTCACTTGTGCTTCTCGCTGGCTGCTTCTCACCGATCTTGACAATTTTGACAAACAAACCCTCTTGGCAGTTAAGTAGGAAGGATTTTCAAATGGAGGGAAGAGGAGAAAATCCTTTATTATAAGCATTTTTAAATAAAGTAACTGAGACAAGGAAACTTAATGGAAGACAAAAAGGACTTATAAACAATTGCATAAGATAGATTTGAAGCTGCCTTAAAGGATAGATTTGCTCTCCCATCCATAGATAAGGATGCTTTAGATTTACCTAGTTTGAAGTAGTATTTTTACCTTATTACATGCCACTTTTGTAGCAATGGTGGTGACGGTGGTGAAGCAAGGACTGAGACCTTCTGAGTTCCTAAGGGTCATTTTTGGCTGCTATGAACACCTCCCTCTTTTCTTCCAATTAGTTCTGATTCCTCTCTATGTCCATTTTAGAGCCACGGCCCCGCCCTCTGAGGGGAGGGAGAAAGAAGGTGTGATAGCAAAAAGGCTCAGATCTCAAAAATAATTAATTTTGAACTATTGTAATTCTTGAAACGGATGAAAATGTAAAACTAAAGATTGAATGTATGAATTTTAAAAATGTGCCAAATGTATATATCTCCTAACGCTACTTGTTTAACATGATATTGTATGAGGACCCGATTGCAGTCACCATCTCTGGTATGGAAGCTCTAAAATGTATAATATAAACCCTAATGACCCTTTCCTAATATTATAAAATTGTAAAATCAATAAAAACTTTTATTCAAAAAAAAAATTCCTTTTTGTAACCAATTGATTTACAACAACTGTATGTAAATAAAGAGGACTTTTTTGTGTTTTTTCTGTTTTGAAAAATAAAAATAAAATTTCCTCTTGGATTTCTGGGTTTATTTATTTATTTTATTTTATTTTATTACATTTATATCCCGCCCTTCTCCGCAAAGGACCCAGGGCGGTGCACAGGAGATTTAAAAAACATACAAAAATAGAACATAAATAATTTAAAATATATATTAGATCCCAAACCTGTGCTAAAACCAATTATTAATTAAAACCCAATTTAAAACTTTTCTAAAGTCCCCATGGGAGGTTAGGCTAGGCCGGCTTGATGAAAAAAGTATGTCTTTAGACATTGGCGGAAGAGGCGGAGGTCGGTGATGGTCCGGAGTTCAGGGGGTAGGTCGTTCCAAAGGGCAGGGCCCGCCACAGAGAAGGCTCTTCCCCTGGGTGTTGCCAGTCGGCATTGTCCGGCCGACGGCACCCTGAGAAGGCCCTCTCTGTGGGAGCGTATCAGTTTAAGGGATGTATGGGGCACGAGACGGTCTCGCATATAACTAGGCCCCGAGCCATGGAGCGCTTTAAAGATGGTCGTCAAGACCTTGAAGCGCACCCGAAAGACCACAGGAAGCCAATGCAGCTCGCGCAGGATTGGTGTTATATGGGAGCTTCTGGTAGCTCCCGTAATTACCCGCGCGGCTGCGTTTTGGACTAGCTGTAGTTTTCGAGTGCACCTCAAGGGAAGCCCCATGTAGAGAGCATTACAGTAGTCGAGACGGGACATCACAAGAGCTTGAGTGACTGTGCGAAGGGCAGCCCGGTCCAGTAAGGGGCGCAATTGGCGCATCAGGCGTACCTGATGAAACGCCCCCCTGGCCACGGCTGCCACATGGTCCTCCAAGGACAGCCGGGAATCCAGGAGGACACCCAAATTGCGCGCCCTCTCCACGGGGGCCAGTGTTTCGCCCCCAATGGCCAGAGTTGGAGTAATCTGGCTGAACTGGGGTGGCGGAAACCACAGCCACTCAGTCTTGGCAGGGTTGAGCCTGAGTTTGTTACCACCCATCCAGATCCGTACGGCCTCCAAACACCGGGACAGCACTTCGACGGCATCGTTGGGGTGGTCTGGGGTGGATATGTACAACTGAGTGTCATCAGCGTACAGATGGTACTCCACCCCAAAACCACGGATGATCTCACCCAGCGGCTTCATATATGTGTTGAAAAGGAGGGGCGAGAGGACCGACCCCTGAGGAACCCCACATAGGAGGGGCCTCGAGGTCGACCTCTGCCCTCCCGTCAACACATATTGCGACTGACCAGAGAGGTAGGATGAGAACCACCGCAGAACGGTGCCTCCCAGCCCCAACCGCCCCAGTCGGTGCAATAGGATACCATGGTCGATGGTATCAAAAGCCGCTGAGAGGTCTAACAGGACTAGGATAGAGGAATAACCTCTATCCCGCGCCCTCCAGAGGTCATCAACCAACGCGACCAATGCCGTCTCGGTACTGTGACCGGGTCGGAAGCCGGACTGGCACGGGTCTAGATAATCAACTTCCTCCAGGTGTCGCGGAAACTGTTGGGCTACCACACTCTCAACAACCTTCACCAGAAAGTTCAACTTCCAATAAAAAGTATTTTCTCACCCAGATCACACTCTTTTTCTCACCCAGATCACACCACTTTTCCCCCTCCAGGACAGTCTTGGGTATTCAGGCTGTCTCTGACTTCAGGGCATCCATTTTGACTGCTGCTGCTCCTCCCCCTTCAGATGAGGGGGCTTTCCCAGTCTGGGAGGAGAGGTGTGGCTCTTCCTGACCTGCTAGGGGGTCCTGCCTTAGTTCACCACCCCTTCAGGGTGGCTATGGTCCCAAATTGGACCCTCCGACAGGGAGAGGTCGAAGCTGACTGTAGAGTTTCAGAACAGGCTTCCAAGGGTGGCAGAAATACAGCCGGAAGTGGTGGGGAAATATTTGTATTTATTAGTTTGTCAAACATGTACAAGATAGCAGGTATAAATATAAACATGGATATAAACGAAAGAAATCAATACAAATAGATGGGGACAGTAGGACAGGGACATTAGGCAGGCTAGTGCACATATGCACGCCTCCTTTATGGACCTCGTAGGGTCCACAATAGACAGTTTAAGGTTGACGTTTACTTCACTGTCTGAAGTAACATAGTCAAGACCATTCTGATGACCTCATTTCAGGAGCCTCCAGTATGATCTGGTCCTTACATTTGGCATTTATTATTACAGATTAGTGGGGACCAACCATTGGAACTTTGAATCCAGTTTGTAAGTAACCCTTGCGACATCTGTAGTAACTTTGAATTGTCACTAAACAATCAATTGTAAGTGAAGGACTATCTATAATTTATTTATTTATTTATTTATTTATATTTATATCCCGCCCTTCTCCGCAGAGGACCCAGGGCGGCGCACAGGAAATTTATAAAACATACAAAATACAAAGATAAATACATAATTTAAAATATAAATTAAACTATCTTGTCCTATGCTAAAAGCCAAATTTTGAAATACCCAATATAAAACTTTCTAAAAAGTCCCCGTGGGAGGTTAGGCTAGGCCGGCTTGTTGAAACAAGTATGTCTTTAGACATTGGCGGAAGAGGCGGAGTCGGTGATGGTGCGTAATTCGGGGGGTAGGTCGTTCCAAAGGGCTGGGCCCGCCACAGAGAAGGCTCTTCCCCTGGGTGTCGCCAGTCGGCATTGTCCGGCTGACGGCACCCTGAGAAGGCCCTCTCTGTGGGAGCATATCGGTCTAAGGGATGTATGGGGCAAGAGGCGGTCTCGCATATAACTAGGCCCCGAGCCATGGAGCGCTTTAAGGATGGTCGTCAAGACCTTGAAGCGCACCCGAAAGGCCACAGGAAGCCAATCCAGCTCGCGCAGGATCGGTGTTATGTGGGAGCATCTAGTGGCTCCCATAATCACCCGCGCGGCTGCGTTTTGGACTAACTGTAGCTTTCGAGTGCACCTCAAGGGAAGCCCCATGTAGAGAGCATTACAGTAGTCGAGTTGGGACGTCACGAGAGCTTGAGTGACTGTGCGAAGGGCAGCCCGGTCCAGTAAGGGGCGCAATTGGCGCATCAGGCGTACCTGATGAAACGCCCCCCTGGCCACGGCCGCCACATGGTCTTCCATGGACAGCCAGGAATCCAGGAGGACTCCCAAATTGCGCGCCCTCTCCACGGGGGCCAGTGTTTCGCCCCCAATGGCCAGAGTTGGAGTAATCTGGCTGAACTGGGGTGGCGGAAACCACAGGCACTCAGTCTTGGCAGGGTTGAGTTTGAGTTTGTTACCACCCATCCAGATCCGTACGGCCTCCAAACACCGGGACAGCACTTCGGCGGCATCGTTGGGGTGGTCTTGGGTGGATATGTACAACTGAGTGTCGTCAGCGTACAGATGGTACTCCACCCCAAAACCACGGATGATCTCACCCAGCGGCTTCATAGATGTGTTGAAAAGGAGGGGTGAGAGGACCGACCCCTGAGGAACCCTGCATAAGAGGGGCCTCGAGGTCGACCTCTGCCCTCCCGTCAACATTCAATTCAAATATTGACTAAGAGCATTTGGGAAGGAACCATTGTTACAGACCAGGAGTAGATTTGAATGTCAACAACTTACAATACAATACAATAGCAGAGTTGGAAGGGACCTTGGAGGCCTTCTAGTCTAGCCTTCTGCCTAGGCAGGAAACCCTATACTGTTTCAGACAAATGGCTATCCAACATCTTCTTAAAGACTTCCAGTATTAGGGCATTCACAACTTCTGGAGGCAAGCTGTTCCACTGACTAATTGTTCTAAATGTCAGGAAATTTCTCCTCAGTTCTAAGTTGTTTCTCTCCTTGATTAGTTTCCACCTATTGCTTCCTGTTCTACCCTCAGGTGCCTTGGAGAATGGTTTGACTCCTTCTTCTTTGTGGCAACCCCTGAGATATTGGAACACTGCTATCATGTCTCCTGTAGTCCTTCTTTTCATTAAACTAGACATATCCACTTCCTGCAATGGTTCCTCATATGTTTTAGCCTCTAATCAGCTTTGCTACTCTTCCTTGCACTCTTTCTAGACTCTCCACTTCTTTTCTACATCGTGGCGACCAAACCTGAATGCAGTATTCCAAGTGTGGCCTTACCAAGGGATTATAAAGTGGCGTTAACACTTCACGTGATCTTGATTCTATGCCTCTGTTTATGTAGCCTAGAACTGTGTTGGCTTTCTTGGCAGCTGCTGCACACTGCTGGCTCATATTTAAATGGTTGTCCACTAGAACTCCAAGATCCCTCTCACATTTACTACTATTGAGCAAGGTACCACCTATACTGTATCTGTGCATTTCGTTTTTCTTGCCTACATTTAGAACCTTTCTCTTTTCACCATTGAATTTCATTTTATTAGATAGATTTCGTCTGCCAGTTCCTTTAAAACCCTGGGGTTTAATCCATCCAGTCCTGGTGATTTGAACTTTCCTCACTTCATCTTTACAGGTTCCGGCTGTTTGCTGATATTCTGCCTTAGTTATGTCCCCTCTTTCCACTTTTTATACTTATCTTTTTTGTCTTTCAATTTGTCAGAGAGTTCTTAAGACTTCCTTCAAGTTAACAATGGATGGCGAGAGTGATGATGGGAAGGGCCTGTGCCTCAGTGCTAAAGGATCCACCCCTTTCCTGAGTAATGTAGTCAAGACCATTCTGATGACCCCATTTCTGGAGTCTTCAATTACAGATCAGGAGTAGATTTGAATAAGACCCCCAAGGTCTTATGACATATATAGTTGAAAACTTGTATTTTTGGCCACTGATGCCACTGATGCATATCAGTAAGGTTCAGAGGTTTGCCTAGGATTGGTTGCCTGTTGGGTTTTCTGGGGCTGGTGATTCAAAATAGCATAGTGGATTTCATCCAGATGTTCTCCAGCATCCGAGGTCTAGAAAGAAGAAGAAAGGCTTAGAAGGCATACTTTCCTTCTCTGTTGCAATACAAGCACATGAGGTGATATAATGGTGGGTCAGAACAAGCTTGCAAAGGGAAGAGACGCTGCCCAGGGAACGAGCAGATAAAAGGAGGAGGAGCCTGCAACTGAACAATGGGCCACGAAAGAAGCTTAGAAAGAATTCACCCTCACTTCTCAGGTAGTTAAAAGAGACAGTGGGTGCTTTGTACTTTGAGATTTGCAAGGTTGATCTCAGCCTCTAAAGGACTAAGCTCCCTCTGAAAGCACAAATCTCCTGGCATCTCTGGGGCAGATCTTTTCTGTAATTCAGTGGTGGGATTCAAACATTTTTACTACCGGGACTTCCTTCCGGTTTGCCGGAGGCAACGGACGGGTCCCAGACTCGTCCGCCGCTTGGTTGCTCTGGCGGCACCTTTGGGGGCAGGGGGTTCTTGCTAAAAAGCCCCCACCACATGGACGGCTCGCGGTGAGTCCCCCCCACCCCGACGGCAGGAGAACAAGTCGTGGGGGGGGGGAGTTTTCCTTTCGTCCCCTTTGCCGATGGAGAGCCGGAACAGCTGCAATTGAAGACGGGCTGAAAGCCGGGGCTGAAGGCAACACCGAGGCTCCGTTATTGCTGCAGAGTGGATTGTGAGTGACTCACTAATTAATGCTTTCAACTTTCATTTTAAAAGAAGAGGGAGGGGGGAGTTTGTAAAACCCCTCCTCAGAAAGGAAAAAAAGTGGTGTTTTAAAATGTTCCCCAGGCTTGTGGAGGTGGAGAACTTAACATCCGATCTTTAAACAACAAATGAAAGTCTTTTACTTTAAGATTGTTATTGAAACTTTGTATCTCTGTCTTGCAACAATTGCTATGGACTTTCACTAGCTCTCCGCGGCTGCCAGAGGGGCGGGGAAGATGGCGTTCCTTTGTTCTCAGCAAGAAATACTTCTCTTTAAAATGTGCTGACACTCCCTCGTCTTTATGGGACTGAATTCTTTACCAGTGGATTAAGGCAATTGACTTTTAGGATTCCTCCCAGACGTGCCTTCTTCTTTTTTCTTATTTGATTGTTCTTAAAAATTTGTTTTCTCTCTGGATTTTAAGCAAAGTGCATTTTAAATTTGGATTTTGACTTCTCGCCTCACGGACTACCTCTCCAACAGACGCCATATTAGTGACAAGAACTTAATACTTTCATTATGGCTTCAAAAAAGCAGCACACCAACCTAAGATTACTTCAATGTTATCCAAAGAAACGGAGGTGGAAGCTACACAGTTATCAGCAATAGAGGAAACTCTTCAAAACATTATGAAAGAAATAAAAGAAATCCGGAAAGACAATGTTAGCTCAAAATTGGAACTTTTGGAGACACAGAAAGCACTAATGGAAAATAAACAAAGATTGGATGGACTGGAGGGGGGGGGGCGGCTGAGATGAGGGAAGAAATAAGTAATTCTCAAAAGGAAATAGTGGATTTAGCTGGTCATATGTCTAGGATGGATTTTGAAAGGATGTCTTACTTTTTAAGGTTTCAAAATGTTCCTGAAGCTGTCTCATTGATCTGATTTATAGAATTAACTCAGCATATGCCAGAATAAATGAAGTACCCAGAGGTCAACGAGGCATGGGATCCTGAGAGCACAGAGAGACGGTCCCTTGATATATCAACAGAATGAGATTGCCATATTGAAACAGATCCCGAAAAAGATTAGAGAAATAAGAAGGAAATATTCCTTCTTATCAAAAAGATTATATAAAAAAGGGGGTGTGGTTCAAGTGGTTGATGCCCGAGGGAATGTTAGTGTTCTGGGAGGGGGGGAGAGTAAGAATTAAAACAATTGTAGAGGCGGAAGCCTTTCTTAAAAAACATTCCTCAATCCTGGAGGATGAAAATGGGGGAATGGGAGGGGCCACGGCTCCGCCCACTGGAGGTCAGGGAGAGGAAGATACAATTGCTAAAAGACTTAGATCATGACTTTCTTCTATATAGTGTAACCTTTATTTGGATGTTTATAGAAACAAATGATTGATTGCATGAATATAAAATGATATATCTGTATTTCTTTCCACTTTGTAGGGAAATGGAAAATTTATTGTATTATCTTTTTTCTGTATGAAACCTCGGAGGGGGCCGACACCTCCGACACAGATGTCCTCAAAATATCTTTTTATTACCTTATACCTTTTTCCTGTTTTTAAAATTTGTAAAAACCAATAAAACTTTTTTTTTATTAAGGAAAAAAAAACATTTTTACTACCGGGTCTGTGGGCGTGGCTTGGTGGGCATAGCAGGGGAAGGATACTGCAAAATCTCCATCCTCCCTCGATCACCTGGGACTCAGGAGGCAGAGAATAGATGGGGGTGGGGCCAGTCAGAGATGGTATTTATTGGTTCTCCAAAATACTCAAAACTTCTGCTACCGGTTCTCCAGAACTGGTCAGAACCTGCTGAATACCACCTCTGCTATGATTCTTTCACAAATTCATAGATTTCATATATCCTTTCTGTGGGGAATAAATCTTTAACTTCTTTAAGCCAGCCTATGTTCATATCCTACTTTGTTTTTTCTTAATCCTCTTTCACTGTGCAATTAGGGAAACTAAAGAGATATACACGCTTTTTCTCTTGGATTATAAAAAATCTTGCTGTTAAAAGTTTTCTAATTTTGTCACCTATTCCTAGCAAACTTCAAGTTTCTCTTTAAACCACAGGGTCTAAAAAGGTGCTTTGCTTATCTCTCTGATACTATTGCCCATTATCTTTTATGGAGAAGCTTTTTGATGCTGCCCTGTGAAAATGAAGGCAATGCAGTCATTACATGAGGCTTATAGACCATAGTTAGGATTGCTAAATATTTAGAACACTATTTATCCACTTTTCAGTAACCATGTTTATTACAATGTTATCTCCACTTACTTTTTCCTCTTTGGTACCATACCGCGACCAGTAGTGACAAGACAAGCAGGAAAAGGCTCACAGCCATACGTCCCCATATGTATGAGTTAAAAATATCTGTAAAGCCAAAATATTTGTATTTTATTTCTCATTTTTCATTTCAAACAGCCCTAATTTCACTGAGTTTCTGTATCAGATCCAAAAAACAATGGCTACTATAGATTAATGATTCTTCTGCAATGTATAAGATACAGTAGCTTACAGTATCTGAGACAGGGAAAGTTAACGGAAGACCAAGAGGACTTTTACACAATTGCCTGTGGTAGAATTGTAAATGCATAAGTCCTCATGGCATAGATTTGGTCTTCCATCCACAGCCAAGGAAGCTTTAGATTTACTTAACTCAGTATTGAAGTAGTATTTTCACCTTGCTACAGGCCATTTGTGTAGCAACTGTGGTGGCGGTGATGAAGCAAGGACTGAGACTTTCTGAGTTCCTAAGGGTCATTTTTGGCTGCTATGCACACCTCCCTCTTTTCTTCCAATTAGTTCTGATTTCTCTCTATGCCCATTTTAGCTTTTAGAGAGCAAACATGATCAAGCACTGGAGTTTTGCTGTATAATGCCTGATCTGTGCCTCACAATAAACTAATCAGGCATTAAATAAACTCCTTATGTACTGTAGCTCCTTATTTACACTTCTTGCACTTATGATTGCCGTACCACCCTCACGTGGGATGCTTGGCAATTGGGATGCTTGGCAAGCAGCATAGATATATGACAGTTTTCAGTTTCCTGTTCTCATGTGATCATGATTTGCAACCTTTGGAGGGGGGGGGGATTCTGGCAAAAGAAAAACCAATTTAGAAGAATGGATTTGCATTCATGACTGTGGCATTAACGATCATGGATGGTCATTAATGGCTGTCATAAAATTGGTCATAAAATCAGATGTGACTTGATTTACGACCACAATAAGTTCACAGGTTCCAATCCCAATTGTGGTTTTAAGTTGAGGACTACCTATAAACCCAGGAAATGGAAAATCAGGGAGCACGAAGAAGTGCAGTAGCTGCAGGGATGAAGGGGAAAATGTGTTCTTTTTGGTCTATATGCTCAAAATCCTAATCAGACCAGGTCTGAGCAATTTTATCTCTCTTTATCGCAATCCTCAGAGCATCCTTGAAGATGTTCATCAGACCCCCTCCCTTCCACAAAGGAGTGGTTCAGGATCTGTGTTCTTAGTCCCAAGGATAATTAACCAAAGTTAAACCTAACTATGCTTAGTATGTTGCAGCTGCTAAGTTTCTCATTGGTTCAACAGGTTATGTCAATGGAGTCTGGAGAAAGACAGTTCCCTTTCTTATTTACGAAGGGCCAAAATCAGACCTTTTCTTAGCCCCTGGGACTCTATGGGGGGATTCCCACCTGAACCACTGGACCCTCCGGGTATCATCATTATGGTGGGATTCATCGTCTCAGGATCTTAAAAAAATCAGGATTCAAGAAAGAAATTCATTTATTCCTCTGAATTTTCACGTAGGCCCACGAAACATAATTAGAAAAAAAATGAGTGACTGAAAATCAACGTTTTCTTTGAAGGTATGTCCACAGGAACAAAGGTAAACTGTAAGTGGGCCAAGTGGGTATTGAGGAGACATTGTCCCAGGGGTGAAATTCAGCAGGATAGCAATGTTCCCTCTAATTTTTTTTCAGTGTGAGCAGAAAAGTATAGTGTTTGAGCGGCCCATTTTCATGCCTGAGCACCTGACTTTTTTTCACAGATGTCACCTAAGACGAAATGAGTATTATTTGAAACTCAAAGTTATGTTTATTCAAGGTACCCGCTTAATTAAAAGTGTTATATAATATCAGTATCACTTAAAAATGCTCCTGCTTAGCAACCAAAATGTTGGCTCAGAAACTCTGGCATTTGAAGCACCCAAGCCTTAAAGCTGTCAAGTTACAAAACCCTTGCACTCCTGACCCTTTAGAAAAAAAACCCCGGGTGTTTAAATCTGACAGCTTTAAGAGTTGTGGACTTCAACTCCCAGAATTCCTCCTCTCGCTCTTCATCTTGAGGATGTGTGGATGGGCGGGGGGAGGGAGCTAGAACCGGTTCTAAACAGCACTGTAGATTTGTGAAACCTCTTCTATAGAAGAGCTTAGAACTGTCAGGAACCCACCCCTGATAGAGAGGTGTCTGAAGGGCCCAATGCTTTCATCAAAAGTGAGGACAGTGGCGGAGATCGTTTCCGGCTTTCGGAGGCGACATCTGCCGCTTGCTTCTTCTGGTGGGCACCTTCGGGGGCAGGGGAGCTCTTGTAGAGAGCCCCCACCGTATGGGTGGTTGCAGAAGCCCCCACCTAGACGGCGGTCAGTGGGGGTTGTTCCCGCTTCGCCCCAGGAGCTGGAAGGCTGAATGCGGGGGGAAGATTCCTCTCGCCGAAGGAACACCACAACAATGGAAACCTGAAGATCGGGCTGAAATGCCGGAGTTGGAGGAGCGCACCGAGACTCCGGATTAGCTGTGTGGACTGTGAGTTTTTCTTTCAAGTGCATTCAACCCTTTGGAAAAGAAGAATAGAGGGGGGAGTTTGATGGTAGGAACCCCCCCTTGAAAAAGCAGCATTTTAAAATGCTCCCTGGGATCGGGGAGAGAGAGAAAGTTAAACATCCAATCTATTATTAACTAAAAGGAAATGCATTACCACATATGGAATTGCTGTAGAAACTTTGTATCTGAGCCTCGCTACAGTTGAAATGGAACTTTTACTACTTCTTCACCACCGGCAGGGTGGCCGAAAAATGGCGCTTCTTTGTTCCCAGTAGAAAACTTTCTTTTGATTTGTGAACATTCCTTCAATCTTATAAGATCAAGTTAAAAATCTATATAGAAAGCCAACTCAAGTGACTCTCAGTGTTCCTCTCATTGTGAACTCTTCCTCTCCTTTTTGGATTGGATGACACAATTATCTCTCTGGATTTTATACAACGTATAGTTTGAACTTTGATATAGACCTTTCCTGTTTTCTCAGACTTCACAAACTGCTTGCCCACCGACACCATCTTTTGCTACAAGAACCTAAAACTGCAACTATGGCAGCAAGAAAACCCCCGACTGGAAAATCTCTTTCCATTCCTGCTTCAACAAAAGCCAGTCCAACCCTACAACAGATAAAGATTACCACAATGCTACAGAAAGAAACAGCAGGAGAGGACACTCAATCACCATCAGCAGACGAGATGCTCCAAAGCATAATGAAAGAAATAAAAGAAATGCAGAAAGTCCTGATAAGCTCAAGACTGGAACTGTTGGAGGCACAAAGAGCTATAGCAGATTATAAACAAAAAATTGATAGGTTGGCGGGGGGAGATGAGATGAAGGAAGAGATAAGGGAATTTCAAAAAGAAATTACAGATATTGCTGGTCATATGTCAAGAATGGATTTTGAAATAATGTCTTTTTTTTAAGGCTTCAAAACGTCCCAGAGTCAGATTCAGAGAACTTAAAAGATTTAATGAGTACAATTTTAGCAGAGTATACTAAAAAGAATAAAGAATACATCTGGGGGGGATATAGACCTGATTTATAGAATTAATTCAGCATATGCCAGAATAAATGACGTACCCAGAGAGATTCATATTAAATTTGTAAGAAGGTCTACAAGGGATGAGATACTGAGGGCGCAGTGAGGAGGTCCTTTGATATATCAACAAAAAGAGATTTCCACATTGAAGCAGATCCCGAAAAAAATTCAAGAGATAAGGAGGAAGTATTCCTTCCTGTCCAAAAAATTATATAAAAAAGGGGTATGGTTCAAATGGTTAATGCCTGAAGGAATGTTGGTGTTCTGGGATGGATGTAGAATTAGAATTAAAACAGTAGCAGAGGCGGAAGCCTTTCTTTAAAAACATTCCTCAATCCTGGAAGATGAAGATGAGGGAAAGGGAGGGACCATGGCTCCGCCCATCGGTGGGAGGGAAGAAGAAGAAACAATAGCAAAAAGACTCAGATCACAAAAATGATTTTCTTTTTTTTTTGCACTGTAATTCCTATACGGATGTTAATATGAACAAATGATTGAATGTATGAAGTCTATGACATGATATGTATGTATCCCTTTCCACTTTTTTACTCAAATTGATTTTGTATGAAGTCTCGGAGGCGGCATTGAAGCTCTAAAATATTTTTATGATAACCTATATACCCTTTTCCCTTTATAAAATTGTAAAACCAATAAAACTGCTTTACACACACACAAAAAAGTGAGGACAGTGGCATCACGCTGTACTGACACAAGCTTCACTCCTTTGGCATGTGTGACATCCTAATGGACATACTATATGAAGGAGGCAATCTGTATCCAAAGAAAGAGGTTCTGCCATTTCTCTCTCCTGTCCAACCCTGCCTCCTCTTGACACCCTCTGCAGAGTCCATTGGTCACACTGTGGCGAATTTTAAATGCCCACCTTGGAGGGTGACTTTGAAGACTAAGAATGATGAATCTGATGAATCCTGATGAACAAGGGCAGGGGTCTCCAACCTTGGCAACACTAAGCCTGGCGGATTTCAACTCCCAGAGTGGGGAATTCTGGGAGTTGAGTCTGCCAGATTTAAAGATGCCAAGGTTGGAGAGCCCTGACTTAGGATACACTCAGATGGCTGCCATTAAAAAACATTCCTCTAGTTCTTGAGTGGGCAGGAATGTAAATTGTCCTGAGCACTGAGTTTTAATATATCTCAGTCACAAGAAACAAATGTGGGGATGCAGGACAATGTAGAGAAAATGATGGTTGAGTGTTAAAAGTTTACAGTTCAGCTATGCCTTGTCTTTTAGCATTTGACCATTTTAGGTTACAACTGAACGCTCTGGTTAATCATTGAGACAGTCTGAATTAGAAAAAAAGAAGAGAGGAGTGTTAGAAGAGTACAGGGAAATAAGTGGTCCATCTTTTTCTTTACATTTTCCAATGAAAATTCTCTTAAAATCCCATGGATGAGCCAGGGAGCAAGGACCATACATTTTCCCAAGGCAAAGCCTTGACTGCTCCCAAACACAATGGATTGGCTCAGAAGTAAGCTCTTTTATTTCCCCTTGGATGTCCAGTCTAGAGAAAAGAAAAACCAGGGAGGACATGATAGCAGTATTCCAGTATTTGAGGGGCTGCCACAAAGAGAGGGGGGCTCAACCTATTTTCCAAAGCACCTGAGGGCAGAACAGGAAACAATGGATGGAAACTAGTCAAGAAGAGAAGCAACCTGGAATTAAGAAGAAACTTCCTAACAGTGAACAAAAATAACCAGTGGAAGTGACTTGCTTTCCTAAATTGTAGATGCTTCATCACCCGAGGTTTGTAAGGAAGATTGGAGAGCCAACTACCAGTCTGGAATGTATTATACAATTGTATAGAGCAGGGGTGTCAAATTCAAGGGGAATAACTGCTGCCACCTCCTCCTCCTCCTCCAACAGCACCCCTACATTTGCCACCCAGCGCTGTGGCTGAGGTCAAGCTGCCAAAGTTCCCGTCAGCGCTTCCCCCTCCGCTCAGAGCACCTCAGCTGGGCCCCGCGTTACCCCTGCCCCCCCCTCCGCTGTGCTTTTGAGGAAACATGAGGCCTTTTTTCCCCTGCTCCCACCCACCCCCTTCCTACTGGCTCCCGCGATGGCACCACCATTGAGTTCCTCCTCACCAAGTCACCTTTGCCAGCACTTTGGCGCCCTTTTCCCTCCAACGGTAGGTCCACACCTGCGTCCAGCTCCCACCCGCTGGAAAAAAAAGGCCTCATAGTTCCTCAAAAGCACAGTGGCGAAGGAGGTGGCGGCAGGGGTAATGCGGAGCCCAGCTGAGGTGCTCCAAGGAAGATGGAGGCGCCACAGGCGGGGGCGCCGGCGGGGGCTTTGGCAGCTTTACCTCAGCCACAGCACTGGGCAAAAGCGGCTAGGGCTGGATGCCCACAAAGGATCTCCCATCTATTAGAAATCACTGTGCACAGTTTGAAACTGCTGCACGCTGATTTCTAGTCATGTGCGCAGCCACACACCTTAGAGGGAACGTGGATGTGGAGAAACGGTAGTGGAAATTTTGAGTAGTTCAGAGAACCTGAAGGAAATACCACCTCTGGCTGACCCCAGATTGGGGAAGAAATGGGGATTTAACAGTATCCTTCCCCTGCCATGCCCTCCAAACCAAGCCCACAGAGCCAGTAGTAAAAAAAATTGAATTTCACCGCTGCATTGTCCCCATGTGCTATTTGGGAAGTGGGCATCTTTTGACCAGAGAAACCATCATGATGGCTATTTTGAGAAGAAGAAAGCTCTCAAGGCAGCCATCATGGTCCTTGTCCAAAGCATACGATACTTCAGCTTTTCCAGACATGCTCACTTATTTTATTTATTTATTTTATTAAATTTATACCCCGCCCTTCTCCTAAAAAAGGACCCAGGACAGCGCACAGGCATCATTAAAATCATACAAAAATACAAAATTGTTAAAAAATAATTAAAATTTGCTAAATTCCCTGTGCTAAAATTAATAAAACTCTAAAATTTAAAAATTATCCCTATAAAATTATCCCTATAAAGTCAGAACCGGGGATTATGCTAGGGCGACTTGATGAAATAAATGAGTTTTAAGCCGTTGGCGGAAAAGGCGGAGGTCCACGATGTTGCGTAGATCGGGGGGGTAGGTCGTTCCAGAGGGCAGGGCCCGCCACAGAGGAGGCTCTTCCCCTGGGCACCGCCAACCGGCATTGCCCGGCCGACGGTACCCTGAGAAGGCCCTCTCTGTGGGAGCGGATCGGTTGAAGGGATGTATGGGGCAGGAGGCGGTCGCGAATATAGCTAGGCCCCGAGCCATGGAGTGCTTTGAAGATAGTCGTCAGCACCTTGAAGCGCACCCGAAAGCCCACAGGTAACCAGTGCAGCTCGCGCAGGAGAGGTGTTATGTGGGATAGCCTTGAGGCACCCATAATTACCCATGCGGCCGCATTCTGGACCAACTGCAACCTTCGAGTGCACCTCAAGGGGAGCCTCATGTAGAGAGCATTGCAGTAGTCCAGCTGGGATGTCACCAATGCCTGAGTGACTGTGCGAAGGGCTCCCCGGTAAGGATAATTAATCAAAGTTAAACCTAACTATGCTTAGTATGTTGCAGCTGCTAAGTTTCTCATTGGTTCAACAGGTTATTCAATGGAGTCTGGAGAAAGACAGTCCTCATTCTTATTTATGAAGGGCCAAAATCAGACCTTTTCTTAACCCCTGGGACTCTATGGGGGGATTCCCACCTGAACCACTGGACCCTCCGGGTATCGTCATCATGGTGGGATTCATCATCTCAGGATCTAAAAAAAATCAGAATTCAAGAAAGGAATTCATTTATTTCTCTGGATTTTAACAATATTTTTTGTGAAATCTCTTAGCAAATGTACATTTGCAACACATCTTCCTTTATTGGCAAAGAAAAGAGAATCCCCCCTCAAAACAATGAGAATGGAAGCACCACTTTACACAGAACATATTAAAGGGGCAGGCATAAGCGCATTAGCGTGTCTATCGCCCCTGTCCCATGTCCCTATTTATTTGTATTCATTTCCTTCATTCAGGTCCATGTTCATATTTATACCTGCTATGTTGTACATGTTTGACAAATCAATCAATCAATCAATCAATCAATCAATCAATCAATCAATCAATCAATCAAATATGATTCACCCTCTAATGAACATCAAGTGAGTTAACCTAACCCGCCACCAGATGTTTTCCAACAAGAGAGGCTCTATCTGCTCTGGGCACATTGCCACACCATGGGAATTGACCTCAAGCTGGTCACATGATCACCTTCAGAGGACAAGCAGAACCCACCACTAAAGGTCCTTGCAGGTCCTGTCTTAACCAAGTCCCTTCTCATCTCCTCTCTCTGCATAAAGCAATACTCACATTGCTAACACTCCCGCCCCTTCCGTGTTTCCAATGTCAGCAGTTGCTGTCAAGGGATAACTTTAAAATATTATCATCAAAATCTTATGCTTAATGCTGACAATCACTGCAAGCACTCACCATTGGAGCAATATCCTTCAGTGTTTACAATAGTTATAATCTAGTGATGGGAGAACTCAAAAGTGCAGATAAGCCTCTGATCAATATTGCAACATGTGTCCATTCACTCTTCTGTCTCTTTATCTGTTCTCATTCTGCTGAACATTAATTTTATTGCTACAACCTACTAAAACAAGAATGATCTGTCTCTACTTGCCTCTCCATAAGCCTCCATGCCAATCTTTCTCTTTCCTTGTCTCCTCTGAAATATTCAATTGTCCCAAGACAGATACTTTCCTATCAAGTGTCTCTGACCAAGAATATCGTCAGCCGGGAATCCAGGAGGACACCCAAGTTGCGCGCCTTCTCCACGGGGGCTAGTTGTATGCCCCCTATGGCCAGTGTTGGAGTTACCTGGCTGTACCGGGGTGCCAGAAACCAAAGCCATTCGGTGTTGGACGGGTTGAGCCTGAGTTTGTTGCTACCCATCCAGCCCCGTATGACCTCCAGATATCGGGACAGCACCTCGACGGCATCGTTGGGGTGGTTTGGGGTGGAATGTACAGCCGAGTATCATCAGCGTACAGATGGTATTCCACCCCAAAACCATGGATGATCTCGCCCAGTGGCTTCATATAGGTGTTAAACAGAAGTGGCGAGAGGACCGACCCTTGCGGAACCCCACATGTGAGGGGCCTCGGGGCCGACCTCTGCCCTCCTGCCAACACCCATTGCGACCGACCAGAGAGGTACGATGAGAACCAACGCAAAACGGTGCCTCCCACCCCCAACCCCCCCAGTCGGTGCAATAAGATACCATGGTCGATGGTATCAAAAGCCTCTGAGAGATCTAATAGGAACTTAACCCCCAAAGCTGACCACTCCTGCCCTCTTGGTGGTTGAGCACCAGTCTCTACCTCTGGAAAGTCTTCCCCCAGGGATTTCTGAGTGGAGGGATTATACAATCATTAAAAATATCTCATTGGTTGGAGGCAAGAAATTGGAAATCATGTTCTTTTTGGTCCATATGCTCAAAATCCAACTCAGACCAGGTCTGAGCAATTTTGTCTCTCTTTATCACAATCCTCAGAGCATCCTTGAAGATGTTCATCAGACCCCCTCCCTTCCACAAAGGAGTGGTTCAGGATCTGTGTTCTTAGTCCCAAGGATAATTAACCAAAGTTAAACCTATGCTTAGTAAGTTGCAGCTGCTAAGTTTCTCATTGGTTCAACAGGTTATGTCAATGGAGTCTGGAGAAAGACAGTCCCCTTTCTTATTTATGAAGGGCCAAAATCAGACCTTTTCTTAACCCCTGGGACTCTAGGGGGGGATTCCCACCTGAACCACTGGAGTCTTTCGGTATCATCATCATGGGGCGATTCATTATCTCAGGATCTAAAAACAATCAGAAACCAAGGAAAGAATTCATTTATTCCTCTGGATTTTAACAATATTTCTTGTGAAATCTCTTAGCACATTTGCTACACATCTTCATTTATTGGCAAAGAAAAGAGAATTCCCCCTCAAAACAATGAGAATGGAAGCACCACTTTACACAGAACATATTAATGGGGCAGGCATAAGCGCATTAGCGTGTCTATCGCCCCTGTCCCATGTCCCTATTTATTTGTATTCATTTCTTTTGTTCATGTCCATGCTCATATTTATACCTGCTATATTGTACATGTTTGGCAAATCAATCAATCAATCAATCAATCAATCAATCAATCAATCAATCAATAAAATATGATTCCCCCTCTAATGAACGTCAACAGTGAGTTAACCTAATCCACCACCAGCTGTTTTCCAACAAGAGAGGCTCTATCTGCTCTGGGTACATTGCCACACCATGGGAAGCGACCCAAGTTGGTCACATGATCAAGCAGAGCCCACCACTAAAGGTCCTTGCAGGTCCTGTCTTGACCAAGTCTCTTCTCATCTCCTCTCTCTGCATAAAGCAATACTCACATTGCTAACACTCCCGCCCCTTCCGTGTTTCCAATGTCAGCAGTTGCTGTCAAGGGATAACTTTAAATATTATCATCAAAATCTTATGCTTAATGCTGACAATCACTGCAAGCACTCACCATTGGAGCAATATCTTTCAGTGTTTACAATAGTTATAATCTAGTGATGGAAGAACTCAAAAGTGCAGATAAGCGGGGGAGGATGGAGCGAAGCCACGCCAACACAACATGGGGCCTCAGCGCTCTGAGACTGTTGAACTTTTGCTGACCCTTGGTCCGTAGGTGGCCTAATCGGTCCTGGAGGGATGGGGATGAGGGAGACAAAGCCTTACTTGTCACAGAGGTATTGCAAAACCCCTGTTTGACCCAAGGGAAGAGCTCCTGCAAGGCGGCAGAAAGGCAGCCCTCTGGGGAACAACGGTGTTGGCAAGCTCCGAAAGAAAGGAAATAAGTTGAAAGGGAGAGTACCAGACCGGGAAGGTATTTTATCTTTTTTTGAAACATTTTGCTGAAAGAAACTTTCTTTTTTTAGTAAACTAAAGCTGTTAACTATGAAATAAGCAGTGGAATTAATCCAATATGCTCTGAATTGGGAGACTTCTTTTTTTTTCTATTTCTCTGGAATTGTGGATTAAAGTGAACGAGGTTCCCCCCCCCCCTTTAGAAGTGATTGGACTATTTTTTTCTTTCTATTTTCTGTCAATTACAACTCTGAAGTTGAGACTATTTTTATAATTACTTCTGAAGGCTCATTGCTTACTTTTTAAACTAAATAAGAATTATATTTTTTTACTTTCGTTTTAACAACAAAGAAAAAAGAAAATCTGTTGCATTGCCACTGGAGGTCGCTGATTGGTCTGTATGAGACAATTTATTTTTTCTTTCATTTGAAGTAGCTTTGAAAGAGGCTGTGGCTTGGATTGTTAACAACAGCTGCTTTTTGATAACTGACTCCAATGTTCTCTCTCGGAAAACACAAAAAGATAAGAGAGGCCTGAGACCAGGGGGGCAGTGAAAGCTAAACTTTATTATTTTTTGGATTTGTCAACATGGTTTCATATCCAGAAGAGGATACTTTAGAAAATAAGAATGCCTTGGTTGAAATTTTAAATTTTATGAAACAAAGTGCAAGAAGGATTGATGAAAAAAAACCTGGATAAATTGTTGTCTGCTACATCAAGCCATGGGTTGGGGGCTCCAGAAGAGAATTTTGCCAATGGGTTAAATCTTGGAAAGAATGAAAAGAAGGAAATTTTTAAAAGAGACTGTGAGGAATGAGAACCTCACTTTACTGGTCAGGGAAAAGAAGAGGGGAAAAAAGAATTGAAGACGGATGAAAGAGAAGAAACACACCTGACATTTAAAGACAAAAAAAGTGTAAAGATAGAACCTGGGCAGCACTATTATTTGAGAGTTATACTGGACAATAGAGTGCAAAAAGAAGTTTATAAAAAACCTGGAAAGAAGAATAAAAAGAGATGGGAGTGACTCGCGCCCAATAGCCAGAGATGGCGTGACCTGGCTATACCGTGACACCGGAAACCACAGCCACTCGGTCTTGGATGGGTTGAGTCGAAGCCTGTTCCTCCCCATCCAGACTCGCAAGCCTCCAGACATTGGGACATCACTTCCATGGCATCGTTGGGGTGGTCCAGGGTAGAGATGTACAGCTGAGAGTATCATCAGCATACTTATGGAACTCTACCCCAAAACCACGGATGATCTCACCCAACGGCTTCACATAGATGTTGAGCAGGAGGGGCGAGAGGACCGACCCCTGTGGAACCCCACAAGTGAGGTGCCTCGAAGTCGACCTCTGCCCCCCTGCCAACACAAACTGTATCCGATCAGAGAGATAGGAGGAGAACCACCGTATAACGGTGCCCCCCACCCCTAACCCCTCCAACCAGTGCAGCATGATACCATGGTCGATGGTATCAAAAGCCGCTGAGAGATCTAATAGGATCAGGATAGATGAACACCCCCTATCCCGAGCCCTCCAGAGATCATCGACCAACACGACCAATGCCGTCTCCATGCTGTGCCCGGGCCGGAAGCCGGACTGGCGCGAGTCCAGGTAGACAGCTTCATCCAGGTGCTGAGGGAGCTGTTGCACCACCACACTCTCAACAACCTTCGCAATGAACCGAAGGTTGGAGACAGGACAATAGTTGGCCAGAACAGCCAGATCCAGAGATGACTTCTTGAGAAGGGGTCTCACCACCGCCAATCTCAAGGTGGCTGGCAAAAACCACTCACTCAAAGAAGCGTTGACAATTCCCTGGAGCCAGCCTCGTGCAACCTCCCGGGAGACCAGTACCAGCCAGGAGGGACACGGGTCCAATAAACATGTGGTGGCGCTCAGCTGCCCCAATATCCTGTCCATGTCCTCAGGAGTCACATGATCAAACTCCTCCCAGGTAACATTCCCAAGACCTGCCTCAGTCAACCCGTCTGAACTAGTCCAGTCGGAGGCTAACCCGTCCCAAATCTGATCAATTTTATCATGCAGATAATGCCCAAAATCTTCCGCTTGCCCCTGTAAGGTGCAACATCCCGTGCCTCCAGGTGAAGAAGGGAGCGGGTCACCCTAAACAGAGCGGATGGGGGGTTATCTGCAGACGCAATAAAAGCGGAGAAATAGTTGCGTTTCCTTCAGACCCACGATTATTGGCATTTAATCAAGTTCCAATTAAAACCTATTCGGTCATTGTGGACACCCCAATTCAAAATGCATTCACAGTTTTTACAGATGGTGGTCCAAAATGGGGTGCTGTAGCATGGAAAGAACAAAGATAGTGGAGAACTAAAATTACTTCACCACAAACATCTGCTCAAAGATTGGAACTAACTGCAGTCATCATGGCTCTGCAATTGCTTCTGTCTCAAGAGCTAAATATAATTTCTGACAGCCTATATGTAACCCAGGTGGTGAGGTCCTTACCTGGTGCATATGTTTCTCCATCTCTGGATTCAAATCTTTTGTCTTTATTTTTAACACTACAAGCTTCCCTACAGGGGAGGAGATTTTCACTCCACATTGCACACATTAGGAGTCATTTACCCTTTCCAGGGGAAATTTCTGAAGGAAACGCTGCTGCAGACGCAGCTGCAAAAACTGTGGTACTAACTGTAACACCATGGGATAGTCATGCAATGTTTTATCAAAATACTAAGGCACTCATGAAAGAATTTTCCATTCCATTAGATCAAGCGAAAGCCATTATTCAACAATGTTCACAATGCTCTCGGGTTACTCCAGCCACATCTATAGGAGTAAACCCTCGAGGCTTAGGCTCAAACGATCTTTGGCAAATGGATGTAACACAATATCCTTCATTTGCCCCTTGGAAATATTTGCATGTTACCATTGATACATTTTCAGGGTACATTATGGCAACCCCACAATAGGGAGAAGCTACAAAGCATGTCATTAATCATTGTATTAGAACTTTTGCCATTATAGGAAAACCTAAAACGTTAAAAACTGATAATGGCCCTGCTTACTGTAGTAAACAGGAGAATTTTGTAATCAATGGCATGTTAAACATACTTTTGGCATTCCTTACAATTCCACCGGTCAAGCCATAGTGGAACGAGCAAATCAAACATTAAAACTGGCTGTAGACAAACATGAACAAAAAGAAGGAAATCCTCCCAGCCTACCTAGCAAACAGGAATGGCTTAATAAAGTATTATTTACACTTAACCATTTAAATATTTCTTCAAAAAAATTATCAACCGCAGTTGATAGACACTTTGGACATCGTGATGCTTAGCCACAACCAAATGTGCTATATAGAGTTCTTCCAGATCCTTCTTGGTTGGGTCCGGTTCCCCTTTTAACATGGGGATGAGGATATGCTGCTGTGCTTGCTCCCACCAGAGGCGTAGCGTGGGAGGTGCAGGGGGGGCCGGCTGCACCGGGCGCAACATCTTGGGGGGCGCGCTCGCACTCGCAGCTGTTGAATACACCCCTTACAGCTTTAAGTACGCTCCTATCTAGGGGATACTATCCCGAGAATTAGCTCCTTCACCTTCACTCCACACAAGCCTCGCTTGGCTCTGGCCAGGAAACGGCTTCGCTGCTCCTCAGTGCTCATGTGCGGGCCCTCGAAAGGAAGGCGGCCAAGGGAAAGGCTTCGCACATGCTCAGAAGGGTCGAGTCGCCGTCCCTCCGGGCTGGGGCAGCTGGCAGCGTCAGGCGAGGCGGCCGCCTCGGGAGCGGAGGGTGCCCCCCTCGCGTTGTCATGCCGACTCCTCGCCGCTGCCATCCTTCAAGCCCGCGTGAGAGTGCTGGCAGCGGCGGCTGAGGCAAATGCCGGAGGAGCCCCCAGCCAAGTCCTCAGCCTCGGCTGCTGCCGCTCTGAACAACGCTCGGCGGCTCCAGCCTCTTTAACAAAAGGATTCGGCGGCAGAAAGGTGGGAGAAGCAGGACGCCGCACGTGGGGCGCCCGGAGGCGGCAGCAGCAGCAGTAGGGGGCGCAAATTACTTGCCTTGCCCCGGGTGCTGACAACCCACGCTACGCCACTGGCTCCCACGATCCTCTTTGGCTTCCCGCTCGCTGTGTGAAACCATACCAAGATGGAATGGCATCAAGGATTATCGAATCCAATCCCACATTTTTCCAACCAGCTGCTCCAGATCCAAAAGACAACCCCAACAACGACTCCACTGACTTGGGAGCAAGTTAAAATGTTATCCACTCAGTCAACGAAGCTATTGGGAGAACAAAAGAAGCCAAAAACTCCAGGGAATTTCCTGGTGGCAGCTTTTGCGTGTTTAAATGCGAACTCCCTTTTCTTTTTGTGTATTTGTCTTTTTGTTGTTGTCCTGGGGTGGGGGAGTTGTATTACAACATGGTGAAGGGGTACAGGAACAAGGGGCTTGGGAAGGAAATGTTGTTATAAGGGACATACAGAACATATTGAAGATTGTAAATAAAACTGATTGTAGGATTTGTATGCATGTGCCACTAGTAAGCCACGCAGGCATGATGATACAGGCCGTACCACTGAGCAGACAAGCTTGGAGTACATATCCCCCAGGATTTTTAGGATATTGAGAAGATGTGAAAGGGCAGATTTTAGCAGTAGGATCTAGAATACAAGAATGGGCACCCTTCTTCTTTGAGTGTAATAACACACATAAAAACTCAGTTCAAGTAGGCTACTATCCCTATTGTAACAAGACCATCGTAATTACTGAACTTATGTCACGGCCGCTTAATCAAACATATAATCTTACTGAAGTTATTAGGACAGATGACCCCAATTTAGAATTGTACAGTGAGTTTCAATGTACATATCAGTTATATGGATGTACTAAAATATCATTTACACCTAATGGCACTTGTGCTGATTTCTGTTCACTCTTTGACTCTCATTGTGGTGCTGCTCCAGTTTGTCTCTTAATGCATACTATTGTTGAACAATTGAATGAAACTGATAACCATACTATGCTTCTTGGACAAAGCAAGTTGTGGTTCCTGTGTGGACGGAGAGCTTATCAACGAGTGCCAGCCTGGTGGTCTGGACGATGTACGCTGGGATTCATTGCACCATCTACTTTCATTGGAAAGACTTTAATGCCTGGACGATAGAGAAATAAACGAGGCCTGGACTCTTCATCTAATCCACTGACTGGCAGCATTGCAATGCAAATTGCCCGAGGGATGATATCACCATTAGGTGTTGCCATGAATTATAGAGACTTACGGTTGCTTTCAAATTGGACTACAGCTATGTTTAACGAAACTATAACAGCTTTGAAACTGATAAATCAGGAACTAAGTGAGGTCAGAGAAATTGTTTTGCAAAACAGATATGCTTTAGATATTATCCTGGAAGCTAAAGGAGTAGTTTGTGTGCTAGTGCATAGTCATTGTTGTATGTATATTACAGATTACAAAGTAAATACTTCTGCAACCATTGAACACATGGAACAGATGGTTGCTAATAATCCTCTTAATTCTGATGTCCCTCAGACACTTTGGGAGTGGTTATGGTCCTGGCTTCCTGATTTTGGCAGGGAGAATAAAATGAGGATAAGCACCAGGAAGAGGACAGCCAGAAAGAAAAGGAACGCCGCAATACTTGTCCATAAAGTTATTACGGATTCACCTGTAAAGCCATATAGACAAATTGGATAGAAGGCTAATAATGTTAGCTAATAAATGCAGAGTTGGTTATGAATAACTACTGATTCTGATCTTTTTGCCAATTCAATCCACCCAATTTGTTTATCTTCTCAACTTCCCTGGCTTCCAGTGTCTTAACAGCCTCTTTAAGATTCAGGCAAATAATACTGGTAGCAAGGAAAACAATAGTGGCCTTTCCAGTTTATTTATGTCATCAATATTCTGCCCTTATTTTATACAATTTAAGGCAGAGTACACAATGCTCCCTCTTTCCATTTTCCCATAAGAGCAACCCTGAGAAGTGAGTTGGGTTAAGGCAGATGGACAGGCCGATAGTTAGCTAGTTAGCTTCCGCATCTAAAGGAGGATGAGAACTCATAACCAACTTAGTTTCTAATCCACCATCTTAACCACTAAAATAAAATAGCTTTTGAACTTCTCCACTCACCAACTCATTACCATTAATCATCTACTGAGAAGAATTCTAGAGCTCCATGTTGGTTTTTAAATCCATTCTAATTTACAAACAATTCAACTTTTAACAATTTAGGCAAGTTGCACAACTGTTTTTTTCTTGAGGTGGGGTTGAATTGTGGAATCCTTGGTACTCTCTGAGCTTGATGGTTTGATTCAAAATGATTGTGATCGTGACCTATGACTTGCTATTGATATGTACACTTTGAGCTTATGTACTGGCAACAAATTCCATGTCTGTGTCCAATCACACTTGGTCAATAAAGCTATTCTGTTCTATTTCTAGTTCCATTTCTATTTCAGAACATATCCTCTCCAGCGGCCAAGATTGAGATAAACATGGATTAACACCAGACAAACAATCAAACAAAGCCGAAAACAATACCCCAATTAAAAAAAAAACTAATAAGAAGAAAACCACCCACTCACTAAAACAGCCAGGGCAAGCTACTAAAGCAATCCTTACACTCACTCATGTTACCTACAGTTAGTAGGGTAATGTGACATCTAAACAACGACCTGAGAGAGCACCAAGGACTCCACTTCTGTTTCTTTCTGCATCGTTTTTCAACCGAAAAGGCTTTTTCTGCTCTTGGCACACTTCCATGCTTGGAGGTCATGTGACCAACTTCAGGAGACTGGTAGAGCCTGTAGCTGAAGCTCCTGCAGTTCCGACTGTGACCAAAGGCCTTCTCCTCCCCACCTTCCGTGCAGAAAGGAATGCATACATTGCTAACCACTTCCACCGCTTCCACATTTTCTTGAGAGCATTTTCTTATCATGGGAATTTGAGCAGCTACTGTCAAAGGATGACTCCTCCTGCTCCTCTTCCTCCTCTTCCACCTCCACCATTATTATCATTATCATTAACTAAATCTTCTCATTTTATGGTTATCCCCAGCAATCATTGCAAGTGGCTCACTATTTCATTAATAGCCTATAAAGTGTACCATTTTTATGATCTGTTATAATCTGGTGATGGATTAACTCAGCAAGGCAGATAAGCCTCTGGTCCACACTGGAGTATGTGTCTCTTATCTAGCTTTTTCTGTCTCTTATGTTTATTATTTGAATTTCCATTGCCTATTTTACAAAATGGAAAGTCTACGTCTCACTCTAGTTGTCAATATTTCTGTCTCTCTACCTTTACTTAATGGCACCCACAAAACATTTTCAAAAGTCCCACAAGCCCACCTACAACTCCTATTCACATCCTATTCAGATGTGTGTGTCCACCACATTGTTCAGACAATGTGTCCAATATCCACTGTCCTGGTTCAAGATCTTTCAGAAATCCAGTCTGTCTCTGATTCTCTGACAGGGCAAATGCGGTAAATGAAACATGTTACTTTGACATCCTACCTTTTGAATGCCTCTCCAGTGGGTCACTTGGCACTGACCAGACAAAGGGCTGGCTTTTTTTGTGGTACTGGCAGGTATAATTTTGTATCTCTTCCAACTTCATCCAGTGGGGAGAAAAAATCACTGCCTTTTCCCCTGACTCTGCAGCTTTGCAATCTATCTGTTCCCCTGATTTCAGAAGAGCAAAAATCAGATCTGGTTCTGCTGCATTGCACTGTATGGAGACGTTTGCTTCTGGAGCATCTTGTTCTGCATTTATAATCTGGAGGGAAGGCTTAATCAGGGCAGGATCTAGAAAGGGAGAAAGATTCAGTGGAACCTCAGAGACTCTTGTAGGCAAATATCTCCTGATTCACTCAATCACAAACAACACCTCCACTTTCCATCTTTTGGCAATAAAAGGATCCTCTTCTCCATTCTTACATACATATTTTTTTCAAATATTAATAAGAAAAAGAGCGTTGGTACTTACCTGATACGCCTCTTCTTTTTTTATATATTGAAAAAGTTTTATTGGTTTTACATTTTTTAACAGGATAGGGTAATGGTTACAAAGAAATTTTGAGAGCATTCACGTTAGAGTCGTCGGACCTTCCGAGACCTCAAAATACACAATAAAAAAGTTAACATAGAAAACATTTTCCATACCACTACAAGATGAAAGCAAGTACATTTACCTAAATTCTCCGTTCCATGCTGTCAGACATTTACAAAAAGTCCAGATAGAAATATTATGCAAAATTGTTCAAGAAAAATCAAGGCAAAGTTATTTTTTTGATCTAAGTCTTTTGGCTATTGTATCTTCTTTCTCTCCTCCCTGGCCCCCCGTAGGCGGGGCCGTGGCCCCCTCCGTCCCCTGTTGCAACATGGCACTCACAAGTTCCTGTTTACGGAACAAAGGATAAGAAGTCTCCACTTCTCCGGATGCTAAGTTTGTTTACGGAACAAAGATAAGATAAGTCTCCATTTCTCCGAATGCTAACACCCAAAGAGATGTGTGACTCACCCAAAGGATGTAACCATATAAGGTATTAGGATGTAACCATATAAGGTATCAGGATGTAACCATATAAGGTATTAGGATGTAACTATGTATATGATTGGACCACGTACTGCTTCTTTGTCTGAGCCTAATAAAAGAGGTTGCAGGGCAGTGCTCGAGGCTTCTAAGGTTCCACGCTGACCACAGAGCTTGCTCTGCCTTGGATCTCATGCTTAATCCAATCTGTGTCGTTGCCTTCTTCCTTGGAGCCCGTTTAGCCTATGGCTGAGCGCACCCCGGTCCAGGGGCCCCGCAGACCAGCACACTCACCACAATAAGATCTGGTGACCCCGACGTGATCTTGTCTAGGATTACGTCGCCTTGACTCCCAACTCATACACCTCGGCGAAGGCTTTTTTGTGAGTAATGGGCTCTCCACTTTCTCGAGTTTCATCAGTTCATTGGGATGAACTCCTATCTTTAGTCAAGAAGGCTAATTGTCTGCAAAAAGTTAACGGCATTTACCCCCTTTCTAGAAAGGAACTTTCTACTTTTCTTCAATATGTTTCCTCACACTGTCCTGCCTATCCTTTAGAAGGTTCTCTTTGCCTTTCTATCCTTTCTCCTTCAACACCTTCACCATCCGACACCTCTGATGATAAATCTCTTTCCCCTATTACTTCTGAACCCCCTCTTAAACCTAATCCTCCACCTTATGCCCCTCCACCTTCTACGCCTTCCGTTTCTCCTCCCTTATCTTCTGAACCTTTAGATAATCCCCCTCCTCTTCTCAATTCCTTTCAACACGCTCTCATGGACTATGTTTTAATTGGGACTTTAAATGACAAAACCTAACAAGATCTATTGTTTAGGAAAACTGTACTGTAAGATTGTTTTAATATGTGCCTGCAATTTATTGTGTCCCTCTTGTAATAAGATCTTCCCCACCACCTTTTCTTTAAGGAAAAAAGAACTCTCTGCTACTTTAACACCAGAGCAATCTTAAAACTCTTCACACTCCTTTATATTACTAGGTGGGCAATTAAGCTAACAAAGAAGGGAAAAGCTAACAGACTTTTTGAGTTAGGAAGGATGCAGATTGAGTTAGGATATATGATTTAAGATTTACCATATGTTAGGTTATATGATTTAAGGTTTAACTTGAAGTTTAGAATAATTTAGACTAGTTTGAGTAATTAGTATGCAAAGAATAAAGGCTTTTTATGGCCTTGTATGAATGTTTTAAATTGTGTTTTGACTGGGATTAGTTAGAAAGGATTGCATTGTGTTTGTTAGAATAAATGTGAAATTTTTAATTATATGATAGTGGTCAGAGTTTGCCAAAATGGTGGCTCTGGTCGTTGCGTTGCGAAAAATTCACTGGCCATTTTAGAGATCAGTGCCCTCCCCCAGGTGGGGGTGATCTTTCGAGTCTTTCCACCCCACATTGCAACAAACTTTAAAATGAGCAGAAAAACTGCAGGAGGATATTTCTCCCTCTTTTTCATTCACACACACATTCTTTTGCCCACTTTCCCCCCCTCTTGCCTGCCTCTCTCTGAGTGCGGAGGGAGGCAGGGGGAAAGAGGGAGGGGGGTGAAATCACACAGGCCAAACACACACACACACACACACTCACTCACACATCTTAAAGGGGACTGCAAGAAAGAAAATAGTACGTGAAAGAGAGAGAGAAGGTAGAAAAGAGAGAAAGACAAAGAAAGTAAGGGAAAGAAAAGAAAGTAATAAAAAGAAAGTTAGACAGAGAAAGAGAGGGAAAGAGAAGACAGAGAAAGTAAGAGAAAGTAAAAGAAAGTAATACAGAGAGACAGAGAGGGAAAGAGAAGACAGAGAAAGTAAGAGAAAGTAAAAGAAAGTAATAAAGAGAAAGTTAGACAGAGAGAAAGAGAGGGAAAGAGAATAAGAGATAGAAGCAGAAAGCAGAAAGAAATGGATTTTTAAGTGAGAAAGCAGAAAGAAAGGGATTTTAAGCAGAAAAGAGAGGGATTTTTAAGTGAGTTTCACAACACACCCACATTTATCTACAAATAATCACATTTTACATTTCACTTTTCACTCTTCCTTCATGAAATTCAATTAGTATAACCATTTAAAGGAACTGTAAAATAATTATTTTTCAGTTTTGCCAACAATCTTGGATTTTCTTTTGAACATTTTTTGAGTTTTATTTTTATCCATACGCAGGAATGATTTTTTGCTATTTTGCCTGCATTTTGAAAAATTTTACCACTTAATGTTACCTAGCTTCCATAACAATGAAGCTGGTTTTTCCCACATTTTGTTTTTTTGATGTCAGGTTTGTTTGTTTCTGACATCTGCCTTTGGAAAATTTCCTTCCATCTAAATTGTTTTTTGAATTTTTGGGTGTTGATTCCAAGTTTTTTGAATTTTGTACCGTTATTTTTTGCTTTGCCTGTCATAATTTTTCCACATTTAAATTTTACTTCTAGAGGAGTATTGGCTTTACTTAATTCTCCGCTTATATAAAACAAAGGGGGAACTGCTTGCCATTATGATTTTGCTCCCAGAAGCCTATTCACCTCACACCCCACAGTGGATTTTTACAACCAAAGGGTCTTCGCTAAAAGGTGAATCAATTGATTTCTCAAAAATATGACATGATATAAAAGATTGTTTTTTCTCCATTCCTTTGTATCCAAAGGGTCTTGTCCTGCTTGTAGCAAGCAAACGCATTCTATTCCCATGGGAGTCAATCCCAGAGGAACAGAATGTAATCAAATTTGGCAAATGGATGTTACCCAATATGCTTCCTTTTCCCCATGGAAGTACATTCATGTATCCATTGATACCTACTCTGGGTTCATCATCGCCACCCCTCAAAGGGGTGAGGCTATAAAACATGTCATCAATCATTGTATTCGCTCTTTTGCTTTGTTGGGACGCTCAAATGATTAAAAACGGACAATGGGCCCGACTAGCATTTTGGCCTTTTGTCAGAATTGGGGAATAATCAGATATTCAGATACCAGGGGAAAAGGACCCCCCAGCCTCCCAGCGGTGCAAAACACATTAAACCTTTGTCTTTATGTCTTAAACTTTCTTAACCTCACCGGAAACCCCCCCACGTCCACCGCTTGTTGTCACTTTTCTTCTTCCCCCTCTGCTGAACATCAACGACCGCTTGTCTATTACTGGCGCCCACCTGACCTGACCTGGCGAGGACCAGCAGAGTTCATCACGTGAGAAAGTGGTTACGCCACCATATTTGCAGACAACACCACTGTCTGGGTCCTGGTCGTCACGTGCGTCCCTGTCACCTGAAACCATCCCAAGCTGTTCCTGCTCTAACCCTCGCTTCAACTCCTTGAATCCAGACTCCTTGTTCCAGTCTCTCCAGAAAGGAGCCATAGCTGTCATCAGATGCAAGGATCCGGAACAAATTTATTGTCCTTTTGCCTTTCTACACAGAGGTAAACATGTCAGCCCACACACAGGACATTACATGATATACTCACATCACCCCTGCACAATGACATTGACATTTACAGCTTCTGAAGCCACCATCGGACTGTACACCTGCCAAAGCTTTGATGGAAAACACCTTGTGACCAAAGCAAAAGAGGTGGTTTTGCTAAACTTGGCTGCACATCCACCAGCACCTGACCATTTGACATGAGGGAAAAAGGACATCTTTCCCAACAGCTGCCGATCCCGATCCCATCGTTCGGTGCTTAACCAGATCCAGCCCGAACAAAGATGGACACATCAACCATTTCTTCAGACATGGCAGATAAATGAAATTCAGCATTTAACAAGACGCAATTATACACATGGCTCCCTAATATAACATGGTTAAAGAACTTTGTAAATACAATAATTGGTATTGTTGCTATGCTTATTATGCTATGTTGCTGTATTCAATGTTTGCTTTTATTAATAATGAGTTTCAAAGGTTTTACTCCAAAGGTGCCATGAGGTGGAGTCAGATGACCCAACCCAGAAGGAGAGCTCTATTTCTCACCTACAACAATTTCTGACATCCCTATGTTTAATTTTCTCCTTGGCTTACTACACTGTTATCTGCTATGTTAGGACCTGTTATTATGATATTATTGTTATGTACCCTTGGCCCATGTGTTGGAACAAAATTGTTGCGCATTTTGCAATCACGCTTAAACTCCTTGGGAGATGACCTGACGGAAACGAAGGAACAGGTAATGCTATTAAACTCACATATCAGACCTAATGAAAAAATGCCATTGCTGCACTTCTCGGACTTAGACATAAATTCGGCCTCGGATAACGAAGGTATGTACCCAGCGGATAGAGGGCATCCGAAGGGAGGCCCTACATCCAATGGAAGCATGGCCTCAGTTATCAGCTCTGAATAACCACAAGGTTTAGGAGCGTTCCAAAAAACAAAAACAGAGGAGATGTTGCAACATGGCACTCACAAGTTCCTGTTTACGGAACAAACGATAAGAAGTCTCCACTTCTCCGGATGCTAAGTTTGTTTACGGAACAAAGATAAGATAAGTCTCCATTTCTCCGAATGCTAACACCCAAAGAGATGTGTGACTCACCCAAAGGATGTAACCATATAAGGTATTAGGATGTAACCATATAAGGTATCAGGATGTAACCATATAAGGTATTAGGATGTAACTATGTATATGATTGGACCACGTAGTGCTTCTTTGTCTGAGCCTAATAAAAGAGGTTGCAGGGCAGTGCTCGAGGCTTCTAAGGTTCCACGCTGACCACAGAGCTTGCTCTGCCTTGGATCTCATGCTTAATCCAATCTGTGTCGTTGCCTTCTTCCTTGGAGCCCGTTTAGCCTATGGCTGAGCGCACCCCGGTCCAGGGGCCCCGCAGACCAGCACACTCACCACAATAAGAGTCCCCCCTGGATCTTCCCCCAGGACAGAGGAATATTTTTTAAGAAAGGCTTCCGCCTCAGCAACTGTTTTAATCCTCACTCTTCCTCCTTCCCAGAACACCAGCATCCCTTCAGGTGTCATCCACTTGAACCAAATCCCGTGATCAAACAAGGTTTTAGACAAGAAGGAAAAATTCCTTCTTGCATCTCTAATTTTTCTAGGGATCTGCTTCAAGATAGTGACCGTTTTTTGTTGGTGAGTTAGAGGTTTCTCTCTCTGCGCTTTCAGGATTTCCTCTCTGGTTGACCTTCTAACAAATTTCACATGTATCTCTCTAGGCACTTCATTTATCCTGGCATATGCAGAATTAATTCTATAGGCTAGGTCAATGTCCCCCCTGATCTCATCCTTAGGTTTATGTAAATAGTCTGCTAAAATTGTACTCATAAGATCAGGCAGGCATTCACCAGATTCCTCAAGAACATTCTGAAATCTCAAAAAATATGTCATTCTTTCCATATCTATCCTAGACACATGCCCATTTATTTCCCCCACCTCATTAGAAACATTTTTAATCTCTCCCTTAGCCCCCTCCAACCCCCCTTCCAGTTCTTCATTCTTCTGTGTGTTCTCCAACACTTGCTTCCGGGTATCCAGTAGCTCCTTCTTGAAGGTAATATTTTCAGCCCTCTGGGCCTTTATTTCTGATATCAAAGTTTGCATAGAGGTTTCAAGAGAAGCCATCCTTTGTTCCAAATTTACAAGTGCTGCTTCTTGTGCCATGGTTAAAAGTTAGAGTCACTGCCACCAAGATGGCGTTTTCCGGGTGGGGCTGGTGGGGCAAATCAGGAGCTCAGTTCAGTTCAGGGCTGTGAAGTTGCAAACAATTCAGAAACCAAAAGAGACACAGTTTCCCAGGTCAGCAAATAGTAATAACGAAGGTATTCCAGAGAAGAAATCACAAATCCATCAAAAGAATTTTTTTTTCAAAAATCCAGAGAGAGTCCTGCTTTCAAAGAGACGCTGGAAATTTTCCTTAGTTGAAATAGTCAGGCAGGGACAAAGAAAAGCCACTTCCACCGCCCATCTCAGAGCCAGAGGGAGAGAGTAGCAAAATAAGAATTTTTTAACCAGCCAGACCTAGAAACAATGTTGCAAAAAGTCGCATTCCACTTTCCCTTGTTAAAGACCGTCCGGAGTGAAAGTTTCCACTTTCTCTTTGCAGAGAAGCCATTTTAACGTGCCGCTTAAATCCGAGGTTTTTTTTTTTAGAAATAAACACCCCCCTCCCAGTCCGTTCAGCCTGGCTGGCAGCAAGGAAAAAAAAAGGTGTTCTTTTAAACTCACTCTCCCTCGCAGCTGAAGCCTCGGTGATCCGCCCGGTCTCTCCGTTCAGCCCTCTCCATTAAAGCGAATGGCGCCGACAGCCGTTGGCGAAGGAAAAAACCCCCGCAGCATGTTCCTCTCCACCTAGGTCGCAGAGAGGAGCGCTCTCCCCACCGCCGTGACGAGGGACGCTCCCTCTGAGCCGACCCTACGGGAAACCTCCGGTAACCGGAGAGTTTCGCCCCCGTGGGGGGGCAGAAAAGGCAACAAAGCGGCGAGCGAGCCCTAGGCTCGCCCGTCGCCGCTGGAGCCGGATATTAAATTAGAAGAATGTTTGCCATTCTTCTAATTTAATGTTCCTTCCTATGTTCCTCCCTCAGGCAATCATGGCACCTTTAATTATTTCTTCGCCAATATGTCTCTGCAGTAACAGTTTGTAAACCTTAGAGATAAATTTCGTTGGAGTGTCCCACACAATCTTATTGATATCTTGATTTATTAAACTTTTTTTCTTGGATTTATATAACCGCACCCTCTCCCCAAAGTTATTTAGCATCAGTTAGTCAAAAGTTTGTCTTGGTATATAGTATATATTTTACCTTCATGTGCACATGAAACACTTAAAAAACAGCGTCGCCGCTGGAGCCGGATACCGGAAGTCACGCCTCTTCTAATAAGGGGGGAGATAGCACCCAAGTATGGGTTAAACCTATCCACACTCTGATTGGACTGAGTCATAATATTAAATAATTAATTACCTAGGCATGGCATATAACCCCCTATGGAGTAGCCACACCCAGTTTTCGACGAAGAAAAGAATACAGACTCACCGGTACGAACCAACTCCTTTAGCAAGAAAAATCCAATAGTAACACTACCAAGAACAACAAGAGTCAGACACCAAACACAGGCAGGGCTGAATGAGAAAGGGATGGGCTGGATGCTATCTCCCCCCTTATTAGAAGAGGCATATCAGGTAAGTACCAACGCTCTTTCTCAATAAGGGTGGAGATAGCATCCATGTATGGGACATACCAAAGCCCTGAAAAGGACCCACGGGAGGGTCGAGATCAGACCTGCCCCAATGAATGAGGACGGACAGACTGCAGAACCCAGGGGCCAAAGTCGGCCTCAGCCGAGGCAAACGTGTCCCATGTATAATGCCGCATGAAAGGGGATGGAGAAGACCACGCTACAGCCCTGTAAATTTCTCCCAGAGAAGCTTGCATCGCCCAGGCTAAAGTCACTGTTGCACTGCGTGCAGAATGTGCTGACTCCTCAAGGAACTGCCTCGTCACAAGCCGCATAGGCCTTCTCAATGCATTGACGAACCCATCGTCCCACACAGGAGACAGACACCTTCTTACCCAGGGAACCTGGCAGGAAGGAGACAAAAAGAGACTCCGACCTGCAAATAACAGCCATACAATCAATGTACACATGCAAGGCATGCCTGACATCCAGCAAGTGCCACCGGTCCTCCGAGGTCTGCGCAGACTCTGCAGGAAAACTGGGGAGGACCACCTCCTGAGCCCGATGGAACCAAGACCCCATCTTCGGGACAAAGGAGGGATCCAGACGTAGGACAACCCTATCTGCATAAAACTTGCACAAATCCGAAAAATCTCATTCCACAGTGTCGAGAGGGCACCTGTCAAAGAATCCAATACCTTATGTAAAGGAGTACCAAAGCACCCTTGAGAAACCTCTTGACCCTAGGACGTTGAGTCAAAGTTTGTGACCTACCGCACAAAAGTACAGAAGAAACTACCGATACCTGTCTCTCAATGGTAATAGGAGCCAACCCTTTGCCCAGGCCCACTTGAAGAAAGTCCGGGACCTGTGGGATAGTGGCTTATACTGGGTCAAAGTGGTTCATCAAACACCACTTACAAAAAGCGCACCAGGTCGCACTGTATATGAGCTGCATGGAAGGTGGACGGGAAGCCTCAATAATCTGAATGACCCTGGAGGAAAAGTTGTCTCATCTCAGGACGCTCTGCTCAAGTGCTAGGCGTCAACTGGAGCCATTGAGGCTCCAGATGCTTCAGCGACCCCTGGCTGAAGGAAATAATCTCTTGGGGAATCCTCCAGAGCCTGTCCACTGATAGAGATCAAAGGCCGGCAAACCAGGGCTGCTGTGGCCAATGTGGGGTGATCATCCCCACCTCTGTCCCCTCCCGCAAGATCTTTTGAATGACTCTGGGAATCGGGCAAAGGTGGGAAGGCATAAAGGAGCCCCAGAGGCCATTGGCAGTGGAGAGCATCCACCCCCTCTGCATTCTGCGAAGGAAACTGGGAATAAAATCTTGGGAGCTGAGTATTGAGGGGAGTTGCAAACAGGTCGACTTCTGGGCAGCCAAAAAGGTCCACAATTGCCTGGAAGATAGCCAGCTGCAGCTGCAATCCTGAATTGTCCACCTCAATCTGACTGAGCTGGTCAGCCCTGACATTGTCCACCCCCGCTATATGTTCTGTGGTTATTGAGAGCAAATTCCTCTCGGCCCAAAGATCCAAGCTTCTGGCCCCCAGCGTAAGGGACTTTGACCTGGTCCCCCCCCCTGCCTGTTATATGAGCTTTGGTGGCCATGTTGTCTGTGAGGACCAGAATATGTCTGCCCTTGACTGAAAGGCGAAATGGTTTGAGAGCCAGGTGGACCGCCCTGAGTTCCAACAAGTTTATGTTGTGAGCTAGTTCTGCTTGGTTCCATCGTCCCTGTGCCATCTTCATATAAGGGAGACTAGTATAGATCTATTCCAAGCTATTTAGCTCTCATCAGCTAGTCATACCCCCACTGGGATTCTAACCGGGGCTGTATTACATGTTAGGCAGATGGTTTAGCCACTAAGCCACCAGGTTCTCAACTGAAGTTGGACACCCCCTCCGAGTAGGTTGGTGTCTGAAGTGACCGTGACTTGGTCTGGGATCCTGAAGAATTCCCCCTTGGGTATGGTAGATGATGTCCACCAAATCAAAGAGCAGGAGACTTCCGCTGGCAGAAGAACCTGGATCTGGAAGCAGCTCATGAGCCTTTGCTGAAATGGCAAAAGAAACCATTGAAGGTCTCTATTGTGAAGGTGCGCCCAGGGGACAATGCTAATGGCAGACACCATAGTGCCTAACAATTTGGATAAAGTAGCTAAGGATACTCTACGTTCCTTGAGAACCTGGGAAAACCAACTCTCTCAAACTAGTTTGAATCAGCCTAGTGGCAGGCCATAGATAGCTTTTGGCCAGATTGATCGAAACCACCTGGCCTCGCAGGGTCAACATGGTCATGTCTAAGTCCCTTGGGGAACCACTTACAGAAGAGGACTGTAGCAACAGGTCTCTAGGCCGCCTTGGATTTGCACATGTACCTGTCCCAGGAAGGCTGCCAATGCCACCATCACCTACCTGAATACTTGAGGCGCAGATGACAACCCGTTATTATTATTATTATTATTATTATTATTATTATTATTATTATTATTATTATTATCATCATCATCATCATCATCATCATCATCATCATCATCATCATCATCATCATCCTTTGGCTTCAGAGGGTCCTCTGGTTCCCTGGGCATGTTTGCAGATGTATGTAGGGCCGTGACAGGTGCATCAACAGTGGGTTGCAACAGCACCTGAACCATGTCCTTGTCCACATTAATGAACATTTTGCCAGTGGAAGTGGGCATAGAGCCAGATGCTGGAGATGCCCACTGGTGCTTGACCAGGTCAAGAAGGACTTGGGGGTGGGAACGTGTCAGCCTCAATAGCCTGTTCCTCATATATAGTCTCGGCAAAAAAGCCCAGCAGTAGCACCAGTTCCGATGGCTTTTTGCCAAAATTGGCCGATGCCTTAGCTTTAAAGAGCAGACACTTAAACAATGCTGAAACAAACTGAGAAGGAAGGCTTAGAAGGGCATATGCCCTCATCCCCTGAAAGCTTCTCCCCCCGATTTCACCCTCTTCAGATTCAGACTCACTATTGTCCTGGGAAGAAAGAGGGGAGACTGGAGGAATATCCCCACAGGAGCTGCAGATGGAGGAGCAACCTGTGGCTGAATCTGAGGCTGTTGGAAAGCAGCAACCCTGCACTGCTGGAAAGCCCTGAACATTAGGTCCTGAAATTGCTCCCCCCCCCCCAAGTGGGGTAATTGAGCAGCACCAACCCCTGCGGACGTAGAGGGAAGAGGTTGAGGTGAAGCCCCCATGGGGCAGTGCATGGGGGCGACTGCCAACCTTGGCTAGAACCCCAGAGGCCTGAGGAGTCAATGGGGATCCTCACATGGAGGGAGGGATTCTCCTCTGCAGCTCTCCCAGGCGAAGAGAGTGCAGACTGCCTCACCTTAGTGCTCAGGACAAGAGAAGACTTCTGGCTGCTGGTACTTTTATGAATGCTTTCTAGTGCCTCATCCTCTGCTTCTCATACTTAAAGGCAGGCTTAGGGGATTTTGAACCCCAATTTGGCCCCTTTTGAGGCTTGTGGTTCCACATGCTCTTTCTTCCCCTTTGCCTTGTGGCGATGGGGGCAATTACCACTGCAGGAGCCTCAGTTCCTTCCGTAGAGCCACTGGTCGTAGTCGTGAGGACCTGACTCCACTCATTGTCCTCTGCAGCTGAGGCGGCAGCCATTTTGGTTCTTGATTCAGGCAGGCTTCAAAATGGCCGTTCATGCCAAAGGCCCCTGACAGAGGTTTGAATATAAAGTGAAAGAGCGGCCTTGCTGCAAAGAGCTGCCGCACGCCTGTCCCCTTCTCCAAACCAGCCTTCAGAAGCTGACTTGGCTCCGTTCTTTTCCAAAAGGGGTAATAAAGAGGCACAATTTATTTAGGCCCAGTGAACAGCCCTCACAGTTGAGGCCTGTCAGTTGTGGGAAAGCCTGCACAGAATTAATTGATATTCTTTGCCCGAACAAGGCCTCACAGCCAAGGCTGTGGGTGCGGCCCGCCTCCTGAGTGCCAGAAATCTTCCCTCCCCCACACCTGGCTTGACAGCAGCAGCTTTGGAAGACAGAAGACGTGGCGCGGGCAATAGAAGGTCTCAGGAAGGAGGCTAGAGGGGTGGCTGACAAACCGAAGGCCTGGGCCCGTGGCTGCCAATGACAGGAAACTCTGAGTCCTGCTTGCTGCTGAGGTGTGGGGGGCCCTGTCTACTCACAATGCCACCAATCCTGACAGAAATAAGCACAGAACGCCGAACACCAAGAGTTGTAACACCGAACAGTCCCAGAGCTGGACTGAGTCGGAAACTGGGTGTGGCTACTCCGTAGGGGGTTATATACCATGCCTAGTTAATTAATTATTTAATATTATGACTCAGTCCAATCAGAGTGTGGATAGGTTTAACCCATACACGGATGCTATCTCCACCCTTATTGAGAACCTATTTATATCTTCCCCATTCTGTTGTTCTATCCAGGTGCCCAAATATTCCTTATATTACATTCTGTGTCTTTATAGTGATATGCTAAACAGTTTAGCTTACAGAGAAGAATGGCGTCTGTAAAAGCAGAAAATATGTCAAAATGAAACTGGAGGCTCAGTGCATCTTCTTCTGTCTGTCAGCCAAAGCAAGGTTAAGGTTAAAGCAGAGTTGGGCAATTGATTTTCCCAGAGAAAATTATGAGAAACTGGGACTGTTGCGGAGAGCTGAGCCAAAGGGGCTCTGAAGATGTATATGCACCCATGCATGAACATATAATCTTCCTTTTTACAATCCAGGGGTGGGTTGCTCCCAGTTCGACTGAATCGGTAGTGGGTTTTTTGGCCTGGGTCACAGAACCAGCAGTGAGCCAGGCTAGCCTCGTCCCCAAACTTGTTCCCTGGTCCTTGCTGCTGTTGCCGGCATGTTGTTTTGTAATGCGCCCGCATATGCAGTTCACTGTAAATTGTTCTGCGCATGTGCAAAGAGCAAGTTACATCGAACTGCGCACACACACACAGCCTGTGTCTGGTGCACGTGAAGCGAACCAGTAGTAAAACAGGGGCAAAAACCACCTCTGCTTTAATCTCTTAATTACAATCAGGAACTTATATACATTTTTAAAAAAGCAGTTGCCTTCAAAATAGAAGCAATGCAGTTATATGGCATGCATAGCACACACTTATTTCCAGTTGACTCATGAGGGCCAGAAAGGGACAGCCAAAGGGCTAGATGTGGGTTAGGATTACACATAGATATCTCTGCTACTCCAACTGAAATTTTGTACATCTAATAATCTAATTAAGACTGATCCATGAATGCATGTTTGACCCAATTAAGGTGGCTTGAGCTGACGTGCTAAGAATACAAATATTAAAACTAATCAAGCTTCATTTATGGATAAAATATAATTACCAACTTTAACTGGAGAAGTTAGAACTTTTTGTGTAAACTCAACCATCCAATCACAGCATTTCCAAGAAGGACTGGGAAAAGTATTCCCTTAAGATCTTGAAGAGCAAAAAGATTATTCCCAAATTTCATTGCAGGAGAGACCTTTGAAATAAATACCTTGACTGAGGACTTCTGGGAAAGAAATGGCAAACTGAAGACGTGGTCAACCCCATCCAGAACCAAAGATGTTAAAGAATGTGGTAAGTTATTTAAAAAATTTATATATCTATATAAACAAAAATGTAAAATAGTTTGTGCAAAGCCGCTAATCTCAAAACCTACTGGACTGATTTACACCAAATTTTGACACAATGTGTGTCATGTGCAAGGTACACAAACGTAAAATGTACCCATTGATCAGGTTTTTACCTCCCTGTAGCTCCTCCCACCTGGCATTTCCAACAGTTGTTTCCTCAGCAACACTGTATGGAGGCTTAAAAGAGCACAGAGGCACAGAGGACAGCAAACTCCCAGGTGGCCCATTGAGACAGAGAGAGAGGGGGGGGGGAGAAAGAAATACAGTAGGTAGATAGGGGGATAAATAGAGAGGGAGAAATACAGTAGGTAGATAGGTAGAGGGAGAAAGAAAAAAATACGGTAGGTAGGTAGGTAGGTATGTAGGTAGGTAGGTAGGTAGAGGGAGAAAGGAAGAAATACAGTAGGTAGGTAGAGGGATAGATAGAGGGAGAAATACGGTAGGTAGGTAGGTAGGTAGGTAGGTAGAGGGATAGATAGGGAGATATACAGTAGGTAGGTAGGTAGGTAGGTAGAGGAATAGAGGGGGGGAGAAATACAGTTGATAGGTAGGTAGATGGATAGATAGAGAGGGAGAAATACAGTAGGTAAGTAGAGGGAGAAAGAAAGAAATACAGTAGGTAGGTAGGTAGGTAGGTAGGTAGGTAGGTAGGTAGGTAGGTGGATAGATAGACAGGGAGAAATACAGTAGGTAGGTAGGTAGAGGGACAGATATAGAGGGAGAAATACAGTAGGTAGGTAGGTAGGTAGGTAGGTAGGTAGGTAGGTAGGTAGAGGGAGAGAGGAAGAAATTCAGTAGGTAGATATGTTGGGGGTTATATGGTGGTTGTGTGTATGTATGCAGGTGTAGATCTACACACAGATTGGTTGGCCATTTAACCAGCCTGGGCCACAGCAATGCGTGGCCGGGTACAGCTAGTACTTATATATTGTAATTAAGGTATTGTAATGGAGAAAT
Organism: Rhabdophis nuchalis; assembly: GCA_039707465.1. Classification (NCBI taxonomy): domain Eukaryota; kingdom Metazoa; phylum Chordata; class Lepidosauria; order Squamata; family Natricidae; genus Rhabdophis; species Rhabdophis nuchalis. The sequence goes on along the minus strand of CM077647.1, from coordinate 151,983,575 downwards.
TTTCTGACAGTGAGAACAATCAACCAATGGAACAACTTGCCTTCGGAAGTTGTAGGAGCTTCATCACTTGAAGCTTTCAAGATAAGATTGGATTGCCATTTGTCAGAAATGATGTCGGGTCTCCTGCTTGGGTGGGAGGTTGGACTAGATGATCTACACGGTTCCTTCCAACTCTGTTAATCTGTTTATCTGAAGGGTGAAGTCATTTCTTTATATATTTCTCTTTTTTGTTGCAATTTGTTTTTTTTTCTTTTCTATTTTTTCTTTTCTGCATTTTCTATCATTTATTTTTTACTTTATATTTTACTTTGTATTAGTTTTTATAGTGTGTCTCTGTGTGTGTGTGTTTGTGTGTGTGTATATGTACGATTAAAAACTAGCATATATAAAAACAGGGAGCAGCCACTCACCCTGATATTGGTTCTTTGTTGGTAGTGAAACATTTGCAAGCACTGGCTCAGAGGTTTAATGATGCTGGAACTGCTGGCCAGAAATGGTTTGCCCTGCAGCAGTTTGAGCCCGGCTCCATGAGATGGAGTGAGCTCCTGCCGCTCGATCCCTGACTCCTCTCCACCCAGCAGTTCAAAAGCATGCAATATTGTGAGTGGATAAACGGATACTACTTTGGTAGTGGTGGGGAGAAACTTAGCTGCCTTAGCAGAACGGAAACCACTGCTGGATATGGCCGGATGAGAGGCTTCACAACATGATATGAGACCAACGGAGGAGCCCAGAAGAGCCAGCAACTTGAGTACTGCTAGTTAATTGGTGTAAAATCAGTTTGCCCAACCCCCACAGTGCACTAAGGATAGGTATGCAAGTGTCAAACAGAATGAGCTAGCAATTTAGGCTGTCAGGACTGCATTGTGTCTAGTATGTGCAGATTTATCTGACATTGTGTGCTACATGTTAATAAATAAATCTGCAAAGAATCCAAGCCCAGGGAAGCACCAGGGATTCTATTTATGTCTCTTTCTCCATGTTGTGGCCTACTGACAGCAGAGTCGGACAATGAGGAGGTTGGGGAGGAACAGGGGCCAATCCTGAGGGCTGGGGAAGTACCAAATGACCAGACTTAAAAGTAGCAAGAACCTACAATTTCCTCCTCTTTTAGATTTATGCAAAATCACTAGTAAGACTGATATACCAGGGATGGGGTGAGGAATTTGCTGGATAGGAAAATAAACACAGAGAAATAACTAAATGAAGAGCTTTCCTAAACTTGAACAAGGCTACACATTCATCGTTAACTTGAAAATAATTTTGGGTTTCCACTGAACATTCCATAATAAACTCATCAACTCCATCCATCTAAACGTAATTTCTTAATCCTTTTAGAACATAGAATAATAGAATTGGAAGGTACCTTAGAGGCAGGGGTGAAACATTACCAGTTCGGACCAGTTCGCCTGAACTGGTAGCATTTTTTTACTACTGGTTTGGTCGAACCGATAGTTCTGATGATCAGTTGTGTGACAATCAGCTATGCCACACGATTTATATTCACTAGAAAGCAGAAATCCTGCTTTCTAGCAAATCTAAATTCTGTGGCACAGCTGTTTCCCTCCTTCACTGTTCTACTTACCTTTGCAGACTCAAAAAAGGCTTCTTGATCCTCCATTTTCAGCGAGACTTCAGAGCATTTCACCCCTGCTCTGAGGTTTTCCAGTACAACCTCCTGCTCAAGCAGGATACCATATACCATTTCGGATAAATAGTTGTCCAGTTTCTTTTTGGAAGCCTCCAATGATGGAGCACCCACATCTTCAGAAGGCAAGCTATTCCATTGGTTGATTCTCCTCAACGCACTCATTCTTTCTAAGGTTTGTTTAGTCATATGTTCATTATCTTTATATGACCAAACCACATATGTCTGTCATAATGATCTCTCGTTTATGCAATCCACATTTTTTCAGCATTCACTCACTCACTCATTCAAATTGTATGGCTACCCATTGATTCTGGGCCGCTCATAACAATTAAAATCAGCAATCCAACAAGTTAAAAACCAATATTTGATTATGTGCCATCAAATCATTTTCAGTTCCTAGTGACCACATATTTCCTACCACATATATCTATCTACCATTTTATGCACCTCGGAAGGATGGAAGGCTGAGTGAACTTTGAGCCTGTTGAGATTTGATCTGCCAAATTGCAGGTAGCCAGCACTCAGCAGAGGTAGCCTGCAGTATTGCACTCTAACCACTGCATCATTGCGGTGCACACATATGTATGTGAGGGGTGGGTTGCTACCGGTTTGCACCAGTTCAGCGAAACAGTAGTGAAAATTGTGACTGGGTTGCTGAACCAGTAGGGACGGCAGGCTCTCCATGCCCCTGAACCGATTCCCCAGTTGCCGTGGCATCTTTTTTGGCATTTTTTAATCTTATTACCCGCAACTGGACATGTGCAAAGCAAATCGTGCAGGCACCGAACTGGCAGTAACGCCGGCAGCAACCCACCCCTGATGTATGCATGCATGCATGTATGTATTTATCTGGAGCAAGTTTGTGCAGTGGTTAAAGGATCAGATTAGAAACCGAGGGACTGCACATTCCAGTCTCTCCTTACTAGGCATGGAAATTACAGGGGACATTGGGCCAGGAGACTGTGAGCCCTAGTCCCTCCTTAAGCAAACCAAGAGAGGATCTTGAGCCAATCAGTCAGTCTCAGCCCCAAGAAGAAGGTAATGGCAAATCCTTTGTAAAAATCTTCCCAGGAAATCTGCAGAAATTAGTCCAATCAATCATCAGGAGTCACAAATTAACTCAAGGGCCTTAATTCTTCAATAGCATGAGCTATTGCCATACAACACAGGGAAGATCACAATATGATTACATATGTAATACATTTGTGTATTCTTTGATGTTCAAGAGAATAATAGCAACTTAACTGAATAATAGCAACTTAACTGAATAATAGCAACTTAACTGAATCGCAGATGCATGAAGAGATGAAGGAAAAAGAAAATTCAAGCGTTGATATTTGTATTCTAAGTACAGAAAATACAAAAACTCTGAACCCTCTTATGTGAAGTAACTATGAAGAATACAAATCCATATCTTACCTGTTATATTGATATATATTTCATTACTGATCTTTGAGTAACCAATGTACTGCTGGTTGTAGCATTGACAGTCACAAAAGTAGATCCCTCCATCTCGTTCTTGGACATTGTAAATAAATAAATCAGTAAATTTGTTCTCTGCATGTTGGACTGCTGGTGCATCTAAAGCCCCTTTTTTGAAGAAGGTAAATTGTATAACTTCTTGACATTCCGGTTTGCACTGGATGGTAACTCTTTGTCCTAGAACAACCAGGCCACTTGGGATCACTGAAATATAGGGGGCGGGATAATATTGTTCTGAGTAAGAAAAAAGAAGAAGATATTTTAATACTCCAATATTTGCAACAGCCAGAATCTTTAAAGGGGCAAGATATCTGCATTTCAGGAGGAAACAAACAGCTACGGTTAGATATAAACCAGAGGTGGGTTGCTCCTGGTTCGGTCTGGTTCAGCCATACTGATAGTGGCGATTCGGCCTGGGTTGCATAACCGGCAGCAACCCAGGCTGGCCATGCCCCCCAAAAGGTTCCCCAGTCTCTTCTGCTATTGCTTGCATGTTTCTGCGCATGCACAGAGCAATTAATAGTCAACTGAGCATGCATGAGCAACATGTGGCAGGCCCACAAGTGAGTGACGTGCAGGCAAAGCAAACTGGTGCAGGAACCCACCCCTTGTCCAAACTCACCTGGGAAGGGAGGCAAAGACTCAAGATAGGAACTCAGCTGATCTAAATCTATCTCCTTTTTACCTGTGTGGCTCCTGAGATGAATGTAGAAATATTGCCACAGCCACCAAGTTGCCGTAATGATCCCATCCTGGAGACTTTGATTAGGCAAGTGTTAAATTAGCAACTTCTCAATTTTTTTAAGCCCTTTTTGCGCTCAGTGACAGAATGGATGGTGATCAAGAAAAGAAACTTGATTGCGATCAGTGACCACTTGCCTAGTGATTCCCTCCTTTTTCAGCAGAAAAAGAGGCAAAAAGAGGATCATGTCTATTTCTCTCAATTTCTCAAACTCAATTTCCTCCAAGCTCCATTCTCACTGGCAGAAGCACCACAGGCTGGTCTTTAGCTGTTTCCAGGGTGGCTCCATGGGCCAGATCTAAGCACCCCATGGATCCGGCCCTGAGGCTTTGAGTTTAACCCCCCTGCTCTATATAGTTCTTGGTGTCTTGATGCTTGTCTCACATTAAATAATGCCGCCCTGTGTAACTAACTATGGCAAAATCATTCCTCACAATGGCCATTAGCTCTTTGTCTTCAGGATATTGACTTCAGCTCATCCCCAGTTGGTGAGAGCCACAAGTCACGTATTGCAATAGTAAAGTGATGGTTTCCCCCTGATTCTGATCCCAGCTATTGGCAGAAGAAGTAAAGTCAGTTTGGCTTTGCTTATTTTTATTTTATTTTTTAACAAATTTATGTAGCCACCCAACTTACACATGAGTGACTTAGATGGCTTACAAACATTAATTTTCGCCTTCAAATGATAGGGAACAAGAGCAGTAGAGTAGATTAGACATCCGCAGCAGGATAGCAAATTAATGCCAGTAGAATTTCCTGCTAGCTTCAAGAGAGGTGGAGACATCTAAACTGTAACACATTTCCTTAAACTTGTAGGGATGAACAAACCCATGCAAATATATGTTTTTCTTCCCTCACTTTGTGGATATGAGGGCAGAGGATGGACAGATATAGCAGCAGCCACCTTTAAGAAAGCTTCTTAGTTTATCTGTGAATACTATAGGCTAAGCTGGGTGTCAGAAAGCAGTGGCGTTTGCATTGATAATGTTACCTAGTTTGGTAATGAAGCATCTGCAAGAAAATAGCCAAGCTCAGGGAGCACCAAGGGCCTCACAGTTTAACCTTGAGCTACAAATATTCTCATCTGTTGATAATTCTGTTTTCCTTTAATAGTATGAAAAACATGCCTTTCAAACATTGTCCTGTCTTGAGCCTGAAATTTAGAAGGCGTTATTTCCACTCCCCATGGAGATATTGGGGTGGTTGGAAAAATGAGGAGGAATAAACACTTGAGCTGCTGAGCTTGGCTGAACAAGAAGCTCCAGTCTGGAATGATCTTTTGAAACGTTGGCAGGAAACAGCCTTGGGGAGAAAATGGCAATTTCCATTCCTCCTGCATTTTTGGGGAATGTAGACTTTGGTTTCCATTTATAGGTGTAGGAAATACAGATGGTCCTTGACTTCTGATTACAATTGAACCCAAATTTCTCTTGCTAAGTGAGACATTTGATAGATGAGTTTTGCCCCAGTTTAAGACCTTTCTTTCCACAGTTGTTAAATAAACCACTGCAGTTGTTAAGTTAGCACCATGGTTGTTAATTGAACCTGGTTCCACATTGACTTTGCTTGTCAGAAGATCACAAAAGGGAATCACATGGCCTGAGGAACACTGCGATCAATATATATATATATATATATAAGCTGTCAAACCTCTGAATTTTGGCCATGAGGATACTGCAGTGGTCTTAAGTGTGAAAAGTGGTCATGTCACTTTTTTCAATTCTGTTGTAACGTCATATGGTCCCTAAACAAACTGTTGTAAATTGAGGTCTACTTGTAGCTAGGTTAGTCTCATGGATGAAAGCAGCATGGAAAAGGACTTACTTCGCACAAAGATAAAAACTGGATTGCTGTAGGATGACCAATATAGAGATGAATGATATTTACAATAGTATGTCCCCTGTTGTGATTCATGGACATTGGAAAGATGAAATACAACCTCATTGTCCTCTGTTTCATGAGAATCTATTTCTTTGAGTTGGTCAGAATAACTTTTGACTAAAGAGAAAGTGCATTTCCCTTTTACGTTCCATTCCATCTTGCAACGGATGCTTATATTCTCTCCCACAGCAACCACATTACTGAGATTCACCAAGATGGATAGTTTGGTATAAGATTGTCCTGGACAAGAGGAGAAGACAAAAGAGGTTGTAATATGGATAACCTGAAAGCAGTTGTTTGTGTAAGAGAATTGGTAGGTTGTACTTTTAGCCAACAAACAATATTTAGTGTGGTATGTGAGGTATATGAAATTGTGCAAAACCTGAATTAGCAGTAACATTTTCCTTGCTCAGTGGCTCACAGTCACATGAATGGAGAGAGAGGGAGGGAGGGAGGGAGTGGGGAGGGAAAGAGAGAGAGACAGACAGACAGAGACAGGGAGAGAGCGAGAGAGAGGGAGGGGGAGAGAGAGAGATGATTTAAACTTTTTTACTTGATAAGATAAGAGACCCCTGATTTAAACAAGAATGGCTGTACTATAATGCAAGATTCTATTATTGTCTGAAAAGAAAAATAATTTGGGCCCCTCTGGTTCCAGGAGTTGATCCCAATGGACCCACCTCACTCTTTGGAAAGGATTCCATCTTCCATCTTGGTTTGGGGAACAAGGACAGAGTTTGAACATGCCTTTCTCTCCTCTAACACCTTGTTTTGACTAAAACCATTTGCCTCCTGAGAAAAATTGCAGTCAACCAAATCTTAGGACAAGCAACTCAGAAGTTGTAACAAATCTTAGGACAAGTTCTTGAGTAATGAATTTTGGAAACTCCATCCATATAATTTCTCTAGAATAACAGGGACACTCTGAGTTCTCCCTTTGAGGAACTTGGCTCTGATCATCAATCTCCATTCATGCAGTTTCATTAGATGTCTCCTTGAAGAAAGCAAAAGCCAGGAAATGTGAACCCGCCAATTGATATGAATATGCATTAATCAAGAGAGAGACTTCACCACTTTTGATACTGTTCACCCTGAGCAGATCCTTCTCCCTTCCTATCATCAAAACCCCAAAACATGAGAGTCCTCTGTTGGACCTCATCAAAAAACAGTTTATTCACTTTTTCCTAGTTGTTATACAATCAAAGACCAAGAGAGAGTATTTTTCTGGAGGGGTTGTATATAACACGAGAGATGAGAAACACTGGGCTTCCTATAAATTGTAAAATATATCTAGCTCTCCTGCTGGGATAAGAAGAATGGATTTGCTAAAGATTGATAAGCAGGAGATTGCCGCAATACACACGAGTTACATGAAAGGACATCAACTTCCAAAAGAGATACACGCAATGTATTTGAAAAAGTTGATGGGAGGGGAAATACTCAAGAAGGCAAGAGACGAACCATGACATTACAAGGGAAAAGAATTGGTGGCCTTGAAGCAGGTTCCTAGGAGAGTGAGAGACCTACAGAAACAATATCAAATATTGTCTGCAATATGCTGATTAAAGGTAATGTAAACTACAGACGGCTGATACCTGAGGGAATATAAGTCAATTGGAATGACAAAAGATACAGACTGGATTCGCTAGACAAAGCAATGGAATTTTATGATCACCATTTTAGCATAAATGACGGGCAGGAAGTGGGGAGAGAAATAGAATATAAAAGTCAAGAAGAATTAACAACAGAAGAAAAACTCTACAAGGGGACCATAAAAGACTTGAATCAGAGCTACAAAAAGAACCGCTAAAGGTAAATGTGAAAAATCAAATGGAAATAATTAAACATAAATTAAGTATAATGGAGAAAGAAGAATCGGCACAACGAATTAAAAGAGCAAAACAAAAATTCTTTGGAAATGCGAATGAACCAGGAAGATGGCTAGCATATAAGTTGAAAAAGGAGAAAGAGAAGAATCTGGTAACTAAACTACAAGATGAGAAGGGAACATTACAGTATCAAAATGAAAGTAAAAAGAAAAAAATACAGAAGTTCTACGGAAAGCTCTATGACCAAGAAAAAGTTTCAGAGGAAAAAAAATAATGCAACACTTGAAAAAAAGTCAAAGTGCCAAAAGTTCCTGAAATGGTGAAGACTAAATGAAAGAATAATGATGGTTGAGGCAATTAAAAGAGAAAAGAATAACAAAACACCAGGACCAGATGGATTATCAGTGATAAATGATGCATTAAGCTTGTACAATGTTAGAGGTATGTAATGAAGTATTGTTAGAAATTAAGATACCACATACATGTATGGAAGCAAACATTACCTTAATTCCAAAAGGGGACTTAGATAAAGAATTACAGGCCAATATCCTTATTAAATCCAGATGATAAATTATTTGCTTCAATAATAGCTGAAAGGCTCAAGAGGTTTTTGAATGAGTTTATACACTGGGATAAAAATGGCTTTCTATCAAAAAGGCAAATTAAAAAAAATGCTCATTTTTGCCCACTCAGTCTCTTGGAGCATTTTGCAGGCCTCTCAAACTCTCTGCATACCCTGTTTTTCACCAAAAATAGGCCTGCAGAGAGTTTGGGAGGTCTGCAGAGTGCAAAACCTTTTTTTTAAATTTACCTCTTCAAAATCTTGGTGCGCCTTATACTCCAGTGCGTCTTATACTCTGAAAAATATGGTATACCGCTCAAAGGGCAAAAATGATTGTGAATGGGGACATGACGGAGAATTTTTATATAAAAAAAGACACTAGACAAGGATGTCCATTGTCCCCACTATTACTTATATTGACATTGGAAGTGTTAATTAGAAACATTAGGCAGGATCCCGAAGTAAAAGGGATGGAAATTTTTAAAAAATAAGAAAAAAAATAAGTTACAAATATTTGCAGATGACCTGGTATTCATCTTAGAAGAACCATTAGAAACCGGCCCCAAACTAATAAGAAAAATAGAAGAATATGGAGAAGCCGCAGGACTGAAAATAAATGAATAAAAACCAAAATAATAGTTACAAACTTTACAGAGAAACAGAAAAATGAGCTGACAAAGAAAATAGATCTCCAGATAGTAACAAAAGTGAAATATTTAGGAATTTACTTAACAGCACGATGCACAACAATTAAAGAAGATAACTACATAAAGTTAATGCAACACATTAAATAGATCTGAAGAAATGGAAGACCTATCAATGGTAGGAAGAATAGCTACTATAAAAATGAATATGTTGCCAGAGCAACTCTTTTTATTTCAAACAATTCCGATAAAATTAGAGAAAAAATATTTTGAGGAACTGAATAAAATAATTTCAAAATATATCTGGCAAGGGAAAAGAGCAAGAATAAGATTGAAAATGCTACAGGGATCTAAAAGATATGGTAGGGCTTGGGTTACAGGACTGGGAGCTGTATTACCAGGCATCTGTACTGATGTGAGAGAAAGAATGGATAAACCTGAGGCATAGAACAGGGGTCTCCAACCTTTGCAACTTTAAGTCTGAAGGACTTCAGCTCCCAGACTTCTCCAGCCAGCTTTGCTCCAGCTTTGCTGGCTGGAGAATTCTGGGAGCTGAAGTCCTTCAGACTTAAAGTTGCAAAGGTTGGAGACCCCTGGCATAGAAGATTACTGTTGCTGGAGGGACATGATTTACAATTAGTTTGGCACGTCTTTTTGTGGTACGAAAAACAACAATACACTACATGGACTTTTTCAAAGACACTACGTGAGAAATGCCCTATTCTTAGTATGGGAAAAAGTTAACATAAAAAAATTACAGGAAAATACCAGTCTGGCTCTCCACAATAGAAGCATTGATACATCCAAATATTGTCAGTTTGGGAAAAAATTGTAACTAATAAAGACATTTTAAATGAGGAAGGAGAACTTAAAACCAGGCAGGAATTGCAAAACCAAGGGGTGGATCCAGTATGGTGGCCACACCTGCAAATACAATCTAGATATGAGACAGATGCCAACACATGGAGTAACCAAGACTTAAGAACAAATAACACTCGATCGGATACTATTCATTGGGACAGATGGAAAACTAATAAAGAAACGATATAGTTTCTTTATTAGTTTTTTTAATTAAGAATTAAAATGGAAGATGAATAAGTGAAAGAAAGAATGATAGTATGGGCAAAAACTTTGGCTATACTATAGAACCGTGATGGCAAACCTATGGCACGCGTGCCACGGGTAGCACATGGAGCCACTTGTTATGGCACCTGAGGCACTGCCTTCTTTTGAGGCCATTTTTTGCCCTCTGGAGGCATCCTTGAAGCTCCCGGAGCGTGAAAAACTGGCCTTATGGGCAAACCGAAACTTCAGGAATGGACTTCCGGTTTGCTCACAAGGCTGATTTTTGCCCTCTGGAGCCTTCAGAGAAGCTTCTAAGGCCTCCGGAGGATGTCTTGGCTGGGGGGGAGGCTGTTTTCGCCCTCCCCAGGCTCCTAGAAAGCTTCTGGAGACTGGGGAGGGCAAAAAATCCACACCAAAAGCAGTGGTGGTAGTGTCACTGGTTAGGCAAGCATGTGTGCGGTGTGTGTGTGTTTTGTGCGCATAGCATTATGAGTATGGCACGCCCACACACGACCTCCCCCTTGCACTCCCCCTGCTTTTGGCAGGGGAGCCAAATAAGGTTCATCATCACTGCTATAGAACTAGACAAATGGCAAAAACATTGGGATAGGAATTATAAAATGACAATGGATATTAATATATAAGGAACCTATACAAGATGTTCTATAGGTGGCGTTTGCCACCCGCAAGCCTAGCAAAGATGTCTAAAAATATGTCTGCCAAATGTTGGAAATGTAATCAAACTCCAGGTACTTATTATCATATGTGTAGACATGTGTGAAAGCAAAAAAAATTCTGGTTGAAAATACATATGTGGTGAGAAAAGATAATTAAACAACATATAGATCTAAAGCCAGAAATATTCTTGTTAGGTATACTACCAGAAAGCTACAATAAAAGGACTACATCTTTACTACAAGTGTTGACAGCAGTGAGAATTGTATTTGCACAATATTGGAAAAAAGATGAAAATAAAATTTGGAAAATATTAGACTGTGCAGAGATGGATAGACTGACATTAAAAATAAAAGCATATACAGCATATTACTCAACATGACATATGTTTCACCAGTGGTTAGATATAAGAGGTAGAAATTAAAAGAAATAAGATTATTAGTGTATATAAGTAAAAAATAAGTTAGTATGACTGTGAATATAAATAAATTAACATAATTATTTTTGTTATTATAATTGTGATTTTTACTGTTATTATTATTATTAGAACATTTGTTATTTTTCTGTTAAACTAAATGGACCCAGAAAACACAGTTTTCAAAATATCTATATATAATTAAAATGCAAAATATAAAAAAAGAAAAAGAAGAAAATGGATTTGCTTTGGGGAGACCATGATATGCAATTCTCATTTTACATCCATCTAATAGCTGTGTGTCTAATGAGACTCACCTTCAGCTGTCCATCTATGCTGAGTCAGCCACCATCCTGGAAAAAAACCATAAGTCCATTAATGTGAAAATATCTGACCAGCAGAAATTGACACTGGATCTTTGACCTTGGCCCCATGTCACCATCCCTAATGCTCCCATCTTCTGTTTACTGGCAATACCAACCCAGCAACAGATTGAAAATGAGCTTCATGCTGGGATTTTTGCAGGCAGCAGAACCTCTGGTTTCTAGGTCTTCGATCTTATCCTGTTCTGTCAATCAGAGGAATAGTTTGGTGCTGATACAGGAATACCATAAGAATACCACAAAGATCTTGTCCTGCACACCCCGAAAGCCGCTTAATTCAGACAAAAGCTTTCTTGTTCTGCCTGATGCTTCTCTAAACTTCCACAGTTGTGAAAGAGAAGAAGAAAGAAAATAGAGGAAGTGACAACAATCTATGGGTGTGTTGAAATGGAGGAGCTGAAGCATCGCTTGCAGGAGACACAGAGGTTGAAGGCTCTGTGACATTCTCTTTGAAGTGGGGGGGATAGGATAAGGAACCCCCCCCCCAAAGGTCCAGAAGAGTATTATCAAGTTTTTCTCACATTGCCTAGCAGCTGGAAGAAAACAGACCTAGAATCATAGAGTTGGAAGGGACCTTGAAGATCTTCTAGTCCAACACCTTGTCCAAGGTAGGACCATCCCATACAAGTGGATATCAAAACTTTTCTTGAAAACCTCCAGTGATGGAGCACCCACAACTCCAGGAGGCAAGCTGTCCCACTGATTTATTGTTCTCATTGTCAGGAAATTTGTCCTTAGTTCTAGGTTAGATTTCTCTTTGATCAGCTTCCACTCATTGCTTCTTGCTCTACCTTCAGGTGCTTTGGAGAATAAGTTGATCCCATCTTCTCTATGAAAATCCTTCAGGTGCTGGAAAACACGTATCATGTCCCCTCTGCCCTCTTTAGCCTTTTCTTCGATAGACACACCTAGTTCTCTTAGACATTCATCATATAACTTAGCTTCCAGACCCCTTATCATCTTCGTTGCTTTTCTCTGTACTCTTTTTAGGGCCTCAGCATTTCTTTTGTATCTTGGTGGCCAGAGCTAGACACAGTATTCCAACTGTGGTCTCACTAGTGCAGTAAAAATAGCGTGAGCAAGAGCACTTAGACTTATATACCGCTTCACAATGCTTTACAGTTCTCTCTAAGCGGTTTCCAGTGTCAGCATATTGCTCCCAACAATCTGGGTTCTCATTTTAGCAGCCTCGGAAGGATAGAAGGCTGAGTCAACCTTGAGCCAGTCAGGATTGAACTCTTGGCAGTGGGCATAGTCAGCCTGCAATACTACATTCTAACCACTGCCCCACCAAGAAGTGACTCACTTCATGGAGTCACTTTTTCAGTATGTGATCTTGATGGTATCCCTCTGTTGATGCAGCCCAGGATGGCATTGGATTTTTTGGCAGCTGCAGCATACGGCTGGCTCATATTTAAGAGGTTGTCTACTAGACTAGGGCCCCAAGATCCCTCTTACGGCTGTTGAGTCAGGTACCACTTATTCTATACCTCTGAGATTGGTTTGTGTGATGGAAGGAGGATTGGGGGAATTTTGTATTGTAAAGCCAACATCCAATCCACTTCTCTCTGTGTGTGTTTGCTTGTATCCAAGGGACTGTCTTCTCCCAGTTGTGTCCACTTGTCCAATTTGGTCAGATGGGTTGGACATGTTGCAGGTCCCATCAGCCCAGAAATGTTGACTGGTGGGAACTAGGAGACGTGCCTTCTCTGCCATATTCCCTGCCCACTAAAATATTTTCCCTTCCGCTATTTGGATGTCCCTGTCATCCAAGACTGTGAAGACTTGGCTGCTTGCCCAGGATTGGGGCCCAGAGTGTGTTAAGGTTTATGGATTGAATTAACATCCATATTAACGACTCTAGTTGGTGCCAGTTTTAAAAATTAATTAATTAAGTTTTTTATATTACCTATCACATTTGCACACACCTAGAGAGTTTACAAATAAAAGTAAAATGATATAAAAGCTATAGTTAAAAATAAGTGTGCTACACAAAAGTGCATTTTGTATTGTTCTGTTTTTATGTTTTATGATGTCCCTTGTTGAGATAGGTGGCTGTAGAAATCAAATGAATGCATGAAGAAATAAATACTAAAATGAGGTGATCTGCACATAGGAAAGAAGCACTAAGAAGGTACGTGAACAAAATTTTCAGAAGAACAGCTATCGTGACAACTAGGTCCACGTTACACAGAATTAATATAAGGTGGACCTGACATAGTCTATGACCACAATATTATATTGGGAAGGAGGACAGCAGGTTGGGACAGAATGATGTACTCATTCTGCTTCTGGTTGAACAACCAGTTCGCTCAGTGTGTGTTTTGTGTGTAAGTGTGTTTTGCGTGCACACGCAGTGCTGAAAATGGAGCATTTAGATGCTCATCTGCTTACCTTCCCAGTCAGCAACAGTAAGTAAAGCAGCTGTGCATATATGGGTAAATCAGCTATGCTACACGGTAAAGATGAGCTAGAAAGAAGGAAATAAAGGATCATTGGACCAACTAATCATTGGAGCTACCAGTTTGCCCGAACTGATCCAAACTGGTAGAATCCCACCCCTGGATGTACCCTAGACTAGAAATGTGAAAAGTAGAATCTCTTCAAAAGATACCTTGGCACCAACTATTTTCCCTCTTTTTATTACTTTGTAAACTACCACTGTATTCAAGCAGGGAACCCCATTCAACTGATTTCAAATCATTTTGCAAAGTTACATTGGATCAGATTTAACTAGGACTTGATAGGAAAATAGTTCTTTGTGCAGAATATATTCTCTCCTGTTCCTGACAGAAATATCTATCTTTTCCTGCCTCTGGGAAATGCCCAGCTTCAGTTTCTTTGCATACAAATGCTGCTGTGCCCTAGAGGTGGAGCTCTCGCCTCCCAATCAGGAGGTTGTGAGTTCAATCCTAGGTAGAGGCAGCTGTAGGGTCTCCTGCTTGGGCAGGGGGTTGGACTAGATGACCTGCAAGGTCCCTTCCAACTCTGTTATCTGTCATAAATCCCTGCCCTTATTATGGGTGCTTTCTTATGGAAAGGTCCACATTACTCCATATGCATTCCTGAGTTGGCTGAAAAAGTATTTAACTCCATTGATTCCTCAGCCACCTCAACCTTTAGTGCACCTCAACAGTGGGACTAGTGAATGTGCTGTCTTTCTAGATCTAACAGGGCTTCGTTTCAGGACTGCCATTGGTAGATCCTCTGCCTTTCTTTGTCCAATGAATGCAAGTTGCTTTCCATAAGGATGGCATGACAGTGAAGTGTTGGAGAATGGGTTATGGCTCGCTTCAGCATGTCTTCTGTCAGCCATCACAAACAGAAAGACACATATTACAAGTGTGACCACCTTCATTGTTATATTGTTCATGTCCTGATAGTAGCCATAAGTCAAAACGTTTATGACTTGACTTGTGACATGAATTGTAGGGACCTGCTACAGGAGAAGAGACAGAGGTGGTGCCACAGGAGCTGTGACAGCCCAGGTTTAGAATAGATTAACAGAGTTGGAAGGGACCTTGGAGATCTTCTAGTCCAACCCCCTGCTTAGGCAGGAAACCCTACACCCCTTCAGGCAAATGGTTATCTAACATTTTCTTAAAACTTCCAGTGTTGGAGCATTCACAACTTCTGGAGGCAAGTTGTTCCACTGATTAATTGTTCTGTCAGGAAATTTCTCCTTGGTTCTAGTTTGCTTCTCTCCTTGATTAGTTTCCACCCATTGCTTCTTGTCCTATCCTCAGGTGCTTTGGAAAATAGCTTTGCTCCCTCTTCTTTGAAACAGATATAGAATTCCATGAGCCAGAATGTCTAGCCGGGGGTTCGAAACCAGGGCCAGGAACATATGTGAGAGGAACCCTGCTCTGAACACTATAGGAGTTATGTCAAAGAATGTGCAAAGGCTTAGAAGGTGCTCTTAGAGGTACCCAAAAAGCATGATTGTTTAGCTGCTTCCCTATTCTCTCAGTGCTGACCAACTTAGCCCAGCCTTTTGCACCTGCTAGCTGATGTGGTTTTGGGTTGGGTGCCTTGCCAATATCTGGCACCCTATGATCTGAATCAGATCTGAATCCTCTTTGGGATGGGCGGGCTTATACAATACAATAGCAGAGTTGGAAGGGACCTTGTAGGTCTTCTAGTCCAACCCCCTGCATGGGCAGGAACGTTATACCATTTCAGACAAATGGCTGTCTAACATCTTTTTAAAGACTTCCAGGGTTGGGGCATTCACAACTGCTGGAGGCAAGCTGTTCCAGAGGTTAATTGTTCTTACTGTTAGGAAATTTCTCCTTAGTTCTAAGTTGCTTCTCTCCTTGGTTAGTTTCCACCCATTGCTCCTTGTCCTGCCCCCAGGTGCCTTGGAGAAAAGTTTGACTCCCTCTTCTTTGTGGCACCCTCTGAGATATCGGAACACTGCTATCATGTCTCCCCTGGTCCTTCTCTTCATCAAACTAGACATACCCAGCTCCTGCAGCCGTTCTTCATATGTCTTAGTCTCCAGTCCTCTAATCATCTTGGTTGCTCTTCTTTGCACTCTTTCCAGAGTCTCCACGTCTTTTTTACATCGTGGCGACCAAAACTGTATGCAGTATTCCAAGTGTGGCCTTACCAAGGCACTATACAGTGGCATTAACACTTCACGCGATCTAGATTCTATCCCTCTGTTGATGCAGCCTAGAACTGTGTTGGCTTTTTTGGCAGCTGCTGCACACTGCTGGCTCATATTTAAATGGTTGTCCACTAGGATTCCGAGATCCCTCTCACAGTTGCTACTATTGAGCAAGGTACCACCTATACTGTACTTGTGCATTTGGTTTTTCTTGCCTATATGTAGGACCTTACTTTTTTCACAATTGAATTTCATTTTATTAGACAGTGCCCAATGTTCAAGTTTGTCTAGATCCTTCTGTATCTTAAGCCTATCTTCTGGAGTGTTGGCTATTCCTGCCAGCTTGGTGTCGTCTGCAAATTTGATGAGTTCCCCATTTATCCCCTCATCCAAATCGTTGATGAAGATGTTAAAGAGTACTGGGCCTAAAACAGAGCCTTGGGGGACTCCACTGCATACTTCCTTCCATGTAGATGCAGTTCCATTGAGGACTACACGTTGAGTGCGGTTGGTCAGCCAGTTGCGAATCCATTTGGTGGTGCTGCTGTCTAACCCACAATTTTCTACTTTATCTAATAGTAGGTTATGGTCTACTTTATCAAATGCCTTACTGAAGTCCAGGTAAATTATATCAACAGCATTCCTCTGGTCCACTGATTTTGTTACTTTGTCAAAGAATGCAATTAGATTCGTCTGGCATGATCTGTTTTTGACAAACCCATGTTGGCTTTTGGCTATTACTTTGTTTGCTTCTAGGTGTTCACTTATTTGTTGTTTAATTATCTTTTCCAGAATCTTTCCTGGTATTGAGGTCAGGCTGATGGGTCTATAGTTTCCTGGATCTGTTTTTTTTCCTTTTTTGAAGATGGGAACCACATCTGCTCTTTTCCAGTCTTCTGGCAGTTCCCCGGTGCTCCAGGATCTCTGAAAGATATAGTTCAGTGGTTCTGAGATCTCGTCTGCCAGTTCCTTCAGAACCCTGGGGTGTAATCCATCCGGTCCTGGTGATTTGAACTCGTCCAGGGCAGACAGGTGCTCACTTACCATTTTCTTCCCTATTTCAACTTGTGTTCCTAATCTGATATTTGTGGTGCTGTTTTTGATTGATTGGACTGTTTTATCCCTTTGTGTAAAGACAGATGCAAAAAAAGAGTTAAATAGTTCTGCTTTCTCCCTGTTGCTTATCATCTTCTTGCCATTTTCTCCCAGCAGTGGACCAATTGTTTCCTTAACTTTTTTCTTATTTTTAACATGTTGGAAGAAGCTTTTTTTGTTATTTTTTACTTTTTTGGCAAGCCTTTCTTCATTGTGAGCCTTAGCTTTCCTCACTTCATCTTTACAGGCTCGGGCTATTTGCTGATATTTTGCCTTGGTTATGTCCCCCTTTTTCCACTTTTTATATTTATCCTTTTTGTCTTTCAATTTGTCAGAGAGTTCTTTATGCAGCCATGCTGGTTTCTTTTGGGAACTGTTATTTTTCTTCTTCATTGGTATTGCGCTGGACTGGGCTTTTATAATCTCATTTTTCAAAATTTCCCAAGCTTCTTGAGTTGTTTTCCCCTTGAGGATTCTCATCCATGGAATCCTTCCCAAGCTCTCTCTGAGTTTATTGAAATTAGCTCTCTTGAAGTCTAAGACTCTAGTTTGACTTTGTTCAACTACTTTTGTTTGCATAATGTTGAATTCCAGTATTTCATGATCGCTTGCCCCCAAAGTTCCTGTAGCTTCTACACCTTCTATCATTTCCTCTCTGTTAGTGAGAATTAAGTCCAATATTGCTGATCCCCTTGTTCCCTTCTCTACCTTTTGGGAAACAAAGTTGTCTGCTAGGTTTCTTAGGAACCTGTTGGATCTTCCACTTGGTGCAGAGTTTGTTTCCCAATTGATGTCAGGGTAGTTAAAATCTCCCATTACTATTGCAGTGTGCTTCCTACATACCTTAGTTAGCTGGTTAGCAAAAAGTACATCCACTTCCTCTGCTTGGTTGGGTGGCCTGTAGTATAGACCTATGACAATATCATTCCCCCCACAACCTT
Source organism: Rhabdophis nuchalis (assembly GCA_039707465.1). Taxonomy (NCBI): domain Eukaryota; kingdom Metazoa; phylum Chordata; class Lepidosauria; order Squamata; family Natricidae; genus Rhabdophis; species Rhabdophis nuchalis. Next base: position 151,965,598 of record CM077647.1, on the reverse strand, counting down.
TAATATTGACCCAAATACATTCAAGATAGTTCTCATCATTGTTGTGCTCTATTTCTGTAGAGATGTAATTATTTCTTATATATAGTGCAACTCCACCTCCTCTTTTATTTGGTCTATTTCTTTTAAATAATTTAAATCCTTCTAGCTGTATGTTCCATTTGTGGGTTTCATCCCACCAAGTTTCTGTAATGGCAACAATATCGTATCTGCCATCATTTACTTGAATTTCTAATTCACCCTGTTTATTCCTCATACTCTGTGCATTGGTGTATAGACATTTGAGTCCATTTTGATTGACCCTGTGTTTTCTGTCTACGAAATCTGTGTTATGCCTGACTATGGTTCTCTTTGCCCCTATTTCTTTGCCACTTGTATGGTTCATGTACATGGTATGGCACCCACTGTTAATTGTTTGGTTTTGCTTGACAGCAGTGTTGATAATATTACCTGCACAATTATCTATGTTACACGCACTGATAACCCTATGAATTTTAGTTTGCTGGGGACAGAAATATTCTTTATCTATTGATTCTCTGTCCCCACCATTCAGTTTAAATGTTTAGCCAGGAAATCTGTGAATTTAGTGCCAAGTAACTCAGTCCCTTTCTTGGATGGGTGCAAACCATCTCTTTTGTACAGTTTATCATTGGACCAGCTGCAGGCATCATGACTAATAAGACCAAAGCCTTCCTTTTTACACCACTCCTTTAGCCACACATTAAACTCTGCTATGCGCTGGCCCTTTCCTTTTTGTTCCTTGTATACTGGTATAACCTCTGAGAAGATAAGCCTACAACCTGTACTACTAAGTTCGTACCCCAAACTCTGGAAATCATTCTGCACAGAAGCTACATGCTTCTCTATCTCCTAGAGCAATTACAGGGGTCTGATTGCCTGCTGGTCGGTGGTGGCTGCCTCTTCAATCTCTGCCTCAGAACTCAGATGGAACCACAATTGTCAACTCTTCAGTTGTTCAGGTCAGATCAAGAAACAGGCATCACCAAAACTATATTAATATGGGTTATATAACAGAATCTTGAATCCCTGACAGAGTTTCTTTTTCCTCCGTTCTCTTCCCAGGAAAGTCAAGACAGGACAATCTTGAGTTTCTTCCTCACCCCTTCCTCCCATTCGCAGCCAAGCTGCTATTTTTGTAATAGCTGTGGCTATTTTTTTCAATTTTACTAGTCTTTATTGGTTGAAGAATAGTCTTTTCTAGCATACTATAATAAGGTAAATGTAAAGGTTCACCTCGTACATTTGTGGTAGTCGTTCCTGACTCTAGGAGGTGGTGCTAATCTCTGTTTCAAAGCTGAAGAGCCAGTGCTGTCTGAAGATGTCTCTCTGGTCATGTGGCTGGCATGACTAAATGTGAAGGTGCACGGAACACTGTTACCTTCCCACCAAAGGTGGTTCCTATTTTGCTACTTTCATTTTTACATGCTTTCGAACTGCTAGGTTGGCAGAAGGTGGGACAAATAATGGGCGCTCACTCTGTTACGTGATGCTAGGGATTCGAACCGCCAAACTGTTGACTTTTCTTTTTTTCTTTTTTTAAAAATAATCTTTATTAATATCAATATAAAAAGAAACAAACGCTTAACAATTATAGGGTAGGGATAGTGGGGGAAAAACATACATAAATAAAGAAAAAAAGAGAAAAGAGGGGAATAGAAAGAAAAAAAAAGGAGGGAGGGAAGGGACATACCGGGAGCGTAGCTGCTCCCCTAATTTATAAAGATATGTTTGTCCCAGTCTAACATCAATTATTATTTACAATTGTATTTAGATGCTTACATATATGTCTATAAAATTGTCTCAGGTTCACCATTATCTTGTTTGTTCCTCGTATATATTTCAGCATAGTTTTATCTAATTAGTTTCTTTGGTATCCATTATTCTTTTATTGTACCATATGTACCATTTTTTCCAGGATTGGGCATAAATTGAGTTTGGCTTGTCTTTTAAAATGTACGTTAACTTATCAGATTCTGCGCAATTGAAAATTTTTGATATAATTAGACCCTCTGCTGGTG